>JARWKJ010000009.1:28741979-29341979 GCA_029959095.1 Rhinichthys osculus | reverse complement strand
AAGGATACTTTGTGATTGTACTAACACAATTGAAAACATGATGAAATGTTTGAAAAAAGAGCATTTTTGATGATCTGTTGTTATAGTAGCGCTAAGAGTTTTGAAAATGTACACCTTACGTGAAAATAGTACCAAAGCTAATAAAAAAACCTGTAAATCACAAGAAGCCTCAAAACATTGCTTTGAAAGATAAAAAGAAATATGACATAAAATAGTTTGCTAAAGCATTCTGTAAACATGACAAAACAAATTTCCCTTCGTACATCAAAGCCTCAAAACTTTTCAGTTTTGTTTCTGGTAACCTTCAGTCGGTCCCTTACTGCTAAAAATGCAAAACCTGAGTATTTATACTTGTGAGGAAACTAGTAATGACTGACATTACTAATTTTATTCTAGATCACAGTAGAAGGGTTCTCTTTTGACAGATTTCAAGGATGAGTCAGGGTCAACTGTGTTATAGTAATTTCAGATTGAATATTGGACATTTAACAACATAAAATAATAACAAAATTAAATTCTTAAAAACAACATATAAAGATGATGTGTAATGATGTTAAACATCCTTTTTGGCATAAAGCACCTTGCCCTTCCTCACTTTTAAATAGGGGAATCTGGGCTACTCCAAAGCGGTTGGCGTCCTGCTATGTTTAAAATAGTCTGATTATAAACACTTGTAATAGGTGTCCCGTAGACAAAACTATGGTTTGGAAGATGGATTCATGATGTATTCAAGCATTATATACATTAAAAGAATAACAGTAAAGAAGATACTTTTAGCTAAAGAAGCGGCTTACAAATGAGCTAATGCTCCTCCAACAAGCTATTCATCCTAGCATTAGCAGGAGAAGTACTGTAATGCCAAGTTCAAAATTGTTCAAGTAAAACAGTTTATGTAAAAGATACATCATGCAGATTTTGTTTGTTTAAATAAGCCAAAGAAGAGTGTATTTATAAAGGAAGAAAATAAAGTGAAGATTATAGCCTATAGATGGCATCCTCTGTACTGCTTTTAAACACTCAAGAAGGAAGATTATCAACAGAATGTGGCACGTCAAATTTGCATTTGTTTTTACATATTATATAATCATGCTCAAAACACAAATATCAAAGTGCAGAACTATAATTATCTGTTCTGCCCTTAATTCTTAGTTGATGTTGTCATATATGCAATTATTGTTTTTTAAATTAATGTTAATAAAACATATGATTCTATTTTAGGTTACCATGGAAGACTGTAACTGTAACCTTTGAAAGCTGATATTCAAAATAGTTTTCTACAGAAGCATAGTTGCCTTGTTGTTGCATCATCACTCCAACCCACTTTCTCTTTCCTGCAATTAAAGGGGAAACAACCACCAATTGTTCATGTGAAGACGCTGTTGTGAGCTTTAACACACACACACACCTGCAGAAAGAGCAGAAGGAAAGGACTGAAAATGGGTAAGATACATCTATGCAATATTTCTGTGGCTATGACTATAATATAATACTATGTACCTAATATAATATAGCAAGACTATATTATATTATATTGACTATATTGACTTCTTTGAATTGGTGATTTGATCAAGATATTATGCAGCATGGTGTTGAGTTAAAAGCTCATTGCTTTGATTTACAATTCACTTATGAACAGTCACACATCACAATTAGAGTACACATCACAATTTGTAATATTTCACAAATGTCCCTAAAATCTAAAAATCCAAAACAGACCCAACAACAGCACTCACCTGTGTTTTTTCTCTCTCTTTTTTTGTGTAGAAGCCACAACTTCTGGACCTGAAAACTTTACCGGAGTCACAACAGATTATACCACTATTCAGCCTGAGGACTCAAGCTTTCAGATTTTTAAATTATGCACTTACATTGTCGCCTTTATAGTGGGTTTCATTGGAAATGGGCTTGTCATATTTCTGACTGGTTGCAGAATGAAGACGACAGTCAACTCCATTTGGTTTCTCAATTTGGCGATTGCAGACTTTATCTTCATATTATCCGTAATCATTATAATCATTATAAAATATATTGGCTACTTTTCTTTGTACAGGTCATATATGTACATTCTCAACATTGTGATAAACCTAAATCTGTATGCTAGCCATTTTTTCCTTGTAGTTATCAGTCTGGACCGTTGCCTGTGCACATGGATGGTTGTTTGGGCTCAAAATAAACGAACTCTATTTAGAGCCAGGATCATCTGCATGATCGTGTGGGTTTCATCCATCGGCTATACCATCCCTCCCCTCTTTGTAGATGTGATTCCTACGTTTCAGATTGCATTTGTATTTTTAGTGGGCTTTCTCGTCCCCTTCCTGATCATTGCATCTTCACACATTGCTATTGGAGTACGAATCAAACGCCTCAAAATGGGGAAGCGGCTCAGATCGTACAGGGTCATTATTGCTGTTGTCCTGACTTTTTTCATATGTTGGTTTCCATACCATGTTTGCCGTATTTGTTTATTAACTGCAGAAAAGTATAAATTGAGTGAAGTGTTTAGGAAAGCAATGGCATTCAGTGTCTATATGACTTTTCTAAACAGCTGTCTGAACCCCATTCTCTATGTGTTCATGTGTGATGAATATAAGAAGAAGCTTAAACAGTCTCTACTGCTGGTGTTGGAGACGGCATTTGCTGAAGATCATCTGGACTTTAGAGGAAGGCAGATGCAAGAGGACGAGCAGAACAAGACAAACACCTTTTAATTATTAGATATGTAGAAAAACTCTACATAGTCTCTAAATGATTGTGACCACCATGAATCTCACCATTACAACAACACTGTAGTCGTTATGCTTTTAAACAGTAATTTCAAAATTCATGTTTGTGGTATGACTGTATAATTTGTGTTATAACCAAATGGGGAAAGTCTTTCCTAAAGATTAAGGGAACATTATATATGTTTGTGAAACTTTTATAAATCCAAATATGCAACAGCTCATTTTGTTGGTCTGATTTATGTTTGAACTTTATTCTGAATGAAACATCAAAAATACATGCATTTGATTGTAATTTCCTTAAGGATTTTTATGCTCTCACAGTACTTTAAACATTTCGTTGGGTTAGTCTTGAATTAAAACAAAAATAATAATTCCTTTGTAATAATATTACAAAGGAATTATTATTTTTGTTTTAATTCGAAATGTTCCTATTATCACATTTCCAAAAAAACTTTTTTTCTTTCTTTTTTTTCACAACACAAAGTCTTCCAAGGCTTTGGGCTTTTAAACAGTCCTTTGGGACCTACGGACCCCTGGGATTTAACTCAGGGTTTTCCTTTCAACAGTCCCTGGTTTGTCCTGAGAACCCAAACCCACTGGCTCTGTCACAGTGTCTCCACAAACGGAGTCAGTCCCACAACACACTGATGTGTCCAAGGAAACATCCCCACACACATTTTCTCTTGACTCTGAACTTTCCACCTCCTGAGAGAGAATTTGATCCACGTGTCTACACACTATTTTGACATTTCCGAGCATGATCTGGTATGAGAGAGGTCCCGTCACCTTGGGAATGAATCCCTGGGATCCACTTGGGTCCAACTAAAGTTCCTTGTCAAAACTGCATCACCAACTTGAAAACTCCGAACTTGCCATTTGTTGTCATGATACTGCTTTTGTTTAATTTGTTTGTCTCGTACCTTCTGTTGCAAGTCTGAATGCAATAGATGAAGAGTGGAACGCAGTTTACGTCCCAACAGCATCTCTGCAGGACTTATTCCTGTGTTGTGGTCCTGTAGCTGAACAGTACACGTGCCACTTTATTTGCCACACTCACCTCTCCTGCCTTTTTCATCATAGTTTTGAATGTCTGTACGGCTCTTTCAACTAAACTGTTGGATGAAGCATGAAAAGGAGCAGACGTGATATGTCTCATGCCATTTTTGTTCATCAAGTCCTTGAACTCTGCACTCACAAAATATGCAGCATTATCAGAAACTAACATCTCTGGCAGTAAATTATTGCTGAATCTCTTCCTTAGGCAATAAATAGTAATTCCTGATGATGCAGTGGAGACAGGACACATCCATCCCCAATTCTTATGAATTTTTACGTAATATAAATGGTTAATTATATTTTCTATTAAAAGTAAAAGGGGTTCTGGCTTCGTAAGTTAACCCTCTGGGGACCAGAAACGCGCCGGCGCGTTTTGCTAGTTTTTTTTCACATAGCAGAAAAATAGACTTAAAGTACTACCATCATTTCTGTTCATATAGAGCTAAGAAATATGAGAAAATAATCTGTTAAATGTCTACTTTTTTATGTGCCCAAATACAATCGAAATAAAATATTGTGCTTTTGTAAAATAAAGAAAATAAACAGGGTGTGCGTTCTGCCTCTCGGTCACCGTGAACTTTTTTTCTGGAGCACGTCTCTAATCTTCAACACAACTCAGCTAATACTATTCACCACACTGTTAACTTTCGCTGTAGATTTAGCAGCACAGTACTGTAAAAACCTACAGTACAATACTGTATTTCTGTATTACAGTAAAATACCGTAATTTGTATTGCATTCTGGGTAATTTTGTTTGAGCGGGAACATTTTACAGTACATTTTAGTGTTGCTGTAACCTCGCTGTAACCTGGCTGTAATATGCCAGGCAAAAATACAGGGTTGCTGTAAACAGAGAGCGCGCGCGCCGCTTGAGTGACGTCAGAGCACAACTGCGGCAGTTCACTGTTCACTCACTCTGCGGATATCTGGAAATTTGGTAAGTTAATTTTGAATTTTATAATAAGGTTTTAGGATTGTACGCTATAATGTGTAGCCTACATAGCTTTTAATGTGAAATGACAGTGGAAGTTTAGCCAGCGACGGTTGCAAAAACACTGTTAAGTTTGTTAACGTTATCTGCTCTTTCACCCCGCTCTTTCACCACACGAGCCTGTCAGTGGTAAAAACAAGCACTTATAATAGACATAACGTTATATACATTTTGCTCAAACTGCTATATTTGCAGTCCGTTTCCCGAATGACGAACTTGATTTTATGATCAATACTGGACCAAATTGAATAAGTCGTTTAGACACAAAATAAGACGCGTGAAAATAAGGCTTAAAGGACAAGTTCGGTATTTTACACTTAAAGCTTTAAGATCGTTTCTGATGAAATAGAACGGTTAAGATTAAAATTTGGACACATGCTGCTGTCCCGAGAATTTTCGGTTTCTGTGCAAAAGATGCTTTCCAACAGGTTTTATCGTAGTTTTTGTCTAACTCCATATGACTTGACTTGGACATAAACTACGATAAAACCTGTTGGAAAGCATCTTTTGCAGCGATGTTTGTGTGAGCATATCATAGGAGCATAACGTTATCAGTGAACACCCCTGGCCACTCGGTGAGTTTCACGTCTTTGTTAACTAAAGTTTAATTTAGTTTTGTAAAGTTTTGTAAGTTTTTCTGCAACCACAGAAACCGAACATTCTCGGAACAGCAGAATGTGTCCAAATTTTAATCTTAACCGTTCTATTTCATCAGAAACGATCTTAAAACAGGGCTTTAAGTGTAAAATACCGAACTTGTCCTTTAAAAATACTGCACTTTCCTTTGCAACGCAAAATGGGTAACTTATTTGGGCTTAGAGAGATGGCTATTGGTACCAGTTTAGCCTTTCACTTCATTTCTATTTAGGCGGGAGACCCAGTTATAATGATTATTATAATAATTATAATAATTACAAATATAAATAAAGGTGTAAATTGTTGAAAAACTTCAGACTATCAGAGTTAATGATCTATTAGGCAACAAAGACAAGTAAAATGCATGCCAAAAAATCAAGTTAGAATATTTAGAGAGGTCAAGTGAAGCTTATGTTTTATTAACCTAACTTAGATGTATTGTAAGCAGATTTATGAGATATTTCCTCAACAAGAAACAAATAACCGTTAACTGAATAATATTTATTTTGATTTCTTACAGCTCTACAGTGTGGGACAATTTGAAGCCTGGGAAGGAGTTTTATGTAAGTATTAGCCATGTTAATACAATGTTTTAAACTTAAAGTTTTAAAATCTAAAGATTACTTTTTTTTCTTTTGTGGCTGTTTTTGTTATTTCTACAGAATTTTCTATCTTCCACTGTCTGTCTGTTCATCTTTGGTGCTGTGGCTAACAGATTTTGTCATATGTGTTTTTGTGTGTCATGTCTTTTTCAGTTTTGGTCATCAGTCCAGTTCCAGTACCACCTGAAAAAGTTTTTAAGTATGTCCAGCTATAGCTGCAAGTCATGCAGTTTCTCAACCTCTCTCCTAAATGCATTCACCATACATGCCAAAGTTCATACATGCTGTGCCTGACCAATGTCAGTTTTTGAACAACTTAGCTCTCTTTTATCTTAAAATGCAAGCTAAAATGCTCCATCCTGCTACCACTATTCAAACAATCATAGAGGAATTTCAAGAGATGCACAACTCTGGCATGAAGTATGTACTCTCAAAGATTAATGAGAAGTTAACTATGTTGAACCTGCAGGACAGTGAAATTAGTCAGATACTAGATGATGTGTCAAAGGAAGATCTCTTCAAAGAGTGCCATGAAGGGCCCATGAAATCTAACCAAACAAGAAAATCATTTTTCAAGAAGTCTTTCAACTACGTTGAGCCCACTAAGGTCTATCTAGGTGCCGATGAAGCTGGCAGGGAACGTTTCTTTCAGTATGTACCAATCAAGGAGACACTGAATTCTCTTCTTAGTCAATCAGTAGTGAAAGACCAGTACAGACAGACAAAGATGAAGCAGATGTCAAATTCTCAGACAGATGTTTTGACAGATGTGTTGGATGGCAAAACCGTCAAAAACAATACATTGTTAAATGAATCCCCCTTATCTTTGTCAATGATTCTGTATCAGGATTCATTTGAGGTTGCCAATCCTCTTGGATCTGGTAAAAAGAAGCATAAGATATTGGCTGTGTACTTGACTCTTGGTGAAATATTACCCCACAATCGCTCATGTACTGATCAAATGCAGTTGGTACTGCTTTGCAGGGAGGAAGACTTTCGTTTCTTTGGACAACAGAAAATGTTCTCCCCTCTTGTAGCTGATTTGAAAGATATAGAAGAGCTGGGCTTTGAAACCAATGATGGTAGCAGTCTGAAAGGAGCACTGATAGCCATATCTGGGGACAATCTTGGATCACATTGTATTGGAGGATTCACAGAGAATTTTAGCAGAAGCAATTACTTTTGTCGTTACTGCTTGATAGACAGAACCACATTTCAGAAACAACCTGAAAAAGTTGGCCCCAAAAGGACAATTGAAAATTACAGAGAGTGTTGAGCAGCTCAGTGGTGGCCAGGCTATGGTAAACGTAATCAATTTTGATTCTGTTTTCAACAACCTGAAACACTTTCATGTGTGCAGTCCAGGTCTCCCACCCTGTTTGGGCCATGACCTGTTTGAAGGGGTAGCCTCTTATGACATGACACTGTACATTAGTCATCTTGTAAATGTTGAGAAACACTTTACATACGTCCAGTTAAACAGGTGCATTTCACAGTTCACATATTCAGGGAGTGATCTGAACAACAGACCTTGTGAAGTTAAGAAAGATAGGGAGAACCTTGGGGGTCACGCAGTGCAGAACTGGTGTTTTTTACGATTGCTTCCTCTTTACATTGGGGATCGTATTAAGAATCCAGTTGACAAACAAGTTTGGCAACTGTGCTTAAAGCTGAGGGAAATAGTTGAGCTGATCTGTGCAACAAAAATCAGCCATGACCAGATTGCGCACTTAAAGATTATCATTGAAGAATATATACACTCCAGAAGTGCCATGTTCCCTGACTGTCCACTAAAAGCCAAACATCACTACTTAATGCATTATCCAGACCTCATTCTACAGTTTGGCCCTCTGATTCGACTCTGGACACTACGTTTTGAAAGCAAGCATAGCTATTTTAAACAGTGCGCAAGGAGACTGCACAACTTCAAAAATTTGTGCAGCTCACTAGCAGAAAGGCACCAATTACTGCAGGCATACTTAAGCACAGGGAAGCTGTTTTCTCCAAATATTCAAGTTGTCGGACTAGCAAGCAAATTTGAAGAGAGGCTCTACAGTCATGGGATTCAGCAGGTGGTCAGCAGGACATTGGCGGTCAGCAGGACAAACACTACAGAGTTGTCTGCTGTAGTGCACAAGAATACCAAATATTGTAAGGGTCTAGTTGTGGCAGTGGCAGATGGTGACAGTGGAATTGTGTTTGGGAAAATTGCATTAATTTTACTTGATCAAAGCAGAATTCACCTGATTGTGGAGAAGCACCAGTCTGTTTTACTGGTTGATGTTGGGGTTCATTACCTGACTCTACAGGGGGACTACATCTTTGTGGACATAGACAGTCTAGTTGACTACTACCCACTACCAATTTATGACTTGAGTGGTGTTTCAGTGGTTGCCCTTCATCACGCTATCTGTGTTTAATTTTGCAGGTGTTGATGCCTGAAACAAAATGCCTGAAACAATTGTGGACACTATGACAGCAGTACTACCAAACCTGGATGAGGATCGCTTGAAAGCATTAGTTGAGCGACTGCTGTTGGTTGTTGGAGTAGAAGAAGTTTCAGATCTGATTTATGTGAAGGAAGACGACATAAATGACATATTGACACCCCTACAGTGTCGCAAACTCATCAATGGTTTTCAGAGGAGAGGTTTGTTCAATTTCAGTTTTGTAGTTAAATATTACAGAAATTACATAACAAAATTAGCTACTATGTATTTTGTTATGTATTCACCACAAGATCAGCTTAGTTATAATCAATGTTAGTTGGATGTAAGTAGTTAGATTAACAACAGATTACTTAAGGTGTGATGCTGAATTATGATGATTTCTGTACAATATTAGTAATGATATCATTATGAGATGGCTGAACGGCATATTCTGATCTACCAGTGTGTTCACACTGATGACAGTATGTTTGTTACATTTCTCAACAGCCAAAGAAATTGTCAGAGGTATTTGTGAATGTATTGAGTAGATTAAGCACTTTAACATATGATTAAATTCTGCCCTTTAACATTATGGTTAAATTACGCCTGTAGTATTTATTGTGATGATTATACAAATGCTACTAATAGGGAGATGATTTATTGGGTACAGTAAATTCAGCTTTAAATGATTACAGTGCACATTTTAAAGACATGGATCAGGGTGTTGCAGCTGCACAAAATGTATTAATGTATTGACTTTTTTTTTCTTTTTTCTTTTTTCTTCTCTCAAGAGTCTGCCCTGGAGCCACAGTCAATTATTCTTTCTCCATTGCTATCACCATCTCCACCCTCCACTATTTCCCCTGTGCCAAACCCTCCCCAGTGTCCACCTAACTGGATCACCACTTTCCACGTGCCTTGGGAGAAGATGGCTCCAACTCTCTGACAGGCCATTTCTACGGAGAAAAGGGCAGCCCACTCTGACAGGTTACAGATGATCAGAGTTATTGTGGATGCAATCCGGATACACTGCCAAAACCCTACTAGAGCTGAATGTTCTCAGATTGCCAAGAATATTGTTGCTCAATATCCTAAAACTCTTGGTGATGTAACAGATGAGGGAGAGCCCTTAGGTTGTGGTTACACTTCCATTCTGAATCAGATCAAAACAAGAGTGGAACATGTCAACAGGGGCAATACGCTCTCTAGAATTAGAAGACTGAAGAGGACAAACGAGAATGATGGTGATACCCCCCAGCCCAAAAATAGCCGCAATCAAGTAGACAGTTATGGTTGCATCAATTGGCAACCTCTTAACTTCACTGAGGGAGAGACATTAGATTCTCTTGAGGTCAAGAGGCAGATGTTGGTAACGCTGTACAGAAAGGAAGGACCCAGAGGGGCAGAGGGCGTGAAGGTTGATGACCTCATGCACATAACGTACCTACAGCAGCGCCAATTCATCAACTCAAGTCCTCCTCCCAGGCTCAGCGATGTTATGGATGAGTGGCCCTTTCTTTTCCAGAAAAGATGGCTCCTTTGTCACTTTGAAAAGCTGACTGGGATTGACATTCTCTCGAGATTGACCGGGGCAATACAGAATAAAGGCAGGCGAATCATCAACTACTTCCAGCATCAGAAGGTGAAGTGGGGAGGGGAGATTCAGTCTCTGCTAACTGAGATGGAGAACGACTCAAGGACACTACAAGATCAAGACTTGATGGCGACTTCAGTTGTCTTACTGTTGATGGCCTTCTTCAGGGAGGCGATGGCGTCCCTGTTCATACTGGCAGATGTAAGTATTGCTCTATCTAAGACACATATATTGTTTATTTTTCCTATAGTTCCATGAAAAAGTTTGTACTTTTGTGCAATGACAATATTCTAGATATTTTTATTAAGATGGAAAATTCAAATAATTAAAAAATATGCAGTGGAAAAGTATTTTTAGAGAGAAAAATTACACTGACAATATTTGACAAGTTATACTCGTTATACTCATGTTTTATTTAGTTGCTTCATATTCTGTACATTGCTTGATGTTGTTTTAATATGTTTAGGTCACTGCAACCCAGGCAGACATTGAGGCACAGCAGGTGTACCAGACACACCCAGACTCATTATGCTTGGTAAGTATGTGGTTTTTCCCTTCAATTTATTAGACACACACACACTCTCTCACACATACATATTAATATTCACACTCATACACATAGGCACACACTCGCATACATACTCACACACTTTCTACACTCACTTGCACAAACTCAGACACTCTCACAGACACATACTCACACAAACACACATACATACTGTACAAACACACTTATACATACTCATTCACACTTTCACAGGCACTCACACACATACATATATATATATACACTCACCGGCCACTTTATTAGGTACCCCATGCTAGTAACGGGTTGGACCCCCTTTTGCCTTCAGAACTGCCTCAATTCTTCGTGGCATAGATTCAACAAGGTGCTGGAAGCATTCCTCAGGGACTTTGGTCCATATTGACATGATGGCATCACACAGTTGCCGCAGATTTGTCGGCTGCACATCCATGATGCGAATCTCCCGTTCCACCACATCCCAAAGATGCTCTATTGGGTTGAGATCTGGTGACTGTGGAGGCCATTTTAGTACAGTGAACTCATTGTCATGTTCAAGAAACCAATTTGAAATGATTAGAGCTTTGTGACATGGTGGAAGTAGCCATCAGAGGATGGGTACATGGTGGCCATAAAGGGATGGACATGGTCAGAAACAATGCTCAGGTAGGCCGTGGCATTTAAACGATGCCCAATTGGCACTAAGGGGCCTAAAGTGTGCCAGGAAAACATCCCCCACACAATTACACCACCACCACCAGCCTGCACAGTGGTAACAAGGCATGATGGTTCCATGTTCTCATTCTGTTTACGCCAAATTCTGACTCTAACATCTGAATGTCTCAACAGAAATCGAGACTCATCAGACCAGGCAACATTTTTCCAGTCTTCAACTGTTCAATTTTGGTGAGCTCTTTTTCCTATTTGTAGTGGAGATGAGTGGTACCCGGTGGAGTCTTCTGCTGTTGTAGCCCATCCGCCTCAAGGTTGTGCGTGTTGTGGCTTCACAAATGCTTTGCTGCATACCTCGGTTGTAACGAGTGGTTATTTCAGTCACTGTTGCCCTTCTATCAGCTCGAACCAGTCTGGCCATTCTCCTCTGACCTCTGGCATCAACAAGGCATTTCCGCCCACAGAACTGCCGCTCACTGGATGTTTTTTCTTTTTCGGACCATTCTCTGTAAACCCTAGAGATGGTTGTGCGTGAAAATCCCAGTAGATTAGCAGTTTCTGAAATACTCAGACCAGCCCTTCTGGCACCAACAATCATGCCACGTTCAAAGTCACTCAAATCAACTTTCTTCCCCATACTGATGCTCGGTTTGAACTGCAGGAGATTGTCTTGACCATGTCTACATGCCTAAATGCACTGAGTTGCCGCCATGTGATTGGCTGCTTAGAAATTAAGTGTTAACGAGCAGTTGGACAGCTGTACCTAATAAAGTGGCCGGTGAGTGTATATATATATATATATATATATATATATATATATATATATATACATACTCACAGATGTTTGTACAGCTACACACTGATATTCTCAATCATACACCCACTCACTCACACATTCACAGACACACAAACATAATCATACACTCTCA
This sequence comes from Rhinichthys osculus, assembly GCA_029959095.1. Lineage (NCBI taxonomy): Eukaryota > Metazoa > Chordata > Actinopteri > Cypriniformes > Leuciscidae > Rhinichthys > Rhinichthys osculus. Next base: position 29,329,824 of record JARWKJ010000009.1, on the reverse strand, counting down.
AACATACACATATACTGTACATAAACAGACGTTTGTACGGCTACAATTACTTGCACTTGCACATACACACACTCACCTGCATACACACACACACACACACACACACACACACACACACACAGCTGTATCAACATACTGTAAGTATTTTTATTCACTGCATACATATACTCGATTAATATGTAAAAACAATAATATGTAAATTGTACCATTAAGAATGGAGTGAAGTCATCCATGGAGTTTATTGACATAAGGTTGTTTTCAGAATAAAACATTGTAGGTAATTAACATTGTGTTCTTTCATTTTTAGGACATTCAGGTGGATGCTGTCCATCGAGGGAAGAGTTATATTGACACTGGACAACAGTGACAATTTTATACTCGCCTTGTCCGTGCTCTTTGCAAGCTACTACATTTTCAACATAGAGTACCAGGAGTCTGCTGCATGTACACTTGAGCTTGCTCAGAGGCAAGTGAATTTCTTTCTGCATTTCGCTTTTGTATTGTTATTAAATCGGGTGTGCAACAGAACTAAAAGTAGCAGGATGGGAGGAATTTGAGGACAAGATTGAGTGCATTATTCTTTTTTTTAAGCATATTTATTGTATGATATTGCTAACAGGTTCCTGGTCAGAATCAACCCTGAAGACAGCAATGCCATTCAGACAATTAAGTGTACTGCCAGACAGGGAGTCAGCAAGAGGACCAAGAGGGTAGTGCAGAGGAAGGTGACGACCATCAACCCTCATGTTAATAGCTTTATTCGGTCCTTTATGGAGTTTGAGTGGAAAACTTCAAACTAGTGTTTCTCAACCCTGGTCCTGAAGGACCCCCAACAACACTGCACGTTTTCTTTATCTCCATAATCAAACACACCTGATTCAACTCATCAGCTCATTATCACATTGTGGTGAGCAGGACGGCCGAGGGACGTGAGAGAAAGTCGCGAGGCCAGTGGTGCGATTGCTAATGAGCAGCACCTGGGAAGCACAGCGGTTTTGCATCTCTCACGGAGGAGCGGAAGCATAAAGGAGGAGCGACGGAGTGGATGATCGAGAGAGGAACAGGCCTGCTTTTGTTTGTGTTTTATTTTATTTTATTTTGGGTAGCCAGCAGTTCCGTGAGGGACTGCTGGCAGGTATTGTGTTTATTTCATTTAAATAAAGTTTTAATTTGATTGTCCCCCGGTTCCCGCCTCCTTCCCTGAACATTGCTACACTGGTGCCGAAACCCGCCGAGACCGCCTGGGAATGGAGGGGCGGCTGCCTTCCGGGAGGGAGAGGAGGAGTCACCGCCGCTTGCCGTGGGCCGGAGCCTGCTGCCATCCGCCAGTGAAGGGGAGGAGCAGGGAGCGGGGGACTCCTGCCGTCTGCCCAAGGCACCCGAGGAGCCGTCGCCGTCCACCGGGGGCGGGGCAGCGTCGAGGCGTCCAACGAGGGCCATCCAGCGTCGCCGCCGGGCACCGCGGAGGAGATCGCCCAGCTGGTGAGGGACAAGATGGCAGCGCGTTGTGGGAGCCGGACCAATTTTTTTCTTTCCTCTCTCCCCTCTCTCGTGTCCGTCGCTCCTCGTGCTGCCGTCTCCGTTTCCCTCGGCTCGTCGGTCCACATCCCCCAGGCCTGTGAGGGGTGATGGGGGTATGTGGTGAGCAGGACGGCCGAGGGACGTGAGAGAACGTCGCGAGGCCGGTGGTTCGATTGCTAATGAGCAGCACCTGGGAAGCACACCCAGTGGCGTCATGCCCATTCAAAGTGAGGGGGCACGTGCCCCCTCAGATTTTTCCTCCCTGATAATTTTTTATTACTTCAGTCTTATTATAATCAGATTCAGCGCGTTGTTCATCTTCAATCCGCAGCGGTGCCGAGCAGAGCGCACGTCAGAAACAGAGGACAGTGTGTGTGTGTGTGTGTGTGTGTGTGTGTGCGTGTTCATCTGAGCCTCATTGGTCTGTCACTGCTCGTCAATGTCAGAATATTTGAGATGACCAATCAAATCAAAGTAGGCAGGCTTTATGTTCACAGAAGCTGAGCGCGAATTTTAGCAGTGAGACTCGACGCTTCAGTGTACAGTCAAGTGCGAGATGTAAGTAGCTAAACTAAACATTTCATATTTGACAGCTTTTTTAGTTCATAAATGTTAAACGAATGACAAAAATAATCAGGCACACGAATATACTTTTGTCTAATTTCGCCATTTTGAGCTGAAAATAGGCCTATGTAACATGACTCGTAATGTAGGCTAATAATTAGTTTACTGTCATTGTGAGGGGAAAAGACGTTTTCATTGTTAGGCACAAGATTAATAATGAATGTGTACATATTGAGAATTAATATAGTACAATTTGTAGCCTTAAGTAAATTAAAAAGCTCAGCTTTAGGAGGGGAAGGCAAGATCAGGAGACTGAGAGAAAAAGAAAGAGTGATGGATAAGAAGTGAGAGCAGGTATTGACAAATAATCTGCCCACTGACATCTATTATTCATCCAAGCTATTTCTTATCCTTTTTTTGGCCTTCAAACGTCTTGAAATGCACATATCAGAGAAATAAAAAATTTGAACCCCCGCCCTACCCACCTCAAATTTAGGACCTCTGTGATTATAAAGCCCTGTCTACGGCCCTGTATTAAGCATAAGATCAATAATGAATGTTTACTGTGAATGAATTTAATAAACTTAGTTAGGCTACCTAGCTTTCCTAGTAGCTTTCAGTAAATAAATTCGTCTGAGAAAATGATTCATAAATCAACCTATCAGTTGACCCTAGTATGTTTACTTTCTTCACTGACAGACAAAAATGAAAAGCCTATCAGTCAAAGCTCAACTTTAGGAGTTTTTTTGGCCTTCAAAACATCTTATAATGCACATATAAGATACACATATACTTTAACTTAGTCCTCAGATAGAGGAGGGTTGCTGCTAGCTCCGTTAAGGTATTTCTGTCCCTCCCAAACTGCATTGAAATAGTATTTTCGCAGCCAGAATTAAAAAAAATTCAGGGGGAGAAACCCCCTGACCCCTCCTAACATGATCCATATCACCCGTCAGAAAACAATTGCAACGTCTCAGATTGTGCCCCCCCAGAATTTTGGCTTGCATGACGCCCCTGAGCACACCGGTCTCGCATCTCTCACGGAGGAGCAGAAGCATAAAGGAGGAGCGACGGAGTGGATGATGGAGAGAGGAACAGGCCTGCTTTTGTTTGTGCTTTATTTTATTTTATTTTGGTAGCAAGCAGTCGTCCGTGAGGGGCTGCTGGCAGGTAGTTATTTTTTATTTTGGGTAGCCAGCAGTTCCGTGAGGGACTGCTGGCAGCTATTGTGTTTATTTCATTTAAATAAAGTTTTAATTTAATTGTCCGCCGGTTCCCGCCTCCTTCTTCCCTGAACATTGCTACACACATATATCCCCATGTGATAATGAGCTGATGAGTTGAATCAGGTTTGTTTGATTAGGGAGACAAAGAAAACGTGCAGTGTTGGGGGTCCTTCAGCAGCAGGATTGAGAAACATGTGTTAGTGGGACACTTGTTCTAGTTATTTAATTGTAAATTATTTGTCTAAACCAATCCTGAAGTTCACCCAAAAAATGAAATGTGTCATCACTTACTCACCCTCATGTTGTTCAAACCTGTATGAGTTTCTTTCTTCTGAACACAAAAGAAGATATTTTGAAGAATGTTGGTAATCAAAGTTGATGGTAGTCGTTGACTTCCATAGTATTTTTTTCCTACTATGGAAGTCAATGGCTACTTTCAACTTTTTGATTACCTATATTCTTTCAAATATCTTCTTTAACTATCCCTTTAAAATCTTGTTATACCTATAAACTGCTGTTGCACTGGACATGCAATGTTCTTAAATGGTTTTAAAAGTGTAATTGCTCAATACATTTTTTTTTGACAAGAACATTGTTTGGATTGTCTTTTGATTTGCAGTTATTCTGAAGTTGCATTATAATATTATTACCTATAGATTTATATACTGTAATAACTACATATTATATAGTTATAATATCATTAGTAATTTGAAAATTACAATGTTTTGCAATAATGTATCAATATAGATATTACAGTACAATACCGTATAATTAATTACAACAGAAGCAGACAAAAATTACAAAATACAGTAAAAATACAGTACAATACTGTTTTGTAGTTTACAGTACTGTTCATGTGTACTGTACATTGAATTACAGTACAGTTACTCTAAATCGAAATACAGTACCTTGCTGGCAACCTTGCTGCCAGTACTGTACTGTAAAAATACATGAAAATTGTTAACAGTGCAGCCATAAGCAATATATCTTTTAAATCATTTGAGTTTGTGCTTTTAAATGATCCGATTCAAAACTAAAATTAATATTCTCCGTTTATGTCATCTATATAAAAAGAGAGACGTGTCAGCCCGTCTCATTATCGTTCTCTCAGCTGATTATCTCTGGTAATGTGACACGCCCACGGAGAGCACGCGCTATTCAAACGCAAATATGTGAAGCAACACATTGAGACGCGTTAACGCCCATAAACTCTGAAAACACACATTATTTTTTAGTCAGATTAATCTACTTTCGTCTTGCGCGTCTATATGAGGAACAATCTTGGGACAATTTACCACAGAACAAGTGCTGGTTTATTTTCACTTCGAGGAGGAGCAACAGATTCAGCTGAGAAGTAAGTGTTTTATGCAAGTGCTTTGTTCTAATCGCGATATAGAATAACGTTAGTGTCTGTAAACGGAAAAATAGCATACTGTTTAAATGTGAATCATGTTTGTGTGTGTGTGTGTGTGTGTGTGTGTGAATGCACAGATACGTACTGTTACAGACTAAATAAAAGACAACATTTCGTTGACTAGTTTTGGATAAAGTTTTTACTCTAAAATAGACATCAAATAAGCTTTTTTTAGGAGTTTCTGCTCATTATGTTAAATCTATAGTATGTTTTGTCAATAAACTAATCAACTAAGATGTTATAGTGTTTGTTCAAGCTAAATCAAAATAATGAATCCTCAACTTTGAAATATGTATGATCAAACTAAGACATTTATGGAAAAAGACCATTTTCTTTTCAAGATGTTTCCAACTCTAACTTTGAACTGAAATAAAAAACCATGTCTATATGGTGAAGGGTGTGATAGAAGTGTCCAGACGTATGCACCCTGTATTTTCCTTATATAAATCCAAACAATCTAAAAGCCATTCTTTTTTTAAATCTCCTCATTCTTTGTGCAAGGCTCCTGTAATGATATGGCCTGATAGTGTAGCCAGGCTTAATAATGAGAAACACTATTTAGCTGTCTAACCCAGTCACAAAAGGGTTAAAGGGGGGGTGAAATGCTGTTTCATGTATAGTGAGTTTTTTACACTGTTAAAGAGTTGGATTCCCATGCTAAACATGGACAAAGTTTCAAAAATGAAGTTGTAAGTTTGATGGAGTAATTCTGTTCCAAAAATACTCCTTCCGGGTTGTCACAAGTTTCGGAAAGTTTTTTTTCGAATACGGGCGTGTATGACGTCAGAGTGGCCGGAATTTCCTTATACGGGTCTTAAGGGCACTTCTCCCGGAAGGGCGCGCGCGCATCTGTAGCCTAGGAGTGCGTTCACATATCGCGCCTAAAAACGCGTAGAAAACGCTGGGCGCGCCGCATTCTTTTTTTTTCAAAACGCTAGGGCGGTTGCGCTCCGGTTGGTTCTTGTCACGTGACCTACTGTGCGCTTATGGTGCGCTTGCGGCATTCTGAAAAGCTGAGATGTTTTTATCTCGATGCGGCGCGGACGCGCCTGGAAAAAACGAGCGCGTCGCACCGCGACCGCGTCGCTTCCATTATGAGCGCGCAAACCGCGCGCCTCCATTTGAAATAATGAACTTGAGCGCGCAAAAGACGCGATATGTGAACGGGCCCTAGTGCGTGCGAGAGTACGCCTATGCCCATCAGAGCGCTGGGCTCGGTCGGCTGCGCTGCAATTAATAAAATGGCACCAAAAAAGTGTTTTTGGTTGCCAGGGCAAGACAACACTGCACAAATTTCCAAAGAACCCAGCGTTAAGGGACCTGTGGATGGATTTTGTTTTTCCAGAGCAGCAACGGAGTTGTGCAAGTGTTTTTGTTTGTTCCCTTTATTTCGACGGTAATAGTTTTATAAACAAGGCCCAGTTCAACGCCGGATTTGCAGATCGCCTAATACTTAAAGATGGAGCAGTCCCAACGATAAAGGTTCACGGTCGTGCGTTGGAACCGCAGGCGGTGAGTAAAACTGCTTCAAATGTCTGTTTGTTGTTAACTATCGGTGTGTAAGCACAGCAAGTAAACAACATGATCACATACAGTTAATGTAAGTTATATCTATGGAGCATGCGATGTATGGTGTGTGTGTGTGTGTTTAAATACATTTGTTTAGCTGGCCACTGTAGGTGTCAGTTTGTTTATTGTAAAAATAAATCATGTCCTCATAAACCACGAGTCTGTCTGTTTACAACACACAAATGTTATAAAACTTGCGCATGACATGGTGTTCTAAAAACACTGCGCTCAAGTTCAAATCATTTCTATTTTTAAAAAAACGCTCGAGACCTTATGGTTTTCACCCATTTCACTGCCCATCGCACGTTTTTGTGAGCAAAAACGCGTTCTGTATGAACGAGCCCTTAGTATTGTTTAGATCCTTGTTCTGCATGGGATTACTATGATTGTTAGCCATGGTTTATTTTCGGATGTCACTCACAGCTTCCAGACGCTCTCAACGCAAAAGCTTCGCGCGCTCGTGTCGTGATTATTTAGCTCCGCCCACACGGCAAGCCTCCACCCGCTCGGGTTTTTCCGGAAAGACTCGGTACAGCCTATCTTTCTTTTATAAATATAATAAAACTAAAGACTTTGTGGAGATATGAAGGATGCAATACTACTCTATAGGTACTCAAGATTAACATGAGATTGAGTGAAACTGAGTTTTTCACCCCCCCTTTAACTTATTTTCGTATCTTTGATGGACTTGTAAGTGAGCAAATGGGTGAGCTCTGTGAGACAGTGAGCTGACCAATCAGCTGCCAGCTAGGCTCCTTTACAGTTACGCCTCTAGTTTTGCGTCACTGCACGTTCTTTTGGCGCCTGCACTTGAGCATAGGAGGCTGTGTTATCCACTTGGTAAGACGATAAAAACGACATGGAGAGAATTAAACAAGTTCTGTAATCATTATTGCTTATGCTGACTATATACCTTGTTGTAATATAGAGTGTTAAATCGAGCTGTGCCTGAATCCACTGTTGTCACGGAGCTAAAGGCAGTGAATTCCGCTGAAATGGTGAGTTGTTTATCTAGCGCTAGGCCTTTGAGATCGCTAGCATTTAGGTTATTCTAAATTTAGGTATTTAGCCACAATAGGCTAGCGAAATACTGGTTAATGCCTGTGAAAACCAACTACTTATTTTGTTTGTGGGTTATAAAAATAAATGTTACCTTTCCATACTGTTGTTAAATGGTTAGTTTGTTAAATAATGATGTTAAAAGTTGTTGATTTAATTGTTTACTGGAGATTAGAGGTAAATTTTTAGTGCATTCTTTCCACTGTTACCGGTGCAGAGGGGGATAAATAAGCACACTAACGCCTTAATGCATCTAATGTAAAAGTAATACAAGTTGATCAATGTTTACATGCAATTCATGCAGTTTTATTCTTCATACTGCTAATGTTATTAAGGTTTCATAAAACTTGAATTAAAAATGTGTTTTTATGAAGGATGTAATTTCTGATGTAAATGTACTTTTGATACTGGAGAAAAAAATTCATATAGTTTTGATACTTGAGAAGAAACATAAGAGCTGTTGTACAACGAGAGAGAGATTTTGCATTATAGGTGTACTGAAATATTATCTCATTGTATTTTATAGTAGCCTGTAGCAGTCCATTTATTCACTGAATGGTAATTGAGAGAAATGATTTGGCCTTATTTATAGGTCAGGTTTTGGTAAAGAGTTGGAAACATCGTGCAGAGATCCATTCCACGGAGTGATACAGATCCAGACGTTCTTCCAGAGATTCAAAGATTCCCAGTCCGGGTGGCTGGGTGGCGAGCCAGACGTGTTTGTGACTCTGACTTTAGACAGATTACCAGGATCATCTAATCTTTGTGGTGGTAGGACAAACACTGACACAACTGGAAAAAAGGGCCCCAACGGTGAAAACTGAACTCTTGTCAATAAAGGCAAGTAGAACCGAGGACGAACTGAGCTCAAAGAAACTGAAAAAAAAGGGTTTTGTTTTTGTGCGCACTTTATTATTTTAGTTTATTTTTCATAAATGTTTTCTTGTATGTATGTACCAGCCCTGTGCATTTAATACAGGCTTTGTAAACTGTCATTCTGGTGTGGTATTTCTTTTATTGGCGTTCAATTCTCAGGCTCTTAACAATTTAGCATTTTCTGATTCTGGTCCAAATTCATATTAAACATAACCTCTAGGACTACTTTAGACTACTACACCTATGTACATTATTACTACCCCGTAATAAGGGTTACAATAGCACCTAATAGGGCCATTATGGGGAGGGTCTTTGTCTTTCTCAGGTGTGAAATGCCACACATATTAATGAGAGATCACGCCTCCTGCATAAAGCTTTCTCAAACAAAACACGTCATTAAAAATGTAAAATACTTTATTGACTTATCTGAATGAGTAGTCAGGATGATTCTCACATAGTTTTGGAGCAAATATTCTAGACTATGTGATACAATTTTCAAAAGTATTGTGAAGAAATAATCAATATGTGTTTTGTGGTCTTATTTCAGAAACTTTCATTTTTATTTTTTTTCAATAACCACGCATAAACATTATTCTCTTAAAAATACAAACATGTACATACATGTTGCTCACTTATCATGGTAGTCCCGTCTGTGCCAAATAGAGTGAATTTACACCTTTGCCATTAACATGTTTATAAATAACTGAAAAAAGCACAAATGTCAGTGCATGTCAAAACATCCCAAGGGCCCCAAAAACACTCTGGTCCCCAGAGGGTTAATATACAGTACACAGCATTAATTATAGCTTACTGTGGCGAGCAGGACGAGGCCGAGTGACGTGAGAGCGGCGCGAGGCCGGTGGCGTGAGTGGTAATGAGCGACACCTGTGAGACGCACCGGTCTCGCATCTCTCACGGAGGAGCGGAAGCATAAAGGAGGAGCGACGACGGTGAAGATCGAGAGAGGAACAGGCCTTATTTTATGTTGTGTTTTGTTTCTGTGGCCAGCAGTCGTCCGTGAGGGGCTGCTGGTTTTACTTTCATTTTTGTATTTGTTTATTTCATTTAAATAAAGTTTTAATTTGATTGTCCGCCGGTTCCCACCTCCTTCTTCCCTGAACATTGCTACACTTACAAAAGCCTTTTCAGAATTTGCTACCGAATACAGATGAACACAGCCCGTTCTCATCCCAAGGCATCATCTAACTGACGCTTTTGACCATGCGTCAACATGCTGACGCACATGGTACTCCTTAAGCGTCAATATGAGACGTGCCTCCTAGTGGTCTAACCCTAACCCTACCCCAGACCTAACCCTACCTTACTTGGCTTATCTTTTTTTTATATGCTCCCATTGGGCCGCACCATCAGCAAGCATGGTGTTGCTTTCCATTGCTATGCTGATGATACTCAGCTCTATGTCAGGCTGGACCCCACTTCATCTACACCTTCACTCTCCACTCTAAATGCCTGCCTGGAGGAGACAAGGGCATGGATGACGGATAACTTCCTCCAGTTAAACAGCACCAAAACTGAAGGTCTCCTCATTGGAACCCCACATCAACTCCGATCTTCCCCCCTGACAGTCTACTCATTTGCTGGCCATGATATTTCTTTGACATCCTCTATAACAAACTTGGGGGTTCGATTTGACGCCCACCTATCATTTAACACTCACATCCAACACACCTGTAAAACTGCACTTTTTCATCTCCGGAACATTTCCAAACTCCGCCCCTCCCTCTCTTTTTCTGATGCAGAGATGCTTGTGCATGCCTTTGTCTCCTCCAGGCTAGACTACTGCAATTCACTCCTTGTTGGGATCCCCGGCAGGAGCATGCAAAGATTGCAGTACATTCAGAACTGCGCTGCCAGGGTCCTGACGGGGGTTCGCAAATTTGAGCACATCACACCCATCCTCCAAAAACTTCACTGGCTCCCTGTTAGATTCAGGATTGATTACAAGATCTGTCTCCTGACCTATCAGTGTGTCTACGGTAGCGCACCAGTGTACCTCAAAGAACTCATTACTTTGCATAATCCACCCAGACATCTTCGCTCTTCTGACAGCCACAAACTTCAGGTTCCTAAGTCCAAACTCCGTACTATGGGAGATAGGGCCTTCCAGGTAGCTGCGCCTCGAATGTGGAATGCTCTCCCTAATCATCTGAGGGCGCCACAGTCTATAGAGGTCTTTAAAAATAAATTAAAGACCCACTTATTTTTAACCCCTTTTTCTTAAAACATGTCTTGTTCTTGTTGTCACTAACTGTTCTTAATTTTGTTCTTAAGTGTTTTAATCTATTTTATTGTTTTATCTGTGTACTTGTAGCACTTTGAGATATGTTCCTTCATGTGTAAAGTGCATTACAAATAAAAATTATTATTATTATTATTATCTTAATTATTTATTTCACAGCCAGGAATACGGGGGGAGTGCTCTGGGTTTGGGCCGAATACCTAACTCGGAGCCCTCTCCTCGGACAGCACGCCAAATACGTATTTATTCTATCGGACTTATTTGTAAGTGTGAACTCGTGAACTCTTGCTTATTGATATACAGTAAACAAGTAATTTATCTTTCATCCAAAGCTCTTGTTATATTTACTATTGGACTATTGGACACTTTTTACATTCTGAGGTTTTCAGATCCAATTTAATTTTGGTTGGATAAACGTAAATAGTGGTAAATGGGGGTATAGTGGTAATGTAGTGGTGAACTACAGCAAATATGACTTTGCATTCCCATTTTTCTCCAATTTCTTTTAGATATTTTAATGCCAATAACACAAATCACAGTGTTATAAATATAAAATGTAAAAATTCATAAGAATTTTGGTAGATTTACAATGCTAACAACCATGGAAATGCATCATTACAGTCTGTAAATATCTCTTAAAGGGATAGTTCACCCAAAAATGAAAATTATGTCAGTATTTACTCATCCTCATGTTGTTCCAACCCTGTAAGACCTTCGTTCATCTTTGGAACACGAATTAATATATTTTTGATTAAATCTGAGAGCTGGATCACTCCTCCAGGCTTCTTAAGGGATTGACACTTGTTCCCCAAAAAGTTATTAAAGACATCGTTAAAATAGTCCAAGTGACTACAGTGGCTCAATCTTAAGTTTATCAAACGACGAGAATACTTTTTGTGCGCAAAACCCCCCAAAAATAACGACTTTATTTCAACTATTCATTTCCTTCTCTGTGGGCCTCGAGTCAGTTCACTAGTTTAACAGCGTAAGCTTCTGTGTTGTACATCACACGCATCACACACGACCGGCGTCGGCAAATAGTGAGCCTACATGTGACGTAGCTCTACGCAATCACACTACATTAACTGACTAGAGGCCCTGCATTAAATCACATTACACATTAATAAACCACAATAAACAAAACAAATTAAGTGATGTCTCAAGTGAATGACAAGTCATTGGACAGGCGTCCCATCACAGCTGACTTCCGGAAAAAGGGAAGTAACCAATGACATTTGAAGTTATTAAAACAGGAAGTCCCACCCCTCGACTGTCAAAAATAAAATTCTTAGAGCGAGCAAAAGCAGCAGGCGAGAGTAGGGGTGCTTCTCAATTCTTATTTGTGCATCCTCGTTTCCTTTTCTCACTTCCTTTCCTCGCTTCCTTTCCTCGCGTCTCAGCTCCACCCCCTGCAGGATGCGAGGGAAGGCTGCAAGGAAAGAAAATGATGACAGATGAATCGAATGAAAGTTTTTTTTATACTTTGGAATACTTGATCACTCGAGCGTCACTTCACTGCGTCATCAGCTGCGCTCAAAGGATCTGCCCTTATGTTGTTGAAGTGTGGTTATTTAAGAAATTAGTATTAAATAACAATAAAGCAAGATACCCTGTTGAAATATGTGAGATGTGTGGTTTATATAAACTGCAAAGGTAAAGTATAAATTAAAATGATTGTGACCGACGTGAAGGGGGAGGAGAATTGATACGTGCGTCACGTTTAGTCGATAAAACACTTCCGCAAAGCATAAAACTGTGCATCCTCGCTCATAGCTCCTCTGGAAGCCTCCTCACTCCTCGATCCTCGCCTCCTCGCGGTGCAATTAGAGAATTGAGATGTCCTTCAAGATGCCTGAGCTCGATCGGTTTCCGGGTCATAGGATGGAGGACGGAGGATCGAGGAGACGAGGAGGTATATTGAGAAGCACCCAAGGTCAGGCGCGAGAGCGTGTGGAATGATCATGCGCGCACACAAGGGCTTGTATTGCGTGCAGAGGAGATGTCATGAGCGCGTGCAGGGTATGAATGAGCTCGCGAGTTCCTGTTTTCTCGCGTGTCGATCTGTTATCCTCTCGCGAAAGTTATTTACCGTGCGCGCCAGCATCAGTTGTGCGCTCGGTTCATATCAGTGGTGGTCCGTCAGGGCCAGCAAGGCCTTCTCTGCTGGCCTAAACACTATCAGAATCACTGACTTGCACTTTAAAGGGGTCATATAATGGTACATGCACTATTACAAGTTGATTGTACTGAAATGTGTGTTGGCAGTGCCTGTACACAACCATCATAAAATGATAAAAATCCATCCAGTGTTTTTGTTTTAATCTCCTTATATGTTTTCCCCTGCCTCAAATCAAGCAGTTCGATTTTGTGATGTCACACGCTCGGAAGCCCCTCCCACGATTGTTGATTGACAGCATTGTTTCAACACAGACCCGCCCTCGCTCGTGAGCAAGCGAGCTGTCAATCATAGTCTGCGCGGACCGGCGCGGTCATTGTTGATATGCTGGAGCACTGTCTATGAGCAGAATGGCGTCTAAGCGATTGTGGTGTTCTGTTCTTGGGTGTAATAACGAACACAGCAGTCATTTTAATGTTCCTAAATCCGAACCGCTGAAGACGCAGTGGCTGAGTTTGTTTTCGAAGGGAATATTCCCCACGAGCAACGTCAATGCTTTCATGTTTGCGCGAATCATTTCTCACCAGACTGCTTTATAAACGAGGGTCAGTATGAGCTGGTTTTGCAAAGAAGCAAATCAGTACCAGCTATTCGTGTTCCTGCTGAACCTCTAGAACAACTGAAGTGAGTGTAATGTTTTCTTAAACTTTATATTAATATTTATATTAATCTTTGCAAATCGCTAGCTGCACGCTTCACAATGAATGCGTCTAAAGTTTACACTTAGGGTACATTACGGCATGTTTTCTATGTATGATGTTCTCAATATAATTAATAATCCCACGTTTATACTGAACAACGCGTTATGGTAATTGTGTTATTGTGTTACAAACGGTGTACACACAGAACAGAGAGCGCGGGGTGAGCAAAGCTCATTATCATTTAAAGTCATATGCACTGAAACGGCGTGCTGAAAACAGAGCTGTTTTTGACCAAGTAAAATAAGTGTTTTCTTACAATACTAATGAGAATGTTTAATTAAAGTATATTACAAACTTTTAATTTAGACCCTAAAGAATCATACTAGCTTGTACAAAAATGGCATTATATGACCCCTTTAATATATTTCTTCCATGAATGAGTATTAAATGAAGAGTTTGGTTCCAAAACGCTATAAATCCAAAATTGTTAAATTGAGAAAAAAGGCATTTTCTTTCCCAAAAGACTGTTTGTATAAAAACTGTTATTTTCTGTTTCAAACTGTAACATATCATTATGAGTTTGAAATAACATAAAAAAAATCAAATCCATATTTTGATTTTAAACATTTATTAAACAAAGACATTTTTTTTTCTCCAAAATGCAATATATCCATAACACGTTTCTCCCCAAAATGCTACAAATCCATTTCATCAACAAAAACTCACTTTCTGTATGAAATTGAGCAAAGACATAACAATAAATAACAAGGAAAGGTTGTCTATACATATGACAAACCCCAAACTTGAACAACATAACTTATATTAAACCATTAAACCAATTTTTAAAAGTACATTCATCTTACTGCCTTTTTCAGGTTGCATTCATTTCAGTCTGATATTAATGCTGTTAATGGCAATATTTCAAGTTCATCCTGAACTCGTACGTAACATTAGAGCAAAAATTTGTTTATGTTGCATTCATCTTGTTATTCTGTACACTAAATTCATTCAATTTTAAAAACAATTTACGAAACTGTAAAATTATTAAGTTATATAGTATAAAAGTAAGTTATCTATAAAAGTCCCAAACTTGGACAACAGATTTCTAAAAAAAATACATCCATCACAATGCTTCATAAAAACATGTTCATAAAAACAATATTTCTGTGCAAAATATAACTTTAAATAAACGATACATCTGTGTGAGATTGTGCAACATAACTAGGCTATAAGCAACCATGACAGTCGATTTACATAATGCCAACTTGAACAAATTTCTTATAGTGGAACACAGATATATGAAATACATTAATCATGTTGTAGTGCATGTTATTTATTTATTTATTTATTTATTTATTTATCTATTTATCTATCTATCTATCTATCTATCTATCTATCTATCTATCTATCTATTTATTATGAGCAACTACAATTCAGTGCCATTGTGAAGTGCCATTACACACCCAACCACACACAAACTTTCTCCCCACTCACTTAACTCCTCCTGTGCATACACACACACACTTGTTATGCACTGAAACAGTGAACTCAAAAGGCACAGTCGGCAGAATTATTCTTCATGGCTGTCGCGGTCGGCATCATTTACAATGAGTGCTCCATCATAGAAGGCACGCACAGTGTCGCTGGCACCAATTTCAGCAAGCAAGTTAAGCACATCCTTTCTTTTTGCATCCTTCACTGTGCTTACATTTGGGAGGTGACTCGGCTTGAAGTTTGCCCAGTTTTTTCCTCGCTTCAAAACCGAGTGATAGCAGAAGTCACTGTTGTAAACAGTCTTGAATCCAAGTTTGTCATTCCTCAGTTCTAGCATTCTGGCATCACTGAGCTTGAATGACTTCTGTGGCTTTACAAAAACCTTTGTTGCCTTCTTGAAATCATAAGCTTGCCAGTCCTGGCCGTAGACAAGGACATGTCCATGGTTCCTCAAAATGTCATAGTACTCCTCTGGCATGAGGATGGTATTGTGCTTTCGAATCTGCTGCTCAATCCTCCCTAAAACGCGGTCGACAGGAAGGAAACTGTGTCCCCTGATGGGAAACACATATTCAGTGATCATATTCAGAAAATTCTGCCTTGTTAAAGCAAACAGCATTGACAGAACATTCACATTTTTGTTTTGTCCAAAACAGGAATCACTGAATAATCTCAACTTCTGAACATTGCAAAGTGCAAAATTCAATGGCTGCCGAAAACAGTGGTTCAGAGCAGAAGCAGTCAAATTACTGTCTTTTCTGTTCTCGTGTTCCATCCATGTGTAAAGATGGATGTCATCCTTGCTTTGCTTGCTGCCTTTCCCAGCATGGACAACAACACCAAAGATGTACATGTAGAGCTGGCGGGAGTAGTGCGCTTGACCAGTGGGGGTTCTTGGGAGTACCAGATTCTGCATCATGTCGAAGCAGACTGTCAATGCTGCATTGTCACTTTGCCCAAGCAAATCATAAAACACCCTTGCTCGTCTGCGATGCAAAATGAAAGATGCTGATGCTGTACGCTTCTCCTCTTCGGGCAAGCTGGGGTTCTTTACTGTGAGATTAAACTTTGCACATGTAGAACACGCGTCGGTGGCTGGATGTCCAAATGCAAGGTTGAAACTGTATCGGAAAACACTGTAATAGAGAGAGTAGCTAACAGCGTCATGATTTTGCTGCTTGAACAAATCGTCCATTTTTTTTACGCTGAGGTCACTGAGAAGGTATTTCCGCCCAGGTGCTCCTCTTCTGCCATAGTGGCTTGCCCTACAAGTGAATGTTTGAATGTGATCCATCCACTGATCTATATAGAATGACTGGACAGCTCATGACGTCATAAACAGTGAAGCCACCGCGCCGCCATATTGTGATTCCCTAGTGAGCTCACGCGTTCTATTGAATCAATAGGAAATTGTATGATTTGACTGAGAAAACATTGCATAACGAGACACCGTCTTTAACGGTGGGTTAAAGACTTTAACTTTAGGAGTACTTCCTGCTCTGCTACTGTTCGGACGCTCTTGCTTACCGCTCCGCGCTTTGCTCTATCGCTTTTATATTTTTATATTTTATCTCCTTTTATCACCTAATTTTAACTTCAGCTAATCAGCACAGTGCTCAAACGCTTGGATTACCACAAAAAAGCAGAATTCTTTTATTCAACCAGCCTCCCACTGCTTACATTCCGGGGAAGAAAACACAACTGCCTACATTCTAAAGGATAAGAGAAAATGCCTCTTCTGGAATCTACTTGCTGCACTAACTGCCAGAGACTTTTACAAAGGATTGCAGTTCTTGAAACAAAGTTACTTGTGGGACCACCAAACCAGACGGAACACACAACAGAGCTTCGTCATGGACACCCTCAGCATACAGCCGGTGAGTCCCATGAATCTACTCCTCCTCGACAGGCCATACTGAGTGTAGAGAAACAAGCCGATCGACTTACAAATCGATGGCAAAAACAGGGAGCGAGACCCAAAGGCACTCGAGACATCAGATTGTCACGAGCATCACATATTGCCGCAGTAGCCTCCTCTACCCCAGATACGGCTTTGACAAGGATTGCAAATACTGGTCTCCTACCACCGCCTATACATCTTGAGAACAGATTTGAAGTATTAATGAATGAGGAATCCCTGAATGTGATGAATGTGATCGAACACAGACTGAACCAGCCAGTAGCTAACACTGCTAACTGGCACTCAAGGTCGAGCAGACAGCGGCACTCAGCTCAGAGCGCAGCCGAGCCCAGGACTCTGATAGTGGGTGACTCGATAATCAGAAACATTATTAGCAGGGACACAACTACTTGCTGCCTTCCACAAGCAACGACTTCTGATGTAAACAGGGAACTTGAGAACATTCTGACGAAATAGGGCTGGGCGATATATCGCATGCGATTGTTATGCGCATCTCTTCAGTAAAGCCGGTTCCTTGATTAGTAGTAAATCCCCTTCACCTGCTTTCAGATGGAAGATATGATGCAGATATGAGTGATAAATTAACACTCAAGAGTGTTAAAGTTAATGAGATAATTAAGTGATTAATTTAGTGATGATTGGGCGTTATTGAAGACACCTGATGTTAACAAGCAGAATCACTGAAGGAGAAAATCACAAATTGTAAGCCGCCGTTATGGCGATGAGTGTTTGCTTTAGTTGGGCTCTTGACCCTGTAGCAACATTGAGAATGGACCAAACACAATTGAAGCTTTCAGACATAACCAAACACAAGATGGTGCATATTCCAAATTATCCCTGAGGCTATGAGCCAAGAAGACCTTTTGTTGTTTAACTAAAGGAAGGACGTTGTCAATGTTTTATAATTTGGCAAGAACAGATCTGTTCAGAAATATTGAAACAAGGGGCCCTAACAAGAAGCCAACTGACCCCTGCGCCTAAACAGACTAGCCTTTCTTTAAGAACCAAGGTCTCATGATATGCTGAACAAGAACAGATTTCAGCAGGAACTATCATTACCTCAGACTGGAATGTCTTTCTTAAACCCCAGAAACTTTACACACACACATAAGGACTTTCCTCCAATTCTCCAATACCAATAAAACTCATCCCAGAACAATTCTTGACTGACCCAGAATCAAAATCATGTAACATAACAATTATATATGGTGTTTACAACCCCTGTATGTGTCTATTCTGCTTAGATCACATCACACGTCATGTAATTGTTTTAAATATTAGAGATACTTCAATGAAATTGTCGTGTTTCCTATCATTATGCTCGTATGTGTTTAATTCAAAAGATGGCTTGATTGAAATCTGTGTAAAAATGTTTATGTTCTTAAAATGGAAATTATGTCTAAACTGAATCCTCTGTTTCGAGCTGATGAGTAAAGCAGATCACAGAGAACACATGATTCGTGATGAGGGGGGGGGGGGGGGGGGGTAAAGACCCCCTTTTTCAAATAACCATATAGTGTCTTATTGTCCGAATTCCAAATTCCTCCAGGAGGCGGGACAAAACATTGGACTTTAAAACCTTAGACCCGAACACAGAAACTCGCTCTCTGAACGCTCTCTGGAAAAGCTCTCTGGTGATGCTCTTGTGATTCTCTCTCTTGTGATGCCCGACGCCGGGTGGAGCCGACGATGGTTATAGTAACCATGTAGACGCAGAGACAAATTACCCAAATCAAGATATGGGTTAAAACAGATTTAATTGAAGCCATCTCGTCTCACTTTCCTTTCTTTTCTTAGTTTGTTTCTTTTCCGTTAAAAGTCTCGGTTCTAAGTTAAGTGTTGCTGCAAAGTTTCGTTTTAACGTTTCAACTGCAAAACCAGCTTTCAACTTCAAAGACTTTCATTCATCCGCGCCAACACACCACGTGACTGGCGGTTCAAAGTCTATCCAGGCACACGAGAAGATCAGCCAAGCAACGGACCGGGGAACCCCCTTCACGACAAAAGCGAACCCCAAAGCAAGGACAAGCAAGTACCTCCAGACTTTTAACTGAGCTGGGCATTTTAATATCAAATTGAATTACCCGCCTAAGAAACGATAAAAGGGTGAAATTAATTATTGATGGTTCGTTCAGGTCATGTCTTTTAAGTGCATATAGAAACTTGGGATCTCACCATCTAACTCCTAAAACTCATTCTTCCTCACTCTCTGTCTTTCTTCAACTTGTATGAATGCGTGTGCGTGTGTTTGTGTTAGATATTTGTTTTGTGTGTTAGTCATAGGCTTATAATCAATAAAGTATTGTTTGTATTTGAAAAGAGAAGCATTACTTGTGATATGTGCTTACCGATTTATTGTCTTGAACTTCGATCTAAGTTACCTATGCTTTGACCCTTTTTTTATTTCTTAATTTAGCTGTTAGCTGGGAATTAGTCTTTCTTGGCCAAGAAGATATTATATTTCCTAGAATTAATAATTGTTTATGCTTTCCGTTCATTGGATGAACTGATAAACTGATCATACTATTGATTTTGCTACAGTAAATTCTGAAAATAATTCAATTATTAATTATTGATCATAATCCGTTATGAATAATAATTAATTATATTTATACGTGCGTACAATCGCTACATTATTTTATGGTGGAGAAAAATGCGGGAAGTTTAACCTAAATTGTAAGCATATACGAAGTAATTTATCTTTTCATATTGTGCGGATGAGAGATCCGAACCTGCGAAAGTCTGTGTGTGACGGATGGAGAGCGCGCAGCGCGCGCCCTGTTTGAATGAATCTGCTGCTTGAGAGACGCACCCCAGAAAGAGCTGTTAATTTGTCTGCCTCCATATATGTTATTTTTTCAACTGCAGTAAAATAACCCAAGATATAAAATATCACACAACAATAAGGTGAGAATTGAGCGTGTTCCTCAATTTCTGAAACACCTTGATTAGATTATAGCTTACCGACGTCTGCGTGTTCCAGCGTCTGTCAAAGCTATACATGTGTGTGTATCAGCCAGAGAGCTTAACAAAATTGTACTGCAGTAATTAAAATAACTATATAAGAACGAATATTCTCCTCACAGAGCGATGAGCGTGTTCCTCATCTAACGTTATATATTTTTATCCGATTCACAGTGCGTGTTCCACTGCGACCCGTGATAAACATAGAAGCAGTAATATTTATCTGATTGTCAATGCGTGTTCCATTGCAATCCTAGTAATAAACAGCTGTTTGTCTATGTTTGCTTGTATGTTTGCGCCTGTTCAATGAATTCTCGGGTAAACACTGCGTGTGTCCGAATGTAATTGAATAAGAGTCATTTTAAAATTGTGTTCAAGTAAAGCTTGACGTGGAACTTAACCAACAGTTAACGTTAAGAACCCTGTTGTTCGTGTGCTCAGATAAACTTGCACAGAGACGATCCGCCGAGGTCGCCATCGTTCCGCAAAGCTGTCGCTTGCTTAAAGTTAATATCACTTTTAACAAATTAAGTGAAGCCCCACATCGTAAAACCAGCTAAAGCTACGAGTGGTGTATTTTTGGTACAGTTTGAATATGATCGACTGTTACTGTACATGCATATTCTATGAACATTGTTGAAATGCGCCGACATTTCATGTAACATGCGTAACTGTTTCCTAACTGTTGCAATTCACATGTTTACCCACTAGCGTTCGTTTCGTTGCCATAGTTACGATCGTGACACGGAAGTCTTAACCAACGCTTCCGGGGGAACTCTGACCTCTCGCATGATCAGAGCCACAGTGTAAACAAACCCTTTTGGTGGCTAAGCTAGCTAGCCCTTTGCCAAGCTAACCAAAGCAGTTGTTTACAGTGAGGCCTATATGCTAACGCCTTTAGCATTATTTACGGTTATCAGTAGTATTAACATCAATGGTTAAATAGTGTCTGTTTGAACAACGTTAAAGTGATTTAACCATTTAAACACCTTGACTTTCCACCTGTTGGTCTTTTCTTCTTGCTTATTTACCTTTCCCATATCTTACTTAACCCATATTTTCCGTGAAAAGAAAGTCGTTTGCAATTATTAATTCCTTTACCTCCATTTTACTTGAAAAAGAAAATGCTGGTTTATGATTATTAATTGTCAAGTTCGAATTTGATTTTTTTTTTAGGGAATTATTACATTTAAATTCTACTTTTCTTAACAGGTAATTTCTAACGATTTCTCGATTTATTTTTAATAAATCTAATTTCATAATTTCTAAATTTTTCTTTTAGATCTAATCACTTCAGGCGGTTAAGTCTTAAACTTTGAAAGTTAAGAACTTATTCCACCAACATTTTCCCTATTACAAAATATTGTTAGACTCATACTTGCTTCTTATTGTTAGTGCGTTGTATCCTCTTCTCATTTATTTCAGTTGTGGTTATAAACTTAACCATTCTATTCTACTTATTCATTTACCCCTTTATTTAATTTTCCTTTCTTATTTTGTCCACTATCATTATTACTTTCTTTTATCTTCATTACCTCTTCCCTTTTGCTTGGAAGTGACACACCTGAGCCTCAATAGGAGACATTGGTATCTCACTACGAGTTTCAAATAAATCTGAGATAACCCTCTCTTACAAAAGTTTATTTGTGAATGTTTAGTTGTTTGGCAACTGTCAATTCTATACTCGTAGTTCGACAAAGGCTCCAGCCATTTGTGGATCCAATCTCCTTCCCTCCTTCCCTTCTCACATCTTTCCGGTGCTGTCCTGCTTTATTCCATCCCATTCTTCGCACTTGTAGGGAACACACCTGAGAGAACCATCAATCGATTCAAAAGAAAGAGAAAGACAATCTTTCCAAAGAAATCATTAGGTATTTGATTTTTAATCAAACCCTCTCTGTTCTCCGTACTCTCCCTGCATCTGTGTACGCAATTTACAATTTGACATCTCATCCAAGATCAATTAACAGAGACAAGTGTTGAGCAACCGTCGCCTTCAAAGCATCCCTGCTGTAAGCGGCCCAACTGATGGTGTGTGGTGTCAATCCTGTCAAACTCAGAAAAGAGGTATCAGCATTATTATTGTATTATTTTTCGTTGTAAATATAAACAATAATATTGTTTACCTTTCTGGAAACAGATTCTCTTTGATAGGAAGCATTTACGAGATAAATAATATTTCCCTTAGTTAAGAATTTTCTTTGTTTTTTTTTCTCTCATTGAAATTGGTTAACTTTTCTCTCTTTTTCCCATACTCAGTTGAGTGACGACGTCCTCACACCACGAGTTGAAACCGGCGTTTCATTGATAGAAAATATTTATAAAAAATATTTCTCCAATTGAAAAAAAAAAAGGGTTTCTTTCCACTGAGATTTGTTTTAACCTTTTTTCTCCTTCTTTCCTTTACTCAGTTGAGTGACGAAGTCTTCACATCACTAGACTACCTGTCTACACTTAGACCAACACTTAGTCATTACGACACTTCACTATTGGTGTACCGTCACTGAAACGACACTTAGCTGTTCAACCACATATAGGCTTACATTCCACACAGGTCTGTGTCAGTCTCTTCACCCCAGCGTACCAACATGTCGTGGACAACGAACCCCACTGCCCAAAGGGACGACGTGGACGCCTGGCTCAGAGGCATTACAGACTGCCTCACACCAAAGACAATTGAACTGTTATTATTTTTAATAATAATCATAATTCTGAGAAGATTCCTGACACATGATTCAAGCCAGAACCACAACCACGTGGAACTAACCAAAATAACCTGTTCCTTAAGCAATGCCTTCACAGCCCAGCTGAAACTAAGCGACAAGCACATCACCCACCTCCAAGAGGAGCTGACACGTGCCCAGAGCCGCATAGACAAGCTGGAAGTGAAAGTCCAGGACAACTTCAAGTGTCAGACCACTGAGTTCCTGAGAGAGCTGATGCACACTCAACACTGCACAGACCAGCTCAAAGCGAAAGCTCAAGACAAACTCAAAGTGCCTGACGAAGCGGAGCCAGAAACAAAGAAACAAGTTGACAAGCTCCAAGAAGCCCTTGCAGTCACTGAACGTGACAAACTAGAATTAAAGACTGTCCAAAAGCACCTGGTAAACCAACTCCAGTCTGCTGAACATCAGCTAGAGAAAGCCAAAGCTGACATTAAAGATAAGAACTCTGAAATTAATGCTCTGAAAGACCACCTGACCCAACAGCAAGATGACGCCAACGACGAGCTCTACGCGGTCAGAGATGAACTACAGCACATTCTCCAACAGAAACCAGAGCCAAGAAGGGAGAGACCTCCCTCAGCATCACCCCTGCTGAGCAGAACAGAATCCTCCATCCAAGAACTGGCATACAGTGAAAGAAGTGAATGGCCACAACCAAAAACGTCACAGGCCTTCACCCCAGAACTCTTCCCTGCTAACAAACGAAGAGAGCTCATCCAGGCAGACTCCAAAGCTGCACAGGGGATGACCTTTAAAGATCTCAACCAGCTGGTGAAGAATATCACTCAGTTCAACCCGAACTCCACAGAGGGTCCCGACATCCAGACCTACATCAGAGATATCAACTTCCACCTAGAGGTGAGACCACATATGACTGACAGAGACAGATTCTACCTCCTCAGATCCACATCCAGTCCAGAGGTACGAAGCTTCCTAGACAGACAACCTGCTCATGTCAAGTCAAACTACCAGCTGCTATGTGAGACACTGATTAAAGAATTCACAGGCCCAGAGTCGGAACACGGTGTGTTAATCGCTATGGAAACCAAACAAGGTCAACAAGAGACTCCCCAAGCCTACTACTACCGCTTTCGACAAGCCTACTTAGGTGCACATAACAAACCTGAACTTGAAGAGGATGTGAACTTCAAAACCCTCTTCCTGAGAAACCTGCACCCCGGATTGAGTCATCATCTTGGCATCATGGCCTGCCCAGGCACAATGACAATTCAACAGCTACGTGACCTGACACACAAGGCCTACATCAAACAAAAGATGAACTCAAAGAAAGGTTTGAAAACATCCACAGTGTCAAACTCCATCAGCCAAGACACAAGCCTTGCACTGGAAGACACCCAGTGGCATGACAATACCACAGTCCTTCGTAAGGAGCACAGAGAACGTGACTCCCATGCCGATGACACCTACCACACTAACCGCATGGAAATGCCATGGGACCAGCCACGCTTCTCAAGTAACCCACAAGAAGGAAACCACTGGAAACCTAACTGGACCTCCAAAGGCCATCAACCAAGGCATCCAAAAGCACTCCATGTGGGTACTCAACAACGAAACCCACCTTGGCACCTCGCAGTTAAACACAGCACTGAGTATGCCCAAGAACCAGACAGTTTACCCTCAGAAGACATGGAGCAACTAATGAGGCAACTGAAAGTGTTAATCGGAAATGAGGTAAACATGGATGACGAACAGGATGGCGATGGAACGGAAGACCACCGTTTCATCTGATACACCTTCATAATGAACATGAAGACCACTTGTTCTACAACAACACAGAACAAAGTGGCCTCTCACAGTCAACCACTGACAAACACCCAGAGGTACCAGAAAACACCATCCTGGCTACCCATCACTCATAAAGAAACCACCAAACGAGCTCCAAACTCAAGAACCATGTGTGTGCTACAGCAACAACAGTATGCACAGAAGGTCAGAAAGTCTGTCACAACCAGAAGGCATCATCGGAGGAATGCAACAACGGAGACCGGAGTAATGGAGAAAAGTTTCGCACTACATCTTCACACATCCGTGCCAAACTACCTCCCAATGTCTGCCAGAGAACTTCCTGCCTTACTGGATTGACCCCCAGCAGATCACAGAAGATCCCTTTTCCAAGGCAAAGATGCAACAAGCTCATCAAAGCTAAGCCATCAAGCAAAAGGGGGGAGCAAAACAGACTGAGACAGATCTGACCATACATACATACATACATACATACATACATGCACTACACGACACCCCTAACATACTCACTTACATACAGAAGTTAACCACCTCTACCGTGCAAAACATTCAACAAGTATGTTTTCCCCCACAGGTAGAAACTAACTTCAGAATCTAGCTTAACAACTTAGCTACACTTACCATAGGAAACATGGTAACTACCCATCCAACAAGTACACCTGAGAACACCTCTCATTACATCATGATACCTGACACCTTAGCTGCGCAACCGTAGTTATAAATCATATCAGGAACACTCAACTGCTTTGTTTTGTTTTACTTCTTCCTTCCTTTCCTTCTTTTATTAGGTAAAATGCCTGTCCACCCCATAAGGGTCAAGGTCACAATAATAGGATTGACACACCACTCCTATATTTGTAAGTCACCTTAAAACGAATGTGAGCCAGAGAACTCCCTGCATCATTCGTATCACAAATTGAAAGGTAAATTGGTCTAAACCTAGAACAATTTAGAAGAGAATAAAACAAACAAATCAAATTTAGTCACAAAGTTGATCAATTACCGTACCAAAACAAACTAGAATAACGGTCCTAAAATTGAACTAAACTTTATTCAACGTGATTGACTATTTTGAGAGAGTCAACCTGTTTAGGCCTAGATAATCTAATGCCCTGCACCAGTAAAGTGACCAGTCATGGAGGTGTTGTCTTGTTGTTTGCTGTGTGTGTTTGCTTCCTCTACCCGTTTCTCCAGCGTTCAATGATGTCTTCTCCTCAACCCATCATCGACCGAAGGGGGGATATGTAGCAACATTGAGAATGGACCAAACACAATTGAAGCTTTCAGACATAACCAAACACAAGATGGTGCATATTCCAAATTATCCCTGAGGCTATGAGCCAAGAAGACCTTTTGTTGTTTAACTAAAGGAAGGACGTTGTCAATGTTTTATAATTTGGCAAGAACAGATCTGTTCAGAAATATTGAAACAAGGGGCCCTAACAAGAAGCCAACTGACCCCTGCGCCTAAACAGACTAGCCTTTCTTTAAGAACCAAGGTCTCATGATATGCTGAACAAGAACAGATTTCAGCAGGAACTATCATTACCTCAGACTGGAATGTCTTTCTTAAACCCCAGAAACTTTACACACACACATAAGGACTTTCCTCCAATTCTCCAATACCAATAAAACTCATCCCAGAACAATTCTTGACTGACCCAGAATCAAAATCATGTAACATAACAATTATATATGGTGTTTACAACCCCTGTATGTGTCTATTCTGCTTAGATCACATCACACGTCATGTAATTGTTTTAAATATTAGAGATACTGGAATGAAAGTGTCGTGTTTCCTATCATTATGCTCGTATGTGTTTAATTCAAAAGATGGCTTGATTGAAATCTGTGTAAAAATGTTTATGTTCTTAAAATGGAAATTATGTCTAAACTGAATCCTCTGTTTCGAGCTGATGAGTAAAGCAGATCACAGAGAACACATGATTCGCGATGAGGGGGGGGGGGGGGGGGGGGGGGATAGAAAAGACCCCCTTTTTCAAATAACCCTATAGTGTCTTATTGTCCGAATTCCAAATTCCTCCAGGAGGCTGGACAAAACATTGGACTTTAAAACCTTAGACCCGAACACAGAAACTCGCTCTCTGAACGCTCTCTGAACGCTCTCTGGAAAAGCTCTCTGGTGATGCTCTTGTGATTCTCTCTCTTGTGATGCCCGACGCCGGGTGGAGCCGACGATGGTTATAGTAACCATGTAGACGCAGAGACAAATTACCCAAATCAAGATATGGGTTAAAACAGATTTAATTGAAGCCATCTCATCTCACTTTCCTTTCTTTTCTTAGTTTGTTTCTTTTCCGTTAAAAGTCTCGGTTCTAAGTTAAGTGTTGCTGCAAAGTTTCGTTTTAACGTTTCAACTGCAAAACCAGCTTTCAACTTCAAAGACTTTCATTCATCCGCGCCAACACACCACGTGACTGGCGGTTCAAAGTCTATCCAGGCACACGAGAAGATCAGCCTAGCAACGGACCGGGGAACCCCCTTCACGACAAAAGCGAACCCCAAAGCAAGGACAAGCAAGTACCTCCAGACTTTTAACTGAGCTGGGCATTTTAATATCAAATTGAATTACCCGCCTAAGAAACGATAAAAGGGTGAAATTAATTATTGATGGTTCGTTCAGGTCATGTCTTTTAAGTGCATATAGAAACTTGGGATCTCACCATCTAACTCCTAAAACTCATTCTTCCTCACTCTCTGTCTTTCTTCAACTTGTATGAATGCGTGTGCGTGTGTTTGTGTTAGATATTTGTTTTGTGTGTTAGTCATAGGCTTATAATCAATAAAGTATTGTTTGTATTTGAAAAGAGAAGCATTACTTGTGATATGTGCTTACCGATTTATTGTCTTGAACTTCGATCTAAGTTACCTATGCTTTGACCCTTTTTTTATTTCTTAATTTAGCTGTTAGCTGGGAATTAGTCTTTCTTGGCCAAGAAGATATTATATTTCCTAGAATTAATAATTGTTTATGCTTTCCGTTCATTGGATGAACTGATAAACTGATCATACTATTGATTTTGCTACAGTAAATTCTGAAAATAATTCAATTATTAATTATTGATCATAATCCGTTATGAATAATAATTAATTATATTTATACGAGCGTACAATCGCTACAACCCTTATACTTATTTAAATTAAATTTTGTTTGTCTGCTGTTATTGATTTATAACAGTTAAATGAACAAAGAAAAGTGTGATCTGATTGTGTTGGTTATGTTTTGGCATAATCACGCTGTGATCTGAAAAATGAAGCTTTTTGAAATAGTTTGGTTTATCTTGTTAGTAACAGTTTTGTGATTCTCAACATATGATTATCAGTATTTTTCTTATAATCCAAAATTTTTAATAAACATCATTCTTATAAAAACACTTTCAAAAGAATTTATTTAGAAACACGGACATCAATAATCAGCCTGTGAATCTCAACAGTGGTGACAATAATGATGCATGTTGCAGTGGCTGCCACCAATCACAACTCATTAATGGCTCCCATCATGCATTGCGGTATGAATAAATTATGATCTGAATTGTCTATGTAATTTACTTTTCCCTAATTGAATATTCTGCTCGTCACCATTGTTGAGATGCATTGACTGAATCTTGACGTCTGTGTGTGCCTAAAATAATGATTTTTTTTAAAAAAAACAACATTTAAGAAATCCTTCATATTATATCTAATATTCTGGATATTTATGCAGAATCACAGTTATGCTGTAACTAGTGATGGGCAGATCGAGGCTTCGTGAAGCAATGAAACAGTTGAAGCAAATGTGCCATATTGTTTCGAGGCTTCGAATCAATCCGACACCCGTCTCCACGGTGACACCTAGTGGTCACTTGCAGGTGTTGATCTGAAACAACCTTGATTTTTAATACAACGAGCCAATAAAAAACTGTTGTTTTTTTTATTTGTATTTTTATAGTATGTTTCTAATATATGAAGCTTGTAACCTTAGTCTCTTCACATTGCATAATGTTATTTTGGTCATGAAAAATGAATAAAAGAAATCAAGCCACAATGTCTCACTTTCTTATAGATTTTTATTCAAAAATATCAATCTCTCTGCTGTCGAAGGACTCAGCCTACTTCTTTTTTTACACATAATTTCTCCAGCCTTTGAAAAAATCCTCTCACAAGGGACACTTGTTGTTGGTATGCAAAGATATTTTTTTAGCAAGGACATACAAATGAGGAAAGATTACTGCTCTCTCTTTCCAGTAAGTTAGGGGATCATGAGTTCTGGGCAAAAACGCATCGTTGAGGTATTTTTTCACTTCCACTGTGGCATTAGCTGTAGCATTGTGTATCATCTGGGTTTCACGGATGTGATTATCAAAATGTTCCCATAAACTGTCCTGTGTTTCTACTGCTGTTGATGATGATGGGCCTGATGTTGACATTTGTGGCTCTGAATGAAAATGAAAATCTATTATATGCATCTATCTATTAATCTATGTATATATCTAATAATATATCCATCCATCCATCCATCAATCCATGTATATATCTAATAATCTGTCTATATATATATATATTTCTATCTATGCATCTATTAATGTGTCACTATATGTACTCTGTCTCTCAGTCAATGTGTAAATTTAAATGGAAGCCTATATATATATATAACTAAACAAATCGCACTATAAATGTCACTATATCACCAAAAATCCGCTACCTCAAAACCAAACTCCTTTCACAAAAACCCACGATGTGAAAATGCGTTGACTTCACTTTTATACTGTGTGTGATAGTGTGATCTTTCCCGACCGACCTGTCAATCAAACCCTGACTCGGCGGAGCACTCCACCTGATGAAACACTCAGAAGCTTCATTTAGCCGTAGTCATGTGACGTGGGTGTTTTGAATCACGCTTCGGATCAGTGTTTCGAATCATCTGCGCTTCGGGATCTAGCAAAGCTTCGGAACAACTGTTTCGCGTCAGCCATCCCTAGCTGTAACCAACAGCATGAATCACAAACATGAAGTTCTAATGATGATTGTCATAATATAACCAACACCATTAGATGCTTTTTTTTCTTTGTTCAACTGGCAGTTGAACAACTGATACAACAGACAAACTAAATCTAAAGTTAATAATATAAGGGTCAAGAGCCCAACTAAAGCAAACAATGATCGCCATAACGGTGGCTTACAATTTGAGATTTTCTACTTCAGTGATTCTGCTTGTTAACATCAGGTGTCTTCAATAATGCTCAATCATCACTCAATTCAGGGCCGGCGCCACGGGGGGGCGTGAGGGGGCGACGCCCCCTCAACTGGACTCTCCCGCCCCCTCAGATCACCATGAATGTAAACGGGATTTTACTGATAAAATATGCTATTTAAAAATTACATTTGCCAATTACATTTTCACATGTTCTTGTTTTTGTGAATATTAAGCTAAATTAATAATATTTTAATGAAGGACAGTCTGTTAGACAAAGTCGAATTTTGATTGGTCGTTTGATTTTGCGTGCTCGCTCACCCCTAGCATTACGTTAAATTTCTCATACGGGAAAGATCACACGACGGCTACGGACTGTAGAACGGATATTCCATAATTTCAAGGTTGCATATTGCATATCGGGGGCAATCGGGAGATTCGGCATAGGCGGAGGGCGAACCAACTCCAGGGTAAGGCTAAGATGTGCGCTTCCCCTGCATTTAAATAGATTTCCTAACCATGTAGTTTTAACCAACGTCGCCTAGCAACAACTTAAACGTCCATAAACGCTCCCGTTAACTAATTTGTTATTAGCGCAAGCCGCAACTATACGTTTACAAACTGTTAATTTGAGCAAAAAAAGCAAGCAGTAGGCTGTATGCCTGGCATCCAATATAAATACACATTGCCTTACCTAATGCAGCAAAATCCTGCGTTTAGACATGGCATCATGCGTTGATGATTCCCTCGTTGTTATGTCACTGATAGAGCTTAGATTCTCTGCCCAAGCCCGAACTTGACCCGAACCGACGATATTTCCCGTTACTATCCTCGACGCGGGGCCGGGCCCTTGATCTAAAGACGTGCACTCCCAACGAGTGCGGCGCGGGACTAGATTTGATGGCCGAGCGTGGGCGCGGGCGGTAATTCACATCACTATGTGTGCGAATCGCGGGACTCCCGCAAACTATAAATATTTATGAATAAAACATATAAAAACTAATACATTTTATTCATCTGTTGCAGAAAAGCCACAAGAACAACTAGGCTATGTGCTTTAATAACAAGCAATAACAATCTTTAAAGTTAATGCTTTAGTAACAAATTTATCAGGAGCATTTATGCTGATGTGTATGATGGCGACACGTAGTAGGCCTATTTGTATTTTGGAGGTACAGAAAAAAAGTCTATTTGTGGGCAGCAGCGGGACAAAACATTAATGTTGCGGGCGGGGGAAAGTAACATAGAAAGTAGTTGAGAACGTCCGTTATAACGACCCACGTATTAAAAAATCGTCGGGTTTAAATCGGGCTCGGGCTCATAATTACAGTTAATGTGTCGGGCCGGGCTCGGACACAACGTGCAAATGAATGAATTTGTATTTAAAGTGATCACAATTTAATAAAAACATTGCCATTTATAAATTATATTGCTTTCACTTATTTAAAAATTGTTTATCGAAAAAAATGCATAAATCCTGCAATTTAAAAAATATATTGCTTTCATTCATTTAAAAATTGTTTATCGAAAAAAACGTGCATAACTCCTGCATAAAATGAATTGCACGTGCATGAATTATCTCTGCGCGTGCGCACGGCATGCAGTTTACATCGTTTTCCACAGACCACAGCTGAGCCAGCCCAGTCGCGCTTATCATTTGGTTATGGAGTGGAGGAAACTGATCCTAGACCAGCAATTATGTGCAGCATTTCTTTATAAAAGCAACTAGTAGAAGCAGTCAGGCTGCTTTTGAGGGAGAAAATTTCACTCGAATTGCATATCAAGTCCATGGCCAGGGGAAGGCTAAGCCTTTTTAGCAAAATATTTTTTTTCTCTCTCATCAAAACGTCTTATCAATCGTCTATAACAGTCTATATCAAGCAGGGACAGTTCGTGTGCATTTTATTTTGTGATTTCACTATAACGAATAGAGTCTCCCCGCAACAGCGATAGATTGAAGCGCGCGTGCGTCAGTGTGAAAACTGCGCGAGCCACAAGACAACACTCCGCTTCACTGATCGCAGCGGCAACGAGCACTTTGATCACTTGATTTAAAAAGCAACACATTTCAGCGCTTGAACGACTCTAATTTGACAAACGAACAAAATGAATCCTCTGCTAGTTAACTGGAGATGTTTTATTAATTTGTATTGGTACATCCGTGCCGCGAAGATGTTTTAAAAAGTGGTGGGGAGAATATCGACCCTGGCAAAAAGTGGTGACGTGCGTTAATGTGAACGCCCCCTCTCGGTATTTCAGACGCCCCCTCATCAGCGCTCGGCTGGCGCCGGCTCTGACTCAATTAATCACTTAATTATCTCATTAACTTTAACACTCTTGAGTGTGGACTCATATACACTCCCAGGTGTGTTAATTTAACACTGGAGTTTTTGCTCTGTACAAAGAGCCGTAGTTAACTGACAAGCTGAGCCATATAGCATTAAATATCGCTGGCGATACGTCCGCGATATTAGTGCGTTATGGCTCAGCTTGTCAGTTAACTACGGCTCTTTGTAGTAAATGCCGCTCCATCTGAAAGCAGGTGAAGGTGATTTACTACTAATCAAGGAACCGGCTTTACTGACGAGATTCGCATAACAATCGCGTGCGATATATCGCCCAGCCCTATGACGAAACATAAGACTGCAAATCGACTCATCATTCATGTGGGGAAAAATGATATTCATAAAGAGCAGTCAGAACCCCTTAAGAAGGATTTCAATGAACTTTTTGAAACACTTAAAAGACTGAAAGTACAAACATTCATCAGTGGACCACTACCAGCAAGAGGAACAAACAGGTTTTCACGGCTGCTTGGGCTCAACACATGGCTGCAAAAAACCTGCAATTAGTGTTTCCTCTAGGATTTTTTCCAGCCGTGGTGGCAGGCCCATTTCGCCAGGGGGAGGGGGCGTAGCCCATGAGTGATATTCCCATTGGCCACGCCCCCTTACCCCAGGTGTTTAAACCTCCCCAACATGAAAGGCCCCAACCAGAGCGGCAAGCGATTATGCGCATCCCGTGCGCAGAATGATGCACTTGAAGCAACGCGAAGTCACAGCGCGCAGCGCTTCGCATTGAAAAGTTCAAAGCACAAAGTGAAGAGATTATATCTATCTATGCTTAATGTATTATATACACTCACCTAAAGGATTATTAGGAACACCTGTTGAATTTCTCATTAATGCAATTATCTAATCAACCAATCACATGGCAGTTGCTTCAATGCATTTAGGGGTGTGGTCCTGGTCAAGACAATCTCCTGAACTCCAAACTGAATGTCAGAATGGGAAAGAAAGGTGATTTCAGCAGTTTTGAGTGTGGCATGGTTGTTGGTGCCAGACGGGCCGGTCTGAGTATTTCACAATCTGCTCAGTTACTGGGATTTTCATACACAACCATTTCTAGGGTTTACAAAGAATGGTGTGAAAAGGGAAAAACATCCAGTATGCGGAAGTCCTGTGGGCGAAAATGCCTTGTTGATGCTAGAGGTCAGAGGAGAATGGGCCGACTGATTCAAGCTGATAGAAGAGCAACTTTGACTGAAATAACCACTCGTTACAACCGAGGTATGCAGCAAAGCATTTGTGAAGCCACAACACGCACAACCTTGAGGCGGATGGGCTACAACAGCAGAAGACCCCACCGGGTACCACTCATCTCCACTACAAATAGGAAAAAGAGGCTACAATTTGCAAGAGCTCACCAAAATTGGACAGTTGAAGACTGGAGAAATGTTGCCTGGTCTGATGAGTCTCGATTTCTGTTGAGACATTCAGATGGTAGAGTCAGAATTTGGCGTAAACAGAATGAGAACATGGATCCATCATGCCTTGTTACCACTGTGCAGGCTGGTGGTGGTGGTGTAATGGTGTGGGGGATGTTTTCTTGGCACACTTTAGGCCCCTTAGTGCCAATTGGGCATCGTTTAAATGCCACGGCCTACCTGAGCATTGTTTCTGACCATGTCCATCCCTTTATGGCCACCATGTACCCATCCTCTGATGGCTACTTCCAGCAGGATAATGCACCATGTCACAAAGCTCGAATCATTTCAAATTGGTTTCTTGAGTTCACTGTACTAAAATGGCCCCCACCAGATCTCAACCCAATAGAGCATTTTTGGGATGTGGTGGAACGGGAGCTTCGTGCCCTGGATGTGCATCCCACAAATCTCCATCAACTGCAAGATGCTATCCTATCAATATGGGCCAACATTTCTAAAGAATGCTTTCAGCACCTTGTTGCATCAATGCTACGTAAAATTAAGGCAGTTCTGAAGGCGAAAGGGGGTCAAACACAGTATTAGTGTGGTGTTCCTAATAATCCTTTAGGTGAATGTATATATGCAACAGTTTATTGAGCCTTTTCTT
Organism: Rhinichthys osculus; assembly: GCA_029959095.1. Lineage (NCBI taxonomy): Eukaryota > Metazoa > Chordata > Actinopteri > Cypriniformes > Leuciscidae > Rhinichthys > Rhinichthys osculus. The sequence continues at coordinate 29,296,082 of JARWKJ010000009.1, read as the reverse complement.
TTAACAGTTTTACATTTCAGTTACAGTGGGCATGAAGAACAATTCATAGTGCTCTCTACTCTAGTGCTGTAGTAACAGACACCCGGGAGAAAGGAATATGATTTAGAAAGCGCTATAAACTCCAGCAAGATAAAGTAATTGTATGCAAACTATAGACCTTTATCTACAAATAAAGTATAATAATGGGAACATTGATCTTGAAGAGAGTGTCGTCGTGTTACTGTCGTAACCGAACGCGACGCGCTGTTTGAATGCTGAATGGAGAATGACCGAAGATGAGTTTCCATTAACTTTAACTTAACGACTTAAATATTCATTTTTACCTCACATGATGCTATTGAATGACTTTAGAAGTTTTGGAATATAGTGCGGAAACTTTATGGTGCTTTACAATGATTTGTATGCCTTTAGTGGGGCTTAACAATAACACATACAATATCGGACCGAGAAGCTGCAGCTGTGGCGGGATGAATTTAGGTGTGGCGGCCCGCCACGGCAGAATGAATGTAGCGGAAACACTGCCTGCAATATAAAAGGAGTAAACTTCATTGACAACTTCAATCTTTTCTGGAGTCAGAGGCAACTGTTTCAACAGGATGGCCACCACCCAAACAAACTTGGTTCAAGAGTGCTAAAGGACAATATCTACTTCTCCCTCAATCATCCTTCTGCAGTGTGTGCCAATCCACTCAACCTGAATGGCACACACACACCTGGACACAGTATGAATGACCACAGGACTTCATTTCAGCACGTGGATGGACATGCGGTTGACATATCACACAAGGGCAATGATAACACCACTCAACCAAAACAGCCTCTGCTCACGGACACAATCTCAGCTGAGCCCTGCCCACAGAGCTCACCAAAGACAGACTGTGAAATACTAGAACTGCTCCAAGTTTCAGCTCCCAAGGACGACTTGTTAGAAAACCAGGACAGCATTTTACAGCCTCCAATAACACCAGAGAAACAGCCCCCTCAAGCCTCTACCCTCTCACCAGACACGTTATCCCCTATCTCCAGCATCTCCACAGCATCTTCTGTACTTCTCAGAGAAAATGGAAAAACTGGTGTTTGCTGGAACCAAACTATCTGCAAGCCCCCAGACATCAACCAAAAAACGGCAGGCCCCAAAACCACGAAAGCCTGCGGGCCCAGCTCGCTCTCCGCTTGTGAGAGCTCTTCGGCCTCTGCAAAAACGCCAGGGCTCACACCCTCCTCTATCGGCTCGAGGTGAACCAAAAACAACTGATACCAGCTCTCAGTGATATGTGCCGGGTGCCCGCTATGAAAACAGTAACTTTCTCAAATGTTTACAGAACAAGCGGGAACCCAGTTTGCCTGTATCTTTCTCTATTGCTGTTCGATTACATGATAGAAAGTCTAAGGCCTTCAAAAGCCGTACAGCAAACCCATCTAATCTGGTGCCTATTACACGCCAAACTAAGACAAAAGTAACAAAAAGTAAGACTGTTAAGTTAGCACTATTAATCATCCGCTCACTTAAAAATAAATCACTTCTAGTCAATGACTTAACCACATACAACCTGGATTTTATGCTTCTAAATGAAACTTGGCTAGAAGACAGCTGCAGTTCAACAGTCCTCAATGAAACAGCCCCTCCTAACTTTACTTTTATGAGTGTCTGCAGAGCGGGTAAGAGAGGTGGAGGAGTAGCTGCTCTTTTTAAAGATGTCTATCAATGTAAGCAAACATCATTTGGTAACTACCCCTCTTTTGAATATCTGGGTATTGTGTTAAAAGGTGCCCCACGCATTTTACTTATTATTTACAGGCCTCCAATATACTCTCCAGCCTTTGCTGAGGACTTTACAGAACTGTTATCAACAATTTCCTCAGAGTTTGACTGTTTTGCTATTACTGGAGATTTTAACATTCACATAGATAATGATACAAATATGGCAAAAGAAATCAAAACTGTTTTAAAAACTTTTGATCTGATTCAGCATGTACATGGACCCACACACAATCGTAGACACACTTTAGATTTACTTATCAGTAAGGGTTTAAACATCTCATCGATTGTTATTAAGGATGTAGCACTGTCTGATCATTTCTGTATTTTCTTTGATATATTGATCTCTCCTGCCATTGAAACTAGATCTGTGTCTGTCAAGAAGAGATGCTTAAAGGAGAACACTAGTGTGCTATTTATGAAGGCCATATCTTTAAAACCAAGCATATCTGCTGACTCTGTTGATTTTCTCCTTGATTCTTTTAACTCAAAGGTTAAAGGTGTAATAGATTATATTGCTCCTGTGAAAGTCAGGAAGAGTGGTAGACAAAAAGCACCTTGGAGAAACTCAACAGCTGTGCAAAATATGAAAAGAACATGCAGAAAAACAGAGCGCATGTGGCGGAAGACAAAACTTGTAGTCCATTATAACATCTACAAAGACAGCATCCATGCTTTTAATATTGAACTAGGCAAAGCTAGACAGACTTTCTTCTCAAATATTATAAACAGCAACTTAAACAACACACGCACTCTTTTTGCTACTGTAGAGAGACTGACAAACCCCCCAAGCCAGATTCCCAGTGAAATGCTCTCAGACGGCAAGTGCAGTGAGTTTGCTTCTTTCTTCTCTGAGAAAATTAAGAATATCAGAAAGGTGATCAGCACATCATTGAGCCGCACTGGGGTCAGACAGATCAGACCACAACCTGAGAAAGTAGTTACTATGTCTGTTTTCGAAGAAATTGATGGCAAAATTTTGGAAGAAACCGTACAGCACCTTAAAACATCAACCTGCGCCCTTGACGCACTTCCCACATCTTTCTTCAAAAGTGTGTTAAACAGTTTAGAAGCAGATCTCCTAAAAGTGGTTAATGCCTCACTTCTTTCTGGTAGTTTTCCAAACTCCCTGAAAACTGCAGTTGTCAAGCCCCTCCTGAAAAAGAGCAATCTGGATAAGACTATATTAAGCAACTATAGACCGATCTCAAATCTTCCTTTTATAGGCAAGATCATTGAAAAAGTTGTCTTCAATCAGCTGGACAAATTCTTAATCTCGAATGTATACTTTGACAATTTTCAATCTGGTTTCCGATCGCATCACAGCACAGAGACAGCTCTCATAAAGATAATAAACGATATTCGCTTAAATACTGATACAGGGAAATTATCAGTGCTGGTACTACTCGACCTCAGTGCTGCATTTGACACTGTCGATCACGACATACTACTTGACAGGCTGGAAAACTGGGTGGGGGTTTCTGGGATAGTCCTAAAATGGTTCAGGTCATACTTAGAAGGGAGAGGTTATTATGTGAGTATAGGAGACCATAAGTCTGAGTGGACGTCCATGACATGCGGAGTCCCTCAAGGCTCAATTCTTGCACCACTCCTGTTCAACCTATATATGCTCCCAATGAGCCAAATAATGAGAAAGAACCGAATCTCTTACCACAGCTATGCAGACGACACACAGCTCTACTTAGCCCTATCGCCTAACGATTACAGCCCCATTGACTCCCTGTGCCAATGCATTGATGAAGTAAACAGTTGGATGTGCCAAAACTTTCTTCAGTAAAACAAAGACAAAACTGAAGTCATTACGTTTGGAAACAAAGATGAAGTTCTCAAGGTGAATGCATACCTTGACGCTAGGGGTCTAACAACTAAAAATCAAGTCAGGAATCTTGGTGTGTCTCTAGAGTCAGATCTTAGTTTCAGTAGTCATGTCAAAGCAATAACTAAATCAGCATACTATCATCTGAAAAATATTGCAAGAATTAGATGCTTTGTTTCCAATAAAGACTTAGAGAAACTTGTGCATGCTTTCATCACCAGCAGGGTGGATTACTGTAATGGATTTCCTAAAAAGACCATAAGACAGTTGCAGCTCACACAGAACGCTGCTGCCAGGATCCTGAGCAGAACCAGAAAATATGAACACATCACACCAGTCCTCAGGTCTCTACACTGGCTCCCAGTTACATTTAGGATTGACTTTAAAGTATTATTACTGGTATATAAATCTTTTAATGGGCTAGGACCTCAATATATTGCAGATATGCTCACTGAATATAAACCTAACAGATCACTCAGATCATTAGGATCACATCAGCTAGAAATACCAAGGGTGCTTCTCAATATCCCTCCTCGTCTCCTCGCTCCTCCGTCCTCCATCCTATGACCCGGAAACCAATCGAGCTCATCTTGAAGGACATCTCAATTCTCTAATTGCACCGCGAGGAGGCGAGGATCGAGGAGTGAGGAGGCTTCCAGAGGAGCTATTAGCGAGGATACACAGGTGTACCCTTTGCGGAAGAGTTTTATCGGCTTAAGGTGACGCACGTATCAATTCTCCTCCCCCTTCACATCGGTCACAATCATTTGAATTTATACTTTACTTTTGTAGTTTACATAAACCACACAACTCACATATTTCAACAAGGTATCTTGCTTTATTATTATTTATTAGGAATTTCTTAAATAAACAAACTTTAACAACATAAGGGCAGAACCTTTTGAGCACTGCTGATGACGCAGTGGAGTGACGCTCGAGTGATCAAGTATTCCAATGTATAAAAGCTTTCATTCGACTCCTCCGTCCTCATTTTTTTTCCTTGCAGCCTTCCCTCGCATCCTACAGGGGGTGGAGCTGAGACGCGAGGAAAGGAAACGTGGAAAGGAAACGAGGATGCACAAATAAGAAATGAGAAGCACCCCAAGGGTTCACTCTAAGCAAGGAGAGTCTGCTTTTAGCTATTATGCCAGCCGCAGCTGGAACCAGCTTCCAAAAGAGATCAGATGTGCTCCTACAGTAGTCACATTCAAATCCAGACTCAAAACACATCCGTTTAGCTATGCATTTACTGAATGAGCACTGTGCCACTGTTCGTCCGACTGTTTTTACTGTACTTTATTTTTTATTCTAAACTGTTTTAATTATTCTTATTTGTTTTGATTATTTTAATTTCTTCTATGTAAAGCACTTTGAATTACCATTGTGTATGAAATGTGCTATATAAATAAACTTGCCTTGCCTTTAAATCTAAAGTCTCCCTGAACAGTCTTACAACGCAAACATCCTAAGCATTTAAATGGGTATTTGTTTAAAGTCGGAAATTATTCCTGCTTACTAAAAATGAAGTATATGTGAATTGTGAACTTAAAATTTAGCTCTTTCTGATTGTGTTTTACAGATAGATCAGTAGTCTGCTCAAGTATTTGGTTAGTTAGCAAGAACATGTCCAGGAAATGCATAATATAAATTGTATGGGTTAATGTACACCTGTTTCACCTCTTATTTACCCCTTATTTACACTGCACATGTCTGCGGCGCGTTTACAGCTGCGACACGGCTACCGGAGCTGATCGCGCCCACAAATCGGCAAATCACGTGGAAATGCTCCCGGTGTGAGTTGACACCGCGTGAATGTAGGAATAAAACATTGTCAGAGCCATAATGCGCCGTAGATGTGTGCACTGTAAATAAGGGGTTTACACATAGGCCTACTCCGTTTGCAGTGCATATTTTTTACCATACCCATGTCAACAGGTTGGAGCTTTCACTGCACGCGGATGCCCGTCCTGTGCGGTGCGTGCAGAGATCGTTTGTGCTGCAGGCGCTGAATTAAAGTGACAGCGCATGGTTCGTGGTCAAACTGAACACGGATTGACATGAAAATATTACATATATGCATTTAATTAAATTTATAAGAAGTAATGCATTGAATAATACGTTTATTGGGTTTAAACTTGAATACGTCTGTGAAAGAATGCATAGTAGGCTATACTTTTTTTTTAAACACGGAAATAGCGACAATTGTGCATATAAATTACTATGGGCTTAAAGTACAACCTGTGAGCAGTTTTTCAAGATCCTTTGGTGATCTTCGTTTTACACTTGTTGATGCGCAGCGGGTCATCTTAAAAGTGCCGTCGGAGCTACCTATCTCTGTATAACAGCCGTTGGAGCCCTCTGCTGGTAGGGAATCGTAAGATGGCCGCTCGAACACTTCCGGTGGCTTTACTGCCTGGTGGCAGTTTAGAACGTCATGAGCTATCCAGTAATATAGATCAGTGGATCCATCACAAGTTTCTTCTTTTCTTCATTTTCTTTAACTTTGCGAGCACCACCCCTACGTTCTGGTCTGGCTTCAGCATTCTCTGCATAATATCTTGCCACTCGAGCTACTCTATCTTTGCCAATCGCTGCAACGACAAAAGTTAAAATAACATTTTATTTCTTTGTTAAGGGGAAACTGATATAGCATAGGCTAGTGGCTCATCAGAATATTCAGTGGCAGTCAACCACAAATCCATTTCATCCTGAAATGGGTTGGCCTACAAACCAACAACTTGAATAACTTTTTACATAATATCTCACTTTTAGCATGTTATTTATTTATCTATTTGTGTATTTATCTATCTATTTATTCATCTATCTATCTATCTATCTATCTATCTATTTATTTATTTATTTATTCAGGAACAAAACTATTAACAGTACATAGCTATCAACATTGAGCATTGAAAATAAGGGATTTTTCCCGGGTTTCTCACCCAAAATACGGGAAAATGTCAACATTCGTCCCCCAACGTTGGAAGGGCTGCAGTATTAGTCAATTTTTGCAATTATTAATTTGGTCAACTTCATACAGCCCTAACAAGGCTAAAGTTCTGTAATCGATGCCCCTGTGCACTGTCATTCTCTCTCCTGCGCAAACAAAATGTGTGCCAAAAAGTAGCCTAGTGTGTAATTCTTCTTCATAAAGTTGAACAAATGCATTTGGTTATTGTAAAGAAAAATATAAATAGCCTGTCATGCAGCTTATGGGCTACAGTGCAGAGTTGGGAAGTTATGGTAGGCCAACTTGGAGTGAATATATAAACGGGGAATTATTTCTCTACTCGTAGCACCACTGCTCTCGCAAAACCACGCCGTCATCTTAAATAATCTCACTCTAAGTTTGCCTTCAAGCAAGCAAAACGATGCTTTGAAAACATCTAGATTTGCTGGAAGGACAAGGGGGTATCAACAGGACAACAGTAGCTAGATACTGACAGGTCCAGTGGTAGAGCTAATGTTATTAGATTATTAAAAAACGTGATATTTTACGGGAAAATATTAAAACGGGAAGACAGCAGGAAAAAAATAAAATACGTGAGAAACTCGGAAAAAAAGGGAGGGTTGACAGCTATGATGTAGCCTATCTAGCTACTCTTGACAGTTTGTAACTTAGAAGCTACCACCCATAAAAATGTAGCAAACTGTGTAGTGAAGCTGTTTATTGTAGAGTAGCTGGTAGCTTAGCTCACTACACATATCAAGTAGCTTGCCCATCACTGATTATTAAAGCAGTGAACTAGTGTCATGAAATAAAACAAATAAACTCACCCAGCGCTGCACAGAAAGTTACCTTGCAGACAGGAACCTTCGTGGGATGATCCTTGGAGAGCAAGTAGTACTCGTTCATGACCTCCCTCTCCTTCTGTGCATCTTCAATTGCCACCTTAGGACGTCTTCGCTGTACCCGTTTTACTGTTATCTGGCGTAAAATTGCCTGGTCTTGTTCGGCCTTCGTGGTATGACAGTAGAGAGTGTCGAAGTTTTTAACAAGATCGTCAGCTGTCAGTTTGTCGGCATGACAAAAGTTTTTTGATTCACTGTGAGAACAAGCAAACGCCGGTATTTTACCACAGCCTGAGTTTCTGATTTTCTTTCTGACTTCCCTATCGTGGTTGTCTTTTGACGGCTTCCGCTTCTTTCCCACAGACGACACGACCACTGTCTCCTCAATACCATCAAAGTTATTCATTTTAGTATATAAAACTTAAAAGTCTAAGGCGAGTGTTTACCGGCGTCTACTGACAGGGTGCCGCCATGACAGTTTGCGTCATGGAATGGTGCGCGGTGATTGGTCGAATGGAACTGTCAGGCTTTGCAGAAAAACAGGATTGGCGTTTGTCGCTGTTTGGGGAAAAAGGGAAGAAACAGGGCAGCGAAACACGGCGGATATCGCGTTTTGTTAAAAACTGATTATCGAACTTTGAATAGAGAGTAAATGGGGAGCTTGTTTTGGCGGTAACTTGATTTTTTTCTAAATTGGCGTTTATCGCGTTTTGGAACCAAACTCTTCAAATTATTCCCTATAGTCCATTCTCTTAATCTCACAGCTTTTCTTTTGGTTGCGCTGCTTCCAGTATTGTATATTTATTTTAGCGCTTCTATCCAATTATATTTCAGACATGTGTTGCCAGGGTAAAATAAATCTGCCTTGAGGCCTTCAAATCGACAGTGTGGGCGCCTGTAGCTTAAAATGAATGGAAATGAAAAGGTTGCTTTAACCAATCAGATAATCAGTCAGATTTAATCAGCCAATCAGATTTCGATTTGACTGCACCTGGGGCCATCTAGTAGGCGTACAATAACGTTGGCATTTTCACGTCCTTTGATTGGATGTTCAGAGCGCGTACTATTACTGGTAGTCAGAGGCTGAACTAGCTTACCGCATCTGTAGCGAACTGCATAAACTAAAATACATTCCTGTAAATTTAATAGTTTTTCAACCCACAAATGAATGTTTCTTTCCCTCCTCGAGCAGGTTCAATCGGAAAAAAAAAAATCCCTTATTCAGCCTTATCCAGCTTAGCGCAGAGTCACGGATCTCTATTCGATCTGTTCTATTCGATGGCGATAGAAAAGGTTGTTGGGACTGACACGCACAGATAACCTTTAACGTTACACTAGAGTAATTTAAGTCTTTTTGAGGAAATAAATTAGGATGGATTTTGTGTAAAACATAATCAGTAGTTTTGGTGAGTATAATGTTTTTTTTGCCCCCGTTTTTTCCGTGGTGAATAGGATTTTCTTCTTAATTTTTCTTGTAAATTTACGATCTAATGTTTTTTTTTAAACATTCAAACTATTGTAACGTCTGACAAGGGACTATTGTAACCCTTTAACTCACCGCATTAACCCTATAACTGCCGGCGCAAAATGAAAACAGCAATTTCACAACAATTATAGAGTCTGTGCGCGGCCACGCTATTAAAAGTTATTAATTCACTGAAGGCCTAGGTGTTACAGAGCAGGCTCCCACTACACCTCCTCTTCACCACTGTAGGACACTTTCACCAGAATATTAACCATCACAAACTCAACATCCCATCATGCCGCTTACCTGGGACTGATTACACAAACACCTGCAGCTCATCCACACTCACCCATATAAACCCCGTTCACTCTCAAGTTCATTGCGAAGTATTGCATTGCCCCGGCGTACAATTTCTGAGCGTTTTGCCTGTGTTTGCTGAACTGTTACTGACCTTGGATTGTTTCTACCGACTTCTGATTCTTCTGCTGCCTACCTCGACTCGGACTGTTATATCGACTTCTGATTGTTCTGCTGCCTGTCTCGACTTGGATTGTTTATTGAACTGTGATTCCTGCCGCCGGCCTCGACCCTTGCCTGTCATCCACTTCTGCTCTAAGGTTATCTCCGTTGTTCTGTCTGCCCCTGATTTACCCTGCCTGTTGACCATTAAAATAAAGCTGCAAATGGATTCTTCTGCGTCCTCCACATCATTACAGAAGGTGTGAAATGTCACGGGGTGACGAAAGCTGGAACTATAGGCCGAGAAGTTGTGGCGGGGAGCATTTCCGGTGTAACACAGGGCCGGTTCCGGCGGTACACAGAACTTGGCGAGGGTAATCGCTGGCAGCTGGGCGGCGAGAATGCAGAAGCCGGCGTTTGGACTAAGAGGGATATAAAAGAAGTTGATGCGGAGAGCAAAGAAAAACGAGAGTTGGGGCCACGGGAGAGGATCGGGAGCGATGCAGCAGAGGACGCAGCGAGGAAAGAGCTGGTGACAGAAGGAACCCATCTCGAGATAAGTGCTTGGTTATTCTCTTTCACCACTATGATGTGAAGCCGTATTATGTGGACTTACTGTGGAAATTCACAATCCTTTTTTCTGTTTTCCGAAGATGGATTAGGGGAAATGATTTAGCGGCGAGAGTTCTGTCTGAACCAACGCACGGAGAGTTATCAATCAGGGTTGCCGCCTGTACCCGCACTCTGCATTAGTGGTTTGAGGTTTGTTTATGCTGTGTTGTTTCCATTATCACGTAAGATTTGAGTGTGTGGAAGTGTATACACGAGTGTGGGACGTCGCATAGTGTACAGGCGAATAGCCTACACCTCTGTGATAAAGTTGTGAAGTATATCATCTCCTTTTCTCTCTGTCTGAGTCCAGCAAAGAGCCTGTTGAAGCTGTAAAGCATATTGTCTCATTTTCTCTCTGAGTCCAGCAAAGAGCCTGTTACCGCTGTGAACGAAGAGCCTGCTGACGCTGTAAAGTATATCACCTCCCTCTCTCTCTGTCTGAGTCCAGCAACGAGCCTGTTGAAGCTGTAAAGCATATTGTCTCCTCTCTCTCTGTCTGAGTCCAGCCAAGAGCCCATTAGTGCTGTAAACGAAGAGCCTGCTGACGCTGTAAAGTATATCAACTCCTTTTCTCTCTGTCTGAGTCCAGCAAAGAGCCCATTACAGCTGTAAACGAAGAGCCTGCTGATGCTGTAAAGCATATCGTCTCCTTTTCTCTCTGTCTGAGTCCATCAAAGAGCCTGTTGAAGCTGTAAAGCATAATGTCTCCTCTCTCTCTGTCCGAGTCAAGCCAAGAGCCCATTACAGCTGTAAACGAAGAGCCTGCTGACGCTGTAAAGTACATCACTTCCTTTTCTCTCTGTCTGAGTCCAGCAAAGAGCCTGTTGAAGCTGTAAAGCATATTGTCTCATTTTCTCTCTGTCTAAGTCCAGCAAAGAGCCTGTTACCGCTGTGAACGAAGAGCCTGCTAACGCTGTAAAGTATATCACCTCCCTCTCTCTCTGAGTCCAGCAACGAGCCTGTTGAAGCTGGAAAGCATATTGTCTCCTTTTCTCTCTGTCTGAGTCCAGCAAAGAGCCTGTTGAAGCTGGAAAGTACATCACCTCCCTCTCTCTCTGTCTGAGTCCAGCAACGAGCCTGTTGAAGCTGGAAAGCATATTGTCTCCTCTCTCTGTCCGAGCCCAGCCAAGAGCCCATTACAGCTGTAAAACGAAGAGCCTGCTGACACTGGAAAGTATATTACCATCTCTTCCTCTGTCTGAGTCCAGCAAAGAGCCTGTCGAAGCTGTGAACGAAGAGTTGGTACCACTGTGAAGTACATTACCTCCCGTTCCTTTGTCCGTGTCCAGTGAAGGACCCGGTGCAGCTGGGAAGAGCACTCACCTTCTTCCTCTCCGCCTGAATCCAGCGGAGAGCCGGCCAAAGTGGCGAACTAAGCCCACTCCCTCCCTCATTCGAGTCCTGTCGAAGAGAGGACAGAAGTGACTGCAGAAATTGTTTTAAATAAATGTTTTAAAGGAAATGTAAAGAGTCTTTTTTTTATACTTATCCTCGTTGTCTTGCCTGCTGTGTCTTGCGGTGCGGCTCCTCACGGTGGTGTGTACGTTTAGGGGTGACGTCCGGTCAGTGAAGGGTCCACCCCGACCTGTGACATGAAATGCACGGCCCGCCACTGGTTCTTATTGACATTGATTTGTCGCCATAGACATACTCTATTACTCCAGTACAAAGTACATACAGTATACTGTGCATAGTGTGCACATTTTCTGTTTCAACAAAATACCTACATTTGCCAAAATGTGCTTTATACAGTACAACAGAGTAGTATACTGCATGGGATACTGAACCCCAAAAAGCAATAATGCACATGCGATGGAGGATGGATTACCTGAAGAATCATGATACTGCCTACAGGCACCTCAGTGTCAAGGCAGAAATAAAGTAGAGTGGCTGCCACGTCATCACGTAAGAGGGGGCAGCACCACCACTCTTCCAGGGAGCAGGACGAGCAGGAAGCAGACTCAAATAGATTCTTATATGATGAATACCCGGAGAATCATGATATTGCCTACAGGCACCTCAGTGTCAAGGCAGAAATGAGAGAGTGGCTCCCACGCCCTCGAATAAGAGGGGGCAACGCCACCGCTCTTCCAGGGAGTAGGACGAACAGGAAGCAGACTCAAGATTCTTATATGTATTCTCATATAACTCATCCCCAGGACATGACGGGTGCCAGGGATAACCCGTCAGCCTGATGCCAATAGGCTAGATGACAGGATTCATCCTCCAATCTACAGGAACATGGAGCTTTTTAGTGGGAATGTCCCTACGAGCTCACCCTTAGAAGCTTGTGGAGGGCACCAAGGCCGCCACAGAGGCCCTAAGCATGAACGGGAGGTCCCGTTAGAGAACAGGATGGAACGCCAGTGGGCAGTATTTAACTGGGTTCAATGCCGTACCTAACCTCTTAAAAATATTTAGTTCCTAGTAGAGTGGGGTTCTAGAATGGATGACCTAACCACCTCGATGGAAAGGGCAACCTATTTATGGGTTGATCCCCCTCAGGGGCCACACCCATAGTCTCCATAACTCCGGCCGTGGATAAAATATTGTACCATAGGCCTGGGAAAGAAGATCTCTCCTAATAGGGACTCACCAGGGAGGACTCTCCAGGAGACTTATAGGGTCCGAGAACCGAATTCGGCCAGTACGGAGCTACAAGGAGTAAACTCAAGCCGTACCTCCTGACCCTTTCCAGAACCCCAGGGAGCAGAGCAATCGGGGGAAAAGCGTACAGACGTGACCTCAGCCACATCTGTACCATGGCATCCAGGCCTAAAGGAGCTGGATGTGAGAGAGAGTACCAGAGCGGGCAATGAGTGTTCTCATGAGAAGCGAACAGGTCAACCTCCGCTCGGCCAAACTCTCTCCATATAAGCTCAACTACTTCAGGGTGGAGCCGCCATTCCCCGGGCCTCAGCCCCTGCCTCGACAGGATATCTGCTCTCACATTATCAACCCCAGGAATAAAAATAGATCTAACAGAGAGAAATTTGTCCTGGGACCATAGAAGAATCTGATGCGCCAGTCTAGAAAGAGGGCGTGACTTCAGGCCTCCTTGGTGGTTGATATAAGAGACCACCGACATATTGTCAGTCCTAATGATGAGAAAATGATGGCCTCTGAGGTCTACAAGGAAGTGCCACAGGGCAAAGGATACAGCCAACATCTCCAAGCGATTAAATGCCATGAGAGATGATGGTCCTTCTAAGTACCTCGGGTGTAACGGTCCTCCATAACCGCACCCTAACCCGTGCGGGACGCATCTGTAGTCAAAGTTTTTCTCTGACATGGTGCTCCCGAAGCCGGGCCTTGAGACAGGAACCATGGTTTCTTCCACATGACAAGAGCACGAAGGCATCTGCACGTAACTCTGATCTTGCGAAAGGGGTTCGCCAGCGGAGAAACCCCGTGGTCCTGAGCCACCACTGTAAGGCCCTCATGCGGAGCAGACCAAAAGGAATTACGATGGAAGCTGCAGCCATGTCAGTAGTACTCTTGAGTGAGACCTCCCAGTTATCATCCACCTCTTTGAGGAGGTCAGCCTGGTATGCCTGTATTAACCCCATCGTGTGTAGGCATGCACCGGCTTGACCCACCGCCATATATGCTTTCCCTAACAAATTTGAAGTACGAGATTTGGAGGGAAGTGTCTGAGCTATCAGGGGTAACGCAATGTCGGGGAGAAAATATTTCGCAAAATATTCCTCTACCCGAGGCATATCACCTCCTAACCATTCTTATTAGATTCCCGAATAGATGTAAATATATACATGGGGGAAAATAATTAAGATGAACATGGATTTTTCCACGATCTCGACACCTCAGTATTAGGGCTGTCAATCTTCCTCTATAATACTATTCGAATTCCATTCCTTATTTTATTAAATATTCGAATAATATTCGAATATTAAATGCTCAAATTCATCCTATTATTAATATTTACGACATTACTCAGGCTTATGGATCGCCAATGCCACTATAGCATGTGGTTGTTGTTACACGTTCTGTCCACTAGAGGGACATCTAACATTACAATTAACATTTTATTCGTGCTGAATATGGTTGAAGCGCTACCGATGGTTTTCGGCTAATATCTCTGCTAAAACACCACCAAAAATTCTGAAACTTATATCGTTCTTTTCAGTTCGACTAGGCGGTTCCAACGAGTTCGGTGCTCACCAAATCCGTTGAGTTTTCACCGAGATATTTGCGCTTCACGGGCGCTTTTTTACGTTGTTGAACATTTACCATTTTTGACAGTATTGTTATGATGATACAGCGTGGATAACGTGCACAATTGTGTTACGATTCAAAAACTTTATTGTTCATCAGACGAAACAAAAGCATTTCATTTTCACATGTGTGTAAGCCAAGGTGCCGAGAAAGGCAAGATTGCATACCGTAAAACTTCAAATAGTAGCCCGGGCTTTTATTTTCCCAAATCGTCGAACTGCACCGGCTTGTATTTGAGACAGGCGTCTATATGAGACAGGCCTTTATAATTTAGTGTTGAGATGTTGTTCATTGAGGCCTAGAGTCTCTAATCTCTAAAAATATCCAAATGCTCCACTTCCGACCTTTTACTAGTATCGTGTCAATTGATTTTGATTAATATGCGCGAGGGAGAGAGGCCAAGACAGCGCTCGTGTTTGAAGACGTGAGAGTGCGCGCGCGCGGCTGGGGCTCTCTCTCTCTCTGCTCGTTATGCGCCCTGTCAGGCGCAGCAGTCATTCTAGTCTACATCGATCAAAAAAGGCTTTCGCGGGACAAACATTTGCGTTGGCGACCGCCAAAAAGCAGACGATCGCACGGGTTTTAGAGGATTAAATACAACCTGAAACTAAAAAACAGACCCGGCCTCTATTTGAGACCGGCCTTTATTTACCCAAACCTGCAGCCACACCAGGCGTAAAAGAGACGGCGTCTATTTGGGACTCGGCTATTATTTGAAGTTTTACGGTATAAAATATTTAAAAAATATACATAAAAAAAACAATATTCGAATAGTAACTTCAGCATTCGAATAGTATTGATTTTTTTAATATTCGAATTATATTCGAATTTCGGAATTCGTTCCAACAGCCCTACTCAGTATGGAGATCAGTGAAAAAGGGAAGGCTCTGACACGAAGATTGTGACTGGGTCTGCAGGAAGCGCTCATTCATTTTATTTTTCTTAGTTGCTTCCTGCTTATTAAATGGCCATTCAACATTTAATTGGTTACAACCTCCAGCAACTCTTTTTTTTATTATTATTTTTTATATATAACAGGAAAATGGCAAACCTGTGTTGAGAATATCTAATTCCTCGGAGCCAGATAAATCAAACACCGGGTCTTTAACACGGTCGGAAGAAGCCGCAGAGCGGGCTTCCGAACCGTGCGCGAGACCAGTGGAGCTGGTAAATAAACACTGAGAAAGGGTCGCAACCATCTCAGTATTATATGCCAGCCCCACGTGCGAATCCCATGCATACAAGCGCTGCGCTGCCTCGACAGCCGCGAGACCTGATGCACTGGAATCGTGAGCCTGATCTATTTGATTGAACAGGCTCAAACGCGAGCGGAGCTCTTTCATATAAAAAACAGTTTGCACAGACAGTGCCCTCGAGGGCTGCCTGTGCATGCTCCACTCCCAGACAAACTACACAGAGTGAGTGTGCGTCACCCTCGCTTAAATAACGCGGGCAAGGGGACGCACACTGACTGAATAGTTTCTCCATATTGTTCGCCATGATATATATATATATATATATATATATATATATATATATATTTCAGAGTGACAGACAACACCACATGAGACAAACAGGTTGACACAGAAAGCTTGCTGAAGACCAGAAGCTGACGCTGCTTTGTTCCGGTGTCCCTTTATAGCTTCCGCTCTCCGCCACATGCGACGTCACGAGTGACGTGATTAGGCTACGCCAATCGAGATTGAATAGTTAACTTCAGACGCTTCATGCCGAAGGCGTTCCCCAATGTGTCGATTTCCGACGCAGCGAGAGTTCCCTCGAAAGGGAACCGAAAAACAACTTGCTTGTTTTGGCCCTGTACTTTCACACGCTTGATTTTGAGGTCCCCTATAGCTGATAATCTACATATAACGATAAAATGTAATTTAAAAGAAATGTCCAAGAAAAACAAATCTGTATACAAATGTTTTTTTGTTTTTTTAATAGAGCAAACAAACCTGTTCTATCATGTGTGTCTGTGCAGTTCAGGTATCCTTTGACTGGAAATTTCTCATTTTCTTTGATACATTTTCGAACTGAATGAAGACACAGCTTTTAGTACTGTTAGGCTATATTATTATACATAATTCTATGCATTATATTTTCTATTTAAAAATACATATATTATGATTTTATGTATTTGTGTAAACTAACTGTCATATAAGTTATCATCACTGCAAAACATTTGACTTGCAAAACATAGACTTACAGCTGTGGGAGTACTTGCAGTATTTGGTAGATGTCACAATGTGATTCGATTCACAGTCTGGTCCATTACACACCAAATCCTTGTGTTCACATAATACTTCTGAAGAACTATCAATTCTATGAAAAACAGAAAATTCAAATAAGCAATGCTGAATTGAAAATGTAAACATCCTTAGATATTCATCTTTAGATATCCTCAGAGATTCAGTTACTGTAGTAATTTTGTAAAACATTTTACATACTATTGTAGAATTCGCATGTTATAGAACCCTCCAATTTTTTTACAAATTCCGTCTCATTACCCACTCCACATTCCTCAAAGGATTTGCATTTTTTTTCTGTTCAGAATCCGTACACTGAATTTGTAATGCTGAAAAACATTAGTGTGAAAATGTTTGACATGTCGCCACATACGTGAGAATACATGCACGTCCTTCATAACATCCATCATGTTTTTCTTCTTCATTAAAGCTGCTGTCCGTAACTTTTTTGGGTTAAAAATTATCCAAAATAATAATAATTAAAAAAAAACATAACCAGCCAGTGTTCAAAAATATCTGCTTGCTTTTGCCCGATTCAAAACGGTTCGCTTGTAATAATGATTTTAATTCCAGTGGTACTGGTGGATTTCCGCGGGAAATTCGAGCATGTCTTTGCGTCATTACGTCACATCTGTACACATAAAGAAGGCGTCCCGGCTAGTCGGCTATATTGCGTGAGGATGTTGGAGGTGGACATTTTTAGCCTTTTCTCACAGCATTAAATAATTAAACTTATGGCGGATCCAGAAAGGTTCAAACGACAATCACCAGTGACAACTGGACATTCACCACTTGTAAAACCCCAAATAATTCGGACTTCGGAGTGGGTAACGTTAGAGAAAAAAAAGAGACTGCAACTGGCCCACGCGAAAACAAGGATAAACATCGGTTCAAAACGGACGCAGAGACGTTTTTTTTCTTTTAGGACAGGTAAGACATTTCAATAGTTCAATCGTGTAACAGTAGCACACTTGTTCGCTTAATTCACACAGTTACGGAGTTTCCTGTCTTTATTCGTTTAGCTATTATGGTAAATATTTTGTGCTAGCTATGAAAGGGAGCAATTCACCTCTACTCCAAGCAAACCAAACCGGCCTCCTCCGAAATTATATATAGTTTTAAATATGCATCGGATTACAGATACGTGTTTTTTTTTTTGTTTTGTTTTTTCTCAAAGAAAACCAGTAAAGAAACATTAATTTATTGGTATGACAATTAGAAATTAGACTGCACAGAAATAGAAACTGAACTACAGGGTAATCATAATACACATTAAATGTAGTCACAATGCTGATGTTGATAATTTGAGAACAAAGTATAATTTGAAAGGTTTGACGCGATCGTTATATTTAATCAGCATGATTTACTGCAAGGCTTTCCCCCCTTAGTTGATGTGGATGTTACTTACTTGTTCAGATGACATTTTCCGATGAAAATTCGTATGTTGTCATGGTCATACTGTAGGCCTACTTCCAAACGTAGAATGTGTGATTCTGAATGCCAGTTTCCACATCGGCGCGGTGACTGACAGACTCGCAGTCTCAAAACATTGTGTTCATCCGCGCTGTTTCATGCCGATGTGCAACTCACGCAAAGTTAATAATTCCGCGAATAACTGCAATTACAGATTTCAAACAGAGATGGCGACAAAGAGGAAAAATGCCGGACTGCAGCTTTAAAGTCATTTAACAAGTTCGTTTGCCCATAAAATCTTTAAGATATTAGGTTAAACTTATTTGGCTTGCTGTCCGCTGGAGAGGGGCTCGATGAAGCAGCTTCAACTCGAGCTCTGATATACCCCCCAGTGGCTAAATGTAGGACCTGTTAATTAAAGGGCAAGGTACCTAAAATGAAGGTGGAGTTTGGGGAGGTGGAGGGATACTGGAACAGCTGATACTAGGGAGAGGTAAGCGGCTGCTTATATACTCTGTTTGTTGATTGAAAGATTGGATGGGCTCGCTCCTCCCTAACTTACGTTTAGGAACTTCATTTAACGAGTTCGTTTGCCCATAAAATCTTTAAGATATTAGGTTAAACTTATTTGGCTTGCTGTCCGCTGGAGAGGGGCTCGATGAAGCAGCTTCAACTCGAGCTCTGATATACCCCCCAAAAGTGTTGAATAAATATTTGGGACAGCAAGTTAGAATAACGTGATCAAATACAGGATGCCTATTTAGCTTAAAGTATGTTACCCCCCAAAAGAGTGGAAATTGAAAGCTGTATGGAGCATGGATGGACACTGCTGCGGCAGTGATATGTTTAAAGGGGCTCCTGGCTGGAACTGCGTCTCCCTACTATGCCCACCATGTGGGGCTATGAGTGGAGCTCCGGCGGGAGCTGTGTTTGAAAGAGTGTGCCTGCGTTCGTTGTGGAGTGAAACGACATGGGCTTGTGGAAATTTGACTGGGGTACATCTCACCGCTGCACTGCTGCGGCAGTGACTTTCAGAAATTACTCCTGCGGGAGTATCTTGGGACTGGAGGTTTGAGTACGAGGTTGGAGAACGTCCTGCCACATCCATGACATGGAGCTCCATGGAGTTAGAGAACATGGGGCTTCCAGATGTCACAAATGGGGAAGAAGGTCCTCGTCCCTAAAGGCGAACGGGCCACCGGTGTCTGAAGCGAAACTCCCTACGCAGCGAGAGGGAGCCTACGGTATACATAGGAAAAGCAGAACTACCATCCTTCTGACGCAGGGGGCGGAGATCACATAAAGACATAATGGCCCGTCGCGTTCGAGGGACGTACGATCCTTGGTACCTCCAGTCCTGATTTATTCGGATAGGAGGGCCCACACTGCGATCCGAACGGGAGAGCCTCCATGGTTAAAAACATGAAGGATCACACAGCGATTCGGAAAGGGAGAGCCCCCACGGCGCCCGAACGGAAAGCTCACACTGCAATTCGACCGGGAGAGCTCCCGCAGCGTTTCGAAGGAGAGAGCCCCCCCATATGTATAAATAGGGAGTTCACTCGGCCATCAAAACGGGAGAGCCCACACAGCAAGTCGAAAGGGAGAGCCTATGATGCTTCTGAACGGAAGAGCCCACACGGCGATTCAGATGGGAGACCCCACTCCAGAAGTGGTAGGTCACGCACATCTGAAAAGGGAGAGCTCTCACTGCATCCAGATGAATACACGCCCTGCGGGGCTAGGTAAGCGGCGAGATGCAAAATAGTAGGGAGAAGCGGTCCAGACTTAGAGGGATGCTAGTGTTTGCTGTGCTTGTCTAATGTTATGCAGATCTGAACGAACGTATGTTTCGAAGGCGAGGGACGACCATCGACCTAGCATTTTGATTTGGTGATCGGAAGAAAGCCAAATTGAACATGGCGTCTGGGGCTCTTGTTTTGTTAGGAGAACAAGACCTGAGCGGAGAGTGGTTAGGCAGACGCTAAGAATGTCGACGGTTAAAGTTAGCTAAAGGAGCGGCGCACAGAGCACATAGAACGGGCGTGAGCTCCGCCACAGAAATTACAGACATGGAGGAAGTGGCATCGTTGTCTGTTGCAACGTGATGAATTAAAGCTGTTGCACACTTGTCTGCCTGGAACTGAGGTAGAAATCTGGTCACGGTCATTCCTTGATTGAGGGACATATCAAGTGGATTTTTCTTGGAAAGGAGCTGGATGGTTCGGAAGATCTGAGTTGGTTTGGGGACATTCTGAAGTAGAATGAATGATAGACCTGCAGATGGCGCAAGAAGGGCTTCGAACGCCTAAGAAGACTCTGTTATATAGTTCGAGGTCCAAGGCTCCCAGTAAGGACACTGGTTCCAGGGTGTGACGTGGGCGGCGCATTTAGGATTTAGCTGGAAAAAGCTTATGGTATGTATAAAAATTACTACCTCCGAAAGAGAGACTGAGCTCTGCTATGGTAGAGAGGCAGTCATTTAATTCCTTGCGTCTGGCTGGAAATGAAGAGCAAATTACTTCTGTGTATCTGGCAAAAGCAACGCAAAATTCTGAAAGTGAGAGAACTCGTTTTGAAGGTTGTACAGAATTTGTAAGATCAACGAGCGGTGGGATTCATTGAGAGGGACGAAAGTCAGTGGAGAAGGAAGATCGATAGTTGCACCTGATAGAATTAGGGAACGGAGATGGGCTGGGACTGGTAGTGGTTCCATGGCGATTGCATTGTTAGGATCTGGAAGATGGACTGCTGTTGAGAGTGAATGGGCTGGCAAGCGGATTGTACTTTAAGATGCTTCTTCAGGTTGGAGGTGGAGTCTTTGGACCATAGACAGAAAAAGAAATGGACACAGCGACCCCGTTGATTTCAACGGAGAGAGTTGAAGCCCAACATGGGCACTCACTTCCTGATAGCCAAGCGCACTGCGCAGGCTCAAACTGAGCTTGACGACGAGCTGACCTTCTAGTAGCTGTGCCGGGACAAATCTGACCTTCTAGTAGCTGTGCCGGGACAAATCTGAATTGAAATCTGAAACAAATCTGTTGTTGAAATATTTTGTCCCGTTGCTTTTATGAATTCTCTATCTATGGGCTTCTCCCTTGACTTTATGCCTCCATGTCCACCCGATTGCCTCATAGACAGTAAATGATTGCCTACGAGCTTCTACTTCTGTCTACACGGTAATTTCTCTATTGTACGACAGAGCGTCCCGTGGTTATGACGCAATCGTTAGCCTATTTTTACAAGAATGGCTTCTACGGGGCCATAACGTGTAAAATACAAAGTAATGGAGTCTTTTATACATTGTCGTGTTTCTTTAGAAATAAATAATGGACAAATGGAGTCTTTGGACGCCTCAGATGTAAAGTTATTCACTGTCAAAGTGACGCCAAAATGAATGGGAGTCAATGGGATGCTAACAGCAGGTGATAGCCAGCTACAATGGCGGCCCCAGGAGGCAGCTTCAACTTCCGGCTGATGGATTACCCCCTTGCTTTGGACGCTGAAAGGAGGTTGGTTGCTGGCAAGCAGAGGTTGCACTGCACAGTTAGGCTATTTTTCGTTCTCCCTTCTCTTTCTTTAAAGTGAAATGCTGTTTGAATTTCCGAGATCGAAACGCATTCTTGCCCTGTCTCTGTTGTAGTTCCGGCTACATCTCTATTCTAGCTCCCGCTGCTCCTCTTCTGACTCATTGTGACTGATCACGCAAACCACGCATTTTTCGTTTTCACATTGGGGCTTCTGGGAAATGCTGAGTTACCTTAATTTATTTAGAGAGTCACTAAACTCGTGAAACAGAAGTATCGTAATGTAATCCAAAGATTTCAACAATGTAACTGTATTCTAAATACCAACTATTTAAATTGTAGCTGTAACGGAATACAGATGGGCGTACTCATAATTTGTATTCTGAATACGTAACGCCGGTACATATATTCCGTTACTCCCCAACACTGCTGGTGGAAACTGTGGAACATGTGCTGTTTGAGTGTATTAAATACTCAAATCAAAGAATGGATTTAAGGAATGGACTGGAACATGAAGGAATCAAACAAATGAACATTACAAATATCTTCTCAAATAAATCCAGAAAGATGGTGCTTAAAATCATATCATCTTATCTACAACAAACTGGACTAAACCTAAGGATTTAAGCAAAAGTAACTAAGATACAGTAGGTGGCAATAATGCTCCAATTGGTTGCAAGTCGCCAGTAAAAGACGAAGAAGAAGAAGAACACTGCTGGTGTCCAAGATGGCTGGCATGGGCTGAAGTGAGAGGAAGGGGAGGTTTTGTGTGGAAAAGTGTAGAAATCCTTTGCTGAGGCAACCTCACGCTCTGATGTGAACTGGAAAGAATATTAGGAGACAATTGGAAGATAGAAGGGGAAAAAGGGGTGAGGTGAATTGGAAAGGAAGGAAAGAGGGAAGATGGCTAGCGAAGGCAACCTCGCGCTAGGATCCGCTCTTTGAGTAGGTTGGTTTGAGGGTGAGAGAAAATGTAACTGTGTGCAAGGGTGACCTGGCACAAGGGTTATTATAAAGAAGTTTAGAGCGAACTGGAGAAGCAGAGGGAAGTCGGATGAATGTGTTTGTGAGTTTGGTTCTTGCCTGGGGAGTGGGGCGAACTGCATGAAGTTTGTGAGAGCTGGAGAAGAAGCGGAACTGTTTTTTTACGGCCGCTGTTGCTGCCCGGGTGGAAATACCGGCGGACAAGGAAGTGTGAGCCGCGGCGGCGCCGGCGGCCTTTGGATCGGCGCGTTGGGATTGTGTGGGTTCAGAACGCCGAACCGGGAGAGAAACGGAGGTAGAAGAGGTGCGAGTCTTGCTTTTATAAGATGTTGAAGTGTTTGATGGAATGCTGGAACTGTAAGAACTGATGAAAAGATCGTAGAGTTGAGCTTTTGCTGATCTGCAGGAGAAATGGATTCCGGAGCTGGAGAGGACTTGACGTAGGCTGTTGACTGAACATTTTGAAATGGGTGGAATCGGTGTATTAGCAGCGGAAGAATGGAGAGAAGATGGACGAGGCTCAGTTAAAACTGGCGATCTTGAAGATAGAGGAGAGCGTTGCCTTTTGGAACGTGGTTTATATGAGCGCTGGATTTCTCGATCAGAACGCTCATGAAGATGATCCGTAAGATTCGATCTCACGCGGGGTGTGACTGGCTGTGTCCCAGGAAGGCTTGACAGTTCGTCGTCTGAAGGAAAGAGCTGGATTTCCGGGATGTCGGACATTATTCCTTGCGGCAGTAATGCATACTGGAACAGCTGACACTAGGGAGAGGTAAGCGGCTGCTTATATACTCTGTTTGTTGATTGAAAGATTGGATGGGCTCGCTCCTCCCTAACTTACGTTTAGGAACTTCATTTAACAGTAAATTAGGTACATTTAATCTCCATACAAATTTTAAACATGAAGCGACAATACTTACAGTGACAATTTTCTAGGCTGGTTTTCCATATACATTGATCTCTTGCACTGCAGTTTTCCAGATGTTCATCATTTTCAGCATAACATTTTGTGGTGATAAATACATATCCTTATGTAAATTATATTCATATTTTAAAAACTAAACATTATGAAGGTTTATATCTGTTATGTATTGTGACCTACAAAGATTGAATGGCAGAACTATGAACATGATTGTACAGAAGAATGAGAATCAGCTTACCAGACAAAAAAAAGAGATGTTTGGCAAAGAACAATAAGTAGTATAAACAAAACTCTCATTGTGAACTAAAAGAAGAAAAGAAAAACAGTTAAAATTAAAAGTAACTTTAAAAAAAAACAGCTATGATATCAATGGGAATCACAGGATAATATTTTGATTACAATACTTTATTTTAATTTGTATTTTTTACTGACACGGTGAATATATTCATACACAAATTTAGGTTATTACATTACATGTCTCTTACTTGTCTCATGTTGAGATAGGGTGATCTGCATGCTTATGTTTACCCCAATGCATTTTGCAGATGCTATCCAAACTTTATTTACAGTACATTTAATTTAAGATGTACAGTAAATTATCAGCTCGTACATTCGTACATTTAATAAAAAATATTAAATTAAATCAAAACATCTGTAAGAATATTTTTTCAGCCACTAGACAGTGCTATTGAGAAGTCTTAAATTAATAATGTAATTGCATCTATATATTTTGGTGTTGTACAAGTCATTGGGTGTATTCCAATTTATGTTCTTGTGTCTACAACCCCCAGACCCACAGCAAAGGTTACTCTCCAGGTTTGTCAGCACAACTGCCTGGGTTTGATTCCCTAAATTCATAGCTTGTTACGCATTCTTGCCATCACAAATATCAGCATCTGTAGCAGAATGGTATATTTTGGAAGAAGCTACATTTCAGCTTCATCACAAGGACATATCAATTTAATAAGAAAAAATACTGTTCTGTTTAATTTAGCAGCAATGCATCTTTAAACAATGCTACAGTAGCAGTTTGCTTTTCATCTGATCACATGCTTTGCATTAAGTGAGGCTTGTGGTTTTGTTGTTTTGTGCATGTGCTTGCCAGATATAGCTATTCACTGGCCCGATTGTGCAAGTGAATCATGTCCCGACTCCTAAACACGAGTGTGTATATAAATAGTCTCTGGTGTGTATCGACGCCTGCAGCGCTTGACGCTTGCCTTGTGCAGAGTGAGAAGACGCAGCACCGCGAGCCCTGAATATGGAAAAAATCGATTCGTGGCCGTTGACAATCGATTTTGAATCGACCACATTTTAAAAAACGATTAATCGAAAAATCTATTTTTTTGCCCAGCCCTACTAATGACGGTGTTCAACAATAACCATCGGTCTCACGGTTATATAATAACCTTCACACCCCTACGGTTACGTGTTTGCAAGAGGCAACAGTAACTAATATATATATATATTATCTATATGAAATATATTTCAATTGTAAAAATGTTATCTTTGAGTAATGACATCTTTGAGACTGTTAGTTGTTACATGATTAAAAATGTAAACATACACAAAGCACGGCAATCCCGTCAGAGATGTGTATCATAGAAAGGGAAGCACACACACAAAAAATGCCAGTTGGTACACCAAACTCAAATAACCCTAACCCCATCAAATAATTGTACCTGCATCTGAGGGTCTTTCCCTTAATGTTTCCAGTGATTAAAGAAAGGACTGATGAAGGTGACACGAATCTCCCCTTTCAGTGCGCCACTTCAGCAGAAGAAAGACAAAAGGACAGAAAGTAACTCAGACTTTCCATCAGTAACAGTATGAAAATCACACTTAATACTATCCCAGTGTAGGTTTTCGAACAGTACGTGGGTAAAATTGACTTACTGTAACGTTAGTTGGTGAATGGGTCTTTCTGTTGGGTGTTCTCCCCCGATAAACATCTTATTCCAATGCTTGATCTAAAAAATAAAAAATAAAGTAAACAAATATCTTTTCAATATGTTATCAGTGTTTGAAGAGGTTATGTAAACATACTTCTAACGAATAAATGACGGTTTTATCACTTTACTCATTCCCACGCTTTTTTTCCTCTCATGTTAACTTACCAACAACAAAACACAGCAATGTTAGATGGTACTAACACATTGAAATACGTGCTAATATCGCTACGTAAATAGTGAAGCAGTACAAAAACATACACCGAGATAACTTATTTATCTTGAGGTTGCAGTACTGCTAAGCCTATGACAGTTAAATTACCCGTGTCCCTAAACGTTAGACTGTTAAGGACTGAAAAATGTTTTCTTACCTGATATCGCCAACAGACCACGTACGACCCCTTCCTCTGTTCATATTCCAGCTTTTGTTCTTCATTGACATAGAAACTAAAATTCGCTCAGAATTTAAGAATTCAACAGGCAGATAATAATCCAGGTCTGACCGAGTAATCAACGCAAACAGCAGCTGCTCACACCAACCGAGAGTAACGGACGTATTTTCAAATTTAAAATAGGCGCGCAGAGCCGCGCACATTCTCATTGGACAGTTTCCTGGAAGACAGACAGATTGAGATTAACCAATCATGCTCAAAGTAAAACGGAGAAACAACCAATAACAATAGCAATAGTTTGCGCGAGTTGCAGTTTGTATTATTATTTAATTAATTGGTCAAATGACATGACAGTGTAATAATATGTAATAATACAATGTAAACTGTTAGGCAAGCAGACAAAATTGTAAATTCACACAAAATCACATAAAGCAAAGGGTTTCTGCTGCACTGCTCTGTTGAGGGTGAAACTATTGTTAATGATAATACTTATATTTTAACATATAGCCTACATTGAAGAACTGTTATGAAAATCAGAAAAATCATTAAATGCTAATGAATTATCATAATAATATGTTAAAAGGCAGATATTTATGTATGTTGTTGAAAACATTACGTTGTTTAAAGTACAGATCTTGTAAAAAATTAAACGTTGATTTAGAAAGTGTTTTTGTTAACCTTTTTCAACCATTTAGCATTAAACGTTGTTTCAACGACTGGCATTATTTCAATCATATTTCAACGTTGAAGGTCGGTCATGTGCCGGCTGGGTATATTAATCTACCTTTAGTGAAAGCTGAATGCCGATATCGTGGAAATGTTCCATACTTTATCCAGGCTCTCTACTGCTTCGCGCGAAGTTATGACGTATCCCCCTTCCAAAGTCAAACAATATCATTGGTCGAGATTGCCTCTGGCGTATGATTCGTCCAATGATTGTACAACATTCAATTATTTGAATCTGCGCGCACTTTCTTGATATCTAAAGCACAGAGACTAGAAAAACAATTAGGATGTTTGTTTACACGTTGTGTAATGTTTCAACCATTTTAATGTCTTCAATTCCTTTACCCCCAGTTTACCAAAGCTCAAGTTTATGCTACAAGAGCCTTGGTTGAACTCGAGCCCCAGAATATATTCCTTGTCTTTCACACATTGCTCACCTATTGTAAATTAAAAATATATAGCACCCCATTGTAAAGCTTTATTCATGTGGCGGTTTGTTCCCATCAACCGAGAAAATTGTGGAGTGGTCAAATGATTTCACTGCAGTGAGGGCCTTGAATTTTGTTGAATATAGATTGACTTTGTGTCTTAATGCTTCAACGTTTTTAAAGTGGATTTACAGCCTTTACTTTTAAATTGAATCACATATTTTCCTCTCAAATAAGCATATGAGATACGTGTCAATATAGTATATGGTCAGAAAATCACTGTCAGGGTAGCATTTCAAACAGACAAAAAGGACAATGTCAGCCTTAAAAGCCAAGCCAAAAGAGGACATATCAGCACACAAGATTCAAGAGTCCTTTCACACCAACAGGCAGACAGGCGGTTAGTGTCCAGCATTTTTGAGCCTGGTTGTCTTGCGGAAAAACTGTCCCAAAGCATGATGATCCGAGACTTGAGGCTGCAGCACCAGACAGCAGCAGGCAGCTACAGTGCACGGGGTGGGGTCTGAAAATGTTGCCACTCAATTTTTTCTCTGCCACTTATGAAATTGTTACAGAACACTTCAGAATTGTAAACACTGAGTCAGTGGTACCTGACAGTAGAAACACTGGATGTATGATGCATAAACAATCACTGACTATTCTTGATTTAATTTTATATTAAACTTAAGCTCAATTATTTCATGTACAATAACTGTATATTTAGTTACACTGCATGTGCAACAATATCTCCTACTGTATTCATCCATCTTTCAAGGCAATATTTTTAGATCTGTTTCAGTATAACACAGTAATTATTATGTTCAATTTTTATTTACAGCATATCTGCTAGGGATGGCTGACGCGAAACAGTGTTGTTCCGAAGCTTTGCGAGATCCCGAAGCGCAGATGCTTCGAAACACTGATCCGAAGCGTGATTCAAAACACCCACGTCACGTGACTACGGCTAAATGAAGCTTCTGAGTGTTTCATCAGGTGGAGTGCTCCGCCGAGTCAGGGTTTGATTAGTCTCGTGTAGCCAGACCTTCAGACTGACGGCTGAAGGTCTGGAACTCATAGCAGCTTTCTTTGGCCAAGGCCCGCCCATAAGGCCGTTTGACCGACATGTCAAACAACCAATTACAGTTCGTTTCGTTCAGCGTCACGTGGAAATGTCCCCACAACAACAGACCGGCGTGCAACAAGTCAGTCAGCATAGAAAATCAAAGGAGGAGAAGAAAACCGAACACATGGCCGACCCTTTGTCAGCATTTATAAGGATTCCCAGCAGATCCAACTTTACTAGTTGTGTGTCCCCTCCTATCTATTACATAGCTGTCAACCCTCCCGTTTTTCCGGGTTTCTCACGTATTTTAGCTCTTTTCCCGCTGTCTTCCCGTTTTATTATTTTCCCGTAAAATATCCCGTATTTTTACGCTCTGATTGTGTGAGACGTACATGCTCGGGCAGATTCGGCTTGAAGTCGTTCATCCTCGGATGCGGCGCCGCGCGCGCTGGTACAAAAAAAGCTGTGCACACAGCCAAGCGAAATGGGGTCTTGACGGTCTTGCGCACCCAACGCGTAATCTTTGCCGCGCTCGTGCGGACGCGTCAAGTATAAACAATTATACTCCGTGTCAGCGCGCGCTTTGATCGGTAAAGGAGCACAGACCTCTCCCTAATCATCTCCAGCAGCCCCCGAAGCACCACGTACCGTTTCCCTCGTAAACTGATATTAGTATTTAAACATTCTCTGATAAAAAATGTTTAAAAAATGACACACTTTCTCTAATATACACACACACTGTCTCTTTCACTCTCACTCATTTGTAGTTATAAACTCTTTAGACTTTTAATGATTAGTGCTTTATTTTTAAAGTTTGTGGTGGGTAAGAATCGTGTAAAAAAATTCCCTTATTTTGGGGATGGATTCCGGGAAATCTCCCTTATATTCAATGTTCAATGTTGACAGCTATGATCTATTATGGAAGATCAAGTGAAATACCTAACTGTGAAGGGGATATCAGCCGCGTTTGCGGGCAAACATGAAACAACAGACGCTGACATCGCAGCTGGCCGATTTTGGAAAATAATACTCTTCCCAAATCCCGTCGGCAAACAGGCTAAAATATCTATTTTTGTCCCTAAGTGCCTCAAACAAAACTCCTGGACATCTCTTAAAGAGTCTACGCCGTGAACTTCGCATACTTTTGAGAATCCTACGT
Source organism: Rhinichthys osculus (assembly GCA_029959095.1). Classification (NCBI taxonomy): domain Eukaryota; kingdom Metazoa; phylum Chordata; class Actinopteri; order Cypriniformes; family Leuciscidae; genus Rhinichthys; species Rhinichthys osculus. Next base: position 29,267,104 of record JARWKJ010000009.1, on the reverse strand, counting down.
TTAGCTGATCTTGATAAATGCTCATTGTCACTCATGTAAACACAACAGTTTTTCTTCCGCAATCACACGTCTGCGCTTTGTTTCCCGGCAGACCGAAAATAAACGCGACACTCGCACCCCCCCCGGAAATCCGATAAAATTCAACCAATCAGATGACGACTTCGACATTCCTGAAGTGTTTCCAGTTAAGTGTACCATATGCATCAGACGTTTAGCCAACGTTCCGTGGGCGTGACGTCTGAGGCTGAGACTAGGGTTTGATTGACAGGTCGGTCGGGAAAGATCACACTATCACACACAGTATAAAAGTGAAGTTAACGCATTTTCACATCGTGGGTTTTTGTGAAAGGAGTTTGGTTTTGAGGTAGCGGATTTTTTACATTTATAGTGCGATTTGTTTAGTTATATATAGGCTTCCATTTAAATTTACACATTGAGAGACAGAGTACATATAGTGACACATTAATAGATGCATAGATAGAAATATATATATATATATATATATATATAGACAGATAGAATATTAGATATATACATGGATTAATAGGTGGATGGATGGATGGATGGATGGATGGATGGATGGATGGATGGATGGATACGAGATGGATATATTATTAGATACATAGATTAATAGATAGATGCATATAATAGATTTTCATTTTCATTCAGAGCCACAAATGTCAACATCAGGCCCATCATCATCAACACCGAAACACAGGACAGTTTATGGGAACATTTTGATAATCACATCCGTGAAACCCAGATGATACACAATGCTACAGCTAATGCCACAGTGGAAGTGAAAAAATACCTCAACGATGCGTTTTTGCCCAGAACTCATGATCCCCTAACTTACTGGAAAGAGAGAGCAGTAATCTTTCCTCATTTGTATGTCCTTGCTAAAAAAATATCTTTGCATGCCAACAACAAGTGTCCCTTGTGAGAGGATTTTTTCAAAGGCTGGAGAAATTATCTGTAAAAAAAGAAGTAGGCTGAGTCATTCGACAGCAGAGAGATTGATATTTTTGAATAAAAATCTATAAGAAAGTGAGACATTGTGGCTTGATTTCTTTTATTCATTTTTCATGACCAAAATAACATTCACAAACACAGCAGGTAGCTGAAGACGAGGACAGAAAGTTCTGCAGTATAGTAGGGATGGCTGCCGCGAAACAGTCGTTCCGAAGCTTTGCGAGATCCCGAAGCGCAGATGTTTCGAAACATTAGGCTTGTTTGAGATGTGCCTTGCCTCGCCTGAAATGTAGTCGAGAGTAGGCGGCTGCAGTGAGAGGAGGAGTGAAAAAAGCGCAGGCAAGCCGGACAGATCGCTCTTCTCGCAGTGGATCTGACACCTGTGAGATCAAAGGCGGATATCGCGGGATTCACGGGATTCACACTCGTGCACGGTGTTGCTAATAAACTGGATGTATTTTAAGTTTTGTTGCTTGAATATGAAAATAAATATAATGAACAAGACACTCAAAGTAGGCTACTTATTTTAATTCCATTTTAAACATTAAACATTGAATGAAAATGTCTCTGAAACATCTGTGTATTTGGCAAATATTGCATTTATGAATGTAATCTCATAATAAATGTAGTTTTGTATGTGAAATTTGTAAAATATAAATACAGGCCTATATGAATCATATACTTTGTAATGTCTGAGACTTGATTCGAGTTTCTTTTTCAATAATTGCACAACCATTTACCCAATAAATATTTCAATACACATTAAATAATGATTTGAGTTTAAATTATTTTGATAAGAGATGGTGGGCTGTTTTGTCTTCAGTTCAGAGCAGGAAAATATATTGTTGTGAATAAAGTTAAAAAATAAAAAACATAAGAAAAGCTGCATTTGTGTAATCTACAGATGCAGTTATGAGATATAAAACTGTAATTATGAGAAATAGTCTCATTTCTGAGATATGATGTCAATCAGTCACAATCAGTAGATATAAAGAGATAAGTGACTTTTATTTATTTTTTACTCAAAAATGTATGGCAAGTACCAGTTTAGATAGTGGGTCATTATACACAAATGGTAGATCATTAATATGTTAAATGATATAGGCTAATGATCATAGATTATTGTTATACACAAATATTTGACAGAACCGAGCATTTATGCAATGGATAATGATGCGGTTTGTGTATTTGTAGAAATGCATACATATGCAGATTGCAACATGTACAGTATGTTTCTATACACATACTGTATACAGGTGATGGTCATATAATTAGAATATCATCAAAAAGTTGATTTATTTCAGTAATTCCATTCAAAAAGTGAAATTTGGATATTATATTCATTCTTTCATCACACACACACACACACACACAAACACACACACACACACACACACACACACACACACACACATATTCACGGAATGAGTTACAACAGATTTCTAGTTCCCAGCATGCTTTGCTTCTGACTGTTAAAGGAGGGCAATGTTAAAATTATTATTATAATTAGAATGCGTTTTGCTCAATATTAGCGGGGATATCTTTTTTTGTTTAATGTTCTATTATTTTTTTATTTAAAAGATTGCTGATATATCTGAGTTTTTGGGGTTGCCATTGTGCTGAAGAGTAGAGCCTGTGGTTTGCTTGATGATTGGCCAAAGTACATCAACTATGATTACTATATTATTTTAAAAGTAATAACTATTCTCTCTGCAGTGGTGATAGTCTCTTGGCTAAATACATGCAGGTGTGCTTGTGGTTTAGTTAACTAACTTGAAACAAGAAACATTTATATTGTAAATAATAAAATTTTTTTTTTTTTTGACATTATATTACATTATATATTTCTCTATATATGAGTGTTTATGCTGCATGAGTAAATATATCTGTAATATATTACATATGCAGTCCCATATCTGATCACATATACATATATGTATTATGAAGTGTATTACTGAATATAAAATTACATACATGGTAATATGTTATGATAAATATATTGTCACGTTTTTCAATATATGAAAAGCGGCTATTCCTTATGTATTATTCAATATATTGTAATATATTAACACAATTTATTATTCTGTATATTTTCAAATATACTGTTAAACTATTTAATATATTGATCATTCATATATAGGGAAATATATTTTTGTTCATAAGGGTAGGGTGTGCAATTTTGGAGAGGCTAGCAATAGCAAGCTAACATTTGAAAGCGTAACATTCCACCCTAGAACTCTAGAATGAGAACTTTAGAACTCTAGTAAGTACGCATGGCTAAGTCACACATGTTTCTGCCCTGAAAACTTGATGCATCCTTCAGAATGAGCTGAATGAAGGATGCAAAACAACCTTCAGCAGCGCTTGATGACGTGGCAGCCAAGATACGCAGCAGGACGCAGCCTTTTGTTTGAGAAGCGCCCATATGTTGACATGCAGGTAGGACATCCTATCATTGCATTCGGGGGACAAATCTTTTTTGGTCCTGAGACTTCCACAGAAGATTAATGTATATTTTTAAATATTTATACCACTTGTATTATTGATTGCTATCAGGATGTGAAGAGAGTTTCAACCAGTATAACAAAAAGTGTATGAAAAACGTTGCCTATCCAATAGCTTTAAAGGTTCTCTAACCGATCCTGGGTGACGTCACTTCTTGTTGACGTTCGAACTATTGTCAAACAAAACGGAGGCTAGCTAGACCCTCCCTCCTCTGCACACTAACCCCCCAAACCCTTCTTGTCGGTCATTGGCTGGAACAGTTTGTTATGTTTCGTGGTGCGGGTAAGCCCAGTTTGTTTTTGTTGCCGTTTGTGGAGCCTGGGGTGTCTGCAGAGGCCGCGTTTTTTTTTACAGTGTGTTCAGGGGACAGGCAGCTAGCGGATAGTGAGGAGATGTTTTGCTGTATGTGACAAAAAATGTTTTGGCCTAAAAAACGTGTGACATCGCTTAGAGCACCTTTAAGTAATGGCTTTGCATTTACGCTTACTGAACATGAAAGTAGAATGAGACAAGTTACAGTAATTTTCCAAGAGCTAAAAGAAGAAAACTCCACACTAGACATAAAACAAATGAATTCACAAATGAAAGCCTTTAAACGCTCACCAACTCATCTCTCTGGATTCCTTGTAGGCCTAGACCACCTGCTTCAGCTCTACAGAGGTGTTGATTGTGTGGGATAGAAAATCATTTTCAATTCTACTTAAGCTTGGTATTAAAAAGGAATTAAAAAATCTATGTCTTTAGAGAAATATCATCTATGAAGTTTTTGTTTATTCAAACTCATTAAAACTCCAAATGGTGACATCCAGTGGTCAAGTTGCAAAACTGCAGAAATCCTATACTGTCTTGTTCAGAGTATCATACTGACATACTACTCTATTACTCAAGTACAAAGTACTGTAGGGATTCTCGGCTCAAATAAAGGGAATATAATTTTAATAACTGATCATGGATATGATCATGAATCGCCTACAAATTATAATATTACCCTTAAAGGGAATATGTTGCCAACGTATCTGTATGGACAACTAAATACAACTGATTATAATCAATTATCCACACAGGGAGGAAAAAATAGATAAATTTTCTATATCAATAATCAATCACAACGTATTATAATTAAATATTAATATATCAATTGTCTAGAATAGATCGATTCTCAGGATAACTCTTAATGGAATTAATTTGTTATCGAATAATCTGTTTGTCCAGCAAACTGGCCGTAGGATCTTTTATCAAATCTCAAGAGGTGTTCTTATAGACTTTCAAGAAAGTCTCTGGCCATGAAAAAGAGCTTTCTCGTTCTATAAAAGAAAATACTATTTAAAGTATCAACAATTGTAAAGCTGTAGCTTTGACCGAACATTAAAGGGACTTCGTAATATGAGCAAGAGACAGTCAATAAATGAATATACATGGATTTAATAAGGGAAAACTATGTATACCGGTGACTAGAAATTACATAGACTAAATGTATATATAACAAAATAAAGCAACAGACAATGAAAGAGGATGAGAGTCAGAGAAAGAGGGAGAAGATGAGAGATATCACGGAAGGATCACAGAATGGCAAATTACCTGGACAATTAAAGGGGACATATCATGCTAAATCCACTTTTTTAGCCCGTAAATGCATTTTGTTGTATATTTGGAGTGTTTATAAGTACAGAAAAGTTGAAATTAGTCTCTTCAGGTGCTTCATTGATATCTTTATATTCTGTTTTGGTCATATTTTGCAACCTGTTCCGATTTTTCTATTCTCTATGACGTTTTTTGAACAATTATGTCATAGTATTTGCAGCGGAACTGTCAAATAAGGACATCGACTTCAACACTTCGAGCAATCCGCCATTTTTATTTCTCGCTGCGATTTTGTAGTACAAGCTCAAGGATGCAGAAGTTACGAGAGGATAAGTCAAAATGTTCGGTTGGTGGATGTAGTAACCCACACGCTTCATTACGCCGTCTCCCAACATCAGTGTACTAAATTCCTTATACTGATATGGTATGGGTAGCCCTTTAATGTATATTATGCTGTTGTGCACGTACAGCGCGCTCACGCACATTCCGCCAGAGTTTTATTTTACTTTCAGTTTCGTCTCTGCCGCCATCTTCTACGAGTGGTAAATACTAAGCCACATTTTACCACCTCAATTCTAATGCTGTATACCCTAATGCTTGATATGTATATCGACACATCTGAAGAGATAAACAGTTAAATTATCTTCTGTCTCCTGTCACACTTCTTGCCGGAGTTCCGTAGTGGACTAGCCTTCCACCTAACTTAACAAAATAGAGTCCTTTACATTTGGTCCTTCGAGCCGGATTGCTATAGCCACTACGGTGACATGGAGCCACAGACACCATGTTGTTCTCCAGATACCACGCATCCTGCTCAAATGCAAGTCAGAGCACGTCAGATCCCTTCAAATTTGCAAGCTTACGAGGTAGCCTTGCCTAAATCCCTTCTACTAGTTTCTGGGCCTCACAAGACATATCAGCAGCTGAAGATGGATAATGCAGTGGTACCGTTGACCTTCAGTGGGCAGGCCGAGCCCGCCTCGACTGGGGTTCAGCCGACCAGGCACGAGTTATCATCTCTGCAGTATGGACAAGGTCCTGCCATAGTCAGTGGGGGCCGTACAGACATGAGGCTCAGCAGCATGGTGGAGCAGTTAGATGTTGTTAGATCTCCTTCCTCTAATTACACATCTCCAGTACCACAGCACCGAGATAACAGACAGTTAGAGTGTGAGTCGTTAAGTGATGGCACTGTTTCCCCGTTCTTCGAGCGAAGGGAACAAGCTCAAGCTTACTCACCACCGATTGTCAGGCCAAAGGCTACTGCAGTTCCAGCCATCCCATTACTGAATACAGAGACGCTCATTCCATGCCTTGGGGCGCCCAGGGACACCTCCCATCAATCTATACGGTGGCAGACGTCTCCAACTACAACTCATATGGTGTACAGTACACCCACACCGCAACCATTTATTCAGCTGCCAGCAGCAATGTATGCGAGGCAGACAGCAGTGGCATGCAGTGCAATGTCCTCCCCTGCTTCCTATAATGTTATATCATCTTTGCCGCAAACCATTACGTCATTGAAGCTGCCTACAGTCACAACAGTGCACAACACTCTGGCGCCACCAGTTTACCAATTACAGATCCCTACACATAGCCAACCAACACATGTGTCACACCCGTATCAGCCATCACCCATGGTCGCAGGATATTACACACCGCAGCCCTCCATTCAGTCATCAGTACAGAACTGGCATCCTCCTCCAGTGGCATATACCGTGCCATATCTGGCCACACACGCACGTCCAGTATATCAGCCAGTACCTGCTGCACCTCCGCTCCAACCAGTCCCAGTTCCATCGCTACCAAAGCTTGTGAACGACAGTGAAAGAGAGTTCACAGATCTGAAAATAGCCCTCAACAATCTGCTGAACCCCCACACTAAGCTCACAGAACATTACAAATATCGTGTGCTGATGGAGCAGTTGGTCCTTGACGAAGCAAAGCTGATAGCCCAAGCGTGCCGTCATCACCCTGCACCTTACACAGCAGCCATGGCAGCCCTGCAGCGCCAATACGGCCAACCCCACCAGCTTGCACAAAGTGAGGTTGCGGCTCTAATGAACTTACCAGATATCAAGGCTGGAGATTCAATAGCATTCCAGAACTTTGCTCCTAACATTGATCTTCTGGTGGGTATGCTTATGTCTCTAGAGGGACCACAAGGAAGAGAGTACCAGTCCACTTACCTGTACCAGTCATGTTGACAGGTTGCTTAGTAAACTCCCTAAACACTACAGGGATGGTTTCATAGAGCACTTACAACTAAGGGGAAGACTGAATACAGACAGTCTTAATCCATATAATTTACACAATCTTGCAGAGTGGTTGAAGGTCAAGGCCGAAGCCCAACGGCTTTCATCAAAGATGGCTCAACGTTACCACACTGAGAAGGCTCCAGCTCCACGTAGAGAGCGTCCAGCTATTATTAAGCCACAGACCCGGGCCATCACCGTTTATCATGGTAGTAATCAGCCCAAGGAGGTTAAAGAAGTAAAGCATGTCCGAACAGAGGCTCTTTCCAACCAGCAATTAGTCCAGAGAACAAAGCGCCTGTGTTTATTCTGTCACAGTGAAGAACACTACCTCTCTCAGTGCAATGAGATCGCGGAATACCCACCTGAGCGACTTATCAAGTGGATAAAAGAAGCTAAGAGATGCTGGAAATGCGGACGCACCAACCACAATTGGAATGAGTGCACATTGAGAAAACCATGCAGGGAATGTGGGGACGTGCATCTTAGAGTTCTTCACCGCATAGCACAGCAAGGGCCGAGCATCATGCTAGTTACAACCTCAAGTGACCGCATCTATGTGACACCACCTAGCCATACAGGTCGGGTCTTCCTAAAGGTCACCCCCGTGTTGCTGTGGAAAGGCGAGAAGTCTATACAAACCTACGCAATCCTTGATGATGGTGCACAGCGCAGCATTATTCTTCCCGCAGCGGTACAAGAGCTAGGACTACAAGGAAAGAAGGAAGTTATGGCCCTTCGTACCATCCGTCATGATATTACCCAGCTGGAGGGACAGTCAGGTTACTTTCAGCTCTCACCCTAGTCCAGGCCGAAAGAGAGGTACAACCTCGCTGGTGTATTCTCTGCACCTCTCCTGACCTTGACTGAGCAGACATACCCTAGCAAGAGACTTCAGAGGAGCTACTGCCACCTAAAGGGTATTCCTCTTCCATCATTCAGCAAAATTCAGCCCCTTCTTTTAATTGGATCTGATTATCCAGGTCTAATCAGTGCAAAAGAGCCCACCAGATTAGGCCCAGATGGCGGACCAGCAGCTGTACATACGCAGCTCGGTTGGGTTCTCCAGGGACCAGACGGGCTTCTCCCGCACCAAATACCATCTCAACAGTGTTTGCTCACTTCCCTTACATCTGTGCGAGATCCGATACTCCAAGAGGTCGAACGGCTGTGGCAGTTGGACATTCTTCCTTACCGCAACGAGAAGCTAGTAAAGCGGTCACGACAGGACCAAGTAGCCATGGAACTTTTGGAGAGCAGAACTCAGCGTGTGGAAGTGGATGGAATCTGGCGTTATGCTACCCCCCTCGTACGCACTCCAAATGCACCACCATTGAAGGCTACCAGGGAGTCTGTTCTACCCAATCTTAGGGGTACGGAGAAACGCTTGGGCAGGGATCCAGGGAAGGCTAAGGTTTATGAGGCAGAGATCCAGAATCTCTTGGATGCAGGATATGTTGTCAAGATCCCGCCAGAACTTCTACATATGGATAAGGAATCGTGGTTCATCCCACATCATCTTGTCCACCACAATGGCAAGGACAGATTAGTTTTCAACTGCTCCTTCATTCATCAAGGCCTCTCCCTCAACCAGCAGCTCCTTCCTGGCCCATGCCTTGGTGCTTCATTATTGGGAGTCCTTATTCGGTTCCGACAGCATCCAGTTGCTATCAGCGGAGACATACGCGCTATGTTCCATCAAGTAAGGCTCCTGCTGGAGGACAGATCTCTTCTGAGGTTCATCTGGCGAAACATGCGGAAAGGAGATCAGCCTGATATCTACCAGTGGGAAGTCTTGCCTTTCGGAACAACCTGCAGCCCATGCTGTGCGACCTTCGCACTGCAGAAGCATGTCAGAGACCACCAGGCAGGCGACGAAGCAGTGAGACAGTCCATAGAACAGAGCTTCTATGTGGACAACTGTCTACAGAGTCTCCCCACTGTGGAACAAGCTAGGCAGTTAGTCAACAAGATGAGATCCTTTCTTGCCTCTGGGGGGTTCGAAATACGGCAGTGGGCCAGCAATGTCCCCTCATTGGTCGACCACTTACCAGCGGATGCTAAATCACAGAGTATAGAGCTATGGCTGCAGAAGAATCATTCTGACCCTCAGGAGCCAGCTCTAGGTCTGATGTGGCACTGTCTCAATGATTGTCTGGGTTACAGACACCGCCCGACGACAGAGTGTCTCACGACAATGAGACACATCTACAAAGTCCTGGCATCCCAATATGACCCTTTAGGGTTCGTCAACCCCTTCACCACCAGGGCTAAAGTTTTAGTCCAAAAGCTCTGGGCTAAACCGAGAAGTTGGGATGACTCAAACCTTCCCACAGATCTGCTTGAAAGCTGGAGAGCGTGGGAACACGAGTTACCGAACCATGCTATGGTTGTGTTTCCCCGTTGTTACATTCCTTCACGTTTCAAGGATGAGGCATCCCAATTCAGCTTGCACATTTTCTGTGATGCAGCCGAGGTGGCATATGGAGCAGTGGCGTACCTGCTTATCGAGCAACAGGGTGAAGTCCACACTTCCTTTGTGATGGCCAGGTCAAGGGTAGCTCCAAAGCGACAATTGACAATGCAGCGGTTGGAACTTTGTGCAGCCTTGGCGGGTGCACAGCTCGCTAAGCTTCTATTGCAAGAGCTGACCATTCAAATTAAGACGACGACACTCTGGACTGACTCTACTACCGTCTTGACCTGGATACAGTCCTGCCGGTATAAAGTTTTTGTCGGCACAAGAGTGGCCGAAATCCAGGAATTGACTGATCTGCATTCATGGAGATATGTGGACTCAGTAAATAACCCGGCAGATGACATCACCCGGGGGGAAGACACTGGTAGAGCTGGCAAATCCCAGTCGGTGGAATCAGGGACCTCATTTCCTCCGTGAATCACCAAAACAGTGCCCAGCTAAACCCCCTATGGAGAATCGAGATGATTCCTCAGAAACCAGAAAGACTGTATTCTGTGGATTAACTGTAGATGACCCGAGTCCGCAAATGGCTGATGCAGCTCAATTCACCTCCTGGAAAGCTTTGGTTAAGGCAACATACCAGTCCCTTTACGGGGCGGCCAACTCAGATGCTGGAACTCCGAGTCCTGATTATCGGAGCGCTGAAGCGTTTTTGTTAAGTCGGTCTCAGGCTGAGTCCTTTCCTCTAGAATTCAAAGCTTTGAAGGGAGGCAAACCAGTGGGCTTTTTTTTTCTTGAGAAAAATGAATGCCTATCTTGTGTACCTAATATTTATTCAAATGAGTCAATATTGCATCAAATCACAAGAATTAAATTAAATTGAAATCGTGAAATTTGTGTCAAGCAATAATAATAAAAACGTAGCTTACCAGAAATTGTACCATGTAAACATTGTAAGATTGTGTATGCGATTAATTTAGATTAATTAATTACAGAGTATGTAATTAATTAGATTAAAAAATTTTAATCGATTGACAGCCCTACTAAAAACAAACAAAAATATATATTATATTACAGGAAGTGTGATCAGAGCTTTAGTTTTTACCTTTCTTATCGCTAGGCTGGGGGTCTACATTGCCCAAAAATAAAGAGAAAGGATAACGGATAGTTAGTATTTTCAGACTGTTAACATGGTAACACTTTATTTTGATGGTCCCTTTTGAACATTCTGTTTACTATAAGTAACTTTGCAACTACATGTCAACTAACTCTCATTAGAGTATTAGTGGACTACCTGCGTCATATCAGCAAACTCTTTATTGTGATGCTCCTCCAACAGACACTATACTGACTATAAGTAACTTTGCAACTACATATCAACTTATTATAACCCTAACCCTACCATTCTACTAATACTCTACTAATACTCTAATGAGAGTTAGTAGACATGAAGGTACAATGTTACTTATAGACAACAGAATGTGTTAAAGGGACCATCAAAATAAAGTGAAACCGTTAACATGTTCAAGACTTTCTGTCCTCATAATGCATGTTTTGTGTATGTGTGCATGTTGTACTGATGCGTGGCGGGTAGGGGCGGTTCTGGAAAGCTCTGTCCTCTTCCTCCTCATCATCTCGCTCTTCCTCGCTCTCAGCAGGAAGCAGCTCTTCTGTGGTGCGCGTCTCAGAAAAGGAAGTGGTCATGAGTTCGCTGATGTCCCCTCTCTCTGTTCTTACCAACTCCTCTGCAGAGACAGACAGATTGAGTGAATGATTTTCAGAATTATTAGACTTTGAGGCAACAAAAGGATTCACGAAAAACACTTACGGATTTCGTCGTGCAGTTTCTCAGCCAGGCCGGGGACTTTATAGAGCAGAGCCAGGCTATGGTTCATCCTCTCAATAAATCCTGCACTTTATTTTCATTGTTTGCAACCATGCTCTCAGCTTGCAGTTTGAATGAGTAGACTATTAAATTATTTTTTTCTTCAAATTCAAATATCTTTGTTTTTAGCTTCCTTTGCAACAAATGATGTGTATTGGAAAACACTGTTACAAAGACCACAAACTGACATTAAAAGCCAAGAGTCAAACTGCCTAACTAAAGGAAATAATGGTGACCGAACATTTCCAATAAAACATCAACATCTAAACCTCTGTTGATTCTCAATAATAACTTCTGTAGATGAATGGCATAAAGTCAATCTGGTTGGTAATAGGTAAAGCTGGTAATACTCTTTTTGGAGTGGTTTTATCCTCCTCTGCTGAGATCTTGAGAGATTTATTGTCTTGTTTTATTTGCAGTTGATTTCAGGCTATTTTAGTCGTTGTGTTTAATTTTCTGAGAGTGCAAGCCTGATGTTGAACCAACATCACATTGTAACATTGACTTAAATGATGAAATGTAAAAAAATGTTAAACATTAATTGCAGGTGCAAAAGTGATGTGGTTCAATGCGGTTAACATTGACACATTAACATTGAATTAACATTTTTTCCGATGGTTGATGGTCCATCGACATCTATCGACATCCATCGACATCTATCTGGGTAAGATGCAAAGATGTACCTTTTCACTTTTGTACCTCAGGGTATTACCTCAGTGACAGCTTTGCACCTTTTTTTTCTGAGAATGTAAACAAACCTGACATAAGATAGATGTCAATAAAATGACTGACATAATTGAAGTTTAATTTCTCTTGTTAATAATGACCAGAAGTGTACTGACAGGATGATGCTGTCTGTTCACAATAACTCCTACTATTCCAAAAGTTAAAAGCCACAGTCAAATTGTGTGGGTCATTTATAATTTTATTGTCATTTTAATGCAAGTACAACAAGCCAGATCAGTTCACAGGTTGCTTGCTCTTACAATACATGTCAATTAAAAATACAACACATTATTTGGCCTTCCAATCATATCCAGACCATGTCTTTGGTGAAATTCAGAATGATTCCAGATCAGCTTATTCCATTGCATTGGTTTCAGTAGCTTAATGTCAAATTCTGTAAAGTTCCTTAAAGCACCAGTTCACCAAATTACATCTTTACTTTTAAAGTAACCAATTATTTTACATCATTAAGCTGCATCTTTAATACATGCTAGTAATTTGAAAGATAAAACTGGGGTGTATAGGATGTTCAACACATTAGATCTAGGCTAAATGCGTTTCCATCTTAACCTTCACTGCATTGATCCTTCAGTAATGAATTCAGCAAGACAAGGGAAGATTTTGAAGTGATGAATGGACACAAATGAGTCAATCTAGATACAGTTGTGCTCTGTTAATTAGTTTCGTTTAAAAGCATGATGTTGATCAGACCCGTTCAGTGTTTACAGTCCAAATCTATATAGCAAATGACCCAAACTCCAATTAATATTGACTTAAATAAAAAATACATATAATTACATCCAAAACACAGCATTGAAAAAGGCAATAATGCAGCAGTTAAAACATCCGTAACTTCGTTTACATTTCTATTGGTTCAGGATAAGAGAGGGATGAGTCATCTCGGCCAAGAGAAGACGCGTATAAACGTAAAATCAATCCCTACTGAATACATTGTCCTAAATCTGCCTGATGCTGGTACGAAATCTTATTTAAGAGTCCTAAATTAGGGCATCAAACCACAATGTTAACTGATCACAATTCATAAATACACCTCAGAGCGATCAAGACTACAGCAGGCCATCCACGATCCGGTTTAAGTGCCATGAGCTTCTGATGCCATGTGTTGAATTAGGCCAGTCTAACCTGGAGAGATTTATGAACCATTATGTTTCTAATGGTGCCTTCAAAATGAGTAGTATGCCTTGAAGCTTCTGTTCAAATGTTCCAGAACTGTGAGGTCGTTGAGGCTAAACACGCATTTTTTTGTGGTTTGGTTTCAGTTCAGGTATGTTCAAATGTGACTGTTCCAGGACAAAGGAAGACAAAAAAGGCAATGCAATCAAATACAAACGATCATGTCATTATGTTTGGTGCATCTTGACTCAGAAAAATAACTCTAAAATAAATATGAGCTACGATTTGACAGGACGGAGTTTGGTTTGGTTTATATAAAAGTGTAGTTTTGGACTGCAGAAACGGAAAACAAACGTACTGGGCCCACATTTTGGTTTCACTTCTGTTGATATGTCACGTAATATAAATGATGATTCCGTATTCTTCACAAAAACCTAAAAAAGATTTAGACTAAGACATGTCCTTCCTACGACAGGCTAACAGTAAATTGTTGTGTTTACGTTATTTGTGTCACAGCGACGGACACCCAAAAGTTTGATTTAAAATTTCTATCATGTACTAGAACATAAATGCAATAAACAGACAACTCTATAACCCTCTAATATATATAAAAAAACTTGATTTTTAGGCCTTAGTGACACGTGTAGAAACTTAAACCAGTTTTGGAATCAGTGAAAGTTGTTTACCACCTTTCACAGGTGACGACATACTAGTTTCAGTCACACAACACAAACCCTCGACGGTTAAATCAACTACTGTATGAAAACGGAGCGATTAGCTAAGCTAACTAACCTACGCTCTAACCGCCGTGGTGTGTTAGGAGGAACGGTGAATGGAGCCTATGTCTACCGAAGATACATTCAGTCAGGAGATACCGTGTCATTTTCTTGTGCTGGTTTATACAACAGTCCGTTTTCATTCAGCCATGTTAGGAAATGTTTCGTTCTCTGTGTGAGCAGCACAAGGTCATCTTTTTGTCCACACGTTGCGTCGATACAAATTAATGATAGAAACGTCTATTCGAGTCACGTCTTTAGTTATGTACACGTCATTGTTGCACTGATTTTTTCATTTTTATCAAAAAGCAAGAAACAGGACCAACACAAGTACGTTATAGCATCATACACCAAATTTTGCATGCTTTTCTTTACGCGTATGGACTTCGGATTACTTAGAATTGATTTTTAAAGAAGCAATACCAGAAAAATATCCTAAGCTTTAGGGTAGTATTGTTGGATGAACGTTCGTGGTACATTTAAAACACTGATTCAGTTTCTTACGGTGTGTGATTGAGACTAATAATCTACCAGAATGTTTGATGGTTTAGTTATAATGTGAATACAAACCTCGTTCCTTTTGAAGTCTTATTAAAACAGAATGAGTCTAGTAGTTTCTTTTTCTAAGGGTTGTCTTAGAGGGCCAAAATGTCTCGATTTCCCTCCCGGGTTTCTGTAGTGAACTCAAAAATATATTATTTCATTCATATCACAGATTCGCCATGAAATAAACTCTGCTTTGAAAATAGAAATGACAAAACAAACCATTCATGTCGAACATGTTTAGCTTCTTTGAAACACGTAATTCATTCGGAAAGAATGTGTGACACTATTCCAAGATTTTATAACCGCCGAAACATGCTCGGCGCGGCCACACCCTCATGAACGAAAGCAAAAACCGGGGGATAAAGGAGCTCTCGGTGGTCTGCGGATTCTCTTATTGGTGTTCTCTCTCCCTGATGAGAGAGTAGTATGCAAACGTTTTACTACAAACTCCCTATTTACGTGCCGGGTTTGTTGTACATTTTGAACATCGGTCATATAGACATACATAGAGTACGAGGGAGAGGGGGTTGAAGTGGAAACCCCAATCGAAAAACGGGAGGCGAGAGGGGAGGGCATGGCTTTGAGACTGCAGAACCCTCCTCAGTTCATTTGCTCGAAGAATTTGTAAGTGGGGTTTTCATAGCCGTGATTCTGCATCTTATTGAGCTGTCTTTCCTCGGGGGTCAGCATGGGGTCGACCTGCTGGGAAAGAGGCAGAGATAAGATGGGGAAAGAATCGCTTAAAATGGAGCATAAGTGAATTTAAATGGGAAGAATTAATGAACAGAAAGATTTTAACAAGTTGGCCATGAGCAAAAATGAAATCATTACGAGAGGCACATCTGAGCAAGCTTCCCATGTGGAAGAACATTACAAAATGTAACAATATTAGAGACTTATACTATATACAGTATGTGTATAGAAACATACTGTATATGTTGCAATCTGCATATGTATGCATTTCTACAAATACACAAACAGCATCTTAATCCACTGCATAAATGCTCGATTCTGTCAAATATTTGTGTATAACAATGATCTATCATCATTATGTAATTTAACATAAATATAATTATCTACCATTTGTGTATAATGACCCACTATCTAAACTGATACTTGCCATACATTTTTGAGTAAAAAATAAATAAAAGTCACTTATCTCTTTATATCTACTGATTGTGACTGATTGACTTCATATCATATAATAATTGCAGTTTTATATCTCCTAACTGCAGCTGTAGATTACACAAATGCAGCTTTTCTTATGTCTTTATTTCTTAACTTTATTCACAATTATATATTTTTCCTGCTCTGAACTGAATCAGAAACAGCCCACTATCTCTTCTCAAAATAATTTAAACTCAAATCATTATTTCATGTCTATTGACATATTTATTGGATAAATGGTTGTGCAATTATTGAAAAAGAAACCCCAATCAAGTCTTAGACATTATACAGTAGGCTATATGATTCATATAGGCCTGTATTTATCTTTTACAAATTTCACATACAAAACTACATTAATTATGAGATTACATTAATTTAGTACAGATTAAATATTAAATTCTGCTTCATGGTTTCACTTTTTTTCCCTATCAAATCAAAATATCAGAATGCAAAAATGACTATATCAAAACACATAGCATAAAGGATGCTGCTTCAGGGGTTTGGTTGTTACTTCCTCATGTTCCTTTGAAATCGATAGCCAAATCGAATTATATTACTTGAATGGGTCAAGAAGATATATTTACATGAGGCTGTCACATTAAAAACCACAAACACAGCCAGAAGCCGTAGTGACGTCAGGGTTTGACCCTATTTCTTGAACGTACTGCTTCAAAAACAAGCCATTTCGACATCCTGTCAGCTGAACTCTCACCTCTACTATGCCATGGCTGATGGTTCCATATGGCTTACGGCGGACTAGCAACAAGCTGATGACCATCACCATAGCGATGGCCACGGCAACCACCAGCAGCCCCACCATTGCCCCGCGGTTAAACGTCTCCAAAACGTCCGGCTGCTGTGATAGATTAAAAAAAAATGAGGAAATGAGTTTCAGTAGTACTGTATACAGGGAACATATTAGCACCTGAGGGGGCATAACTTTATTTGTATAAAATGGAAATCCATCCTACTTAATCATTCACTGCTCTATTGTTCTTTTATACCCGTCAGAACCCTTAAAAGAAATATGGGAATATACTGCAAAATATAATGCAATTTATTACATAATACATTTCCATATATGGGAAACTAGTGCTTATATTTTTCAGTATACTGCAATATATGCACTGGCCATGTATGGCTATATATTATTAATACATATAAAATATTTATAAATAATTTATTACATTTATAAATGTGCCAAAGAGTAGTGAAGAAATGTCCGAACACTATGTAAATAATAAAAAAATATAAGAAATATAGTACTTTATTATTACTCTATATATGAGTGTTTATGCTGCATGAGTAAATATATCTGCAATATATTACACATGCAGTACACATATACATCTATGTATTATGAGGTGTATTACTGAATATAAAATTACATGCATGATAATATATTACTAAATATGTTGTCACGTGTTTTTCAATATATGAAAAGCGGCAATTCCTTATATATTATTCAATATATTGTAATATACAGTATTAACACAATTTATTATTCTGTATATTTTCAAATATACTGTTAAACCATTTACTATTGTGACGATCTGCGGCTGGAGTGCCCGCTTGAGCCTCTGGAGGGCACTCCTTCCTAGTTTATTGCTTCCATTATGTTTTACCCTGGACTGATTATGGTTTATTTGTTGCACCTGTTTTAGATTGAGCGTCCCTGATTTAAGCCTGAGTTTTCCCTTTGTTCAGGGCTCAGTATTGTTTGTATGTGTCTCACTGCATCCTAGCGTTTTCCTAGTTTCCTAGCGTTTCCTTGTATTCTAGTGTTTCGGTTCCCTGATTATCTGCCTGTTCCCGGTTTCCCGTTTGCCTTATCCTTGCACGGATTTGATGTTTGTTTGGACTGCTTTCCTGGTTTTGACCCCTGCCTGTTTCCTTGTACCTGTCTCTTGATTCTCCTCATAATAAAGCCTGCATTTGGATCACCTCTGTCCTTGTTCCACGTGCAGTTTCATGACAACTATATTGATCATTCATTTTCACAGGGAAATATATTTTCTTTTCTTATGGGTAAGGTGTGCAATTTTTGAGAGGCTAGCAATAGCAAGTTAGTTTTGAAAGCATAAGATTCCACCCTAGAACTCTAGAATGAGACGGTCTATAAGTACGCATGGCTAAGTCAAGCATGTTCTTGCCCTGAAAACTTGATGCGTCCTTCAGAATGAGCTGAATGAAGGATGCAAAACAACCTTCAGCAGCGCTTGATGACGTGGCAGCCAAGATACGCCGCCTTACTAGGACGCAGCCTTTTGTTTGAGAAGCGCCCATATGTTGACATGCAGGTAGGACATCCTATCATTCGGTGGACAAATCTTTTTCGGTCCTGAGACTTCCACAGAAGATTAATGTATATTTTTAAAATATTTATACCACTTCTATTATTGATTGCTATCAGGATGTGAAGAGAGTTTCAACCAGTATAACAAAAAGTCTTTATGAAAAACATTGCCTATCCAATAGCTTTAAGTAATGGTTTTGCATTTACGCTTACTGAACATGAAAGTAGAATGAGACAAGTTAAAGTAATTTTCCAAGAGCTAATAGAAGAAAACTAAACATTAGACACCGTAAAACAAATGAATTCACAAATGAAAGCATTTGAACGCTCACCAGCTCATCTCTCTGGATTCCTGGAGACTTGTAGACCACCTGCTTCAGCTCTACAGAGGTGTTGATCTGAGGAACACAGAGTGGATTGTGTGGGATAGAAAAACATTTAATTCTACTTAAGCTTGGTATTAAAACAGAATTTAAAAATCTATGTCAGAGAGCATTTTTTATTAGGGAAATATCATCTATGAAGTTTTTGTTCATTCAAACTCATTAAAACTCCAAATGGTGACATCCAGTGGTCAAGTTGCAAAACTGCAGAAATCCTATACTGTCTTGTTCAGAGTAGCACACTGACATACTACTCTATTACTCCAGTACAACGTACATACAGTATACTGTGCATAGTGTGCAAATTTTCTGTTTCAATAAAACACCTACATTTGCTAAAATGTGCTTTAAACAATGAAATACTGTACCCTAAAAAGCAATGTTTGTGACTATACCTTCAATTTCCAATGTGATTTGATGAGACCACCAGAAATGAAGACATTTTTTTGTTAACTGAGTGCTCTTGATTAATCCAAAATAAAATATAATAGATGTTCCCCCCAAATCATGCAGCCCTAACTGACATTAATGCAGCTAGTATTTCAATCGAAAAAGTAAAAGTAAGTCACTTCTGTAATAAAAGCACTTGATGAGCGATTCTGTACACATTATACATGTAAATGTGTAATTCTGTGTCTCTTAGAGCAGATTTTGTCCTAACCTTCTCCTCGTATTCATAAGTTGGTCCTCTCTCAGAGGTGGTGTAGTCATACTCATCTACTGATGAAACTGTGGACAGACAGAAGAGTGACCTTACAGTTATTCAACCTTATAGACTATAAATATATAACTAAAAACAAACTATAAAATGATTATATTATATCACAGGAAGTGTGATCAGAACCTTTAGTATTTACCTTTCTTATCGCTTGGCTGGGGGTCTACATTGCCCCAAAATAAAGATAAAGGATAGTTAGTATTTTCAGACTGTTAACGTGCTTATTTCTGAGTTAAGCTCCACTTCTGTCCTCATAATGCATGTTTTGTGTATGTGTGCATGTTGTACCGATGCGTGGCGGGTAGGGGCGGTTCTGGAAAGCTCTGTCCTCTTCCTCCTCATCATCTCGCTCTTCCTCGCTCTCAGCAGGAAGCAGTTCTTCTGTGGTGCGCGTCTCAGAAAAGGAAGTGGTCATGAGTTCGCTGATATCCCCTCTCTCTGTTCTCACCAACTCCTCTGCAGAGACAGACAGATTGAGTGAATGATTTTCAGAATTATTAGACTTTGAGGCAACAAAAGGATTCACGAAAAACACTTACGGATTTCGTCGTGAAGTTTCTCAGCCAGGCCGGGGACTTTATAGAGCAGAGCCAGGCTTTGGTTCATCCTCTCTTCGATCACATGCAGGTGTGTGTACACCTTCAAACACAGAAATTGCTTTTTTATTCATTTGCGCGTCATCTGACAAAATCAAGCAATAAATCTGACACGTCTACACTGAGCGGCAAGACTTATAAGTAGATCATTTGGGAGCAGACGTCAATGCAGTTGGGTGCGCACTATGGTGGCAGAAAAACAGTGGTAGCAAGTGGAGGAAAATGGGCGAGATCCACGGAATACTGAAAAAAAATATTGTTGTGCCACTCGATGTCAGAATCGGACTACAAAAAATGATGGTCTTTGTTTTTATAGTACACCATCATCTAAGATGCCCAAAAATCAGAAGAAATATTACTTTTCTCACAATTGTGACTACAGTATATCTGACAATTCTTATTTTTTTTTAAATCTGAATTGTGAGATATAAACTATATTCTATACTTTATTCCGTGGCGGAAACAAGCTTCCTAAGACTATTACTGCAGAACAGTCACATTCTGCCATTAGGAAGGCTCCGCCCACAAAACATGTCATCGCTGTTTACAAACACCAAAATGGTTTGTTCCTGTCATGCTGTGCCAGGTAGCTCCGCCCACACTGAAATCTTATTGGTCTCACAGATAGAGATAGTGTCTCAAACCTGGAATTTCATCTGCTCAGCCTTTTGGGGGTCGGCAGACTCGATGTGCTGGTAATGACGAAGAGTGTGTCGTCGGTCCTTCTGCTCTGCGGCCATATAGCGCTTCAGAGCCTGAAGCACGCGGTCTGGCTGTGTGTTTGAGTGTGAGGGAGAAAAACAAATAGAAATAATGTCAAAAAGAGAATTAGAAACGCAATATTTAATACATCCACATGCTATGAGAGGATAAGCAATAGATTGAAAAAAAAAACTTTTAACTTTATTGTCCTTTATTGTGTTAAAATTATTTTCCACAGCACTGCACTTTAACACACACAGCATAACCAATATAATACAGAAAGACATAATACAGGAGAAAAAACAACAACAAAAACAACACAGTTAAATAACACTCAGCGATGTCTGTTGTTAAGGTATGTGATGGCTGAGGGAATCAGGCCCTCAATTTCTCTAACATAAGAAAGAAATATAATCATACAAATGTCTTGCTTTACCCTGGATGTATTATTACTGATTCTGATGGAGTCTTCCTGTACAAATATACCTATGAAATATACTGATATTCTCTTGTTCTTACTATTACTTTTCCTTTTGCTAATACAACTGAACTACTTTTTTTTTTTTTTTTTTAGCAAATGTTGTATTGTGGTAGCAGTTCTCAGTTAGAGTCGTACCTGTGGAGGGTCGCTCTGCACAGCGCTCAGGTAGCTCTCCAGAGCCAGTCTACGGTTGTTATTCAGGGTGGCAACCACACGGGCCAGGTGTGTCTCCACCAGCCTCTGCCTCTCGCCGGCTACCTGCTCCTCAAGGGTCTGTAAAACAGACTGGAAATGCTGGGAAAGAGTGAGAGAGAGAGAGAGAGAGAGAGAGAGAGAGAGAGAGAGAGAGAGAGAGAGAGAGAGAGAGAGAGAGAGAGAGAGAGAGAGAGAGAGAGAGAAAGAGAGAGATGGAGAACGATTTGAGAAGTGTCACAGTAATGACTGCACATGAGGTAGCATTCGCTACACATTTTACTTTTGTATTGTGAGAGAATAGGAAAAAAACGTAGGGCAGGACATGATTTTTATCCAACATGACTTGATTGGACTTGAAAATGGTGCAAAATCTGAATGTAATCTCACTTCTGCACCCACTTTTGAAAGAAGAGTTTTCTTCAGGTCAAGTTCACCATCAATCATTATTTAAAGTCCTTATGAATTATCATTTGCAACCTATTTTACTTCATAAATCTGGAAATTCTGAGACATTTTTTTAGGTTGGGACTTGATTTTATCCTTCAGAACTGATTGGATTGTGACTCTACAAAGCCCTGAATATGACATATGTATATTGGGAAAAAAATATGTATATTGTGGCCACAAATAAATAATTAGTCCCCACGACTTACTAACACGTCAGCATGTTTTACTAATTCGTTCCCTCGTTTTAAGTAAATCATGCGCACAATAAACATTTGTTTCCTCGTTTTACTAAATCGTGGTCACGTTGTAATAATTTGTTCCTTTGTTTAAGTTAAATCAAACTTGGCCACGACTTACTAACCCAGCATCATTTGATCAAAATACAGTTAAAACAGTAATGTTATGAGATATTATTATAATTTTAAAGAACTGTTTTCTATTTTAATATATTTTGAAAAATGTAATTTATTTCTGTGATGCAAAGCTGAATTTTCAGCATCATTACTCCAGTCTTCAGTGTCACATGATCCTTCAGAAATCATTCTAATATGCTCAAGAAACATTTCTCATTATTATCCATGTTGAAAACAGTTGTGCTTCTTAATATTTTTGTGGAAACAGTGATACATTTTTGTTCATGATTCTTTGATAGTCAGAAAGTTCAAAAGAACAGCCTGTATTTGTAATAGAAATCTTTAGTAAAATTATAAATGTCTTTACTGCCATTTTCATCAATTCAAGTATTAATTTCTTTCAAACAGAAACATCTTACTGACCCAAAACTTTTGAACGGTAGTGTAAAAGCATGTCTGAAACAGTAATTGTTGTGTTTATTTTACCTCATTCAGTGCCTGGCGGTCTGACTTAGGCAGGTCCTTTGACTGGTTATCTGCCTCTGCCCACTCCTTCATGATCTGGATACACAAATAAAGTGATGATTCCATTCCTTCTTAAACACTCTTCTGGCTCACATAAGGACTTATACTCATACCTAAAAAGTCATGCCTCCCTCACCTCATTGATGCGTTTCATTCGCCGTTCCTCCAGGTCCATCTTGGCACGCAGGAAGTTGGCATGCTCACTGTCGTCTCCCGGCATCTCGAAGTAAACATCCACGCCATCTGTAGGACGAGGAGTGGGCACTACCGACAGGAGAGAAAGAGCACCAATCAGGGATTATTCAATCAATGAATCTATTAAAGAGGGAAAGAAGGATCACTACAGCTCAGGGAAACTAAAGCAGTGTCAGTACGAGCAGTGTGTTGACTTTAAATCGTCCATAATATGAGAGGGATTAAAGAGGCATTAAAAATGCAACGTCATTTAAGCTTATGCATCCTGTTTAACCTCTGCTGAATGTCTGTGTGTGTGTGAGAGACAATTTATAACTCCTAAAACATGAAATGTCAGTTGTAAGACTCACGGTTGTCCATCCGAGTTTGAGGTTGGGTGGAGGCTTTGGCAGTCTGGAGGTTCTTGTCGTAGTAGAAGTTGTCCATGTAGTCTTGGCCCTGGAAATGAGAGTCGATGGGATACTCATACTCTTCTTGGTCCTTTACTGTTGTGGCGGCTTCCTCCTCCTCAGCTTCCTCTACCTCAGCTGCCTCTTCTTCATTCCCATCCTCCTCCTCCTCATCCTCTTCCTCCTCAGCTTCTTCCTCCACTACCTCTTCCTCTTCTTCCTCCATGTCGTCTTCCTCGATGTCCGTCTCAGGGGAGGGACTGGGAGTGGGTGGCGTCGTTTTCACACTGATCGAGCGGGAAGGATTTTAAAGTTAGTACGTTTTTAACACATTTGGTCAGTTGTAGGTCAAGGTGCAATCAGTGTATTCTAAATTCTCAAAGGAATGACTCTTATGAGATGATTCTTTTTAGTGAATCAAACATAGAATTTAACCAGTGTAGTCTATTTCCCAAACGACTCTTCTTTTTAGTGGATCCAACATACAACACAACCAGGGCTGTGTTTCCCAAAAGCATCGTTAGCCTGAGTTGATCATGAAGACCATTGGTGGCAATTGGTTCTACGATCAACTTAGGCTTACAATGCTTTTGGGAAACGGAACCCAGTGTAGTCTAATTCTTAAACGAATTACTCATATTAGTCTGTTCTTTTTAATGACTCAAAAACATGCACTGCAACTAGTGTAGTCTGATTCCTAAAAAGCAATTGACTCTTATGAGGCGATTCCTTTTAGTGAAACAAACACATACCTTGCAACCACCGGTGTAGTCTGATTCTTAAAATGAATGAATCTTTTGAGGTGATTCTTTTTAGTGGATCAAACATATACAGTGCTTCTCGAGTCAATTATTTTAGTGAATCAAAAACATACAGCTTAAACAGTGTAGTCTGATTTCTGAAGGAAAGCATCATACGAGTCTATTCTTTTTACTGGATCAAACACACAGCCTAATTAGTCTAGTCTGATTCCCCGAATTAATGATTCTTATGAGCTGACTGTTTTTAGTGAATAAAACATACAACATAACCAGTGCAGTCTGTTTCCAAGATGAAAGAATTAGACAAGTCTGTTCTGTTTTAATGATCAAAAACATTCAGCCCATCCAGCATAGTCTGATTCCCACATGAATGATTCTTATGAGCTGACAGTTTTTAGTGAATAAAATATACAGCACGACCAGTGTAGTCTGTTTCCCAGATGAAAGATCTGAGAAGTCTGTTCTGTTTTAATGATCAAAAACATTCAGCCCATCAGGCATAGTCCGATTCCTGAATGGATGACTCTTTTAGGTGTTCTTTTTAAGTGAATCAAAATTCACTGCAACCAGTTGTCTGATTTCTGAACCAATGACTCTATTGAGTCGGTTCTTTTCAGTGAATCAAGAACAATTACAACTACAATAACTGTGAAACTTAAATTAGTTGAGTTAAGATACGTTTTGCAAGAATTGTTTTGAATTAACAATTAATAATTAAATTAACCAATTGTGATTCTCAATCTCATAATTTGTTAATGGAATTGCATTTATATTTTCTTAATATTTATTCCTAAAAGAGTCATAAATGGAGCCGTTAGGGAACCAGAATCATGAAGAGGAATTGAAATCAGAACCGTTAAATTCTTCTAGTTATCAGTGGCAATCATAACTGATGATTTAGGAGATTCAAACCTGCGTTTGAATCCTGTTGTCACTCCAAAACATTGTCTTTTATGATGCTAATTATTAAATTATGGATTAACAGTCAGCTGTGGTGAAAATAAGGACGGTTCCTATATAAAGCGTTTCGACACTCTATAAAATCTAAATGAAGAAACAAATGAATGTGTTGATATGAGTAATGATTAACGGACCACTAAACTTCTTTACCTGGTGACAACTTTTTCTCCAGCCATGGACACGAGGGGTGTTGTTTCTCCTTGTACAGTGTCCGCAGTCTCTGTCTCGCCCCGTCCACTCGATCCTGCCCTGCCGGGGCAACAGACGTACTCCACCCCGCGGAAACGGTCACCGCACGGCAACAACATCCCATAACTATGCAGCTCCAGACTGTCAGCTGTGCAGGCCTAATGATCAGGGCAAAAGATGAATGACTGCAGCAGTGCTTTAAAAAAAAGAAAAAGTGCATTATTTCTTCTTTTTTTTATCTTTTTGTAATTGCTTGTACATGTCAGGGTGAAATGACCTGTACAACTCAAATGGAAAAACCTGGAGCACCAGAAGATACTGGTAATAATGCAGAGAGGAAATGAGAAAAAGAAGATCATAGATCACAGCGGGCGACTGCAATTTCACAGGCATCACACTAACCATTAAAGATGTGAAGCTATTAGAGTTGATTTCCAGTTCTTCCAATACTTTTTCAGGTTGTAATTTTGTGAGCTTTTATTATTTACCTCTTTGGCGATGTTGTGCCAGTACACGTAGCTCTCGCAAGAATCCATCTGCTCCTGGTGTAAGAAACGGCAGCGATCCGGGACCAAGAGTGAATCGCTGACATACTCACCCACTGAGAGGCAGAAAAAGAGAGAAACATAATAAAATCACAGTCCTTAACACAGAAATTAAGATTATTAATAAAGCATGCGTTCAAAAATGTGAGCTCAGTAAGATGTTTATTCTTTTATTCAGCAAGGACACATTAAATTGATTAAAAGTGATGATTTCAAATAAATGCTTTTCTTTTGAACTTTCTATTCATCAAAGTATCCTGGATAAAAAAACAATCAGACTTAAAAAAATACAGTTTCCACAAAAAATATTAAGCAGTTTTTAACATTGATCACACAAAGTAGTAAATATTTTAAGTCAATAAATGCATCTTTCAAAACACCCCCTTTTATGATAATTACTGGAATAAATTCTAAGACAAAAGAATGAGAAAATAGCTATACAATACTGGAGACGAAAAAAAAAAAATGGTGTTAGCATTTTTGAAAATGCCCACCGTGAGCTGATAAGGCAAATATAAGAAGTGGGAACTTAAAATATGTGCAGTATGTGAGCAGAAACCAAGGACAAAAGCTCCTCAGAGGCAAACAGCTGCACAAGCATTACTTATTCATCAACATTAGTACTGAGCCAACAGATTTATAACTTATTTATTTATTTTTGGTTGTGATATAACATATTTGTACGGCATTGCAGAGTACAGTGTACTACAAAATGATGCTGTAATATTGTAGTTAATAAATCTCAGAAACATCATGTTCGTTCTCACAATTCATTGTTAAAGTGCCCTATTATGCTATTTTAAAGGCTCCTAATTTTATGACGGTTTCCTACAATAGGTTTACATATACATCCAAGATCAGAAAACACTTACATTTTCTCATATACACTGCAGCATCACCTCTTTTATGAAAGTGTCTTAAATTGTTTGATAAAGGATTCGATCTCTCTAAACCTCTCCTTTCCGAGAGTCTACTCTGCTCTGATTGGTCAGAAGGCCCAGTCTGTTATGATTGGTCTACTCTGCCCTGATTGGTCAGATGGCCCAGTCTGTTGTGATTGGTCTACTCTGCTCTGACTGGTCAGATTGCCCAGTCTGTTGTGATTGGTCTACTCTGCTCTGATTGGTCAGATGGCCCAGTCTGTTATGATTGGTCTACTCTGCTCTGATTGGTCAGATGGCCCAGTCTGTTGTGATTGGTCTACTCTGCTCTGATTGGTCAGATGGCCCAGTCTGTTGTGATTGGTCTACTCTGCTCTGATTGGTCAGATGTCCCAGTCTGTTGTGATTGGTCTACTCTGCTCTGATTGGTCAGATGGCCCAGTCTGTTATGATTGGTCTACTCTGCTCTGATTGGTCAGATGGCCCAGTCTGTTGTGATTGGTCTACTCTGCTCTGATTGGTCAGATGGCCCAGTCTGTTGTGATTGGTCTACTCTGCTCTGATTGGTCAGATGTCCCAGTCTGTTGTGATTGGTCTACTCTGCTCTGATTGGTCAGATGGCCCAGTCTGTTATGATTGGTCTACTCTGCTCTGATTGGTCAGATGGCCCAGTCTGTTGTGATTGGTCTACTCTACTCTGACTGGTCAGATTGCCCAGTCTATTGTGATTGGTCTACTCTGCTCTGATTGGTCAGATGGCCCAGTCTGTTATGATTGGTCTACTCTGCTCTGATTGGTCAGATGGCCCAGTCTGTTGTGATTGGTCAACTCTGCTCTGATTGGTCAGATGGCCCAGTCTGTTGTGATTGGTCTACTCTGCTCTGATTGGTCAGATGTCCCAGTCTGTTGTGATTGGTCTACTCTGCTCTGATTGGTCAGATGGCCCAGTCTGTTGTGATTGGTCTACTCTGCTCTGATTGGTCAGATGTCCCAGTCTGTTGTGATTGGTCTACTCTGCTCTGATTGGTCAGATGGCCCAGTCTGTTGTGATTGGTCTACTCTGCTCTGATTGGTCAGATGTCCCAGTCTGTTATGATTGGTCTACTCTGCTCTGATTGGTCAGATGGCCCAGTCTGTTGTGATTGGTCTACTCTGCTCTGATTGGTCAGATGGCCCAGTCTGTTGTGATTGGTCTACTCTGCTCTGATTGGTCAGATGGCCCAGTTTGTTGTCTGTATACTGCTTACAGGGCATGACGGAAATGAAAAGCCCATTATCATATCTGAATTTCAACTCTGGAGGCTTCCTCGGCGCTTGATACACAGTGATAACTACAGTGGCGATAACGTCGGTTTTCCCATATCAATTCAAGCACAAGTCTTCGTCCTTTGGAAGTGCATGCAAAGTTAATTTGCTTTCGGAAAGCAGAAATTACCATCTTCTTAATATGCCGACAACACGAACTAAACTCTTCCAGGCCTCAGCAACAATTACAGTGTTTGAGGGCGGGTCAAAGTAGATGTTGTTAATGGGGAGCCAATGAGGACCATAAGCTGGGATTGTGCAAATTTGTTACAAACCTACGTAGGCTCGTGCAGAAAGTACTTTTTTTTTAATTACTGACGACTCGCTTCAGGCAGTTCAGAATCGGTTATTTTATTTAGGAGACAATAACATTTATCGCTCACTTTGCTCTTTAAAACTTTTCAGACTTTTTACATTCACAAACAGCTATATTACACATGGCTTGAAAGGTAATATCTGAAAAAAAGATAATAGGGGCACTTTAAAATAATTGTTCACCAAATAAACTGAGTAAATGATAGTAGAATTTTTATTTTGGGTGAACTGTTCCTTTAATTCATTTCCATCAAAGAATTTAACCGCATAAACAGGTGTATGAACACATTATTGATTGAGGTTTACATCAAACTACATATGATGATGCTGTGGAAATCTAGTCTTTACAGCATTCTTGATGGGATGTCTGGGATTATAAACTGTTCAGGATGTGTTTGTGACTCACCCAGACAACGGTAGGGCACAACGATGAAGGGGCGGGTCTGACATTTACCCAAGCCCTTCTTACACCAGCCCTGGATGGTGGCTGGAGATGAGGCCTCTTCCACATGGGAGATCTGCAGTCCTGGATACATCTGACATACGGCGAGAACGACAGACACAAACAAACGTGAGGGAAGAGCAGGGGACAGGAGTCAGGATCACAACAGTTGGAAGAAGGACAGGGGAATAATACATTTAGCATGCAGAAAATAATAAGAACAAGGGGATGAGAAGGAACGGGACAAAAATAAATAAAACTACTCCGGATAAGGATCCATGGAAGCCATTTGGCCACAATTCATCACTGCACAGTGAAATATTCAATTATTTCTGATCTTGTTTCTGAAAACGTACACTGTAAAAGATGATTTTTCAAAGTTGTATGTTTTAAAAGAAAAAAACTATTTCAGCTTCCTTTAAAATTCCATGCCGTAATTCTTTGTATTTATTGTGAAATTCACTACCACTTTCTGAGTGAAAATTGTATCTACAACAATCTTTTTTTCAGTGCAGTTGCACATGGGAGTCTTTTTATATGACCATTATAGCTAAACCACACATGCAATTAATAGCAAGCCAGATAAATACATAATGGATGCTTTTTTTATGCTAATGGTTACTGTTTAATGTGAGACCTCTCATTTTACCACAAGAGGGAGTCGCTGAGTCAGGACTGCAGCACTTTACAGTTAATAAAGGAAGAAGAAAAACATTTCTGTGTTTGTCCAGCAAGAGGCGTCAGAAAACTCACTGCGTATTATTAACGAATTTCCAAAGCAATCACCTTCAAAACATGTTTGCAGGGGCACTGAGTCATACTGAATCATCTGTATATTATTATGATTTATTTTTTATTCAAACTGAAATCATAAACTGAATCAAATAGGAGGGAGTATAGGAAGAGAGGGAAAAATGGATAGATATGTACGTATATTCAGGAATATACATGTGTAAACTGTCACATTAGGTTTGTTTCACTATATATTTTTATATATAGATCAGATTTGACAAGACAAGGTCAGTTACACATAAAAAAAGGCCTTTTACTTGCAAGTTGTGAGTAAATATTCAACATGTTTCATACGTATTCTGTTCTTTCTCTGTCTCTCTCTCTCTCACTATATATATATATATATATATATATATATATATAGAGAGAGAGAGAACAGAATCACAGACACGCACAATATATATATTAAAATGGATGTGCAAATCCATTGAGTAACACTGTTATTATTGCCTATTTTATTTATTTACCAAGGATTAGGCCTATATATTCTAGTGAAAGGATGAATTTGCTTAAACAATGAAAATGTGTCTTCTTAAATATTGTACCTAAGATATTGGCTAAAGGGTTTGCGCACACAATGTGCTGCATTTCAACGTCCTTCAGCTGTAAATAGTCACAGGATAACCTTGAGTCCATTACTGCTTAATTATGACATATTGTTCGAATTAATGTAGTGTAGTATTTGCAAATACTCTTTGAAAATAGAGTATTGTCCTGGGTATATGCATGCATCGAATCCATTGGCACTGGGCTGAAACAAGTGAGAGTGTAATCTTACAGACATATGGGAAGGGATTATTATGTTCTAAACACGCTCTGGCAATGAGGCCGCAGTCCACTGGCAGACTGCTAGCCTAAACCTCATCCAGCCAGGAGAATGACATATTCTTTGGCCTCTTCATTCCATTTTGATGTCACTCGTGCCAGCTAGCTTATGTATATGCCAGGGGGTGCCAGGCTAGAATGCAGGCACAATAATGCTTTTAAAAGCCATTAGTCAGAATGACTGGTTGACTGGTTCAGCCCAGATTAGAGCACAACGAGGTGATTTTACACTGTGGAGCTGTAGGGACAGTGTGTTGATTCAGACAAGGTTGGACAGACATCGCTGGCACTTTTAGCGCACAGAGAGACAAAACATCTTTTTTTTTCAGGCTGACATCTCAATTTTCAGAATTGCTGTCATGCAATAATACAGGCTTAGAGTATTGTGCACTGATTTCAGCCATGAAATACGCCAAATCTTATTCTGTGAGACGCATTGCTGTATTTGGCAATCGAGATATATCGAATGACCAGAAGAATGCAGGAAAGCGTGGAATTTTTCAATCTCGTTATCCGTCAAGAATGCAATGGAAGTTGGCATTGTAC
Source organism: Rhinichthys osculus (assembly GCA_029959095.1). Taxonomy (NCBI): domain Eukaryota; kingdom Metazoa; phylum Chordata; class Actinopteri; order Cypriniformes; family Leuciscidae; genus Rhinichthys; species Rhinichthys osculus. Next base: position 29,236,294 of record JARWKJ010000009.1, on the reverse strand, counting down.
AACATTGTAAATCTACAGGGATGCAGGGGAATGCTATTTTGCAATGATATCCTTAAGGGACACAGAAGTGTGTTCGGAAGCGCTGCTGTAAACTGATGAGAAACCGAGGAAAACAACCAGGCATCATTGTTCATCCCTAATTCCTCTAGATGAGACAACAGGGAATGAAAACTTATTGCAATCCTCTTAGGAGTCAGAGAATACAGTCACATTAGCCGCACAATATGTTTGAGCCCGAGGCGTACGGAGATCATAAATCTCCACTGCTGATTGATAGTGAAAAATATGGCCATTATCCTGCACACTTAATACGGGAAGAGTTAGAGAGAGTTCCCTGTGTATGCACATAAACGGCATTGCACATTTTAGTCTTGTTTTACAATGCTAATATTAGAGCAGGCTGCCCTCGGCGTTCACCTTGAGAATATGCTTGAGTGGAGATTTGTCTGAGGATGCTTGTCCACATATTAATTAAACCAATCACAGTGCATGCTAATGTGGGTGCGCTGAGTTTGATGTTATGAGCTTGACTGAAATTTAAGTACAGGAGTTCAAAAGAACAGAATAAAAGTAGAAGAGGACGGGACGTAATATATTACGTCATATATAACAGTGATCCACTGGATAGAAAACAGCAATGGAATAGAACAGAACAGGAGAACAAAAACAAATAAAGTAAAACAAAATGGAATCCAAAAAAAAAAAATCAAATGAAATCAAACTAAATCAAATTGAAAAACAAAACAAAACAAAAACAAGTGAAACAGAATGGAACGATTGAATAGAAAAGACTTCACTAAAATAGAATAGTACAGAGCAGAAAACTGCAAATAAACAATAAACCTCAAAACAAAAAAAATAGAATAGAGAATAGAGCACAAAAAAGGCTAGATTAAAAAAATCTAAAAAAGACTAGATGAAAATAGAATAGAGTACAAAACAAAATACTGTTAATAAAGCTAAAAAAGAAGATAATAGAGCAGATCAAAACGAATGGAACAGAATGTAACAACGAAATAGAAAAGTCTAGACTAAAAGTGAATAGAATAGAGCAAAAAAACAAATACTGTAAACAAAGCTCAGAACAATAAAACTCAAAACAAAACAAATAGAAGAGAATAGAGCAAAAACACAAAACAAAATTGAAAATAAAAATATTGAAAAGACTTGACTAAAATGGAATAGAATAGAGCACAAAACAAATGTAGTAAATAAATATCACAACAAAATAAAAAAAGAGCACAAACAAACTAAAAACAAATGAAACAAATGGAACAGAATGCGACAATGAAGTAGAAAAGACTAGACTAAAATAGAATAGAGCAGAGCACAAAAATACTGCAAACAAAGCTCAAAACTAAATAAACAGGAGAGAACAGAACACAAACACAACAAAAAATAAAACAAAACCAGATCAGAATCAGAATAGAATTGCACCTCTTGGCAGTATGACAGGATCTTGCTGGGCTGGGTGAAGCATCCCTGTCGCCCCTGAGGATCTGGTTCCCACTGTCCGCTCTCAGTGTTCATGTGTAGAAGCTGACGACCACAAAACATGGAAATCTGAGGTTCTGCCACACGAGGACCGCTAACCGGTCCATTCACCTCCGTCATGGCCAGAGCCTGAGAAAGAGAGAGAGAGAGATTTTGAATTTTATGCTGATTCAAAGTCAAAGTGACTCTGAATTCGACAGTAAAACATTGCATTTGCTGTACTGTACACACATATATTATGTTCTTGCACAAACAGACTTGTAACTAACCAAAGCAAGAAGTCAAGTCAAGTGCCAATCTATTAAAACACATTACAATATAGACAAACACAAGGTGTATACAACACCTTTATCTTCTAGAGAAGATATGCAAACTTTATATTGTATAGTATTGAGAAAGCGAGAGAGCTCAAATTGTTCATTCCTGATAAAAACAAGTGAAGCCTGACTGCCTGTTATTACTGCAAACCACAGAGCGATAAGAAATATTTGAGGCCAGCAAAAATTCAGAGCGATAGGAAAGTGGAAAGGACAGGACGAGGAGAGACACGGAGACAGGGAAGAAGAGTGAGTGCAGTTGTTATCACTGTCCTGACAGCGAGGAGGAAATATAACATGGAGTCTCATTATTGAATTTCAAATTGAGCCAGCAAGCCAGACCGGCTGATAACCCTAAATGCAGCTTATCCATCTTCCATCAAACCTGTGTGTGTAACTGGAGGACAGGCAATGACAGGACACTGAGCTGCAGATGCGCACAGCAACAGCTTTTGGCACTGGACACTAGTCGCAAATATGTCTGCTCGCCCACCAGACGGAAAACAAAGTGTTAACGAATTCAAAAGGGCAAAGGGGGAATGATTATCTTTAAAAAGGCACATTATAATTCATCAACACAAACTGCCAATTTCTCTGTGAATATGTGTCTAAGGTATTTATTCTGTCTACATGGCAGGCTTGTGCAAAATTCAGAATTGAATTGAGAATGACTCCTGAATTCCAATTCAATCCTTGAATTTGAATTGATGTCAAAAACAGGATCTAGAATTACAATTCAAATTTGAATTAAAGGAAGCAGAATTGCAATTCAATAAAAATTCAAAGAAATGGATATACATATTTTAAGTGAAGGGTTTAAAAATGAAGCTTTACAGTATATGTCAGATATGATTGCATTACATATTCTATAAATTATATTAGTTTGAACTACTTGTACAGATTACATTAACAGCAAATGTTTTCCCCCAGCAATGAATGTTAAAAGCTCTAGTCACAGAACAAATAATTAAGTTTGATTTATTGTAATTGTAATTTTGTGGAACATGATGGAACATGACTCAATTTCCCAGAATTACTTTAGTAAATCTTTAGAAGAAGAAAAAAACAATTTGAGGTGGACATTTGTTTATATATATATATATATATATATATATATATATATGTATATATATATATATATATATATATATATATATATATATATATGCAGGGTTGAGGAGTGACTAGTTAGTAACGTGTAATGAAATTATGTTATTAAATTACAAAATGAATGTAATTGTATTTAGTCGTATTACTGAGGTAAAATGTGTAATTCAATTAGTTACTAATCAAATTAAAAGGAAATTGCTTTACATTGATAATGTAATCCAAACCACATTTATAATGGGTAAATTATAACAGTAAGCAATTACATTTCCAAAGTAACCTTCCTAACACTGAATGTATGTGAGACTCCTGTTGTGTGACTGTGTGGAATTTCTTTGAATTGCCATGAATTTAATTCCACTTCCTGTCATTCCAATTCAACTTCCTGTGGGGAAGAGTCAATTCAATTAAAATTCCAATTCCTGAATTGAACGGAGGCCAATTCTGGATTTTGCACAAGCCTGCTACATAGTGCACACTTCCCGCATTCCCTTCTTGATTTTCTCCGGCTGTGTTGGGAATGGAAAACTGTGTATACTGCACTGTATATGTAAACAGCATTTAAATAAATAAATATAAAATAAATAAATAAACTCTATAAATAATACATATTATTAATAAATAAATAAAATATAAAATATAATAAATAAATGGCATTCGTAAATAAAATAATAAAATAAACACTATATTAAATTAAATATGAATGAACAATAAATAAACACGTTATTTGTACAGTACACAGTATGCAACCATTAATTTTGAACTGTATGTTCAATATCAGTGGAAATAAAATTGGATTACACATGGAAAATAAAGTTACGTAAAAAAAAAATCTGGATCATTCGTCTTATTGAAAATTGTAAGTGCACTGGATTATGGGATACGGTAAGCCTACTATAGGCAAATATAGTGTTCAGGTGTTCCGTGCATTAAAAAAACCCACAGTGTACATACTGCGTGAGACATAGTAAGAGTACGCCATTGAGAACACACCCTCAGTTCCTGATCCGTTCGGTTCTCGCCCTTCTCTCTCACATCACTCAGTTTCTAGTTCATTCACATCCTCCCTTTCTCTTTGGCAAAGGATGTAGGTATTGATCTGAAATCTGTTCAGCACTCCTGGAGGAAGGGCCCCGGGGACAGTCACGCATGCAGAGCAAACAGTAACCCCGTGCTAGAGTCAGATGTTAATACAAGCTCATTGACCACTAGGTCATTTGAGTACAGCAACACAGAGCAGGAAACAAGGGATCAGGAGAGAAGAGAAAGTCTAATCAGGGGAGAGGCTTCATTTCATCTCGGTATCTATCTACCCGTTTCACTGTTTAAGGCTTAGTAGCCGTACAGACTAATCGCTTCTCTGCAACGAGGAACAAACGAGTGTTTGTTTCTGTGTTTATATATTATATGCATGCCATTTATCTTCTGTAGGGACAAGCCACATATACTATATATATATATATATATATATATATATTAGATGTAGCAGACAATGTAATCCAAAGCCTCTTAGAAAATGTCAAAATGACTGTTAACTCACTTTAATAATCCCAAAGCAAATCAAATCAAATCAGATATAACTGAGGTCATATTTAATTTAGAAAGTGAAGAAATGTATGGTGACCATATAAATGTTACTTAAAACAAATGGCATGGAAAAAAGAACAATATAAAAATAATAATGCTTTTAAATATATTTTAATTTAATCATAATTTATAGAAAATATTATAAAATAAACAACAAAAAACAAAGATGTTGAGGCAACAAAATGAGATCAACATGCGCAAGAAGCGTCACTGACATTGCTGCTTTTCAGAAGAGAGAATTACTGCGCCTTTCAAAAGCATCATTAATCTGGGGTTTGCCTGCGCTGGAGTGATTTATCCTGGATTAAGTCGATAAATTAGAGTCAAATTTATATCAGGGTACAGACACTGAATTGAAGAGAGAGGCAGATTGTTTAAAAGTGTCAGACAGAGCACTAGCTTCGCATATCCTGACACACAACCAGAATTGGATATCAAAATCATCTGAAGAAAAATTCAACAGTATTTTTATATAGCGGTATGTTATTCCCCGATAACAACCGCTGAAAACAGATAACACAGGCTCATCCGTGTTACTGAAGTCAGCAGCGCTATACACTTGCTATAGGAACGGTTTTTCTTCGTGGAAATGTTGCGTTTGGTGAGCTAATAAAATATTACAACTCAAATCAGTCAAATCAATATTTTGTGTACAGTTATTTAATTATGTCATCCAGTATCGTGGACTTTTGTACTGCCATTTTGATTGTTTTGTACACTGTAATGGATTAGAAGATAACAAACAGGTACGATTTAAAATCTCAACCTCAATCTTAATCTCAAATCAATATCTCTTATCCCCATAATTATTTTTGTGGCGAAATGCTGTGTAATAAGTGGTATGACTGTACTGTATCCCTTAAATATCCGTCTAGTTTGAACTTGCGGCGCTAGCAAATGCTCTCTCCGCAGAAGCTTTACATTTAAAGAGCTAATAAAATATTTCAACTCAGATCAATATTTCATGTATAATTATACACTTATGTGGCAAGTAGCCGTGTAATAAGCGGGATAATGTACATCCAGCCGGTTGTTATCACAGAATAAACCCCTTTAGAGTGATGCAGGGTTTATTCTGAGATAACAACTGGCTGGATGTACATATATATATATATATATATATAAATATAAATATATATATATATATATATATATATATATATTATTTGTTTAAATGAATTCTAATTTAATAGCATATTTTCATATTAAAGTGTTCCATGGTCTATGTCAGGCTAATTCAAGCTAGGAAAATGTCCTTTTCATCACACAACTAGTCATTTTGATCAGTGGCCAAGAGTGATTTTAAGAGAACTGTAATGACTAATGACAAACAACACACTGCAACATGTGATTATAACACCAGACCGGGTGTGCGTCAGTTCTGAATATGATTCTGCCACGCGTGAATTCTGCGGGGGAGTGCTGCTGCGAGGTTGCACGACTTACTTGTAGGTGGAAAGACGCAATCAAAGCAAAAAAAAAAACAGCTTTTTAGAAGCTTGTCACAGTTTTTTTTTTTTCTTACACTCCAAAGCTCGCTGCATTTCAATGGCATCCCCAGCGAGGGCACCAGTCTAGCAACCCTGCCAAAGACTGGAAACCCGGCGTACTTTAATCTTCAATGACAGAGTGAATGACAGACACACAGCACTCAGGCAACCAATTAGACTGGAGATGCCCACAGGGAAGGAAGAGAGAGAGAGAGAGAGAGAGAGAGAGAGAGAGAGAGAGAGAGAGAGAGAGAGAGAGAGAGAGAGAGAGAGAGAGAGAGAGAGAGAGAGAGAGAGGGAGAGAGAGAGAGAGAGAGAGAGAGAGAGAGAGAGAGAGAGAGAGAGAGAGAGAGAGAGAGAGAGAGAGAGAGAGAGAGAGAGGGAGAGAGAGAAAGGCTAAATGTAAAACTGATCAAAGGAAAACCCTGCCTCTGCTGGCCAATGCAAAAACGTTTGAAGTCCTAATTAAAATTTATGAGGAAATAAATATATAAATTTGAGCTGTAAATATACAATAAATATACAGAGCCCGCAGGAGATAGAGAGAGAGAGAGAAAGAGAGAGAGAGAGCAGCATTAATGCAGAGCTGAGAATAAGAGGCAAATGCCATTAGGAGACTGTTGGATTAAAAATGCTGAAAAAAAGGCTTGACGAATGGATTCGTACCGCCGCTGCAGTGTTTGCAGTGACAGTGCACAGTTGCGTGTGTGTGTGTGCCAAAGGCTCCGAGAGAATCCTGGTGTCATGACCTTGCGCTTAGTCATCGCTGACTTTCAGCTGTCGATTACTCACAAAAGTTCTGGAGACAACATCTGCTCACGTCACTCTTATTTTTGAGTAAAACTAATTTAAGTTTAACCACATTTAAAGCACAGATTATGGTGCGTGTATATATATATACACACAAACATACACACACTATATAGCCTACTAGAGGTGTAACGATACCCTCTTGTCACGATTCGATACATATCACGATACTGAACTCACGATACGATATTATTACGATACTTTATCAAAACTGAAATTTGGTATAACATTGTGGGTGTAAATGAATAGGCTTGGACTATTGGACGCTTGGATGATTCTGAAGCTGAAAACGATTATTTTAGACGAATATGCTTGAACTCTTTCACTAACTAGATATATTTAAAATAATGTAGGCCACTTTTTACTGGTAACATAAGACATATGGCATTATCAGGACCCACAAATATTCCCCCATTGCATTATTATTATATTCAACATTATATAAAGTAGTTTAATGTAGTAGTGACACGAAAACTCTGTAAACTGTAATTTTCATGTTGGGTGAACGGTGCGATACATATTGTCACTATCCACAATACATTGTTGCATTTTTGTATTGTGATATATTGTGACACAATATATTGTTACACCCCTAATATATATATATATATATATATATATATATATATATGCAATATTATGCATTGTATTTACATTTACATTTACCTGACGCTTTTATCCAAAGCGACTTACAATTGCTATATATGTCAGAGGTCGCACGCCTCTGGAGCAACTAGGGGTTAAGTGTCTTGCTCAGGGACACATTGGTGTCTCACAGTGGATTCGAACCCGGGTCTCTCACACCAAAGGCATGTGTCTTATCCACTGCGCCATCACCACCCAATGAATATTTATGATATTCATATTTCTAATGCCTTTTTAGATCAACAAATCTACGAAACTTCAGTTACAACAGTAAAAACAGCATAAAACAAAATATTTTTTAGCAAAACATAAAACGAATTATCGCATTAATGCATCTCTAATATGGGTTCAACTAAGCTGAGAGTACAAAAATACAAATAAAACAGAAACAAATTGAGCAAGTGATGTGTAGAACTTGATCTGTGTCGATTCTGTGCGGGCCTATTTGATTACATTACACTGAACCGAAACATACACAATTTTTACATGAAAAAGAAGCTTTTTTTAAGACCTTTGATGTGGTTTCAAACAGGATAAAGCAGGGCATGATACGGGACATGCACCTCTATCTCCTGAAACGCTGCTCAGATAATGGGATGAGATTATTTTTTTTAACTGGAGGAAGGTCAAAGCCACATGGGAGACTTCCGGACATTTGAGAAGATAACCTGCCTGCATGCTCTCGAGCTCTTAGTTCCATGTGCATACATGGCACAAACACACATTCAGAAACACACACGGCCCAGATCAATTTGCTGTACAATCCTGCTCCTTCAATCGATATCAGTGCATCAGGAGCCCCGAGGTCTGATCTAAAACATGCACACACACACACACACACACACGCACAAACAGAAGGTTTGTTATACCAAGTGTTTTGGCTTTGGCCAGATTGCATTCTGAGAATAGCAAATACGCATGACTCTATGATGTGCATCATGTTATTAATTCTTGCAGTCTGCTAAAACCTGAGCCGAGTTACACAATGGTTCCTCATCCAAAGCAGAATAAAGCACTTTGCAGCAACTCTTTCTCTCCAATAAAAGAACCATCCGTAAGTGTTAGTGTTTTGGGAATGACAAATGAACGCATGCTCTTATTCACTACAAGATATAAATATCTTAAATTTAAGACACAGGCTTTTATCTTGCTTGTTGAAGACAGATCTCATCACTCTCATGTCGTTTCAAACCTGACAGAAAAGTAGACATTTTAAACAGTTTACCGGTCACACTTTTCAAAGCAATTATAATGAATAGAAATTTGACCTTTTATGCTAACAAACAAACAAACAAAAAACCTAAACGTGTAAAAGTAGCCCATATTGTGAGCTAAACTTCCGTTCAAAGGTTTGGGTCAGTAAGATTGTTTTTTTTTTGTTTTTTTTTTGCAAGGATGCATTAAATTGATTGTAAGTGACGGTGAAGACATTTATAATGTTACAAAATATTTATTTTTCAATTTTTTTACCTTCAAAAAATCCTGAAAAAAACCCCAGCATGTTTTCAACATTAATAATCAGAAATGTTTCTTGAGCATCAAATCATCATAATGATTTCTGAAGGATCATGTGACACTGAAGACTGAGGTAATGATGCTGGAAATATACAGCTTTGATCACAGGAATAAATTGCATTTTTAAAACATATTTAAATACAAAACAGTTTATCTAAAATGGGATTAATATTTCACAATATAGTTGTGTTAGTGTAGCTGTAATTTTGATCAAATAAATGCAGCCTTAAATGTAAATTTACATTTAAACACCAACAACATGTGGGCTAATCAAAGCCTTTGGAACCACTCGGACTGAATCACTGAGCCCAGATCAGTCCAATTCGTGAATTAATTATCCAGGTTTTGTCAACTTGATCAATAAGCAAAAAAAATTGTTCATAAATCAAACATAACGATTTTCAGATCTATCAATCTATCAATCTATCTATCTATCTATCATATATATATATATATATATATATATATTTTTTTTTTTCATTTTTAAACTTTACAGCCTAGTCCTTGTTCACTTTCATTATACTGACAAAAGTGGCTGGCAGACTCTTAAACAACATCTTTCGTGTTCCATTATGTAGAAGGAAACAACATCATAAAGATATGGGTTTGGCAAAATACGAGGCTGAGTAAATAATTACCCTTTTTTGGGTGAACTCTGTCTTTAAGTTCTCTGCTTGAGGAGATTTAACTGCAGCAAGCGAATGATGCATGTAAACAACATCTAATAGCGAACTCCCCTGCAGATAGAACCAACAACACGGCATTATTAGATACAAAAAGGAAGCAGGGATATGGAATCGAGTTTAATTTTTGCTCTGAGGCACACAGTGGAATTAGCAAAAGATAATAATGAAAAGAAAAAAAAAACATCAAAAGAGGTACTGAAATGCTTTCCGAGTAAAAGAAAACATTTTGCTGTGCGATAATATAGCATTCATATGCCTCCATCAATAGAGATTGCAGCATTTCATACCACGTCTTGTTAAAAAGCAAATCCCATCAATGCAGATTTAGTCATTGTTCCGTTTTAATCGGGCCACGCCATCTCGCAAATGTAATTAGATTACATTCTGATCCATTCCGTTAAGTTCAGTTTGATTCAGTTCAAAAGCTTTATTATCCATTACCTTTAAAAACAGAAAATTATATTTGACTCATAATGCAAGTCACAAGCTCCATTGTAATGCTATTGAAGAGCTCTATTTGATTCCTGTGTGCTCTTGAACTCTAACATTCAGCAACCGTCGATTAAACCCCGTTAAACGGCCGTGACTACATTCACAAATAACACCGGCTCTAATTCACTGCTACTCCCTCTCCATCTGTACAATGGAAACTCAAGATTGTATCGTGCAAAAGGCCATGCACACACAGCTCAAGCCGTTCAAAACAGAGCATGCACTTGTTTTTGGAGGGTTTATGTCGTGATCGATTTTCCTTCACGTCAAAGTGAAGTTCAGCAAGCTGTATGTTCCCCACAGCTCATTCAGGCAGAGAGCAAGTGTTCGCTTTAGCCGAGTGAAACTCCTTAATAGGCTAGTCAGAACTAGGACTCAGAACAACAAATGGAATAGGGAAGGGGAGCACAGACAAACACCTACACAGATACACTGAAATGGGATTTGGCTCAAGTACTCAGACTTTAAACCAATTACTTTTAACCTAAACAAACCACACACACACACACACACACACACACACACACACTAGTATGAAGGGCATGAACAGAGTTAGACATTGGCATAGAAAGATACCGTTTCGAGTTGGTATTTTTTTTTTTTTTTACTTCTATTCCGCCCAATATTCAATCTACCGTCCCTTGAGATTGTGTTCCAGCTGTTTGCTGCATGATTCATTCAATAACAGTGTCCTGCTTTCTGATTAAATATTCTACACCGCTCGCTGTTCCTGGTCGCGGATGCAGGGTGACATCATGCCTGGCGATGATGCAATCATGCAGGGCTGCTGGGTAAGTGAGCAGGGAGAGGACGCCAGTTCATCATGTGTCACCTTTTAACAAGTCAACCTCATTTTAATCCATCACACCACCCTGCAGTAAATACAATGTATGGATTGTGTGTGTGACAGTGTGCGTGGATCCTCTTTTCATTAGAGATGCAGTCATCTCCATTTGTACCCATGGGTGATAGGATTAGTCCATACACCATACGTCATTTTAGACATGCAACTGAACTGCCGTAAGTGGGCCGCTGGTTTTCCGTCCTCGCACTACTGAATCACGGTTCCTTCACACTTCCAATGTAGAATGAAACATCAGTATTGATCAGCTAAGGTGTATTGATGTATCTTAGTCAAGATGTACTTCATATTGAATTGATGCTAATGAAAATTAGGTTCTGGGGAATTAAAGTGAAGTCTGTTCAGTGTATTGTATTGATCACAACAAAATACATATTTTAAAAATTTAAATATATTTATAATGAAATAATTGATTTTTATGATGAAGATCAATATAAATATATATTAAATGTTTAACAGTGGGAACACTACTTTTTATGTTTGCTGTAATGTTTAAAAAAAAAAATCTGTTAAACATAATAAAAACTATTTATACATGTCAAATATTGTGTTTTATGTAGGCTATATAATATTATCATTTTTGTAAATAAGTTAAATAACATAATTAAAAAATTTATGTATATATAATATTATATATTTAATTTATATTATATATGATATATTTAACTCATCTATATATAAATAAATATAAACATAAAAAGTGCATTTAGCAGGCACAAATTTAATTAGATATCTAGGCCTTGTTTTCATTCACAATAAATTAAACAGCATCCTACAGTGACAAGACATAATGTAAAAATATAACCCATACAAATTGTGTTTAAAGTTAAATCAGTGGGGAAAAAAACTATCCTTCTATTTGTACTGCAATTTATTTTTTTAAATATATTTTGTGATTTTAATCTCTCTATTTTAATCTCCCTCTATTTTATTATCTCAGTCTATATATATATATATATATATATATATATATAATATTTTTATTTATAAATATTTATAAAAATATAAATAAAAATAAATAAAAATTATATATATATATATATACATATATATATATATATGCAAATGCTTTTAAACCAGACAAGACAAAAGAGAACACTCTGTCTGTGAATGTCCTGTCTATGTGACACACACAACGCACAGAAAGACGCGTGCCAGTATATATAGTGCACACAGACAGAGTGAGCAGTCTTAAATGAGTTAATGTCTTAAATGAACTTGTGGGAGTGATTGTGGCAAAGAAGATTTGTGAGAAAATGAGGCGCGTGTGAGATCCGCATCATGTGCAGCAGCAGCTGGTCTTAAAGGGGTCATATAATGGTACATGCACTTTTTCAAGTTGATTGTACTGAAATGTGTGTTGGCAGTGCCTGTACACAACCATCATATAATGATCAAAATCCATCCAGTGTTTTTGTTTTAATCTCCTTATATGTTTTCCCCTGCCTCAAATTGAGCCGTTCGTTTTTGTGACATCAATAAAACGGACGCCCCTCCCACGATTGTTGATTGACAGCAGCGTTTCAACACATCCCCGCCCTGAGCGAGCTGTCATCATAGTCCGTCATTGTTGATACGCTGGAGCAGAATGGCGTCTAAGCGATTGTGGTGTTCTGTTCTTGGGTGTAATAACGAACACAGAGTCATTTTGATGTTCCTAAATCCGAAACGCTGAAGACACAGTCTGAGTTTTGTTTTCGAATGGAATATTCCCCACGAGCAACATCAATGCTTTCATGTTTTGCGCGATTCGCGAATCTTTTCTCACCAGACTGCTTTATAAACGAGGGTCAGACTCAGTATAAAGCTGGTTTTGCTTGTCCCTGCTGCACCTCCAGAAGAAGTGAGTGTAAAATTGTATATTTTATAATAATCTTTACAAATCGCTTGCACGCTTCACGATGAATGCGGCTAAGGTTTACACTCAGGGCACATTTTGTTTTCATGTTTTCTATACGTTCTATTGTCATTTAGACAATAAAGAATCCAATTAACTTGTATGAAAATGGCATTATATGACCCATTTAAAGCGACAGCAGCCACTAATGCTGTCTGTCATTAATGTTAATCAAAGAACAAAGGTGTAACAGAGAAAATTACTCACTGCTCTTTACTAAATAACTTTTGTAGCTTTAATAAGGATTAATCTATGTTTAATTTATAATGTATGCAGTGCAGACTGTTTAAAAACTTTATACAATTTCTGTAGACAGGTAGGAAGGGCACATCAGGTAAATATTATGGGCTTATGAGGATTGTTTTAAGTTCACTAAGTTGATATATTATTTGAAGCCTAATAAATGTTTTTTAAAAAAGATAGCTTTCAATAAATTGTTTTGTTGAATGGCCATAATTAATGTATAAAATGGGGGGGGGGGGGGGGGGGGATTATTTCATCGAGACAGTAGCAGTATTGGTATCAGTGTTACTGGCCTTCATTCATAAAAAATATGCCATTAAACATGTATTTAAAATATACTGTCTTTATAACATTAATTTGGAGATTAACTGTGAAATTGCGATTAATTCTTAAACCTTAAGAGATTAACAAATTGAATACAGCATCTATGGTGACAAAGGTTCATTGCTATACAACATGGTATTTAATATATAAGCACACAAATCATTCAACTGAAAAATGTGACAAAGCCCTTAACTGCTGCAGGTCCCAGGAGTTCAGCCAAGTCTAATAACTGAATATTACACGACAAGCTCTAGCATGTCAGGAAGTGTCCCTGGAAACGCTTCTTCCTTTGGCTCAGCGGCACACTGGGCTTCTGCCGCAGTTTTGGGGAATAAATAGAAACAAACAAGCGCAAAGCTCTCTCGCGTGCGCTTACACAGAAATGTCTTTCTGCAGGACAGATGGCCCTAATAGTGGGTGGCTGCAGCTCTCCGACCCCCCTCCATATTCATATTCTCTGGCTTTCTGCTGATCTCAACTCTCCACAATCTGTCTCCCGCTCCCTCCTCCACCCCCCCACCCAAAGTAAAACAGCCCCTACAAGATTTGGGTGCATTCATCATTGTAATCATGCTGATTAATTATTCAGTGCTCAGCTTCATTCGCCTGCCAGCCCATGATTAGGAGAGCAGAGAGTCAGCTGGGTCCACCCTGCTCTTGGATGTGAAGAAGGCCTGATGAAAGAGCGCGGCCTGACTCGCTCAGTCGGAGCAGCAACCACTGTTAGGTTCTGATGCTAATTGCGCGCCCCATGCTAATTGCACGCTGTAATTAATGTTAGCGAAAGGCAACGAGCTGTGGAGCCATCGATTCTCACACTTGGCTGGTGTGAAGGGTGGACAACACGGCAGGAAATGGGATGTTACGGGGGCAAACAGTTCAATATCCCTCGCTGAAAAGATCTGCCGCTTTTCAGACTGGTTTGTGCTGGTTTAGCTGGTGGGTCAACACAAATCTCATGGCAATTTGTAACTAGATTACATTTGCCGAATCGGTATGATCTTATTCATATGATATCATTCGTATGGTTAAAAGTTGTCTAACTAACTAAAAGGGTTCACCCGAAAAATTCTGTCTTTAGTTACTCACCCTCATGTCGTTCCAAACCCGTAAGACCTTCGGAGCATAAATGAAGATATTTTTGATGAAATCCAAGAGCTTTCTGACCCCTCCATAGACAGCAATGTATCTACCACTTTCAAGGCCAAGAAAGATAGTAAAGACATCATTAAAATAGTCCAGTGACTAAACCTTAATTTTATGAAGCGACGAGAATACTTTTTGTGCGCAAAAACAAAACAAAAATAACAACTTTATTGAAGAATTTCTTCTCTTCTTTGTCACTCTTCTACGTTGTTTACGTTGTAACCACAGTGCAGCGCTTTCCGAGTTCGGAACGGCGCTTCACTATTGGCCGACGCTGGTCACGTGAGCACCATGCGTGTGATGCTGACGTAGGAGCTGGCCAATACAAAGCCAGCGTTCTGGACCAGGAAGCGCTGCACTGCGTTTACTATGTCAACAGCGTAGAAGACTGACACAGAAGAGAAGAAATTCTTCTATAAAGTCGTTATTTTTGTTTGTTTTTTTAACACAAAAAGTATTCTTGTCGCTTCATAAACTTAAGGTTGAACCCCTGTAGTCACTATTTTAGTGATGTCTTTACTACGTTTCTGGGCCTTGAAAGTGGTTGTTGTCTATGAAGGGGTCAGAAAGCACTTGGATTTAATCAAAAATATCTGCATTAGCGCATTTGTGTTCTGAAGGTTTTGGGTGAACTATACCTTTAACTAAAACAAAGATTACTTTAGTATTTTGTACAAGAAAATACTATTTCAGTTTTTCTACGTTTCAATGTTTTCACGTTTAAATAAAATGTGTTTTGTAATTGTTTGTGAAATTTACAGGCAATTTCTGAGTGAAATTTGTTTATTTATTGTACTATTTATTTTTATTTTTTAATAAAAAGCTTACGTTTGCACAATTCTCATTGTAATTTTGTAAAAAAAAAAAAAAAAGTGAAGTTTTCCTGTGATAGTTGGTCTGTGGGGTCACCAGGTTCCATATCTTTTTCCAAATTCATTTATTGTCATATCTGTTTGTTTTGCCTTGGGGCGAACAGTGGGTTGGAAGGCAGTGGTGTCTGCACTGACAGGGCAGCTGGATGCTCGCCGCTTACAGTCCCATCAGCCCAGATTAGTTGAACTGGAGCTCCAGCTGCCTTGATGAGTAGCAGATGGCAGATGATGGGTGACCCCTGCAGGGCTTGTTCTGGGACAGGGTTTGCACACTAGAGAAGGCAAACCCTCACAAATTTGGAAGCAGAAGGGTGCGCTCGCACTTAGATGCCTATTAAGAATTTAATTAATTTCTATTGTAAAGGGATAGTTCACCCTCAAAATTAAAATGTGTCATAATTTACTCACCCTCATGTCATTCCAAATCAGTTTGACTTTGTTTCTTCCGCGAAGATATTTTGAAGAACGTTGAGGAACGTCAAAACAACACTGGGCAGCAATGATCATCAAAAAACACAGACATTTCTCAAAATATGTCAGATTGTGTTCCATCGAAGAAATTTGAAAGTCATACAATTTTTGCAATGACATCAAGGTGAGTAAATGACAACAGATATTTTCATTTTTGGGTGAAACATACTCTTCTAAGATTGTGTAAAAGTGGTATTTTCAAACAGCATGTCAAATGATATATATGTAATGATAAACTTAAAAGGATAGTTTAAAAAAAATGAAAATGATTTTATGATTTATTCATTTTCATGGTGTTCCAAACCTGTGATGTTCTTTATTCTGCAAACTGAAACACAAAAGAAGGTATTTTCAAAGAACACTGGGGTGAAAACATCTTCAGAATATATTAGGACCCAATTTGCTCACCCTAATGTCATTGTTTTTCATAGAACAAAAAGAGCACAGCTTTAGACGAATGTCCCTGGTTCTCTTTTCCATGAATGTGGCTTCAGCAAACTTGGAATATAGTGATGTATGGATTACTTTAAAGGTTCTTTTAGACTGTTTTTGTAATTTTTGAACCAAAAAACATTTCCTTTCGTGTTTCATGACAGAAACAAAGTCATAGAAAACCGGGTAGATCAGTTTATTTTAACAAGTTATGACAAGTACATTCATGTTCGGGTGAACTAACTCCTCTAAGCCAACGAATTAGGGTGGTATTTACTGAATATCAAACATTAGTTATTTAAAGCAAAAACTTGAAAAAAAATGAAAATTGCAAAACCGGTATCTTCTGCAGAACACAAAAGATGATATTTTGAAGGCTGTTTTTTTTTTTCAACTGAAGAATGTTTCAACTGTTTATGACCCCACTGACTCATTGAATAGAGCTCAGAGATATATTTTTTTAAATCTTCTTTTGTGTTCTGCGGATATAAAGTCAAACAGAATTAATAATTCTTAAATAGGAATTTATGGCCTCAAACCAACAGAAAACCCTGACATTCAGTACTAGAACTAGACTTTTGTAGAAAATACTTGTGCAAAACTAACCATCATGATATTCAGAGTTTTTCAGTTCGCAAGTTCAATGCAATTGAACTTTTTTTTTTAACCATGAAAGTGAGAAAAGGATGACAGAATTTTCATGTCTCATTACCAAAATGTATAATGACAAACACACACAGCAGATGGATTAGTCATGACTGAAAAGTTTACTCATCGAATTACTGTGCATTTGTGGGCCGTGAAGTCGTGATGTCCATGTCTATGTGTCAAAGTTTTAACACCACACTTCTGTGAAGAAGAAGCCATAAACGCGTAGCTAGAGATCTCCTACGTAGCCTGTGAGCTAAACCGCGAGAATAGCCCTGGTCTGAGAGGTTTCTACACACCCACATAAGTCCAGATGGGCTCCAGCAGCGAGAGGTGAGTCACTGTCAAACCACACAAACACACTCACCAGACCCTAAATAACTGAGCATGCTTATGATATACAAACAGTCTTCAGGAACAGCAGGCAAAATGTTGTTTTCTGCATTGAGCTATTGCCTGATAAATGTGTCTGACTAAGAGAATGATTTATGACTAAACAATCCACTTTCAACAATCTCCTGTCAAACTCTATTTTTTCTTTGTGTCTGTCACCCGCCGTTCTGTTCCTCGCTTTTTGTCCATTCCTCTCAAAAGTGGGCTGATTCCTTTTTATAGCTTAATTGCGAGAACATCAAGGACGACATCAAGCAATCTTTTTTTATCAGACAAAGAGGCTGTTTCATTTTCTAAATTCAATTACTTCTATTCAGATTGAGAACGGTTCATAGTCGAGGCCTCTCGATGAGACACTCGGCCTGTTTCTGGGGTCTTTCTGAGGGACACACGATGTCCTGGTAGCTCTCCAAAAAAAAAAAAAAAGTACTAATCAAGAGTCACTCGTACGACAATTGCAGCTAAGTCTGGCAAGATTCTGGTGGGAACTGTGTTAATTCTTAACAAGGACTTTATGATCTCAAAACGACATAAAAACCTGACAGTTAGAAGTAGAACTTAGACATTTACAAGTAGGGTTTTTATGTTTTATTTGATTCTCATGCTGTATTTTCTATCCCCTCAAAACCTACACACCTCAGAAAACTTTCAGATTTTTTACATTTCCAAAAAAACATCATTTAGTATGATTTATAAGCTGTTTTCCTGATGGGGACCAATAAATGTCGCCACAAGGACAAGGATATCCAATATTGCCATCTTTGTGGGAACATTTTGTCCCCATAATGTAGGGTTTACCAGGCCACACACACACACACACACACACACACACACACACACACACACACACACACACACAGTATCTATTTCACCCATCTTTCTCAAATTGATTGACAAACAGCACGCCACTGTTTAACTAATGACAAATAATTACCAATTCATAAAGTAAGTAACAAATTTCACAGTGAGGACCAATATTAAAACCACAGAAATTTAGCCCCCAACCACACATCATTCAGACTGTATAATACACTTACTCGGAAATGTACAGCATGAGATTACTTAGTGTTTAGAAAGAGGGATATTTTATAATTCTACATTTGGGGGAAAACTGATACTCGAAAGCATGTGGTTTCTTAGAGCCGATGTATGTTCAAATTCAGATTGCAACATTTCCCATTATGTCCTCTATTGTATCAATACATTTCATGAAGTAAATGTGACTGATAGTTACTATAATGTGTTGGGGTAACGCAATACAAGTAACTCAAGTTATGTAATCAGATTCCTTTTTCAAGTAACGAGTAAAGTATTACTTTTAAAGGTGCATTGCGCAACTCTCTGAGTTTTTGCAGAACTATGCCCCCCTCTGGCGACAAGCGAAACTGCCTTACTGTCTTTGTCTTGCGTGGAGTTTGCGTTGGGGTTTATGAACTACAAGCCGGTCTCTTTGAGTCGAAAGTTGACTGAAGTTTTGTCGCTCGAGTTGTCTTCGCTAATACGGAGAATGGCGGCAAATACACAAACCTGCCAGACATAGCCAGGGGAGCGTGAACGCGCATGACGTCACGCCCAGTCTCACGTTCCGGCCCGAATCCCTCTTATTTATTTTACTGTACAGGATTATAGAGGCAATCGCAGTGATCAGAGAAGGGCTCATTCAGCCCATCAGGCAATTGTTTAAGCATGTATTGGTTAGAAAAACTGGTATTTTTAACATGAAATGTTGCGCAATGCACCTTTAAATTTACACAAAAAAAACTCAAATAAATTATTCAAATAAGTAATGCAAGCTACTTTGTTTTCTCATTGACTGACAGCTCTTCTGTCGCCGCGTGTTGATAGAAACCGGGAGTATAAATTTGAGCATGCATTTGGTTACTTTTACAGGGAGTAAATAATTTATATTGTAACGCATAATATTGTAACGCATTGCCCAAGATAACAAACCAGCTATTGAGCTTTAATAAAATAAAAAGAAAAGCTGTTTATTTAGTCGTTGAAAATGAGCTGATGCAACACAATTCTTGGACATTTTGTCCAGCTTAAGGTCACTGCACATGACGGAAAGAAAGAAAGAAAGAAAGAAAGAAAGAAAGAAAGAAAGAAAGAAAGAAAGAAAGAAAGAAAGAAAGAAAGAAAGAAAGAAAGAAAGAAAAGAACTTGCAATATCTCTGATAAATTTAGTATGATCAGCACTGAAAATGTTGTTTAATGCTTGCGCTTGCTAACTCAGATAAACGGTCATTTTTTGGAGCGGCGTCAGATGATGCAGAACAGATGAGGATGAATGAATTCTGCTGCGTGTTTATGTAAGTCTTGTGTCTTCCAGCCCAATCTATTGTATAATCTCCCCAGACAATGAGGATTTACAGAATCACCACTACCCTTGACATCAGCGAGCAGCTTTCTTTTGCGAGGTCATTTTCTTGGCATCAGCATATCGGCCCTTGCATGTAAAGAATGAATAATGACATGATATGTCCATGGCACTGGTTATTAGCTGGACATACATTATATTTAAATGTATTCCTTACAAAGCATTTCATTCGCTTGGTTTCTTATGCCATAGCAAATCAGTGTCTCTGCCATCTGAAAGCTTGCCAGCAAGACGTGACATTCTAACCACTGTGAAATCACTAATCCTGCTTTGGAATCGCTTGCTTTTCTTTAGGGGTTATTGCAGATCAGCGAATGGCATGAGAATTGGATTTGGAAAGGATAAAGATGATATTTTTCCATTTCTTTCGAGGCATGTGTGCGTATCAAGGCTAATGTTTATGTTTAAAGACCGATTTATCAAATTCAGCTCGTTAAATGAAAGACCAAATAACAGTCATCAAGTGAATTACTTTCATCGGCGCTGGGGGAATATCCTGAGCTCTTATCCGTCTGAATATTTATTCAATCCTCCTAAGCATGGAATCATCAGTAAAAACGAACATTTACCTCCATAAACCCCAAACTGCTTTCTTCGGTTTGTGTCACTTCACTTACCACCACAACCTTTCGGTGTGTTCAAGTCTCTTTCGTCGCAACAAGATGGTGGTGTACCTTCTCTCAATTAACTACACAAAAACACGGCAAGGTTTTTAAACTCTACTTCTAGAAAACGAAGGACAAATGATTTTTTTATGTTTAATTTATGAAGCCAATGTAAACTTTAGCATTAAATATTAAATAATAAATAACATACAAAATACCTTTAAGTATTGTGGTTTTCTGCCATGTTTCTCACTGACACACGCCTCGTCTCGTAAAACTCGGGACTCAAAGAAAATCCCAAGCTTTCCACTGGTATTTACGGCTTTGAAAAATGTGTGTTCAACTTGTGAATCTTTCCGACGTGACTTGAACACACCATCTGAGACCTTAAAACAGTGCTCCATTAATGCAGTCATGGATATAAAATCAACGATTTAACGTTTACCATTTTTAACATGATGTAGTCGTGTTTTTTTTCTGGTTAAAAATATATATTATATGTCTAATAGAGTTATTATGTATTGCTGTGACAAATAAATGGGTATGTATGTATGTATGTTGTATGTTGTCTATATGTATGTATGTATGTATGTATGTGTGTGTATGTATGTATGTATGTATGTATGTATGTATGTATGTTGTATGTATGTATGTTGCATGTATGTATGCATGTATGTATGTTGTATGTATGTATGTATGTATGTATGTATGTATGTATGTATGTTGTATGTATGTATGTATGTATGTATGTATGTATGTATGTATGTATGTATGTATGTATGTTGTATGTATGTATGTTGCATGTATGTATGCATGTATGCATGTATGCATGTTGTATGTATGTATGTATGTATGTATGTATGTATGTATGTATGTATGTATGTTGTATGTATGTATGTATGTATGTATGTATGTATGTATGTATGTATGTATGTATGTATGTATGTTGTATGTATGTATGTATGTTGCATGTATGTATGCATGTATGCATGTTGTATGTATGTTGTATGTATGTATGTTGCATGTATGTTGCATGTATGTATGTATGTATGTATGTATGTATGTATGTATGTATGTATGTATGTATGTTGTATGTATGTATGTATGTATGTATGTATGTATGTATGTTGTATGTATGTATGTATGTATGTTGTATGTATGTTGTATGTATGTTGTATGTATGTATGTATGTATGTATGTATGTATGTATGTATGTATGTATGTATGTATGTTGTATGTATGTTGTATGTATGTTGTATGTATGTTGTATGTATGTATGTATGTATGTTGTATGTATGTATGTATGTATGTATGTATGTATGTATGTATGTTGTATGTATGTTGTATGTATGTATGTATGTATGTATGTATGTATGTATGTTGTATGTATGTTGTATGTATGTATGTTGTATGTATGTATGTATGTATGTATGTATGTATGTATGTTGTATGCATGTTGTATGTATGTATGTATGTATGTATGTTGTATGTATGTATGTATGTATGTATGTATGTTGTATGTATGTTGTATGTATGTTGTATGTATGTTGTATGTATGTATGTATGTATGTATGTATGTATGTTGTATGCATGTATGTATGTATGTATGTATGTATGTTGTATGTATGTATGTTGTATGTATGTATGTATGTATGTATGTATGTATGTATGTATGTATGTATGTATGTATGTTAGTTACTAATAAGACAATCCCTAACATCCAGTAAGAGAATAGAGCTGTAAAATAAATGTGGATATAGGCTCAGATTTTGTCTTAGACAAATTTGATGAGAAATGTTTGAAACATTGTTGAGACCTCTTTTGAAACTCGGAGACCTATTAAAAAGACGGTAATTAGAAAAAGTTTAGAAAAGAGTTCTTAACTGAACTTATCAATTCTGTTGTACTGGACTGACCAGGGAAAATGTGGAGAAAACACACACATATGGATTGTAGGAAATGTGGAAGTAAAGTTAATTTGTTTATGGAATTGCACTTTAGCCATTCCCAAAAAGACTGTGGAAATGTCAACACCGCACCACACGCAAACAAGAAAAACATGTATGTCTGTTCTGTTTCATATTTCTACATAAGGACAATGTGTGATCCACATGATTCAGGCTATTTTTCTCAAGGCTGTTTTGGTGTA
Source organism: Rhinichthys osculus (assembly GCA_029959095.1). Lineage (NCBI taxonomy): Eukaryota > Metazoa > Chordata > Actinopteri > Cypriniformes > Leuciscidae > Rhinichthys > Rhinichthys osculus. The sequence continues at coordinate 29,213,729 of JARWKJ010000009.1, read as the reverse complement.
GCAACTACCCGTGTGTAAAATGAATACCGTCCTGCTACATTTGAAACGGTCCCCACCGGTCTTTCCGCCTCTAATAATGTTTATTCAGCTAATATAGGAGTCACCGACAGGTTTTGAGATCTTCTGCCCTCTCTTAAAAGCACGCTTTCTTTTCTTGTCTGCTCTTGTCTTTTCCTCACTCTATCGCTTCTCCTCACTTAGCACATCTGTTCGGTTTGTATGCGGCATGTTGCTGTCTTCAAATTGCTGTCATGTTTGGATCTCTTCTGCATAAGGTACGTGTGTGTGTTATAGATCAGATGATGACCAACTGGAGCAGGTGTAAAGCCACTGCAGTGAGTGTGGATGGACTGATGTCTATGCGTTTCAGTGACTGAATGATTTCAGGTTAGAGCTTCAACCGAAAAAATAGCTATGGGCAAAGATTACGAAACAGCCCAGAGTAAAATAAAGCCCACAGAGGTTCAATTTGTTAACATTAGTTGATGCATTAGGTATCATAAACTAAACAAATATTTTTACAACATTTTAAAATGTTAATTTATACAAATACTATTATTTATTGTTAATGCATGTTTATTTATAATACAGTAAACAATGCTAATTTATCCAAAATGTTAAAATGTGTATTGATATACACTACTGATCAAAGGTACTGATCAAAAGAGAGATTTTAAATAAATGAATACTTTTATTCAGCGAGGACATGTTAAATTGATGAAAAGTGACAGTAAATAAATGTATTATTAAGATGTTAAAAGGTGTATATTTATATTTTCCAATTCATCATATAATCCTGAAAAAAACTATTAGTTTCCACAAACAAATAAAATAAAATAAAATAAAATATAATAAAATAAAATAAGCAACACAACTGTTTTCAACATTGATAATAATAAGAAATGTTTATTGAGCAGCAAATCATAATGATTTCTGAAGGATCATGTGACACTGAAGACTGGAGTAATGATACCAACAAATTCAGCTTTGTTATCACAGGAATAAATTACATCTTAAAATATATTATCTAATAATAATATATTATATTATATATACAAACAGTTTTTTAATTAAAATAATATTTCAGAATAATACTGTTTGTACTATTTTTAATCAAATAATTGCAGCCTTGATGATACTTTTTTTTTTCAAAAACATTAAAACAAGTCTAACTGACCCCAATTTTTGTGTATGTAAAAATTTATATTAACCTATATTAAACATTCTGTAAAAGTTAACTGATACCAAAAGCAATAATTAATGTAACCAAATTGAACATAATTGTGCAGCATTACCAAATTAATATAAGCTCATTTCTGATTGGAATGTTATTGTGCATGGCCAACAGGATGCAATGTCCTACTTGGAAAACTTGGGTCACCATAAATTCAAGAAAGATGAGAAAAATAGACTTTTTGTTCTCCATCTAATCTCATTGCTGTCTATTAGAAAGTATTATTAACAACATTTTTCATTCACTGCAAAATAAAAAATTAATTTTAAGTATACAGTCAACTTGGCTGTGTAAGTCATTTCAACTTAAATTACATTAAACTGACCTAAAAAAAAATTAGTTGAGTCTCATATAACTTAAAAGATAAAAGTTTAAAATGGCTCAAATTATTTTGATGAGTTGAAGTAATGTAAAATCATAAGTGGTCATGACTTATTGATGATCATGACATTTTTTTTTACAATGTTCCCCTATTTTCATTATGACACTTGACTTATAGACTTCCTCAGTCTTTACAGTTCCTCATAGTTTCAGTAATACCTATTATGTGAATGCTTTTATTCACAAACCCAGAGTGAATGGATTTAAAGCCGAACCGTAGGAATCTGAACTCTCGCCAGCGTTGAGCACTGATGTCTGCGAGCTTTGAGCTGTTGTGGTTATGAAGAACTTGTGGAAATCTGAGGCTAGCATGATCTCGCTCTCCCAGAGGAGAGAAGCACTGGGTTTCCCTTCCTCGTTCTCAGCGTTTACCTTCACTTTGTTGTGGAAATTTCTGCGAGGTTCAATTAAGCCTCCCTCGAATCTCGGCACGTGCGATAACAGATTTAAAGCTCTTATTATCAGCTCTTCCATGTTATCTCGTCACCAGGCCACCCTTCCCCCATCTCTCTTACTCACATCAAACACTTCTGCATGTATTTTTTTGCCACTCCTTCCCCCATTCTTTACCTCACGCTCTCTTTCGGCAGCATCACTTGGCCACTGAGGCTGGTTGCTGTGGCAACATCTCCCAACGGAGCTGGCTACCTTCCCTGTTACCGTGGCAACTGGTTCCCTGCAGGATTCCAAATGAGCCACTCCATCTCTCTCTCTCTGCTTTCCATAATTGAACTGAAATATGCTTTCCTGGATGCTTTATATTCAGTAGGTCAAAAATATAGCCCAAAGAACCAGTAAATGAGCACAGAGCATTAGACCCATTGATATTGTTTGTTTGAACGCTACATCGCTCCCTCTCAAGATGCTTAGACACACATTTACACGTGACTGATGTCGCCTCGACACAATGGCTCATGACATGATTAAACAAGAGCGAGCAACCAAATCAGATAATGTCCAACAATCTCAATGGTCTAAATGGGTCCAGTGCATTTCACCCCAAATCTCCGCATCTCTAAATACTTCATCATGTCCGATGCTTGGAATTAGCATCTCGCAGTTTTCCTTTTAAAAAGGGGAATTAGCCTATTAAGTTACGCAGATCGTTCCTCTCTCTGAGAGTGTCATTACATGTGAAATATACAAGATCCGCTTCATCCTTCCTACCGCAGGACCCTCTAATATTCATATAAATATTCATCACAGACCATTAGCGAGTGATATTACTCATGTCTCAAATTGCAATGTGTAATTGCTGCTATTAGCAGAGATTTAGCAGTGGTGTTAGCATTAGTATTAATGCATAGATTCAGCCCTTATCGTTTAAAATGTAACACCATGTTTTTTAACAACTGACTATACATGAGTGAGCTGTGAGGCAGTGTTGTTATTCATTAGCTAAAACTATTAAAAATCGTTTGCATTAAATGAAATAAAGCAGAAATAAAATAAATTATAAACATTGGGTGAAAAACTTCATTTAAATGAAAATGAGAAATGTTGATGAGAAATGCAACTAGATAAAATAAAATAGTTGGAGTACTAAAATTACTAAAACTAAAACTGAAATACATATAAATGAAAGCTAAATAGAAACATTAAAAAACACATAAGAAAATTACTAAAAATCAAAAGAAATCTGGAAATACACTGGAAATTAAAAAATAAAAGTTAATTCTAAATATTAACACTATGACACCATAACATCTTAAAGTTGCAATGAAGCGGAAATAGCGGCAGATATTTTCATCCATATGGTGATGAACATGCAGTTGTTTATTGAAAAAAAGAAAGACTGACAAGTATTGAGGCATTTAAAAAATTGATAGGGTGAATTTGTATTTGAAGCTGACTATAACAGTGAATACAATAAACAATACAGCTTAGTTTGTTAGTATGTTAACTCGAACATTTACTAAGTTGCATCTGTAACATGTTAATTCACTGTGAACTAACTTAAGTTCACCCAAAAATGAAAATAATGTCACCATTTACTCACCCTCATGTCGTTCCAAACCCATAAGACCTCCGTTCATCTTCGGATCACAAGTGAAGATCTTTTTGATGAAATCCGAGAGATTTCTGTCCCTCCATTGACAGTCTACGCAACTACCACTTTGATGCTTTAAAAAATTCATAACGAAACCATAAAACGAATCCATATGAATTGAGCGATCCAAATATTCTGAGTATATGATTTTATATGATTTATTCACATATAAACATTCATCAACTCACACATCAGTTGTGGTAAACGGAAGCTTAAGACTGTCAATGGAGGGACAGACATCTCTCGGATTTCATCAAAAAAGTTCTTCACTTGTGTTTCAAAGATGAATGAAAGTCTTGAGGGTTTGGAACGGCATGAGGGTGAGTAATTAATGATGACAGAATTTTCATTTTCATTTTTTAAAACTAACCCTTTAATAAAAATACAATTATTGATTGTTTGTTCAACTAACAAAAAATATAGCTCATTCATGTTAGCTAATGCATTAACTAAAATTGGATTAGGAAATACATATGGTAGAGTAAATAATTGTGTCCATGTCTTTGTACCTTGTTAGTCAGGCTTGGTTTTCGGAGCAAACCATGTCAGATTGGACAAAAATTAAAAACCTCTGTCTGTATACAGTATATATACAACGATCTATTCTTCAGACCAAGCCTAGAGGTTTAATACTTTCCCATTTCTGAAAAGAGAAAAATGCTCTGTAATCTGTGCTGAATAGAGAAGCACAGTTCAACAATTCATTCAATTATCTGAGCTTGTGTAACATTGTGATAGCTACAGAACTCATCTCAGCTCACAGTGGCAAGTGTTTACAAATGGCATTTTCTTGCTGCGTCCTTGAGACTTCCTGCCCGTGTGAAATATGCCGCCGGTAAAAGATTGTGGGGGAAAAAAACACATTGTATGAAAGATCACACCGCAAAGAGAGAGCACAAAGGAAAAATGAATTGCTGCTGTGAAAAGCAAACATTTTAAAAGTGATGAACAAGCCAAGATAGACCATAATGCTGCGGTGTAATGGTTTGAGGAGAGAGAGAGAGAGAGAGAGAGAGAGAGAGAGAGAGAGAGCAAGGTTGCGGAGAACATGGAGTTCTATTAGAGACAGGAGAGCCGTTAGATTGACAGAAGTAGCCGAAGAGAAAGGGAGGGACAGATGGAGAATGAGTGAAGTGGGCGCAGATGATAAATATTTGATTGCAAAACAAACTGAGATGATGGCAAAAAGAGGGGAAAAGCAGTGGCGGGTCGGCTGGGGATGAACGTATGGGGTGTCAGGAGAGAAGAGGGGCGGCGGAACGAGGGACGTTCGAGAACAGGAGAGCGTGACAGAGGTACCCAAGCAGATCCGACAAGCAAGAGTCCGGGCCTTTCCGAGGCCTTACATTATTGATGGAGCTGCAGCAACCAGCCATGGCATCTTCTGTTTTGAAAATGTGCCGAGTGTCACACACAACTACATTTAGGGGTTTTGATACATAACAGTGTGCGGCAAAATTCACAATTGAAGAACTGTATCTCTTTCAGTTTAAGAGTGTGAGTTTGAATCGAGCTGGCCCCACAGGAAGATCAATCGGAATTTGAATTGAAATAACAGGAAGTGGAATTTACTTAATTGTAACTCAACAGAGGTAGTGCATTTAGGGATATTAAGTGTTCTTCCACAAATATTAATGTATTCAACATGATGAAATACATTAACTATATGTACAATTATTAAAATGTAAATACAAATCTATCTACTGTTCAAATATTAGTGGTTGGGAAGATTTTTTATTGCTTATGAAAGAAGTATCTTTCCAAAGCTACATTTATTGATAAAAAATACAGTAAAAATCATATTTTTAAATATTGTTATACTTTAAAATAACTGTATTCTATTATAATATATTTAAATAATATTATGTATTCCTGTGACGTCAAAGTTTTCAGCATCTTCAGTGTCATATGATCCTTCAGAAAATGATTTGCTGCTCAAGAAACGTATCGTAGGCTATTATTATTAATGTTGAAAACAGTTGCATTGGTTATTTTTTTTCTTTTCTTGTGGAAACCACGCCACTTTTTACAAGATTCTTTGGTGTATAGAAAGTTCAAAAGAACATCATTTATTTAAAATAAAATCTTACATTATGTCTGTACTGTCCGTTTTGATCAATTTAACAAAAAAATCCTTAGTTAACAATAAAACTAATCTCTTTTAAAAACACACACATACACACACACATATATATATATATATATATATATACATATACCTTAATGATCCCAAACTTTTGAACAGCAGTGTATGGCCTTCAAATTTCACGTCTTTTAAAAATATTTTTCAGACAAGCCAACATTTAAAGTTTGCAATTGTGCACCCTGTTTGCTACCTCAATTCAAATTCAGCAAAAGAAATTATATTTAGAAGAAATTTTCGATTCTGAATGGTGCACAACCCTGGTAATACCACTCAACAGTCCCTACTGATGGTGTTGAGGCGAATTATACAAGCCGAGATCTAAAAAACGACCCATCTTGTTTAGCAGCGGAGGCAGGACTTATTTCATACTGTATCTCAACAGCAGACACTGCGAACCCCGAGACAAGAGAACTGCCAAGAATGAATGTCACCTGACTTTTGCAAACTCATGCTAGACAATAAACACAGACAGACAATGCATCTTTTTAGAACAAATAGATTCTGCATTTCTACCTAATATAATATAATATAATATAATATAATATAATATAATATAATATAATATAATATAATATAATATAATATAATATAATATAATATAATATAATATAATATAATTAATCACCCAGGCCTGCTGGTATATGTCATTGGGTCTCATTCATGACAAATGTGTGATAGATTTCTAACGAAAATGTGAATGATTCTTGCTTGTGCAAAAGTTTGTTTTGTTATCCGTGGTTACAGTTTTCATCCTTATAATGAGTAATGGCACAGAGGTTTGTCAATCATTGCATTCCTCATTTGAGATTTGACATTTTACATCCAGGTGATACTCAAATAATAGGCAAAACATCATCATTTGCATAACGCGTTTTGCATTTTACTCTGCACCAGCAAACGATAGACAAACAAGTGGGCCTCCATAAAAATGGAATCGACCTGCCGTCTCCACGAGACACGTTTGATGATGCTTCCGCTCTAACCAACACGTTTCCTGGGGGATTTATTTCATGCGGAGTCTCAGTGGTATGTGCGAAGTCTGTGAACCGACATTTCTCATGAAAGACTAATAGGACTATATATTTTTATTACACAGAATTCCTCCAAGGTTGCCCTAAATCTGTCTCCAATCTCACAAATCCATCTTATCTTGCCTACAGCTATATGCCTGCTCCAAATCTATTATCACTCCTCATTTAGCCCAGTTTGCATTGCACTCTTGTTTTTAGCCGCTGGTCTACCTTGCCAATGCAAAACCACTGACATTTACAACAGAAATACTCCTATTAAGGCCAACATTGTTCATTCACTATCGCAAACTCCCATCACAGTTGAAATCGGATCTTGGTCTCTGAAACGCCCGGCATGGTTTTATATAATATGAGTTGTGCTCTGAAGACTTGCAGGCTCGTGACATCTCTCCACTGACCGACATCTCCCACCAGGCCAAACGTGTGTGCGGATCTCTGACAGAGATGAATCGGATCAGGCGAACAAACCGATTTCTCCCAAAGCTAATATCGCTCTATCTTCCTTACACCCCCCTCCCTTCCCCTGGCTTGCAGTTTCATCTGCCATTACTGTACCTTTCTATGTAAACTCTCTCTCTCTCTCTCTCTCTCTCTCTCTCTCTCTCTCTCTCTCTTGCTCTTTCTTCACACTTTTTCCCCCCCTCCAGCAAAAGTCTAGAGCAGTGTTATCAATGTATTGCAGCAGCTCCATAGGCTGTCTGACTAAAACCTCCTACTGGGAAGCCAAAACTTCAGGATTCATTTTTTAGCCTCGCAATCTCTGAAAGTTCGAACAGAAACCAGAGCCAATTAGGCTTTTCCCTGGGCAGGCTGAAGACACCGACATACATCTGCACTGGGTTTTATTCTCACTCATAAGGCTGCACAATTATGAGCTACTTGTATTTATTCAAATTAATTCAATTGACATTAAAATACTTATTTATGTAGCGCAACGACAGCCATATTCTAGTTACACATCCACCAATGTAAAAAAAAAAAATGCTGCCTTAAAATTTTAATTTTAAGTACAATCAACTTGGATATTTAAGTCATTTTAAGGGTGTATTCACACCAGGAAAGTCTGATAGTTCACTTGCTTTGGTCCGGACCAAATACATACAGGCTACAACAGATCACTTTCCCATAACGCAACTCCGACTACGGAAGCCTGTTAACTCAAAGGTGCAGTGCTTTCTTGCAATTGGGTCGGCTCATGTTCACACCGTAAACGAACCGTACCAGAGTTAGTTTGGAACCGTACCGAGACCACCTCTTCAGCTGGGTCTCGGTTCGGTTGTTTGGTCCGCACCCGAGTTCGATTGCTGTATTCACACCTGCCCAAAAGGTCCGCACCAAGGGGGGAAACGAACTAGAGTTTGATTCAATCGAACCAAACAAGGCAGGTGTGAATACACCCTTAATCACATTAAACTGAAAGGAGTTGAGTCCTCTATAACAGTAAAAGTTGAAAATTGCTTAACTTGTTTTGATGAGTTAAAGCAATGTAAAAACATGTGTTGTCATAACTTATTGATTATATATATATATATATATATATATATATATATATATATATTGCACTGTATATATTTTCAGTGGCAGAGAACTGTGTAACTGAATAGCTATTATACACATCAGTTGACGAACACTGACCGCTTGGCAGCACGAAAGGCACAATTCAAATTTTTTGTCTGTCTGCACAATAAATCTCTTAATTTCTATGTGCCATGTAATGGGAGCATTATAGATTTTCCACATTGATTGCATTGTATGTGTTTCACTTTCTACACTGCAAGCAAACAGCAAGACATCTAGCAAATAGCTTTTCGCCTGAGTCGGGTGATATTTATTCAACACTGACTTTTTGTGGGCCTTAAAGTGTATTGTAATTGTATTGTGTATTGTGTATTGTATATCATACTGTTTAAAATTCCCTCTTTTTTAGCAACTAATTCAAATGTCATTGATGCACACAACTGGTCTGTGATTGGTTTACAATGCTCAACTACTGCAAAAAAAAAAAAAAAAAAAAAAATGCAAAATAAGTAAATTGAATGCTGTAATCAACACTTTTTCACAACTGCTTAATCAAGGCAGTCATAATTTTCAGTATTTATTTGGATGATTGTGTTATTTGGAGATGTATCCATACTTGCCTGCATTTCAATCTACAAAATCCTGAAATGAAACAGTGGCATTTAGTATGCTTTTTTTTTTTTTTTTGCCAGACCCTCATTAGAAGATGCACAAAAAAGGTGCTGGAATTCACCAGCCTTGGCTTTTATAATCAACAAACACAAGTGATAGTGGCTGCCAAATAAGCCAGATTGCTTAAATGCACATACTGTCATGGGTGAGAGTTAATGGGTTTCAGCTGCATTTATTTTAAATGAGCAGTGTATCTCTTTCATAGTCACAGAACACGTTTCATCTCTGCACTGACAAGGAATACAAAAACGGAGAGGAAAGATGCACTGAAATGGTGCATTTCATACCCTGTAGCAAAGGCACATGGCGGAGCAAAGCACATTGGAAAACATTAGTGAAACCTGATTATCTCCCATGCTCGGAAATTAATTAAACGAGAGAGGGGGAATCTGGTGGGGCTTGTACACTCGTATCTGTTTCAACAAATCCCCTGCCCTGCAGCCTCTGTACAGACAAGGCCACAGTCTACTGGGAAGAGCTGAGCATGCTGGGCAATTTACAAATGCAAGCACATCACCACCCAAGGGTCCTCCTTCCCATCCGTGGCTCTCTCTGTACCTGTTTAACACTGTCTTGCCCCTCCACCACCCTCTGCTAACAATCACTAGGACGCCCTGGACTTTTTTTAAGGACTGAAAGCGACTGTTAAATAAATAAATAACAATGTGTTATAATTTTAATAATGTTATATTTTAATCATGTAATTTTAATAATATATTTTTTAATTATTACTTAATATTCTATATGCAACTTGAATGTATTAATTATATTAATTGTATTACGAATCATACTAAATTGCTCATTAAATTATATATGAAGTGTATGTATTCAGTTATTAACTATATAAATGATATAAAATCGAACAAAAATTCAGTATAAATAAATAAATAATATTTACTACACGTAACGATAAAAATAATCTAATGTAATATTTAAAAAATATATTGTTTTAATGATTTTAGAATTAAAGTTATTTAAATTATTATTTCATTTTTAATTATATAAATTATATAATAAAAATCATAAATTATTATTTAATATTTTCTATGTCATTTTAATTTATTAATGATGTAAACGATATTATAAAAGTCATAAATAAATAAATACATAATATTTAGTATATATAATAATAAAAATAGTAATGTAATATTTTAAAATGTAATTATGTTTTAGAATTAAAGTTATTTGAATTATTATTAAATATTTTCTATGTAATTTTTTAAATATTAATGATATAAATTATATGTTAAAAATCATCCTAAAATTAATTACATTCTATATGTAACTGTGTTAATAAAATGTATATAATTTAACAATTTATTGGACAATAGGCTTTTCAATAAATGTATAAAAGTCTATATATTTATATACTTCTAATATATATATATAAAAATAATAATAATAACCAAAAAAAAAAAACAGTAAATACCAGTGTTATAAATGAATCATCCGGGAAGCGTACAATCATCAAAATGCAATGTACATTGTTGCTAAAAAAATCTCAGTCCAGATGTGCTGTATAATTTTCAACTTTTGGAAGCATTTCATGCTCCGGTCCCCGAGGGGTTTCGCAGTTCAGCTTCATCAGGTCTCAGGTTCCATAATGTGGAGTCTCTCCTCTGCTATAGAAATCCAATATCAAAATGTTCTCAAAGGAATCTCACACTCCCAACAAGCTACACAACACGCCACAGTTCAGCTGTTTCCTCCGTGCATAAATAGCACTCAAAAACCCTCAAAAAAGCATCAGAATAATCCTGGGTTTCGAGCATCAACAAACAACCTCTTCACAACAGTCTAAACATTGCTTTCATGAGGGGAAACAACTCCCAGAGAAGGTTACGTGAGGTACATCGTAAGGTGCGGTGAAGAAAACAGTGCTTTTTTTTTTTTTTGAGAGCCACATATTCAGTGTGGAAATTTAAGAAGTGGTTTTATTGTGAGTCAAACAGGGGGAATATAACATGCTCAATCGTGACGGCAAAACCAACGAAGCCCAAGACTGACTGTACAACACAACAGAGTTACTGGCAGCAATGGTAATCCCAGTAATGCTCTTACCAGCCCAGCATAATTGAACAATGAAAGATGGGTTTATGGCTAATAAATTTAAGCAATCTTCACTGGTGGTTAATGCATAAAGAAGTATATAATCCTCTTAGGATATGACTGTCAACTTTTTTGCATTCTCCCACTTTCGAATAACAAAAGATGGGATTTGCACCTCATCCAGATTATTGTTAAATGGAATTATGCTCACTGTTTCACATGACAAGGTGACCTTAAAGACTCGCACACTTATCCCTCCAGCTTTCATCTGTCATACAGGTGTATTTCAATGGAGCTACATTTGTAATCTATTTGTGAATGGATACATGGTTAATCAAAGAAGAATACTTACAGGACTGTTGCTAATGCTATCCGTGTGAACGCAATATTTTTGTTTTTCTTTTTTAGCACTAAGCCAAATTAAAATGTAAAAACATTCTCTTGGATTGAACAATGGTTCCACAAATCATTTACACTGAAATGTGTGTCACCCATTATGTCATAAATTAGACCCGATGTTTCTATTGACATACCAGCAGACTTGATCAAATATTTATATTATATTATATTATATTATTAAAGATGCCAACAACATTAGGAAAGTACATTTCGCTGAATCAGTTCTTTTGAAATGTCCAAAGCATTGAATCACTTCAAAAGAACCATTTATACATTCACTTCACTTTTGTGTCCTTTTGCATATTACATTTAGCAATGTAGGTAAACACTGATTATTACATAAATACTGTTATGTCAGTGCACATGAATGATAACATATTTATCATTCTGTTCTAAGTGGAAAACGACGTGGAACAAATGTATTGATTTTATTTTTGCTTTAGACATTTTGAATCATCTTCAAAAAAGTGTATCCGATTGAAAAAAAAAAGCATCTTATTATTTAAAGCAAATACATAATTATCAATTATTAAAGTAAAAGTTTAGGGTAGAGTGTCGTTTTTTGAAAGAAGTCATTTCTTTCAAATCAAGTCTCAGCTCACCATGGCTGCATTTAACAAATAAAATAAAAATAAAAACATATAATCGAAAAAATAATACAATTTAAAATAATGGTTTTCTATTTTAATATGTTTTAAAAATGTACTTTATTCCCGTGATGTCAAAGCTGACTTTTCAGCATCATTACTCCAGTCTTCAGTGTCACATGATCCTTCATAAATCACTCTAATATGATGATTTGCTGCTCAAGAAACATTTATCACTATGATCGATGTTGAAAACAGTTGTTTTTCAGAGTGTCAGTGATGCTGTGTTGTTGTAAACATTGAATTTGCACACCTGACCACAAAAAACCTTCACTCTGCACTCTATACGTCATCATATTTCCTTTCTCTTTAATATTTTATTATAAGTGCACAGACATTTCTAAAGGCACTGCTGTAATAAACATGAACAAAGAAAGGGGTATCCCCTCATAGACTCCCATGATTGCCTCGCCACAAACCCATCTCATCTAGCCCGCTCTACCATCACTGTACGGACACACTGGGTCACTGCACGATGAAGGTGACAGTGGGTTTCCTAGACACACCCTAAAGACTCTGCTACTCCTTTCCCATGAGGCTCGGCGGCAGCATCTGTGTACCGGCAGCTCGGGGTGAGTGCTGACGCATTCAGACAGCAGGAGGGGGACAGAAGAATCAGCCCGTTCTCCCTCCCTCTCCCTCTGCTTAGTGCTTCTTTTGAGCTGGTGATGGCGTTTACTGTTAGACCAATGTGCTTTCATTTATGACCCAAAATACAGGTTTTCTAGGCTAGATATACACCAAGCTACTCATCGATAAACTGATGTAGCTGCAAACTAGATTCAAATGTGGCGTGGTTACGGAGACGAGTACTAACACAATATCTAGCCAATTTGGTTTCTAAAGACATTTGTAGATTTAGGATTATTAGCTAGGTTAAGATTTAATTTCACTGACTTCCATCAAACTGATTGGATCCTGGGAGACAGGATGTGACTTCATAAAGAGGATTCATATTAACAGCAGAGCCGGTTCAGAGCTGATTGATTATCGGTTGTTGATTATGCTTTGTGAATGATTGAATAGACAACTGAACAAATTGAACAAAGAAAAAATGCATTTTCTTATCAGGTAACACCTTACAATAAGGTTGTTTTAACCTCAGTGAATTGACTGAATTAATTATGAATATGTATGTATGTATGTACGTACACTATGTATGTATGTATGTATGTACGAATGTATGTACGGATGGATGGATGGATGGATGGATGGATGGATGGATGGATGGATGGATGGATGGATGGATGGATGGATGGATGGATGGATGGATGGATGGATGGATAGATAGATAGATAGATAGATAGATAGATAGATAGATAGATAGATAGATAGATAGATAGATAGATAGATAGATATATAGATAGATAGATAGATAGATAGATAGATAGATAGATAGATAGATAGATAGATAGTTTTTAAAATGGATACTGAATGAAAACAAACTTAATGCATAAAATAGTGCTGAACTTTATAACATAAAAAAAGAAACCAGTGCTTTAAAATGTAAAAATGTATTAGTAAATGTTGAAATTAAAAATGTATTAGTAAATGTTGAAATTAAAAATGACCAATACTTTTATCAACCTTAGTAAATGTTACAAATTGACTCAATCCAAACTAAATCCAAACAGTCATGCTTAAAGTTGGCCATCTTTAAAATATCTATACAAAGGCCATTGCAAATAGTTACATATGTATATAAATCCTTTTCTGAAGTGCCCAGCTCTGTACGTGTCAAAACAAACTCCACGAGGCGTCAGTGATAGTTTTTATTTCGCCTCTAGGGGCCGCTCTCGTACTGTATAATGACTTCTCAGCCGCTCCAGCAACGGATGCAACCCCGGAAAAAAATATTTTATGGATTTTTGCAGACAAACGAATGTTCCAGCAATCCTGTATCGGTGCCGATTTATCGGTTAAATCGGTTGACCTCTAATGACAACTATTGTGTTGTGTTATAAAGAATACACATATACAACTTCATTGTAAAAGTGTAACTGTTTGTTTCTTGTTTGCTGAAGACAAATTCAAAATTTCGTTCATCCTAGGATTATTTTAAATCATACCGATTATCGCCTGCTGAAACATTTTCCTGCTTTAAAACGGTGGGTGGCACTAAAAATCCCCTCGTGTGCAGATATGTGTTCTCCCGATCTTACCTTGATTTGTTCACCAGAGGTTAAAGGGATTTACAACGTTTACATCCATGCATTGCAGACAGACACAATCCCGATCCATGCACAACACTTGATCTGCATGTGGCCAAATCTAGCATCATATTACATAAAGTCTTTATATAATAAATAAATCTGCCCCATTATTCTGTCTTTTTCCAAGAAGGATTTTCAACCCTTCACTAAAACGCTTCATCTCCCAATAATATTTACCTATCGTTATGCAAAAAAAAAAAAAAAAAAAAAAAAAATCAAAACAGAAAAACAAATAAGCATGGGATGTCTGGCATAAAAATGTCTGAGTAACATATTTGTTCCATCTTGGGCCTGAAGTACAGCAGGCTTCGTCAGCACTGCAGGCCGCAGAGGCTGCAGCATATCTAATAGCACTGAATCAACAACCCCCAGACATCATTCAACCATCAGGGTTGAGGAAATCGTGTCTGCTGTAACAGTCCGTGCTGCTTAATGTCAGCTTCTCAAACATTTGATAAGAAAGACCACTTTAAATGTCTCATTTTACTGATGCAGTGAATTATTCCCATACAAATAGTCTATAGGTGCGAAACAGAGACTGAAATTTTACAATCTAAGATGCATGGTAACTCATTAAGTTGCATACTGGGCATCTAGCAACAAGACAGCAATTTCCTCCTCAATGCAAGTAAGCAATACTAAATCTAATAGATTACTCAATGATACCAATCTTTAAACATCCATTCTGTAATGAAAAAAAAAAAAACATGCCCCACCCTAAGAAATAAAAATGCTCAGCTAATTTATCTTTCCATTTATCAGGCCAAGGTACCAATTGGTTCTCACTCACTCTCTCACTCTCACTCACTCTCTCTCTCTCTCTCTCTCTCACACACACACACACACACAAACACGCACACATATACGCAGACAAACCTTCATAAATATCAGATCTGATCCCAGAATCGTGTTATTAGTACGCTCACTGTTTTTATATATTAAATTTGGCTGCATAATAATACTAATAATTAAACAAAAAACAGCTTGCAAAAAATGATGTATTCCCAAGGTTAACCTGAATCAAGTACATGACAATTAGAACAAGACATAAATGTGTTATCCGCATTCGGATCCTACCTCATCTCTCCAGACGCAATAAGACAATAAAGTCATTAATATTAATGGCGTTTTCTGCCCCATTCTTCTTCCTTCTCTTCTTGGTATTTAACTTTGCTGATTTCTCTGAATGCCTGTTTTAACTACTGTATCATTTACAAAAGAAAAAGCAACGGGATTGAGCAGGTCTGCTGCGGGATACGAGCTGGTCTGATCGGCGTTAGGCTGAGATATCTCCTGTGTCCGCAGATCTCGGTGTGAATGACAGTCGGCTGCGGCTCCCCCTGTAAAAACCAAACCCTCCTCCGCTCGGGCTGCGCAGAGGGTGGGCGTCCTTTTGCTGAAGAACAGCGGCCCCTACTGGACATTCATAGAAATGCACTGTGGACGCCTGTGGGAAAAGACACGAAGTCTGCGGGAGAAATACGTAGGCATACTAGTTTATACTTTTCACCCAGCTAAATGTATCTTGGTGCCTACAGGTCATTATTTCAATGGATTTTACAGCCGCTGTTGTTCCTCACTACATTACTTTCACATCTACCTGCTTATGGTGTAGTTTCAGGCTTGAATCGCTAGAGGGAAGTCCAGATAAATGAACACCATGCACGCACGCTCTAACACACATAATCCCATGTATTAAAATGATTAATGAATAGGCTGTGATGTTCTATTGAGCTAATGAGGTTTATATGTTTAATAAGATGGCAATGTTTGATAAGAATGTGATGATGAATAGGTGATATTGAACATTTCCACTATTGTTCCCCAGGGAAAAAAGATTTTGACAATAATGGAAACAACTTTAAAAAAAAAAACATTACAAAAAACTGTGACATTGAGGTCTGGCGGTAATGCACCTTAAACTTGGTTTGCCAACCGCCATTTAAACAACAGAAGAAGAAGTAACATTTGTAAACGCATGGTAAACGCCTGTTATTGTGAGTTTAGTGACGGAAGTAGTTTTGTCAGCGAAACTACAGCGTCATCATCGCGAGCCCTCAGGTGAGGTGAGAGAGATGAGAGAGAGAGGACGCCGCGGGACTCACTGGATCAAACTCTGAACTGTCCACAAACAACTTTTACAATTTGAATATTTCTCCCAAGACGCAGAAAAAGCGCCTGGATAGACTGATCTGAGTTTCTGTTTGGTGTCTGTTTGCTGAAGTAACATGAGTTCCGCCGCGTATAAACATGTAAGTGTTTCTTTATTTTTTATCTTATTTTTAAATCTCTTATCCTTGACTGAAGTGGCGTTGTTCGGCACACATTCCCCTATGTTTTCAACTTTATTGTTCGCAATATTAAAAGTTTCCGTGTCAAAAAAAAATGACAACACAACTTGAGTATGTAAATTTAAAGTTTATCATACGGTTGATGTGTGATGTATTCAGGTAGGTCAATTTAAAACTTTTCTTCAGTCTGTTTAACTGTTTCACATTGACACCTGTGCGAGTCTTGCGCCATCATCGACTACTGGATTTTTGATTCATCCCACTGACTCGTTTGAATAAACACATATGAACGAGTCCAGTTGATTGGAGCAGGTGAACAAGAATGATTCGTTCAAGATTCTCTTAACAAGACTAACTCTGAGTCAATGTCAGTGAAGGTTTAATAATGTCCAGAAGATGCTCCTACGAGTAAAGTGGAACATTTCGATATTTGTGTGTCTGTGTGCAACTGACCACTTTAACCTTCAAACACAGCTGGTATAACCAGTTAGACATGGATAGTCAGAAACATTTTTTAGTTTAATAATTTACACAACATATAAAATGAGTTTACATGCGTAGCCCCAGCTAACAATTTTATGTTCTGGGAACGTTAGTTTTTGTTTCCCAGAACGTTCTGGGAACGTTCCCAGAATGTTCCCTATTGGTTCTCCAGGAAAGATTTCTTAACGTAAATAGAACGTCCCCTTAAGGTTAGGGGAACGTTCCGGGAACCTATTCGGAAAATGAAACCTAAAAAAACCTACAGGGAACGTTCTGGGAACGTTCCCTTTAGGTTATAAAATAGAACCTAAAAAGAACCTACAGGGAACGTTCCTAGAACGTTCTCGTTTGGTTCCCAAAAAATAACCAAATGGGAACCATACGGGAACGTTCTGTGTTTGTGTTTGCATCATATAGATGCATCACCTTTTTTGGTTCATATTATTCTGATATCTTGTAATTTACAGTAAATCAATTATCTTATAACAGTATAGCATAATACTTTCATAAAATATAAATATCAGTTGGCACTCTATATCTCCCAATAATTTGTTCTTGGAAGTTGTTAATAATTTGTTCTAAGATTTAAATGTGTAGTTTTATGGTCAAAGTTGCTTCAGTGCGGTAAATCTTCTTATTTAAATAAAAGTGACTCTTTGCTTTATAAAGTCATTAAAGATTTTGCAGCAAAAAGACACACGATGTACCACAACCTGACGGTGGACATTTTTACTTGTTAATCAGATAACAGAAGGCATGTAGAAGATTGTGTACAGCCTATGGTTTTGATCATGTTGATAACTTAGAAGACTATATATGAGGGTGATACTGTAAGCTTTAGGGTTAATGCCTGACATTTGCATTTGGCTTTTAGACTAATTTTTTTGTGTTCCCTAGAAATCAATCCCTTGACTTTGGTGTTTGGTGGTGACCATGCAGATTAGCAGGAATGTACAATAATTTGAACAGAAACATTCCCCTGAAGGCAAAGTATGTGTTTGAGATCCATTTAGTGTCACCGTGGCATTTTAATGTTGTCTCTCTGTGTGTGTGGTTGTGGCAAAGTGTAAATTCTTGCCATAAAGTTGCAAATGGAGACAAATCAGGCCAGGGTTTGGGCTTGGCTCTTTATGGCCACTTCCTTTTACTTAAAGTGTGTCGCTGTGGTCCGAGTCACATCCACAGATTGTTCGTTTCAGTTGTATGTTATTTTTCTGTCATGACAAAGCTCTAACCCTAAACCCTATAAATCCTAAACCTAACCCTACAGCAACACAGTGCTTGTGGAAGCAAAAAGCAAGAGACACGCCGTCGCCCAGTGTTGACACGTTAAGTAATATAATCCATATTATTCATGTCTTGTTCTGAATCCCTTTTTGAGAAATCTAGATGCATTCATATCCATAATTATGATTCATATACATTATTTTCAAAGCCCAAATAACACTGGTAGTTTCTTAAAGCCAATAATTTCCCTTGTGGTTCTTGTCTTGCCATCACAATTTAAGAAAAGACATAATGGATATGCATGTCCTATAAATAGATTAGTGAGGATGAATCATTTCATTGGCTAGTCTCTCACTTGATGATTGGCTGTCTGTATCATTTAACTATGGCAACCAACTACCAAAATATGTTGACTCGAACTAGATGGATGTAGCCATATATGATCAGACATAAGACCTTCGCTACATTAGGGGGAGGTCATGTGTTCAGAACTCAGTCTGTGGATCATTTTTGGTGTAAGTGTATTGTGATTGTCAAAACATTTGGTAACTAAACAGAATTGTGTTAAGTTTAGTTAGTGACAACATGTTACAATGTTTACATGGTACAATGACTTGTTGGCTACTGTTTTTACACAAATTTCACAATTTCAATTCAAATCTTGTGATTTGATTCCGATCTTGATTCAATATCGATTCATTTGGATAAATATTAGGTAGCCTAACAGTAGATGCATGTCAATTTTTCTCAAGAAAAAAAAAAAAATCTCACCTATGCTGTAAACATACAGAGAGCCCTGTCAGCTGGTATTATTATTAAAGGTTAAAATATAATGTGTTTTTTTTACTAGCCTATAAAAACAACGTTACAATATTTGAATAAGTAAAAATATAATAAATATTTAATATGGTGCACATATTTAGCAAAATACTCCCCTCTATATATAATTTGTCTAGCCAACTAATGTGCTATCAAATGGCTTTCCTGAGGTAAATGTAACGCTATGTGACATATTGTTCTCCAGCTGTTTTATTGACCTCTTTCTGCGGTCGAAAAAAAAACACACTGATTGATCGATATTATGTATGAGGCATAAACATTTCGGTAAGTTGTAGGCTACTGTATCTTTCAACACACCTATTGCTCATTCGTGTTTATGTACTATTAACTAGTTGTAAAGAGAAGGCCCTATGAGATGTTCTGTTCATGACCACGATCTGTCACGTCACATTTACAAGCGCCAAAACGCTATTGTTTGAATTTCGTAATAAAATGAACAGAATCTGACAGCTGAGAATTAGTTTCATATCAATAGTAACCTGCTCAGTCTTGTCTGTCCTCTTTGCTTCACGATTTTTCTCTGCGTGAGAGCGTGTGAAAAGTGTCAATTGCGTCAGTCTCTGAATGAGTGAGAGTTGGCAGCCCTGCTCTCTCTGCTCAGTGTCAGGTGGGCCCCTGGGTGGGCCTAGGCCCCCTCATTTACATGTCCGGCCCCCTCAGATTTCTGATTGCTTAAAAAAAAAAAAAAACTTTAGGAGGCAAAATATTTTTTAGTGATTATGTGAATTACACTGCGCAAACCAAAGTAATACTACCCACCGGATGAAGAAGGGTTGGCTCTCAGTCTCCACCGTACATAAAATATTAATTTAATTTTACGTTATTTTTCGTGTTTGCATTTATGAGGAAAAAAAAGTTACGGACGACCGGACGTGTTCTCCATTACGGACGCTCTGAAAGCGGCACTAAAGACTGCTTTAAAACTTCCACAGAGACATCAAACAGAAAGCACAAAACCTTTCTTTAACCTGAATTTCATTTTGTATTAATTGTATCTTAATTTTAATCAATGTTTCATCCACCAATTGCCTGGATTTAATAAACAAGAAGTAAATATAGCAGACGATAGATAAGAAATGGAGGCGCCGGCGCGTGAACTGGAGCTCGTCTCGTTAATGAACCGAAACTCAGCATATAGGCCTAAGGTAGCCTACTTGCCTCACATGTCTACTTTTAAACAGAACAATTCAAAACGAAAGAAAACACACTACAGACTGTTTTCTGCTTATGTAATCCTTATGAAATGTGCATTTCGCCTCTGGCGCGTTCACTAGGCTACTGAAGATCGCGAGTCAGCATCGTCAACTTCATCTTAGCCGACAAAGAAAACACTTGTTTATTAATAAACAATTAAAATATCTCCTTGCTATATTTTACATATTCATATAATCATTACTTTTGCCGGTTGTGACAGCTTGTAGGTGCTTTATTTGGCAGCGCCACCCTTACATGAGTCGCCACCGCATCACCGCACCCACCAGAATAGGCCTGTATATAAAATTCGTATATATATATATATATATATATATATGCATGTATATGTTGCCCCCTCATTTAAAGATGGGACCCCCCGAAAATAAAATTCTGGCTACGCCCCTGACCGCAGACAAGCTTATTTCAGTAAGGGAAAGTTTTTAATGGACCACAATATAACTTGTTCAATAATTGCATGCTTAATTTACAATTTCCAAGTTTTTCAAGAGAATGAAACACCGTGTCATGCTCTCATACTTTATAGGCAAAAACCCAAATTCCTGAGACAAGTGCAGTAGCCCATGTATTACTGCATTATATTAAAATGTAATGTTTACGTTTTATGCAGTTGTTTGAGATGCTGCTATGGAGAAAAGACTTTGCATCTTGTCTGTTCAACATTATAGATTAATATAGCAGATTTGTTCTATTCACAGATTTTATCTTATTATCCCCTTTGTGCCCAATCTTCAATGGCATTTTTTGCTGTGATGTGGACTGATGAAACTGAGGCCCACAGTATTGTTCAGCTGTTCGCAGTCTCCCTAGACATGCGATTATCTGCTCCATTTGAGAAAAACAGATAAATAGAATCTAAATATATACAAAATGGATGGTATTTTCTCTAATTTGTTACATGGACTGGAATCAGTGGTTTTAGGTGATTTTCAGATATGAATGCACACTTGTGCAAGGATCTTGTGCAAGGATCTTGTGCAAGGATGCATACAGTAAATAGCTTTAAGCTATTTTTTAGAAATAGATCAAATGTGTTTCAGTCATTGGTTTATTGAAACAGGCATTGTGATGCAAGAGGCTTGTTCTCTTTGGGTGTGTGTTATGAAAGTTGGATACTTGCAGACTCCATGAAATCAAAGTTGAAGTTTTCTTGCTTGTGGTTCTTGTGTTAGCTTTAAGGGGGTCCTATTATGCTTTTGTGTTAGTGTGTAATGTTGCTGTTTGCGCATAACAAAGATCTGCAACGTTACAAAGCTCAAAGTTCACTCCAAAGGGGAATAACAACATACTAAATAGGCTATATATATATATATATATATATGTTTCTAGCTTTGTGAATTATTTTATTATCCACACTTGAATGTGGGTAAGTTTCATAACAAAAAGGCAACATTTTGAGCAAAAAGCTGATAAAATACATATTCTTTTTGTTGTTGTCAAAGATTACATCTGGATTGGATTCAGAACAATGATACAAACAGAGTAGATTGAGTTCATCAACACCCCCAAAGCTTCACAGTCCTGCACCCCTTCATGGATTTAACATTTAATTCAGTTACGTTTGCCAGTTTTGACTAGCCTGGCTCCGCCCTCCTCCGTACTTCCACTCAATTTTCATTTTCCTTCAGTACTACTTCTGGGTTTGCTGTATATTCTTGAATTTTCTCCGATCAATTTTTTACTGGTCCAATCAGCGAACATAGGGAGTGGCTGAGAACGATGACGTTGAGGTGCGCTAGTGTGAGTTGTAGACATACGTCACGACCAAACGTTAGCGATTGGTTATGGCAGATCCAGAGTGACTCTGTTGAAGTTTAAAACTATTGGATCTGCCCAGACCAGAGTACCCGCCTTCAATGAAGTTAATGCTTGTCAATGGAAAGTGACCAGACTCTCTGTACAAATGAAATGTGTACTACGTGTTAATACGTACACGTACGTAACAGAGAGTCTGGTGGGACCAGGCTAAGTTTTGACGTATATACTGTCAATGTTTGATGATCAATGCTTCTTTCACTTGTTTATACTTCCAGAGATTCTGTACTATTTCAGAAGATGTGTAATAGCGCCCCCTACCTTATAACAGTGAATGCACAGATCGCCGGAAAATTCCGTCAACAAGGGGAAGCTTTGTGTCACAAATCATGTAAAAATCTGTCAATGGAAAGAGTATATATATATATATATATATATATATATATATATATATATATATTATACACAATAAAACAAATAATTTACAACCTCTGTTAGACCTATCTTTGTATTTGTCAGCTTAGTTGTATGATCAGACTTCTTCTATTACAAGGATGTTTTCTGAATCCAAATGACCTCAGGTCCATGTTGTCAGAAGGACCAATACTTAGACATTGCATTTCTTTCAATCCAGTGTGACCGTGTCATCCCACCCTCATCTCATTCAGTAGTGATTCATCTTCTGTCTTGCAATTTCTAATTTATTAACCTGAGGAGGTTATTGGCCTGGTGTGTCTGGCACTTTGTTCCATGTAACCTAGTTGAAAATACATTTTGTTTGGGGTTTATTGAATAGGGACCTTTGTGACAGTACACCTTAGTAATAAGAAATGCTACAGCAAGACTAAACATGACCACAGACAGACATTTTTTTTTATACTTTGTCTTGCGTAATCCTGTTTTCTACCATCCCTAAAGCTATTCTGATAAAGGTGTTTCGTTATTTAATGCTACATTTCTTAGAGAAAAAGTAGTTGGATTTAAATAGTTGAGGTCAGGAAAGTGATGTGTATTTAAATTATGTAAAAAAAAAAAAAAAAATTTTTATTTTTTTTATGGCATCATTAATTGAGAAACTCTCTGGAATGTATATACAAATTAGTTTTTTCAGCCCTCGAAGTATACATTATTTCAGGCCAAAAAACATGCTATGTGGAAAGACATATCGAAGGGTATGATATCTCAGGAATGGTTGTTTCTGGCCTCATAGGAATGGGTAGATTAAAATCCAAATGCTTTAGCGTATGTGCAGGATACAAATATTTACATCACTGGGACATTACGTTGGAAATAAAGTGAATTATATTGATATATGGCCTTATTTACACACAACAACAGCCTGGACTGACTTTCTGTTCATTTGAAATTCCCTATCATGAGAACATTTTAAGATATAACAGAATATTCTTGAAAGTCAAGTATTGTTGTGAGGACACATAGTTTCAGTTTATTTTCTACAGTTTCATTAATGATTATCATTTCCTGTTCTTCTTGTTGTCATGTTTTATTAATTAACAACCAAGACAACTTAATGAATAGCCTATTCATGACTGTTGGAAGGATTTTCATTACATGGTAATGCTCATGTAATTCCTTATTCCCAACAAAACCTAAGTTTTTTTTTTTTTACTGTCCAGTAAGAGTTTATTTTTTGAAAGCTTCACAGTTGTTGTCATAATAACTCAACATTTACTAGTAGTTTTCTGCTATATGTTTCACAATACGTCTAAAAAAACAAAACAATATAGTACAATTATCTGCTGCACTGTGGGCAAACTAATCAACTGAATCATTTGCTCAACCATCCTGTCTCAGGAGCCGTCTTTTAATTGCCTGAACGTATCTTTAAATATTCTGTTTTGTCTTGGGGGGATTCATTCTTTGAGGTTTAATTGCTACGATGTTGTTCGGAGGCTCCTCAGTGTCTTGAACTGTCTTTTCCAGCTGACTGACCAGTCAGTGATTACTGGCCTCTGGTCCTGCTCCATGTCAGAAGTCCAGACAACTGGACTTTAGCTGAAATGTGGTGTGCTTGGGTTTACAGAGCATATACTATAGCAGAGGAAGAATAGGCTACATGAATGTAGACAAATTACTTGCTTGCATTCTGTTTACGGTTTCTTACATCTTTTTGTCATGTGACTATCTTACTATGTTGAATCTCTCCAATATAGCCATGCATTGACACAAATAGATAATCAGAGTTGTTTTTTTTTTATCATTCAAAAAATTGTATACCATTACCAGCCTATATTTAATTGCATGCTCATTTACCCCATTTTTACCACATCATCTAACACTAACTTAAAGTTGATATTTAAAACACCAATCATTTAGTGTTTGTTCCAGGCTTGTGCACTATTCAGAATTGAATTGAGAATGACTCCTGAATTCCAATTCAATCCTTGAATTTGAATTGATGTCTAAAACAGGATCTAGAATTACAATTCAAATTTGAATTAAAGGAAGCAGAATTGCAATTCAATACAAATTCAAAGAAATGAATATACATATTTTAAGTGAAGGGTTTAAAAATGAAGCTTTACAGTATATGTCAGATATGATTGCATTACATATTCTATAAATTATATTAGTTTGAACTACTTGTACAGATTACATTAACAGCAAATGTTTTCCCCCAGCAATGAATGTTAAAAGCTCTAGTCACAGAACAAATAATTAAGTTTGATTTATTGTAATTGTAATTTTGTGGAACATGATGGAACATGACTCAATTTCCCAGAATTACTTTAGTAAATTTTTAGAAAAAAACAAAACAATTTGAGGTGGACATTTGTTTATATATATATATATATATATATATATATATGCAGGGTTGAGGAGTGACTAGTTAGTAACGTGTAATGAAATTATGTTATTAAATTACAAAATGAATGTAATTGTATTTAGTCGTATTACTGAGGTAAAATGTGTCATTCAATTAGTTACTAATCAAATTAAAAGGAAATTGCTTTACATTGATAATGTAATCCAAACCACATTTATAATGGGTAAATTATAACAGTATCAATTACATTTCCAAAGTAACCTTCCTAACACTGAATGTGTGTGAGATTCCACATTCTTTCTGTTGTGTGACTGTGTGGAATTTCTTTGAATTGCCAATTTAATTCCACTTCCTGTCATTCCAACTCAACTTCCTGTGGGGAAGAGTCAATTCAATTAAAATTCCAATTCATGAATTGAATGGAGGCCAATTCTGAATTTTGCACAAGCCTGGTTTGTTCACACTTGGCATGTTTGGTTGGATTAAAACGAACCCTGATGCAATTGCTCTGTTAGTGCGGCTCATTTGAATAAATGTGAATGCTGCCATTGGAACCTTGGTGCGCACCAAACAAGCGGGCCGAGGCTGCTAAAAAGATGGGTCTTGGTCGGCTTCCAAACGAACTCTGGTGCGGTTCGAATGATATATGAACGCAACACGGACCAAAGACATGGAAACGAACCAAAAACAGGAAGATGCGACCCTAAAAAGGACAGAGTGCTTATGCCTACCTGTTTTTTCTCATCATAGTTGCGAGTTTTTCCATCAAAGGTCATTACAGGCAGAACCACTTCTCACCGCAAATCTTCCGTTTTAGTGTGATGGAGGGATTCCTGCTGCTGTTTTGACTCCTTTACACATTTTATAAGCTCTTCACAAGTTCTCAGCTGGTCAAAATACCATTATATGTAGGCTACATGCATACAACAAGCACATGTAGCCCAGCACTCAGCATTGTTTTGGATGTTCGGTAAGTTCTGTCACGAAATATATAATAAAAGCCGACCAATCAGGTTGTGAAGATATCCCTATGCCTTAAGGTTCGGTATCTTTAGGTTCAGTATTAAAATGCCAATATGAATGCTAAGCGGACCAGGACTAATTTATTTATTTTTTGCTCCGGACCAAACAAAGCAAACTACAAATGTGAACACACCCTAAATAACTGTTAAATGAAAAAATATTTTCATATTGTTGCTACATTATATTGTTATGGTGCCTAAATTCACTTGAAGCATTTAAAATTGTGGTTTTTAGTGATTTGTAATCTGTATATATATATATATATATATATTGGCCATTTATTAATTATTGGCAATAAAATAAACATAATTATTGGCTTATTGTATCTGCCATCATTTTTAATATCAGTGCCTGAATGTTTTCTTCAGCTTGCAGATTTCGCTCCAGTATTACTTTGTTGGTTTTGTTCTTTGGGACGTGTATAAATGGCAAATCTTGCTTATGATTATCAGGTTCAAATTCTGACCATGATTTCAGCTGTTGGTTTGGCTGCACAATAGCGATTCATTTGCATTTTATGGTCTTGGCAGATAGCTAAGGATAGATGTACAAAGGCTAAGCATTCTGTTCCTAGAGAGAGAAAGAACAGAAATATAACAGAACAAATACAAACAGTGCCGATATGTTGCAGTGCAAGATTAAAGTCAAATAGAAAGATGAGTTGAGTCAACAGCCTGTGATGTTTACTGTAAGAGAGATAACATAAGACTGTAACACGGCATTTAACATGAAGAATTTTGAATATGATCTGAGCTATTAGCCATTAAAAAGTATGTTTGTTTCTTCTATTTTCGTTCTTGCTTTTTATGTCTTCAGAGTTTTTATAAGTTTGCGAACAGGTTTAGCTACATTTACCATTTAAGTCATTTTTTTCGTGGTAAGCAGAAATAGCTTAAGGCAGGCACGGGGTCACATCTCAGTGCAAGAGCTCCACACCTTAAAAAGAGGTAACAGGTTAACATATCTAACACCCTCTGCTGTGGGAAAGCACCGAAAGGGGGTCCAACACAGTATTAATGTTCCTAATAATCCTTTAGGTGAGTGTATAGCTTTCAAAGATCAATCCACCCTATAGACAAGTAAATTAGCTTTATTTTGCTTCAATATAAAGTAGTTTTCTTTTGTTTGTTCCATTTGTAAAGCATCACCCACACCTTAATCTTTAATTGCGGTGTCATCGCTCCATTTTCGAAGCAATCCTTAGTTCAGAGAACCAACACGCACTGGCTTTATGCGGATTACACCTGTGGAGGCGCATCTAATTAGATTTGTCTACCCTGGCTGATAAAAGTGAGAAAGAGACAGTACTGTCTTGCTGATGGCTCTTACTGAGAGTGATATGTCTTCAGTATGGCGTTTTGCAGAGGGTTATGGGTAGAATCACGGCGTGTAATGCTGTTATTAGGCTGTGATCAGGATGACTGATAACAGAAGCCCACAGCAGCAAGTGACCTGCATTCCCCATTGATTCTCTTAATCTTATGCCATGATGGCTATTAAAAAAAATTCCAATTTAGGCAGCTTGAGTGCCAGACGGGCTACAGTAAGAATGGCTTTAATTGCGATGAGTTACCGCGCTCGCTGTTGTAAATCTTGATAGGAGGGTTAGCACGTCTGACAAATTGATTTAATACCAATGTGATTCTTTCTCCATAATGATCTCCTGATTCCTCTTCTCCCAGGGTGTAGTAACTCTGATTTCTAACCACTTTTTAATTGCAACCCCTTCCTTATTGTGTGTGCAATGTGCATGCTTTTTCAGTTAAAAACGTGCGCAATGTACTGAGGCTCTGGCTCATTCCACAGTCCCAGTTTAGCTTCAGCATGATACCGCTGCGGTAGGGAACGGGTGATTTATGGACAATTACAGCGTTTTTTGTGGAGTCAACAGTGTGTGTGGAAGAAAGGAGGAAATGAAGGAAGAGGCCAGTTGGTCCCTTAAATGCCTGACTGTAGATGTCTGTCAGTGCTGTTATTTAGTACCTCTGCATCCTTTGGGATTCTCCATACAGTATGCAGCCCATTCAGATATCTCACAGCAGTAAACTAACCTCATCTTGCAAAATCAAGGCATAATCTGAACCTTTCTCAAACACAGACCTCTGAAATAAAGTGATTTAGTCTGTTATTTGCTGTTTAGCACACACATTTAAGCAATTGTTTCCAATGTGGCTCTTCTGTCTCCTCTCTGAATAAATAAATGTACACTATGAATTTTGGCATCAGAATATTATGTACAGTGTTAAAAATGCATATTCACTTTGAGATTTGCTGAATATTGCATTTACACTCTAAATTAATTGTGAAAGATTAACTTAAATCCTTAACTTGAATGTAAAAATAAGAGAAATGAGCATGAACAATTAATTATTAACCAATATATAGGCCTATCGGACATATTAACTGATATATTGTGCTGGATAGCTGATTTTGTGTGTCCTTACCTTCTTAAAAATAAAGATTCCAAAAGGTTTTTTTTTTACAGTGATGCCATGGAACTATTTTTGTTTCCCCAAAGAACCTTTTAGTGAACAGTTCTTAAAAAAAAAAAAATCTTGGTGTGAAGAACCTTTTTCCACTATATAAAAAAACCGTCTGTGGAATGGAAAGGTTTCATGAATGTTAAAAGGGGCTTTCTCACCGGAGAAACGTTTTCATATTTCATGTAAATATTGGTGGTAGTAGCCTACCCTCTTTTTGGTGTCGCACCACAGGAACTGGGAACAATTTTAGTTATAGGAAGGATCGCCTTTTGGGGGACCTAAATTAGCTCCTACTTCAGAGTAGGGTCTAACCCGGCACAATAGGAACTACCAATGATTGGCTGAACGCATTCCATACGAAACTGGCACCCGCCACTTTTAAAAACTAGTGTACAGTTTACATTTACTTACTCCGCGAACTAACACCCCGAACATGGAAAACCGCGATAGATGGACTGACGCCGAAGGCCAATTCTCAACCAATCATGGCTTCTTCCATCCTCCAATTGTTGAATGTTGCGCTGATATTACGTCGCTGTCGGCCGGCATACGACACTTCAGAGATTCTACTGCGAAGTCAACCAGGAAAATGGCCCTAGGGAAAATTGTGTTCTCTGGGGAACCGCACTGGTGGCTAGTTCCTATACTCGTGTGAAAGCCCCTAAATGCTCTTCATGAAACCATAGGTACCAATAAAGAAGGCCCATTCACACCGAGGATAATATCTATAACAATAATGATAAAGATATAAACATTCTAAATGTAAAACAATAGCAGAGTCCACACCAGAACTTAAAGGAACACTCCGACTTTTTGGGACTTCAGCCTATTCACCTTATCCCCCAGAGTTAGATAAGTCCATACATACCTTTTTCATCTCTGTGCGTGCTATAAGTCTGTTTGACGCACCCACCGCTAGCCTAGCTTAGCACAAAGACTGGATGTAAATGGCTCCAGCTAGCATACTAATCCAAATAAGTGACAAAATAACGCAAACATTTTCCTATTTACATGTACATGTTGTGATTTGTATAGTCACAGAGTGTACAAATAACAAGGTCATATGAGACACAGCCATCTTGTAACCGTATAAATATTGGGAACTATATTCTCAGAAGGTGAAGCACTGCTACTTGGGCAGAGTGATTACCGCAGCACCTGAGACGCGCCGTGGTGAGGAGCAGAGAGCGCGTCTCAGGTGCTGCGGTTATCACTCCGCCCAAGTAGCAGTGCTTCGCCTTCAGAGAATATAGTTCCCAGTATTTATACGGTTAAAATATGTCTGTGTCTCATGTGACTTTGTTTTTTGTACACTCTGTGACTATACAAATCACAACATGTAAATAGGAAAATGTTTGCGTTATTTTGTCACTTATTTGGATTAGTATGCTAGCTGCAACCATTTACATCCAGTCTTTGTGCTAAGCTAGGCTAGCGGTGGGTGCGTCAAACAGACTTATGGCACGCACGGAGATGAAAAAGGTATGTATGGACTTATCTAACTCTGGGGGATAAGGTGAATAGGCTAAAGTCCCAACAAGTCGGAGTGTTCCTTTAAACAATAATGCCAAAGAGTAATATCATTGGAATCGCTTTCAGAAAGACTTTTTCCTGCTGACAATGAATGATGAAAACATTGAAAGCCAATCAGAATCCATCCTAGAGCTCAAGCATTTAAAGCGGCAGATGACAGAACTGCTGCGCATGCTTATAATAAACAGAATGTTACTGTGCATCGGTGTGTGGATTAGTAGTATCGTTATAGTGTGTAATATATAGCAAATAAAATCCCACCCTACATTTGTGTTATTCTTTAATATTTTTCCCATCAATGTCACATGAAAGTGGGTTGCAAATGCATTTCATGTTGACTCAGCAGGGACTATGGTACATTCAGGATTGGTTTTGAACCTTCAACATTTTAATTAGATTCAGACATTCTTATCCATTCAGCTACAACATATTTACCTTTTGTATTTGGACACATGACTTTAAGACAGATCTTCAGAACAGAATCTCTAATCCTTCTTAGATATATTAACTCGCACCTTACACTTTAAACATAGGCATGCCAACAATGTAATACTGGATGATAGAGTATGCCATATAACTGTCTGTGATTGTGTAAGGTCACAGAAACAGGCCTAACCAGTTTTGATCCTGCAATGTACGGGCCATTGAAACCAGTCTCGGCATGTTTTGTTGCAAAACAGTCCATATGCATTGACATGATGTGCATTATTTCAATTCAAAAATGCTTTTTCAGTTTGGAGCATTCAATACTGGTTGGACTTGTTGCAGCACATACGAAAAGCTTGGTTTATCTTTATGTTTCAGCTCTTCCTGTACCGTTTGGGAAGTGGGTTTGGTGTGTAGGCAGCATACTGTGCCTACTCATGCATAATTTGCGACATGTTTAAGTCTAAATTTTATGTGATTAAATAAAAATAAGTGGTACTGAAATATAGTTTTCATTAGTGGCTAGTTTGCATTAAATATTCTTACAGATGCTGCACCACCAGAGGCTACTTTCATTTATTTCTCTAACAAATATGGTGGTTTATATTAACATTTCATGTCATTTAATGTTTAATGTGTTTGTGCTTTCATGTTCTCTAAGCAAAGCAACTAACAGGAATTATTATGATACAGTCTTGTGCTGTTTTTTCTTCAGTTGAGCAGAAGTTACACAGCAGGATCGCAAAAGGAGGAGTTTTAAACTGTTCGCACTGCTCTTTTTGATGCAACAAAAACCCCAAATGGCAAAAAATTAAATAACGGTACTCTAAACCTTGTGCTATATTTTAAGTCTCAAGTAGACCAAAATTAATGTTTTTATTTCTTAAACCTCTTCTCTTTTGCTTTTGGTGCTTTTTTTGAGCTTTACAGCTGTAAAGCTATTTTAAAGAGGAAACCGAAATGTTCAGTTTATTATATGAATAAATGAAACTAACTGAATTCGTGATTCATTCTGAATGTGCTATTTTGTATCATTTGCTTGACTGAGGAGCTAAATGTTCACTATTGAAGGACATGCTCACAGAAGAATACATTCATTTCTGTTTTAGAGAGGGAATGAGCGACATGACCAGGTCACCTTCCTGACGAATGAACCAAAGATGACATCAGGACGGAAGAGGAGCATCGCCGTGGGGGTCGTGGTTTCCCTGCTGGTAGTGGCCGCAGTGGTCGGATTTCTCGTGTGGCTCTTTGTTGGTAAACCGCTTCACTAATTGTCTCTTTAGGGAACTTGCTCTTAAATCTAGAAGGTTGCACATATATATACCGTTTTGGGTCTCTTATGCTCAACCTTAATCAAAAACTTCATCATAAACTAATCTGATGTATCTATTTTTACAGTAAAAAAAAAGAACTGCATTCATTTGAAATGGAAAATCTTTTGTAGCATTGTTCATTTCTTCCAAAAAAATAAATAATGTACTAACCCCAAACATTTGAATGGTAGTGTACAATTCCTACTATTTTATTTAATAACATCTTTCCATCTCTCAGTCAGGAGCAAAGAATTGGAAGATAAGTCCACCACTCAGAAATCCACCTCATCCACGCTGGTTTACAGCGGACACATGAAGCTCCTCAAACCGGAGTACAGCCCAGTATATGACAACCCTGAAAGTACGGAATTCCAACAAGTGGCAAAAGACCTGGAAGGAATTGTGAGTGTTTTTGTTCTTCTCAGACTTTTCTCCATTGACAGTGTTTATGAGTCTTCTGGAAACTTTGACTGAGATCCTTTATTCTAAATTGAAGAATGATTCCATTTTTTTCTGTCCTCTTCATAATGAGATCTAGAGATGCACCATATTATCTGTATTTTGATATTTTAAAAAAATCACTACATAGACTTGTAATGAAGCCTCATCTGAAGTGGCATATTTGCCACAAACAATGGCACACATTGTTGGGATCAATTTTCAAAGACTCATGACAAAGTTACTGACTATTTTCTGGCAAGGCAGTCGAATGCATGTACATTAATTTCTGTAGACTCAATGGCCAGGGTTGTATACTGTGTTTCTAGCAAGCCATTACTATTTAGTCTACATGTATCTGTAGCTGTCAGACTTGTCTTAGAGGGACTGTTCTATCAATTTTGTGTATTTCTTCCCTATCATGCTGAAAAGCACAAGGCGGCACTCCTGAGCTATGCCTGCCTCCAGGGGGGTCCGGCGGTATGCCGGAATAAAAAAAAAAAAACATTAAATGCCATTTTCTGGAGAGTTTTGTGCAAAGAAATGGAGAAATTGAGTCTTACATGATATGTGAAAAACTGCAAGGTTAAGAGCATATACTTTGCATTGTTGTAGTATCAACCGGTATTAGGACATTTAGCATTTACATTGTGTAATCAAGTGATGACTGATTAACAGTATTGTATTACCTTGTTATGATATAGTGAGCCATACAATGTGCCAAACATAATGTGCCACATGAAGAGATAGTGCAGCATGACAGTAGCAACAGCTGAGAAGATTTAGGTCTGTGGTGACCAGGTCCACCTCACACAAACTTCCTTCTCTCATTCTCTCTCTTTACTACTACAGCACACACACACACACACACACACACACACACACACAGCCTACTCTGCGTCATTTCACATCAAGGTATGCACAAGTCACAAAAATAAAATCAAACTATCCTTGTGGAAAGGTTGCTTGGTAGCTAAAAATAGGCCTAGCAAGTCTTATATTTCTATACATATACACACACATATATATATATTTACATATACACATACACATATATTATATAAACAGAAACTTAGAAACATGTTAGATGTGTTTAATCGATTTGACAGTACTTATGTATTACATTTGCATCATTGTATCATCAAAATATGCATTTCCTGCTTTGAAATTATTTGTATTGTGAAAAGGCTTGTTACATGTTGCGCTATTACTGCATATCATTGGCCATTTATTTCTTAAAATAATTATTATTCTAAAAAATAATCTACTTTTTCTTTTTTCAGATGAACGATACATTCACCACAGATCCTTTACTTTCCAAATACTACACCAAGTCTGTCATC
Organism: Rhinichthys osculus; assembly: GCA_029959095.1. Classification (NCBI taxonomy): domain Eukaryota; kingdom Metazoa; phylum Chordata; class Actinopteri; order Cypriniformes; family Leuciscidae; genus Rhinichthys; species Rhinichthys osculus. The sequence continues at coordinate 29,180,231 of JARWKJ010000009.1, read as the reverse complement.
ACTGCCTTCAGGTACAGCTGAGCCAAAGAGCACTGATCTAGACAAAGCTAGATTTATAGCACACTCTCTAAATCTAATAGTTTTTAAATTAAAGAATAGATCATTTTTATGTCTTGATTTTAATGCCTAGTGGTTTCGCTGATAGAGATAAATTACAAGTCTCATGGAATCTGGGTTAAAAAAAACACCCTAATAGAATACAAATTATTAATTTCCATTTCAACTATTACTGTTGCTCATACTCAGGGTAAGGGACCATAAAAACAGGACAAAAATCCAATACACAGTATCATAGATAATGGGCTCTTTTTTTATTTTTATTTGGGTCAGTAAGAAAGCACCCAGAACACCCTAGCAACAGCATAGCAACATCCTTAAAATCATATAAAACACCTTTGCAGCTTCATAGAAACACCCTCACAACAACACACAATAGCCTAGCTTTTAACAGTGAGTTTTGCATTGGCAAGTACCACAAAAAATCTATTTGTTTTTACTTTCATTCAATAATATGACAATATCATGCGTCTGCAGTGAAGGAACCTTAGCGTATCATTGGTCTCAGTTTGACATTCCTGAGATGGACCAGGAGATCGTCCCAGAGCTGACAGAGCAGCGTGTGATCGAGGCTCTGCAGAAGACCATCCGACAGGAGGGCAAACGCTTCAGGAGCTTCACAATCACTTCCAGCGACATCACCGCTTCACGTAAGATGATTGCTAATTACAAAGAAAGAGCATATTTGCTCCACAGTCACAGTGCAGTAATTAGGGTGAATAAAGGAAGATTAAATTGAAAACGGTTGTGGGAAAACTACATTATGACTGTTTTTGTAGCAAAACACCACGACTAACATGTATATAAATGAAAAATGAAATGGCTCCTTTAGGAGTGCTGATGCTTTTTAATAACTTTCTAGATAACAGTAGGGACTTGCCTCCAATGTGCGGCTCAATGCAACAGAGTAATTCTCTGTTTCTACAAAAAAAAAAGCTGTTACTGTCTGTCCTTCTGCAGTCCCCATTTGCATTATATACACGAGAGCAGCAGGCCTGAGTGACACCTCAGTGCCCTGCTTAAAATGATATCTCTGTCCGGAGACTCATGTCGCTGTAGTGAGGTGAGAGACGGGTATTTGTGAACGTCGCAGTCAAGGTGAGGGGTGGAGGAGGAAGAACAGAATGGCTGACAGGCCCGTGGAAAATGGAAGGAAAGAGGACTGAAAAAAGGACAGCATGCATCATGTTCTCTTTCTCTCTCTCTCTCTGTCTGTCTCTGCAGCCACAGACCCTCGGATGGCCAGGGACCCCAGATCCAGTGAGTAAAGTGTGTCCCATTTCAGTCACCGCTGCACTGTAATTTTCCACCTGGGTTGCCGTGCTCTCTCCTGTCACTCACTGAAAAATGCCTGCCCGCCTCCATCTCACGCTCACTCTGTCTCTCGCTCGCTTTCCCTTCCACTTACCTTACTGTGCACAACACACAAGATCTCAACCTGTTTTTCAACCACAGAAAGCAAATGTACAGCTCTTCAACAGCACTTATATACAAATGTCTAAACTATCTGCATTAAACTGCAAGTGCATTGCAATTTTTTTTATGGCTTTAGTCAGCATGAAAGCAAAACAGACCCGTTTTACTTCAATTAAAGGCTGGCCCACACTGAAAGATCTTTAAAATCCCAAAAAGACCACAAACATGGCAACAAAAAAAAAATATCATAGATTTAACAGTTTGTTTGTTGTTTGGAGTGCCACAATGTGGCCAAGACAATACACACTAACAGATTCCATTCACAAACAACCAGAGTACCCGACTGTGAGAACGGGAAATCTCGCAAAATCTCTTGCGGTCAAACTTGACTTTAGAGTAAAAAAAACATGGCGGAAGATTTCTGATCTTCCGTCAGCTCGCTTTCTGATTGGGTATCGGGTTTCTCCATTGTGCGTGCGCGTTCGTGCTCGGGGTTCCCACCACACAACAGGATTTCTGTAAATATTCAACATGGACTATAATTAACTGCAACACAATGATTTCAGAACCTTCCATTTTTAATTCTGTGGTTATTGTGCCGTTTTGGGTGTTACTTTGTGGTGTGTTTGGTTAGAGTTGGGACATTACAGAGTGATTGATCAAATATGCTTCCATTTTAGTTTTGCAACGGCCACTTTCTATTGATCAATTCCAGGCTGACAACATCAAGTCCCGCACATTGATAAACCAGACCCGAATCCAAATAGCTCTTACCACAAATGGAGGAAAAAAGATAATTGATGAAGACGACAACAGAGAGAAAAATACACAAATATTTATCCCTTGAAATAATGTATAAAAATAGCATGATTAAAAGGTTACATGTTTACTTCATTATGATTGGTCGATTTCATGTCTGCTGAGCATATTCCCCCCTCTGTTGCTAAGCAGATATAATGTCCATTGTTAATGCTGCCACTATTCCTAAAGTTAGTTTTAGCATGTGCTTGTTCCAAATTTCTCCATCACCAGCAAGAGGCTGTTATTGTGCACTCTTGACCTTCCCGTCAATATACTAGAACTTTCATATTTTCAACATATGCAAGTATATGACTTTTTAGAATAAGAATGCCAATTCCATTTCCATAAACAAATTGCATTGTGGGATCTACATTTGTTGTATACTGCTCATTTAGGCAAATACACGTACACAAGCACTCATCTGAAGTATCTGTCGAGTACATGGTTTGAATGTAGATACCAGCATGCCGCAAAGATCAGATCTTTCTACTTTTTCTGTTTCTGTTGTCAGAGAACTGCTTTTACAGTCTTGTTGCTGAAACCACCGGCAAAGAATTTATGTCTCCCGAACACCCTAAGAAATATCCAGCTCACTCCCGATGTCAGTGGCAGATTCGCGCCCCTAAAGGCTACGCCATCATTGTCAAATTCAAGACCTTCCACATCGAGGATGACTGTGCCAATGACTATGTGGCCATCTACGACTCTCTCAGTCCTGACAGCACTCGCGCCATCACAAAGTGAGTATATGCTTTCAAACCTCAGATTTGACTTCCTGTCATAACATGTACCCGTGTTGCTTCTAGGAATATTCTGAGGTAAATACCAGCTATCCTCTATTGAAAGAATCTGTGACATTCTGTTTTAACAAAATGTTTTGCATAATTTAACTTTGAATATTGTGACTATGTTGTAACGCTAAGTCCACTTAAGCATTTTGACTAGGCATTGAGAAATGTTCCTCACTTTATTGAGTATATATATATATATTTTTTAAATACACTTTTAGGGACCTCAAATTTAAAAGAAAAAAAATTAAAATGATAAAAAAAAATGATTAATGTTTTTTTGTCTCTTCTGCTCACCAAAGCTGCATCGATTTGATCAAAAATATTTGATCACAATACTGACCACAAACTTTTAAACCGTAGTGTATAGGATATATAGAACTATCTTCTATCAAGGACGAAGCCCCCCTCATCGCTGGGCAGCGGTTACTTGACTTTTTCAATTCAGGTTCATTTTTCATGGTTGGCCTCAGGCTTCTAGCTAAAGATTGGCTTCTTAAGACCCCTCTCTAGCACCTCTCGGATACATGCCATTTTTTAGTCACCTTATCACAGGCTTTAGTAAAGGAGAGCTTATTTTTCTTTGCTTTGTGTTTGTTTGTCTACACAACAAATCACTTGAAGTGTATAGGTCGCCAGTGTTGGGGAAGTTACTTTTACAAAGTAGTGTTACTCGTTACTTCTTTAAAAAAGTAATCCATTACTTTACTTAGTTACCCCATATAGAAAGTAACTTTTTACGTTACTCATTACTTTTACGTTACTTTTATGTTGCTTGACTTTGGGCAGAACCCAATATCTGTTCCTAAATGTGTAGGCCTACATAAAGTTCTACTATGCATAATGCCATAAATGCATAATGCATTTATCAAAAAATTTAATATTTATGAAGAAATGCCGGTTAATGGATAGGCATATGCATGGGCGGGGCTAGGGAGGGGCTAGAAAGAAAGCCCCCAAGAAAGACCAAAGCACCCCGTTAGCACCCCCAAAAATCATTTCTGGAAGTAATTATATTCAGGCTGTATTCTATGGAAGTCCTGAACCCCATGGTGAAGAAAAAAAAAGAAAACTTATCTTGTTATTTAGACATAAGAAGGGGACATTCTAATCTGCTTTAAGCCAAATTAAGCGTTCTTATAATGGGTTTTCTATGGGAGGAAAATGCTTAACGTGTAAGTAAACACGTTGCGTTCATATTCTGGGCTCATCTGATTTTTTGTACATAGTATAGCCTACTTTATTATGATTTTAGTATCATAATGATTAATAAATGCACGCACAATTATCCGTGAACTTGATAAATGTTGCAGATATGTTTTACTATGCACGTAAACAAATGCCTTTCAACTTATGTGTGCAAAATTCAGAATTAAATGAATGTGCAGCAATATACAAATAGAGAGTCTGTAGGCCTACTATAGCCTACGTGTTGTAGCTAAATAAGCGCATTTAGTTTCATATTTGTTAAAATATTATAATGTTATTTTTTTTCCATCTATGCTGATTATGAAAAGTGAACAGCGCGAGTAAGATGGATGCGCAATATATCGGGAGACATTGAGTCAATCAGACATGATTTTGACCACTTCATTAAGTTTTGTTTTGAAGAAAGCCTTTCTTTAAAGCGAATTTCGTTTTCTATAAATTGTATCTTAATTTTCATCAATTTTTTATCAACCAAATGCCTGCAAGTAAGAAGCAAATATAGGAGACAATATAATCATGGAAGCGCCGGCGTGGTCACTTGCATTGCACGTGAACTGGAGCATCTCATTATAAATTAACCGAAACTCAACGTATAGAATTTAAGCTTGAAATGTCTTTAAACGAAACAATTCAAAACGAAAAGAAATAGGTAGGCTAGGCTACTCTCTGATTATGTAATCCATTATGTGCATTTCTCTCTGGGGCGTTCACTACGGAGATGGCGATCGCGGTCAAATCTATCAAATGACGCGTTACACACAACATTGTAGGTCGCAAACTGTATCTTGTAGCCAGTGGGCTCTGAACATAATACTCACAACTGCTCAGCCTCTGCCCCGTTTCTAAGGTGACAGAGCCATATAGCTCTTAATAATGTTACGTCCCAGGTACCTCTTTCTCTCATTTATGATCTTAAAGACCCCATAAAGTCAAGTTTTAGTCCATATCTTAAAGGTCATATCTGTCATCTACAGGCTTGTATACTCCTAAAGGCTGACAAAATGCACTTGCAGCACATATTTATATTATATTGTCTTTCATTTTTGGAACAAACATATTGATAATACTCTTCACGGGTTATAATCCACACTAGTGTGCAATGATACAATGTTCTTCTATACAGTTGTCACAGTTCTAACACTCTTTCCATCACAGACAGTGTGGACTTCGCCCTCCTTCAAATCCTCTTGAGGTTGTTTCTTCTGGTAACATCATGCTTGTCAACATGGTCACAGACAAGGTCCAGAAACAAGGATTCAAAGCGGTTTACTCTGCCATTCCTACTACTACTGGTAAACCGTGTAATCATTCTGTACAAATGCTTTAGCATTTTATAATGTCATGTCATCATCCAGATCAGATTAAGTCTTTATACAACAGTTCTTTCTGGTTCTCGAATCTGATTGGCTGAGAGCCGTGCAATATTTCCCCATTATCGGCACCGTTTGTATCACTCCGCTTTGCTGCCACTGTCATGGCGGTTGAGCAAATCCACCATGTTTTTTTTTTTACAAATACTACTGTTGTTTTGTCACAAAATGTAGTTTTAAGAGGTTTTTTTTTGGCTAGAATGTAGTTATTTAGACCTCAAATATGTGACTAATATATAAACATAGCGCCTATTTTACCTTCCGTTTAGACGCTTTCGCAGATGCGAGATCCAGGCCGTGTAGATAGTGCTTAAACATGAGATATAATTAATTTGGGGTATATCAAACAGGCAATCCTTGGTCTTTAATTAAGTGTCATAAGTTTATATTTAGGCTATACTTAACTTAAATCATGTAGGCCACTAGAGCGCTGCTTTTGTACGTTTGACTGAATTGTTTGCTTGTTTATTTCCTTTTGTCTTTTATAATGGCTTTTGTCATTAATTTAAATATTGTTGTTCAATAAATATTATTTTATATAAATAATATGCTGCGTTTAATATTGACAAATGGTCCGTTAGTGATCGTGATATGGACTTGAAAGTTACATTAATGTTTTGCCATTAGATGGTAGCAAAGATGCAGGTAATGCATTCGTTTAGTCGATCTCTCTCTCATAATACCATAATACTCTACATAATACAATAAGCTTCAATGAAACAACTCAACATTCCTTCGTTACTAGATCTAAAGTGACGTTTTAGAATTGGTAACGGAGGCTTGGGCTCAACTGTCAATTTGAGACATGGTGGAAGGAAGTAGTTCTGCACAAAAGAGTGTTTTGTATCTTATTTAATTACTCACTTGTGCCGTTGAACTGTTGTATAAACGTAATACTACACTCGTAGCTGTGCGATATGGCTGTATATTAGTACGCTGTGACGGCTGAATCACAGCCTTGCTGACATACAGCCATATTGCACTGCTACTCGTGTGATATTGCTCATGTAAACACTTGCAGTGTCTGACTTAAAGCAGCCTTGAAACTTGAAAAAGAATGTTGAATTGACTAGAAAGTGTTTCATGTTGGTTGCTTAATAACTTTTTCCCATTCTTTCCCCCTCCCCCATATTCATTTCTAGCTGTGAGCTGTGGAGCATATCTGACTGCTTCCACAGGAAACTTCACCTCTCCGCATTACCCAAGTTTCTTCCCTCCTTTGGTGGACTGCAATTGGAACATCAATGTAAGCCTCACAACACGGTTTCACTCTTTTTTTTGTTTACTAACAGATTCCCCTTTTCCACCGCCACGGTTTCCGGTGCGGGCTCCCGACCTGTGTCTGTTCTCGAACCGCTCCACGCATTTCCACTGCAAAAAAGGGGGTTCCAGGCCTGTTCTGGTGTTCTCGAACCGCTCCACGCATTTCCACTTATCAATAGGGGGTTCCAGGCCAGTTCCGATGTGGCCTTCCTGCCTGTGTCTGTTCTCGAACCGTTGTGTGCATTTCCACTGCAAAAAAGGGGGTTCCGGGCCTGTTCTGGTGCGGGCTGCTGGCCTGTGTCCATTCTCGAACCATTCAGCACATTTCCACTTCACAATAGGGGGTTCTGTAGAAATGCTGCCGCTGTCTCGCGCGCGAGAGAGACCCAGTGTGCAAGAGAGCGAGTGAATCTAGGGTTTCAGTTTCAATTTAGACAGATGAGAGAACGGGCAGGTTATGTGAGCTGCTGGTACGCTAAAATCACTCTTGGTACTGGGAACAACAAAACAGAAGTGCAGCACTGCCTACACAAACACCGGGAGACTCAATGTTGTATTCAGATAAACAACACATAGTAGCGCTACATCACCGTTCGTTCCTCAAGGAAACACGCGGTCTGTTCGAGAACACGTTCTGGCTCCAGAACGAGAACCATTCTGGTGGAAAAGGGTTAAGAGAGTACTCGTCTTAAAATTAAAGGTATATTTGAGTTCAATTTTCAAGTATTTCTTCATTTGATGTAATATTGGTTCTCTTTGTATTATTTTCTTTTTTCCGGGAAACACCAAACATCTCTGCCTAGTGTTTCTGCCTAACATCAATTTTGTGTTTCAAAAAAGAACGGAAATAATATGCGATTAGAGCAATATGATGGTGATGAAATGAAGACAACATTTTCATATTTCGATGAACGATTCCTCTTGAAGAGTTTGTTGATTCATGCCTTTTTGAAAATAACCCTGAAGACTATCATGTGGAATCTGCAGGTTCCTGCTGGCAAAAAGATAAAGATTGAGTTCAGTATGTTCCGTGTGAAGGAGCCAGGGGTGGACACTAACAACTGTCACAAAGACTACATAGAGGTGCTGGGAAAAAAGTAAGTTCTGCCATCTGTCCCGCCATGACAGCCAGAAAGATTTCATTTGTTTCTTGAATGGCATTAAGCTCAATTTACTGTATCTGAAAAAAACCAGCTGGAGCAGTCTGTTGGCCACTATTTTTGTTGTTCTTGTTATTCTTGTCAAGTTTTTGTTGTTGATTTCCTAGCCTTTGTTTTATTAACTGCTCTTTCCTTCCTCGAAATATATATTTTTTAAGGTATTGTGGGGAGAGACATAGATTTGTGCTCTCTAGCACCAGCAATACCTTGGAAGTGAAGTTCCATTCAGATGAATCCTACACTGATAAGGGATTCAGCATCATTTACACCGCATTTGACCCTGCAAACCGTACGCAAGCTCAGTGTTTCAATATGACCATCTAAATGAAGTGATCAGTTTTTGATCCAAGAACATTTAAAACAGACAGATCATATTATTCTATCATTAGAAATCTCCTTCACTTCTTGTGTTGAGTTCTGGCTGTCTTCCTGTTTTCTTCTCCAGCTTGCCCTGGTACGTTTGCGTGCACCTCAGGCTTGTGTATCACACAACAGCAGCGCTGTGACGGGTGGAACGACTGTGAGGACATGAGTGATGAGAAACAATGCAGTAAGTCTCACCCCAGTCAGGATGTTGTAACATTTAGTTTAAACCTTTCAATTTATTAATTAGAGCTTGAATTGGAATAGCCCTGTCCGGCGGGATATTGATTCGGAATGACAGGAAGATGCACAACACAGATAATTCATCAGTCAGAATTAATGATAAATAATTGCATCAATAATTTAATTATGTTGATTATTCCGTAATATATAGATCAGTATCTATATTGTTTACAATTACTGATACAACAGTATCTGTTGTTTTCTTCAGCTGATTGGACAGATTCCTCCTAATTAAGTTTGGAATAAACCAATGAATAAAATTTAATTTTGCCAAACAGCACCTCATTGTTTTCAGATAACTTAAGAACATTTACAACAAAATTTGAACAATTCTATTTATTGTGTTTATTATATTAAATATTATAAACTAAATGTATAAGTAATTATAAATTAAAGCATTCTGAGAAATTAGGTGTTTTTGGTTCATAAAATGAACGCTATGTTTTGATCATTTTTGAAATCATTCAATGTTTCTGGAAATAGGAAGCATGGTTATGGTTAATTCATACTGGGGAAAAAATACATGTAAATTCTGTTTCTTTATCTTCTTATTTGAATTATAATTCTGCATCCTGTTTGCTACCTATCATTAGCCATTGAAATTGGGAATACTTGAAAATCTGTTTATTTGAAATATCCTTTTCAGGACAGTATACATTGTACTAATATCTGACAAAGTTAGGTGATGTTTCAAATAAATGTAGCATTATTCACTATGTGTTTTTAATGTTTCAGGCTGTGGTGAGGGACAGTTCACTTGCAGTAATGGCATTTGTAAGCCTCAGTTCTTTGTCTGTGACCGATCGAATGACTGTGGCGACAACAGTGATGAGAAACATTGCGGTGAGTTTCTCCTATTACATTTCAACAAACATAATTATTTATCTTTTTATTGCTCAGTTCCGCATTTACATTTCAGCAGTGATGCCCATTTGGAAACCCTGCTCAAAAGGAAGTCAATTTAAATGGAACAAAATCCATTTAAGGATACACTAAGCATTCACACAGATAAAGCAGTGGCCTAGTAAAGCAGGACCTTGATGAGATCACACGACCAGCTGTTTTCTGGGATTCAAATAAACACTAGTTTAAGACGAATTTACCTTAAACTGGGATTTTCTTTGAGAACTTCAACATATGTACACCTTTAACACTTGCTTTGTTGTTGCATACTTCAAAAGGCCACTTTCATTTTTACCATTGAAGGACACTTGACAAGGCTTTGTTTTGTTGTTCCTCCTAGATTGTGGTATTGCTGAGGAAAGGTGCGGGGATGGCGCCTGCATCTCAAAGGATTATGTATGTGATGGCAAAAATGACTGTGCTGATGGCAGCGATGAGGTCTCCTGCTCAGGAGGTGAGTGGATTTAACTTACTGCCTTTACATAGAGGATAACACTAGGTTGGTAACACAAGTTTGTTTTGTAAGCTTATCTGCATTGCATATTGTCTATTATGAGAACCAGACTTGTTCACAAGCAACAAACTAACTTAGTTCATCATGGCATCATGGTTTATTCCCTTTAAGGTGACTTAAAATAAAATAAAATAAATTCCAATATAAAAAAAATAAGAATCTATCAATCAATCTACAGAAATGGTACAAAGTGGATACAATACAGATACAATTGAATTAGCCATTATAGGTGTTATGGATTTTCTATCCTCAAACCTAACTATACTAGATTTGTCTCGTAAGACTAACTATTCTAGTATAACTTATACGCTAGTGCGTCTAAATATAATTGACGTTAGCTACGTTCACACATCAGCGAGTCTCCGCTCCCTAACTATACTTCAGCGAGTCTCCAGTCGACCACAGCATCCGTTCCCTAACTATACTTTAGCGAGTCTCCAGTCGACTACAGCATCCGCTCCCTAACTATACTTCAGCGAGTCTCCAGTCGACTACAGCATCCGCTCCCTAACTATACTTCAGCGAGTCTCCAGTCGACTACAGCATCCGCTCCCTAACTATACTTCAGCGAGTCTCCAGTCGACTACAGCATCTCCTCCCTAACTATACTTCAGCGAGTCTCCAGTCGACTACAGCATACGCTCCCTAACCATACTTCAGCGAGTCTCCAGTCGACTACAGCATCCGCTCCCTAACTATACTTCAGCGATTCTCCAGTCGACTACAGCATCCGCTCCCTAACTATACTTCAGCGAGTCTCCAGTCGACTACAGCATCCGCTCCCTAACCATACTTCAGCGAGTCTCCAGTCGACTACAGCATCCGCTCCCTAACTATACTTCAGCGAGTCTCCAGTCGACTACAGCATCCGCTCCCTAACTATACTTCAGCGAGTCTCCAGTCGACTACAGCATCCGCTCCCTAACTATACATCAGCGAGTCTCCAGTCGACTACAGCATCCCTAACTATACTTCAGCGAGTCTCCAGTCGACTACAGCATACGCTCCCTAACCATACTTCAGCGAGTCTCCAGTCGACTACAGCATCCGCTCCCTAACTATACTTCAGCGATTCTCCAGTCGACTACAGCATCCGCTCCCTAACTATACTTCAGCGAGTCTCCAGTCGACTACAGCATCCGCTCCCTAACCATACTTCAGCGAGTCTCCAGTCGACTACAGCATCCGCTCCCTAACTATACTTCAGCGAGTCTCCAGTCGACTACAGCATCTCCTCCCTAACTATACTTCAGCGAGTCTCCAGTCGACTACAGCATACGCTCCCTAACCATACTTCAGCGAGTCTCCAGTCGACTACAGCATCCGCTCCCTAACTATACTTCAGCGAGTCTCCAGTCGACTACAGCATCCGCTCCCTAACCATACTTCAGCGAGTCTCCAGTCGACTACAGCATCCGCTCCCTAACTATACTTCAGCGAGTCTCCAGTCGACTACAGCATCTGCTCCCTAACTATACTTCAGCGAGTCTCCAGTCGACTACAGCATCCGCTCCCTAACTATACTTCAGCGAGTCTCCAGTGGACCACAGCATCCGTTCCCTAACTATACTTCAGCGAGTCTCCAGTCGACTACAGCATCCGCTCCCTAACTATACTTTAGCGAGTCTCCAGTCGACTACAGCATCCGCTCCCTAACCATACTTCAGCGAGTCTCCAGTCGACTACAGCATCCGCTCCCTAACTATACTTCAGCGAGTCTCCAGTCGACTACAGCATCCGCTCCCTAACCATACTTCAGCGAGTCTCCAGTCGACTACAGCATCCGCTCCCTAACTATACTTCAGCGAGTCTCCAGTCGACTACAGCATCTGCTCCCTAACTATACTTCAGCGAGTCTCCAGTCGACTACAGCATCCGCTCCCTAACTATACTTCAGCGAGTCTCCAGTCGACCACAGCATCCGTTCCCTAACTCTACTTCAGCGATTCTCCAGTCGACTACAGCATCCGCTCCCTAACTATACTTCAGCGAGTCTCCAGTCGACTACAGCATCCGCTCCCTAACTATACTTCAGCGAGTCTCCAGTCGACTACAGCATCCGCTCCCTAACTATACTTCAGCGAGTCTCCAGTCGACTACAGCATCTGCTCCCTAACTATACTTCAGCGATTCTCCAGTCGACTACAGCATCCGCTCCCTAACTATACTTCAGCGAGTCTCCAGTCGACTACAGCATCCGCTCCCTAACCATACTTCAGCGAGTCTCCAGTCGACTACAGCATCCGCTCCCTAACTATACTTCAGCGAGTATCCAGTCGACTACAGCATCCGCTCCCTAACTATACTTCAGCGAGTCTCCAGTCGACTACAGCATCCGCTCCCTAACTATACTTCAGCGAGTCTCCAGTCGACTACAGCATCCGCTCCCTAACTATACATCAGCGAGTCTCCAGTCGACTACAGCATCCCTAACTATACTTCAGCGAGTCTCCAGTCGACTACAGCATCTCCTCCCTAACTATACTTCAGCGAGTCTCCAGTCAACTACAGCATACGCTCCCTAACTATACTTCAGCGAGTCCCAGTCGACTACAGCATCCGCTCCCTAACTATACTTCAGCGAGTCTCCAGTCGACTACAGCATCTGCTCCTTAACTATACTTCAGCGAGTCTCCAGTCGACTACAGCATCTGCTCCCTAACTATACTTCAGCGAGTCTCCAGTCGACTACAGCATCCGCTCCCTAACTATACTTCAGCGAGTCTCCAGTTGACTACAGCATCCGCTCCCTAACTATACTTCAGTGAGTCTCCAGTCGACCACAGCATCCGTTCCCTAACTCTACTTCAGCGATTCTCCAGTCGACTACAGCATCCGCTCCCTAACTATACTTCAGCGAGTCTCCAGTCGACTACAGCATCCGCTCCCTAACTCTACTTCAGCGATTCTCCAGTCGACTACAGCATCCGCTCCCTAACTATACTTCAGCGAGTCTCCAGTCGACTACAGCATCTCCTCCCTAACTATACTTCAGCGAGTCTCCAGTCGACTACAGCATCCGCTCCCTAACTATACTTCAGCGAGTCTCCAGTCGACTACAGCATCCGTTCTCTAACTATACTTCAGCGAGTCTCAAGTCGACTACAGCATCCGCTCCTTAACTATACTTCAGCGAGTCTCCAGTCAACTACAGCATCTGCTCCCTAACTATACTTCAGCGAGTCTCCAGTCGACTACAGCATCCGCTCCCTAACTATACTTCAGCGAGTCTCCAGTCGACTACAGCATCCGCTCCCTAACTATACTTCAGCGAGTCTCCAGTCGACTACAGCATCCGCTCCCTAACCATACTTCAGCGAGTCTCCAGTCGACTACAGCATCCGCTCCCTAACTATACTTCAGCGAGTCTCCAGTCGACTACAGCATCTGCTCCCTAACTATACTTCAGCGATTCTCCAGTCGACTACAGCATCCGTTCCCTAACTATACTTCAGAGAGTCTCCAGTCGACTACAGCATCTGCTTCCTAACTATACTTCAGCGATTCTCCAGTCAACTACAGCATCCGTCTAAATCTCCAGCGAGTCTCCAGTCGACTACAGCGTCCAGAGCCGATAATCTAACTTACTTGTTCTCTTGCTGCGCAGCTTTAATGACAGACGGACTTGAGTAATTGTCCTTTAAACGTTCTTTATTACGGCCGGGAGTCTCGAGTAGTTCTCAGAGAATCTCCCAAAAAGAAGCAATAAGCATGGCCGGTGGATCTCAGACAAATCCCATTGAGAATCCCCCGAGTAAGCACAAATACAACAGTTTTATAGAATAAGGAGGTATGGCAAAAATGACATGAAACATTACTTAATTTGATTGGTTCTTCGTTGACAAGCCGTTTGGTTACTAGCTAACTAAACTCTGTTTTTAGTTTCAAGTTTAGACAGCTGTCTAGTTTAATTTCCCCAATTATGTTATTTATACACACACACGCACACACTCAAAGTCACACGTTTTCCATTGGTTTCGAACAGTACATTCTGTTCAAATGTTAGATGTTAAATTAGGTTAGATGTTAGTCTAACCTGGTTAGTTTAATATATATATATATAGTTTAAATTTTCCACCACATAGGTCACACAATTATAGCTTATATCTGTTATTTATATATATATATATATATATATATATATATACACTTACCTAAATGATTATTAGGAACACCATACTAATACTGTGTTTGACCTCCTTTCGCCTTTCGAACTGCCTTAATTCTACGTGGCATTGATTCAACAAGGTGCTGAAAGCATTCTTTAGAAATGTTGGCCCATATTGATAGGATAGCATCTTGCAGTTGATGGAGATTTGTAGGATGCACATCCAGGGCACGAAGCTCCCATTCCACCACATCCCAAAGATGTTCTATTGGGTTGAGATCTGGTGACTGCATTAGGGGCCATTTTAGTACAGTGAACTCATTGTCATGTTCAAGAAACTAATTTGAAATTATTTGAGCTTTGTGACATGGTGCATTATCCTGCTGGAAGTAGCCATAAAGGGATGGACATAAAGGGATGGTTAGGTAGGCCGTGGCATTTAAACGATGCCCAATTGGCACTAAGGGGCCTAAAGTGTGCCAAGAAAACATCCCCCACACCATTACACCACCACCACCAGCCTGCACAGTGGTAACAAGGCATGATGGATCCATGTTCTCATTCTGTTTACGCCAAATTCTGACTCTACCATCTGAATGTCTCAACAGAATCAGAGACTCATCAGACCAGGCAACATTTTTCAGTCCTCAACTGTTCAATTTTGGTGAGCTCTTTTTGGTTCCTATTTGTAGTGGAGATGAGTGGTACCCGGTGGGGTCTTCTGCTGTTGTAGCCCATCCGCCTCAAGGTTGTGCGTGTTGTGGCTTCACAAATGCTTTGCTGCATACCTCGGTTGTAACGAGTGGTTATTTCAGTCAAAGTTGCTCTTCTATCAGCTTGAATCAGTCGGCCCATTCTCCTCTGTCCTCTAGCATCAACAAGGCATTTTCGCCCACAGGACTGCCGCATACTGGATGTTTTTCCCTTTTCACACTATTATTTGTAAACCCTAGACATTCAGTTTGGAGTTCAGAAGATTGTCTTGACCAGGACTACACCCCTAAATGCATTGAAGCAACTGCCATGTGATTGGTTGATTAGATAATTGCATTAATGAGAAATTGAACAGGTGTTCCTAATAATCCTTTAGGTGAGTGTATAAATACATATATATATATATATATATATATATATATATATATATATATATATATATATATATATATATACACACACACAATAGAAAAGAAAGATTTTATTTTCTTTGGGCAGAATTTAATGTTTTTTGTGAGACATACAGGTCCTGAGTTATTCACAAAATTGTAAATTATTAAACATATTAAAGTGCTTTCTATTGTTTGGCTGGATGTTCGTGTGTGCGTGTGTGTGTGTGTGTGTGTGCGAGTACTGAGTGAGATTTGGGGCCATGCTGTGTGTGTTTAGCTTAGGGTCTCTATTGTCAGAAAGATCAGTTTATTTATCTAAAAGATTGTCATCACAGTAAATGGTCAGCCACTGAAAAGGTGAACTAAAATATTTAAAGTTTTAGGACATTTTGGAATGCTTTAAATTATACTTTAATCTTTAATCAACTTTTTCAGCCATTAAGCTGCTGTATTTGCATCCTCTTTTTTCTTCTAAGTGATCAGCTACAGAAGTGGAGAAACACAGCCAGTAGAAATCAAATTGACATGTACATTCACACTAAATATTAAGTACCATTACATACATTATTAACCTGCTTTTAATATGCATAGACTCTTGTGATGGCAATTGCTTCAACACTTAGGCTGAAACGGTTGTGAAATCACACATGTTGGTCTTTTCCAACTTGTTCATCCCTTATTTACCTCCTACTCTTTCTACCCCAAAGTTGTTCATTGTTTTTGTATCCTTCAGCTGAGATAAGGGACCTATCCCACAATCCATAGGCCTGATCAATAAGCTGGCTCTTGCATGGTCTTTCAGGTCTTTGATGATAAAAAGAAGCTGCAATTGATGGTTTATTTCCCTCGTTCAAGTTTTACTTTATGCTCTCTTCCTCTCTTAGCGGCTGGCATCTGCAATGATTTCTCCTTCAGGTGTAAAGACAAGCAGTGTGTAAACAAAGTGAACGCAGAGTGTGATCGCGAAGACGACTGCTCAGATGGTTCGGATGAACAGGGATGCGGTAAGTCACATTGTTTAATGTATTTTTTTCACTCAAACAAAAGTGAAGATGCTCTTTTAGTCTGGACAAAACATGGGCAGTAACCATTCAACACACAAAGTTACTCAATATTAATAACTTTTTGATTAATTTGCAGCAGTGATGATATTTAGAACAACAGCACTGCTGTCTGAGATATTTGTTAAATACATAATTGAACTGTAGTGCTCAGGTGTGTATTTCAGCTACTATTTTACAATGATTTAAAATGTGGCTCATCCAGTCATATATTTTATATCATTTTATTGGATTTTATATATTTTATTTTTATTATATTGTATTATATTTAGGCCTGGGAGAAAAAAATCGATTCACCTAGCTATCGCAATTATTATTATTTTTTTTATTCTAAATTTTTTTTTTTATTCCAGAATCAATATTTATTCAAATTCAATTGCTTTATTTTTGTCCTTGCTTGTAGATGAGGTTGACAGAAGTTTGCCACTTTCGTTCCAACAGAGGATGAAATGTGTCGTTATCTATAAATGTGTAGAGTGATGTAATATCCCAGGTGGAAGAGACGTGAAACCGAAAGCACTGAAAAGCCCTTGCGCTGCTCATATGCTGAGAGAGACATAAGACAATAGAGCCGCACGATTCATCTTTAAAAGACCGTGAAATCGATTCAAACACCCACGCGATCTTTCAATTCGTCTGTCTATTAAACTTTGACAAAATCATATCGTAGCATTCAAAGCTGTGAGAGAGTTGTCATGAAACCGCTTCACAAACAGTCTTTTCAACCTCATAGTATCATTATTTCTGTGATGCAATAGTTACAATTATCATAGAAGTACTTGGATAAAAGTTTAAACTTCAAATATGAACACTGATGTCTACGATAGCGATCAAAATCAGCCTTTGATAGAAACTTGGTGCTTAACATAACGCATTTATCGATTACATTGTTTTTTTTCTAAATGTGACTCTTATACATCATGTAGGGTGAATTCGGGTAATCTGGGACATTTTTTTGCAATTTTGACTTCTGCGATGTATTTCGATCTAACACATTAGACTTTTCTGAAATCCCTAAGATGTTTTCTAACCACACCAGAAGAAAGAATGTAGATATTATACCCAGAGGAGACCTGCAACACCTATTAGTGTGTTTGTGCCAAAAACAAAAATTCTGCCTGAATTTTATATTCTATTATAATTTTATAATGGCTTTATATTAGAGTTAATTTTAAAGTGGTCTACCCCTAAGTTGTAATGAGATCTACGCCCTTCTTAAAAAAATCGCAATACATATCGTATCGGCACCCAAGTATCGTGATAGTATCGAATCTTGAGATGGGTGTATCGTCCCAGCCCTTATTATATTCTATATATATATATATATATATATATATATTTGCGTGATATGGATTATCTGTGTTGTTGTTTTATGAATCAGTATCAGCCAATATTTGAGATTTTAAGATTTAGATCATCTTGTGCTAATTTACATCAGTTATGGCAAAGATTTTACCCTTAACATCAAACTGTCTTCTAGTGATGTTCTTGTAATTTATTTTAAGATTTAGGTAATCTAGCAGCGATTTAGATTATGGCAAAAAAATAAGTACAGCAGCTTTTATTAATTTGAAATGCACAGTAAAATCTCTTTTAGAAAAACTCTTTTATAAAACCCAGCTAATGGTTCAAATCACTTACAGTAGATTTAGTTATGAAATGGTATAGCTTTATAATATATAATGATATGTAAGAGAATACAATTACCGCCCATGCAGCTCTAGTGTCTTTATTGCGTAATTATTTGAAGATAATGAGCTTCTCAGTGTTTTCACAAGCTTTTGGTGTTTCAGCGCATTTAAAAACAATTGTCATTTCCAGAAGTTGCTGAATAATCGACAATGTGGTAATTAGTGTGGAAAAAAATGCACATTAAAGCCCAAAGCCATTATACTTATTTTATGAAATCTTACTTGACATTTCTTCATTCTCTCTACTTCTTTTATAGGCCTCAGGGTTGCTAGTTTCTTTTTCCTTTCTTCATTGTGTTTTTATCAGCCAGCACGGTTCGTTCCTCCATATATCTGCCTTGTTATGATTCTGCTCGAGTCCCGCTAAAGGCCGACGGTCCTGTGAGTCAGAGCAGATGTTTCGAGAAACTCGAACTTTCAGTGCTAACACTTTTTGCAGCTAGCCCTCTGATCTTATCCCTGCTGGTCTCGAACAAGACCTCCTTAACCTCTCATCTCAGCATGCCAATGATATCTCTTCCGTTGTCTTTCTTGAAGTCTCTCTTTGTGCTTGAACCATTCCTACAATTTGGTTTCAGACTGTGGAGTCCGGCCATACAAGCACAACCGTATTGTGGGTGGGCAGAACGCAGATGTGGGTGAATGGCCGTGGCAGGTCAGCCTACATTTCAAGACCAACGGACACACTTGCGGCGCCTCAATCATCTCCAACAAATGGCTGCTTTGTGCTGCCCACTGCTTCATCCAGTCTAGTTCAGCCGAGTGAGTCGGTTTATTGCATCTCTGTATGGCTGTGTTTTATTTGGTCTGCTTAATTTAGTCTGTTAGCTGTAGTTGATGTTATCAGAGGCACGAATTAGACATTTGCTAAGTATCTTTCTCCATTTGCTTTGTGCTCAAACATTTTGGTCAAAGACTGAGCTTGTATTTATTCTCATTGGCCAGCAGGTGGAGCACAAGACATGGCATAAAATCATATTTTACTTTGAGTTAATCCAACATGTTTCTGAGACTGAAACACGAAGGCTGAACTGAAAGATAATTCGCTCTCCTGAGCTATGCTTTCACCGTGAAATCAAAATTGACCCCATTTTACTTTGTTAATAAACGTTTCTGGTCTTTTTTGTGAATGATACATCAATGCACAAATGTCTTTCATCAAAATGTAATAACTTGTTCCACCTCTGAAATGACTTTGCTTTTCGGCTGAAATTAACAAGCCCTCTTATTTTCCAATCCCTCTTCATTTACCCTACCGGTCAAAAGTTTAGAATAATTAGGATTTCGTTTTTGAAAAAAAGAAAAGTAAAAGTCTCTCATGCTCACCAAGGCATTTGATTAAAAACACTGTAAAAACAGTAATTTTGTGAAATATTCATTAAAGAATTCCACCAAAATAGTAAGTAGCAAAAACTGTTTTTAACATTGATAATGATAAGAACCATTATTAAAAATTGAGCACCAATAATAATTGATTATAAAATAAAATCTAAATGAGAAAAATGAGTGAGTACCAATAAAAGTGAGCACAAAATCATCATAATTTAGAATGATTTCTGAAGGATCATGTGACACTGAAGACTGGAGTAATGATGCTGAAAATTCAGCTTTGACATCACAGGAATAAATTATATTTTAAAATATATTCAAATGGAAAACAGTTATTTTAAATAGTAATAATATTTCACAATATTACTGTATTTTTTGATCAAATAAATGCAGCCTTGGTGACCAGAAGATAATTCTTTAAAAAAACATGAAATAATAAAACAGCTTTTCACAATCCTGACAGTACTTTTTTTTTTTTTTTATTAAATCTGATTTCCTCAGATTTCCTGTCAAAATACAGACTTAAAATGGATTTGACTGCCATTTCATGTTGACCTTTCAAAACATCTGATTTAAACAACTAACCTCCAAAACAACATTGTGTTCATTGTCTCTTCCAACAGCTACGGAATGCCATCCAGCTGGCTGACGTACAGTGGTCTGCGGGACCAGAACATCCAGGACGGCTCTGTTCAGCAGCGTACTATAAAGACCATCATCCCCCACCCAAGCTACAATGAAATGACCTACGATTATGACATCTCCTTGTTGGAACTGAGCCAGCCATTGAACTTCAGCAACACCGTGCATCCCATCTGCCTTCCAGCATCGACCCACGTTTTCTCGGCCGGCAGTTCCTGCTTCGTGACGGGCTGGGGCACGCTCCGAGAGGGAGGTGAGACAGCTTGTGTGCCTGAGGGCTGCCCTTTGCGTTTGGAGTTCCGCTTTTTCATGAGATACCTTTGGAATTGTGCCTCACAAGTTTGACATTCATCAATCCCTTGTCTCAATGTCACTTTGCACAACTTTTGTTATACGATTTTGTTATTTGTGGAATCACATTACTAGTTCTAATAAATGTTTCAAATTATGACTGAGTAAAGATGCTTTTTGGTTTTAGTATGGTTCTCATAGGACTAATGATTTATGTATGTGTTGTAGGAGTTGCTGCAAGAATCCTGCAGAAAGCAGAAGTTAAGGTGATTAATGATACAGTATGCAACATGGTGACCGAAGGTCAGGTGACCTCTAGAATGATGTGTAGCGGCTACCTCGCTGGAGGTGTGGACGCTTGTCAGGTAAAAAAAAACATTCTTATGAAATCACACTGAATCTGATATTTTCATTACTTACAGTATATATATGTACTGTACCGGTCAAAAGTTTACTAAATACATGGTAGTAATTTAGAAATATATATATATTTTTAATGTTTTTAAAATAAGTATCTTATGCTCATCAGGCCTGCCTTTATTTGTTTAAGAGTACAGGGGGGAAAATATTACAATTTAAAATAATGGTTTTCTATTTGAATATCATTACTCCAGTCTTCAGTGTCACATGATCTTTCAGAAATCATTATAATATCTGATTTGATGCTCAGTTGTTATCAATGTTGGAAACAGTTGTGCTGCTTAATATTTTTTTGGAACCTGTGATACTTTTTTCAGGATTCATTGATTAATAAAAAGTTCATAAAGAACAGCATTTATTCAAAATAGAAATATTTTCTAACAATGATTAAAAAGTGATAAAATAATGCATTATTGAACACATCCTTGCTGAATAAAAGTATTAATTTCTTTAAAAAATAGAAAACTATAATAACAAACTTTTGAACAGTAGTGTATATTGTTACAAAAGATTTCTATTTAAAATAAATGCTGTTCTTTTTTTAAACTTTTTATTCATCAAAGAATCCTTAAAAAATGATCACAGGTTATAAAAAAATATGAAGCAACTGTTTCCAACATTTATAATGGATCATTGGTGAAATTGTTCACCCTCAATCTTAATTCCAAATTGTTTGGATTACTATTGAAATAGCTAATTCAACTGTGAGAATGTGTCAATGTTGACCGCAACTTAAGGGCTATTATCCCAATATTTTTTCTAAAATTAGCATTTACAGAGTTACAATAATAACACCATCAATGCAGCTAAAAAGCTTTCTAACTAAAACTTGTGCAAAGATTACACATTTATGAATGGTAATGAATTCACGGTGGTTTAATAGCCATTTAGATGCATTGTCAAGCCTTTTTCATCCTGTTCTATTCATTCAGAAACACCTACAGTACAAATATGACATGAGCATAATGCCATCAAAGTGTTCAGCTAATGTTGTTGTCTTCCTGCAGTGTGTGTACACCCTCGTAGTGGAGAAGATTAATTATTCTACCTTGTTCCCTGATATTTAAATGAGCTGATTTCCATAATTTCTACTTCTATCTCACTTGTTATTCATCTTGCTTTCCCCTTCTGAACGCTCTGTGCGTCGTCTCTCTTATTCTGGGTGTAATCATCTTAGTGTGCTTTTTTTCCTCGCACAGGTTCCGGTCCTGGTCTTGTGACTCCTTTCTGTCTATCTCTCCAGCTATAGGAGCTCATAGATTTTGCTTTCTCTCTCTCTCTGTACCTTGTTAATATACTCCCTCTCCCTCTCTCTCTCTCTCCCTCTCTCTCTCACCTCCCAATTCAAATATGCTTTATTGCCACGTCGGTTTACATTGCAATATTGGCAAAGTAATTAAGAGCCGAATTGTATTACACACAAAACAAATCATTCAGGAATAATAGTAATGGAATGAAATGACACAGTAAATAAGCAGCTTAAATTAGAGGTACAAAATAATAAATGATAAATGATTGCAATAATTAAAATGTTTGCAATTGCTTCACACACCCTCCTTTTTTCTTTCTATTTTCTCACATACATAATCAACATTTCATCTCCTCTTTTAATTTCAAGCTATTTATTCGCATGATTGTTTTATATACAATATTACCAAAGCCTTATAGACAATAAAAAAAGTGTCCAGTAATACTAAAATAAATAACCACAATAAATATACAATAAATTAAAATAATATAAACATTCATTAATGAACATTCTCTTGAGTAGATCAACAGGCAACTCTTGAATATGCTGATCAAATATGTTTTGTTACATAAGTCCTCCATGCATTTTGGTCTTTTTCAAACAGTTTTGGAAAACGTGGAATGATATTTTAAAGTGTCTTTCTTTTGGCTTCCGTAGGGAGACTCGGGCGGGCCTCTTGTGTGTCGTTCCGATGTTGGCAAATGGTTCCAGGCTGGCATAGTGAGCTGGGGTGAAGGCTGCGCTCGGCGGAACAAGCCTGGCATCTACACGCGTGTCACCAAACTACGGGACTGGATCCGTGAAATCACATCCGTATAGTGGAGCCTGGACCTGCAATCATACGACAACCAAAGAAGAACAGAAATGTTCAGCTCTGTGAATATTTAGTACAGTATGTGAGCCACACTCGCACAATACAGCTTCGGTTGTCATCATTTGTGAGAAAAAAACTGCATTCAAATTGAACTTGCATACGTTTCAGACCACCTGGTTGGCTTATCAGTGAGGTTTTTCATAGCTGTATCAATCTAAAGTTGAGTTCATCTTTAGCCAACCAAATAAAAAACTTCATTAAATACATGCAGATACAACTATAATGAGGGGATATACATATATATATCACTGTGATGCACTGTTACACTCTTTTACCAACTTTCATTTCGAATCTGATTTCTTGGACAGTAACTTCATAAATGGCACTTAGAGATCAAACTGTCCTATAATGAGATTGCCAACAACTTCTGACCTGGTGGAATTCATGTTGTTATCTTTCTGAATTATGTTCTGTTTTATACAAATCTTTTAACTTTTTCTTATGCTCAAAACGTGCCTTTATTCCAAAGACTGGACTTTGCCTCTTCTCAGAAACAATGACTCTTGTGTTTCAGACATTTGAGCGAGCTTCAGTGCCTACATTTTTTTTTTTTTTTTTTTTTTTTTGAAGGTCAAAAGCTTCTTTGCAATCTAGAAATTTCTGTAAGCATCCCACTCAGGCTGACCTTCTTTCCTCACATCTGTGTGATCTCGGGACCTCAGTGGCAAAGCTCTAAAATGGAGGATTAGGTAAAAATAGGATATTTCCGTCATCCATTTGCCAATACAACCAAGGCCAACGTAGGTCGCTCACTTCTGCTGCATGTTAAAGTTCCAGCCAATCAATGTCAAAGCAGTTGGCTGAAACAACCCAGCAGGATGGTCTCTGCTTTAAAGAGTCCTGAACATATTGAGGAATCTATAACGGCGGATCCTCAAAGACTTGGCAAGTTTCTTTCCCATGGAAAGTCCACTTGTTTAAGTACGAATTTCAGGCTTTGTAGTGTAGTGATTTAATCTCCCAGGAGGTACAAAAGACGCACGCTGTATGTTGAGGGATGTCAAGCAATGGATTATATATTTATGTACTATTCGAGTTTCATATAGCATCATGATGTATAATTTGACCTGTTAGGCTTTCGTTTTTAAATTGTGAAAATTTCAAACAGATTTTTAAATTGTTTAACTAACATTATTGTATATGGTTTTAAGTGTCTGGGTGACTAACATTTGTAAATGTTTAACATGCTTTTTAAATCCAAATTTAGCAGATTACTTTTTCTGTGTAGTTTCATTGTGTTTTCTATTTAAACACTATGCAAATGTTTTAATGTATTCAAATTTCCCAAGAGTTTACAGTGTTCTCTTGGACAATAAAATACATGGTGGGTTTACAGTGTCAATATCTCTTTTTTTTTCTTCAGAATACAACATTTTTGCTTAATTTCCATGTAATTTAATTTCCCCCTGAAAATGCAAATGTAGTAAAAACAACCGAAAACTCAATATTAAATTAGCTGACCTTGGCATAAATAACCAACCTCACATCAACATTGCCTTCAACAATTATTTGCCCATAAATCAGTGGTCTCCTAATGGAAAGGGAAACATGTCTGCTCTTTTCAGTTGATACGATCGAGAACCCAAAGCATGACTTTGTTACAGATGTGAATGTACTTAGTTTTGACCTTGCACCAATTAAAAAGCTCTAGGTTTAATTAAGCTTTGCACTGCACTGCAACAGTTGTTTTAAATGGTTGGCAGAGTATTGAACTTAAGCTAATTACATGCCAGATTTGACCTTGTATGAGCTTTAGATTGGTGCTCAACCTTTTTATATTATCTACAATTGATGTCATTACAACTCTTGCACTTAGCATATTGCGCAGTAATATGGTATCTAGGCAGCCAAAGGTCACTACCACTTGATTGAAACACAGAATTTTGGTAAATAAAATGAATGAATGAAATCCAGCTAACCATTAGTTTAACCAATTTTTTCCATAGGCCTACTGTATTTCCGTTAGCTTACTGTTTAGGCTACAGCCTGACAATAGTTTAGGTCGTTTTAATGGTGAGATTCATCCTGCGTCATAAATATTCTAATTTATGCAAATAACGTGAACGTTGAGGTGGGCAAAGCTGTGTTCGGTGAGTAGATTATTTTTTTTTTTTTTTAGCGAAGTTGTTTGGTGTTTTTGCTCAAGTTCATTGTTTTTTAATGGAGAAACCACGAAATATGTAAATTTGTACAAACAAGGCGTAATAATTTGCCGATACAGCTCCATAGGATAGCAGGTTTGGCGCTCCGATCATTTCAATTAAAAGGATAACTATGGCGGCAAATCAATGCCTTAAGCCCCGTTCACACTACAAGCGACTTTGTCGCTGCATGTCGCCAGTGGCTGGCGTTGAGGTCGCTAGTGGGAGTTCCCACTACTGGTTGCCTTTATGAATGACATCCAATGATGTGGAGAAGGATCATACGCGCTCCGCTCCTATTGGTTGTCGCTCCCGAAAGTTGCTCCTCATTTGCATAAAGTTAAACAGATCTCAACTTTGTCGCGTCGCCAGACACGCCCCATCCCCTTTAGATTATTGGCAGCATAAAAAAAACGAAACGATGTGACAGCCATGGGCTGAACAATACAAGTTACCGGTGATATCCATTGAGCCTATGAACTTGTTGCATGAAACACTTCAACAAGAAAGAATGAAGGCTACCCTGTAAAACAACTGCAATCATGTGATACAAAATTACCCTATTAATCACTATCATCATCACCACGATCCTCAACTACAAGTTCATTGGCGAATTCCTCCTCCACTTCTCCCTCTCCGGCCTCCGCTAACTCTGCCTGCCTTTCTTGTGCTAACAGCTCCCGCCCAGCTTGTGTACTGTACATACAGCATCGTATAAAAGTAAAGATTTAGTAACTGATAAAAGTTCAAGTAACTGATGCGACTGTTAATGCAGTTAAATTTATTTCATGTTTCCTAGAATGGGCAATTTTCGTGATCAACAACATTCAGTGAGCACACTGTAGGCCGTGGCACATGGCACTCAAATACAGATGTGCCACAAACTGACCACATATTTAAAAAAAATTTAACTGATTATAACGTTTAACTGATTTTTTTTTTTAATCACTAAATTAGGCTATGTATTTAGGACTTTGTGTCACAACTACACCAGTACAGCTGCTCAACACATGGATGGATTACCCCCTTGTGTCAGTCACAAGGGGGTAATCCATCGACCGGAAGTGGAAGCCGGCCGGGTGCCGCCATGTTGTGGCAGAACTTCACTTGCGTTAGCATTTCCATTGACTCCCATTCATTTTGGCGTCACTTTGACAGTGAATAACTTTACATCTGAGGCGTTTAAAGACTCCATTTGTCCATTATTTATTTCTAAAGAAACACGACAATGTATAAAGGGCTCCATTACCTTCTATGTTACATTATGGCAGCGTAGAAGCAGATTTTGTAAAACTAGGCTAACGATTGCGTCATAACCACTCGACTCTCTGTCGCGCTGTACAGAAATGACCGTACAGACAGGAGGAGAAGCTCGCAGGCAATCGGGGGGACGTCCCGTCAAGGGAGAAGCCCATAGATAATGAGTCCATAAAAGCAACGGAATACTTACTCCTGCTCTTTGCACTCTTTTGCACTCTTGCTCAAGTTCCCCGTCTCTGCAAGATTAACGTTGGCAATTTTCACGCACAGCTACTAGAAGATTAAAGTCTGTCAGACAGGTTGCTCACGTCATCAAGCTTAGTTTGAGTCGGTTTGAGTCTGCGCGTCAGGAACGGAAGTGCTCAAAAATCGCTAAAAATGGGCTTCAACTGTCTCAACTGAGTTCCAATGAGATGGCTCTGTCCACTTCTTATACTGTCTATGGTCAGTCACTACTAGAGGTAACACAACATACAGCAACACGTTCCGCATCATTGTCAGTGGCACATGATGCAATCCATTGGCACGTTACACGTTTTAGTGGAAACCGGATGTGCCACTAAGCATGGCGACATGTGCGTAAGATGCCATGCCACTTAATGTTAATACCTCCTCTCTCCATTATGTATCTATGCACTCTTGTGCCTCTGTTGGGTTAATTGTGTATTTTTGGCAGTGATAGTTGTTTGCAAGGGATGATGACAGCTGATGGAAACATGACCCTGAATTTACCAGAGTAGCCATCTGTTTTTTTTTTGTTTTTTTTTGCCATTTGTTTAATGCTGAGTACGTGTTTATGTCTTCAACACTCCCTGCGGTGAAGCTCGGCATGACATGATGAAATCTGAGAGACTGGGTGACATGACAAGATAATGTTGTCACACAACACCCGCTCCGTCAGCGCAATATTTCGTTGCGTTGGGGGAGATGGCCTGTGCCTGTTATGTTTGATACGTAGACAGCGGGAGGCTTGGAAATCTCATCCGTCTTTATTAAAATCCCTGCTGTCGCCGCGGGAATAAGAGAATCAACATAGGCATCACTGCTAATTTATGTATTCATCAACTCGGCAGCCCCGGTATTGTTTGTCCTCATTCCCTCATGACATTTGACGAGAACCAGCGATGTGTGCCAAACTCACTCCAGTCAGAGCAGATATTATTTGAAATGGTTTTATTTAAATATAAATATGTGTACAAAGTTACAAGCAACAATAGCTCATTTTTTAGCAAATAAAATCATTTGAACATTATTAAAAAAGAAACGGAAGGAAAAAAGTCAATTAGTTGTGTAACACTTTTCACCTCTCCAAAACTGATAAGTAACATGGGGTAAAAACCGTTGTGAACCAAATAAAGTCAACTCAAAGATATGCATTTTAGAATATAAAGGTACTTTACAATAGAGCAGCTTACACGCTGTACATTAAGGCTTATATAAAATATAAAAATAAAGACAAGCAATGTTTTGTTTCACGTATCTTACAGTTCAATTTGACTTTTTTTTTTATCTTTCCAAATGGAGCCAACCATTCAGGCTTAAAGGAAATGGCAGTATGGAAACCTCCAAATGCAAGTTTCCATGATCGAATTGACGAAGGGTGCAGTAAGCGGTTTCTCACACAAGGAACAAACAGATGAGAAGAAATGCTGAATACGTTCACGTACACACATCATCTGCATGCAACAGACAGGAGTGAATTTCTCAACAATTTGTACAGTCATTGAAGTGGCTTTAAGTGGATATGGACAGTACTGCATTTTACTTGCTATTTCTTTTTCTGTTTTTTTTTTTTCTTCTTCTATGTAAACATGTTGGTGCTACCTGACGGTGTCAGCAATGTCAGCATGACATAACTGTCACCTTGGCACACTCTGTATTTAATAACATACAGTGGTCACGTAAGGAGGAACATTACAAGAGTATTACTGCACACTGCAAGACCGTGTGGTAATTTAGGTTAGCCGTACATGGCTTGGCTTAAGAAATCGTGGTCCCGAAATGGGCTCTACTCTGAACTCTGCAACAAATTCTTGAGAGCATAACTTAAAAACACCGCACCTCTAAATTAGCTTCTTTGGGGATTGGCTAATCCTGGTTCCATCAAACAGACAGAAATGCATTTTATTGATTTTGTCATTTTTTTTTATTATTCTTTAAATTTTTTAACCAAGGCATTCCAGATTCCAGTTTCCTGCACTGGTCCATTGAGGCTTTACATAAACACTCTCTTGAGAGCCCAACAGCAGTGCAGACTGCAGATAGAGCTTCTGAAGAAATATATTAGGGTGAGCGCATGCGCTCTTGCCTTCTTTTGCTCCCCTGCTTTGTGGATTGAACTTTGAGCCACTTTGTGTAGGCAAGACATGTTGTCATTGATACACAAATGTGCTTACAATTCCATCAGCATGCCAACAAACACATTTTTTTTGTTACATTTTTTTTTTACTTTTTATTTCATGTAATTTTGATTGTTTCAGCATAGTGTCAGGGGCTTGTCCCCATTTACAAAGGTTAGTTCATGAGGGCACTTCTCCACAGCACTGCTTTCTCTCCAAGATCTAGAAGAGTTAGTGCTGGAGAAATTTTGCAGAAATACAGTGCAACGAATTGACGGACAGTGCTCCTTTCCCCTAAAGTTCAGCATTTGGGCAAAGAAAATCAAGAAAATCAGTAGCTTGAAGGTGACTTCTAAGCTTGAGTGGCACGTCGTAGTTCTTTCGGAAAAAAAGTTTCTCATCGATCCAACATTCACTCCAAGACAGCAATAAAGCTTTTCCGCCTCTTGTATCTCAGTTGAAAGTTTGCTTAATCCCTCCTGAAGCCAATTCAGAAGAATGTCCTTGTGACACTGATCATGCCAGACCCTCAGCGGGTCTTATAGGGAGCCTTCACACATGAGTCTGCATGCGTTGCTGCGAGGGCCGCCCATAGTCTGACTGCTGTGACGACACCTGCGAGGATGCGTATGAGAAACGGGAGGAGCTAGATACTTTGCTGGCCTGGTCTGATTGCTCGTATCCGTCAACCTTTTCGAAGGAGGCGGGTTTGACGTAGCTTGTAAAGGCGCGACCGTAGGTGGCGGGCAGGTAGGCAGAGCCTGCATAGACTGGCTCCTGGGGGTAGATGGTGGGAGTTTGCTGTTGTTGCTGTGGTTGTTGCGACTGCTGTTGCTCATAGGTGGTGCGTGTGGCAGGGGTTGTGGCGTAACGCTGGGAGAAGTCATAAATCCGAGGCTGGGTGGGCTGTTGGCCGTATAAGGGGCTCGGCGAGGGAAGCTGAGAGGGAGTGTAGACTGGGCGAGCATTAGGGACATATTCGGAGAAGCCAGTTCTCGTGATGTTGCGGTCCTCGTGAGCCCGCACATTGTAGTAGCCATTGGTGGGGTCCTAGGAAGAAAGAAAAAAAAACCTCGTCAGAATATTTTTTAATATTGTACTGAATTAAACACATGCAAATTATTTCACTAAGGTCCTAGCTATAAGTTTGCAATTGACCAATAACTGTAGGCTTTCTTGAACATGATCCAAACTTGTAGTGTAATACAAATGTGTTTTCAGGAAGTTAGTGTTATTAAGTACAATATTTCCCTCAATCCTTTGAAACAACCTTTTGCTTTTATCAGATTAACCATCAGATTCATGCTTTGTGAAATGTAATACCTTGATATCTGATCTCTCATCCTCCTCCTCCTCCAGTAGGTCGCTGTGCTCTGTGCGAGAAGTTCCTGGAGACTCACTGCTGTTGGGAGCCTGAGAAAAGAACAGAAATTTGGGTTAGAGACTGTTCAGTGTCTATGGCATGTTAAATGTCATACACTCATAACTAATAGTGTCCCTAGCTCCTGGTCTTATTGTAAACAAATTATCAGTAGACATTTGTAATAAGTAAAATGACTTTACATTTTGGCTGATGCCACTATAAGGCCTTTCATTTTTCTCGACATATTGTTTTCAAGACAAATATAGCCTAACATTTTGTTTTCTTATTGCATATCTATATTACAGAATTAAAATGGGCTGAGAACACTGTTCTTGTTTTTCCTGCAGTATGGCACTTGAAAGGAACATGATGTAAAAGCTATTCCTATCTATAAGAATATTCTGAGCATTTCTGCATTGGTTTGAGAGGGGCTTACCATAGGCTCCTTCACATCCTCCTCATCGTCATTTCCTCTTGCTGCGTTGTGGTCACTGTGTACGATTTGTACGCGGATGTCGCTCTTAGACAGACGTGTGCCCT
Organism: Rhinichthys osculus; assembly: GCA_029959095.1. NCBI lineage: Eukaryota > Metazoa > Chordata > Actinopteri > Cypriniformes > Leuciscidae > Rhinichthys > Rhinichthys osculus. The sequence goes on along the minus strand of JARWKJ010000009.1, from coordinate 29,149,730 downwards.
TTTTGCCTGGGTGAGGAAATAGCGCAGTGTATAGAGATTAATGAGGTGAACGGTGGGAAGATTTCCAGAGAGGTGAAAAGGTCAACACTGCTCCAGGCAAAGAGGTGGCCCCATAATTAACCTCTGTCTAGTTAGTTCGTTTGATTTCTACTGTATCATGTTTTTTGAGGAGAGAATAAGAACTCTCAGATAACATCTGACCTTTGACCTCACCTTTAGCAGTGTGGCGGCAGCAAATGGAAACCAGGGTAATGACACAAACGATGAAGACGCAGCCTCCGCCCACCGATGCTCCAATGATGATTAGCAAGGGGAGGGCCTCTATAAGGGAAACAGGTATTCTGTTAAGCCACTGTCTCTCAAATTGCAGGGATTGAAGACAATCCAAATTCAGGCTGCACATGCATTTCACAGCATTACAAGGTCAGTCACAAAACAAGTGGGTTTGATGATTTTACATTTCGATTATATTGGTCACATAGCTTAGTTTGTCCTTCTACAATTTTTGTTGATTTTATAGATCCTAAATAGGGTTCTTTTTTTTTTTTTGCTTTAAACTTTGGGGCTAAAGTATGACTCGGTGGAGACATGTTCTTGACAGTTATATGTGAGATGATTTCATTTTCATATTATCAAAAGGTATGCCAGTTCTCCAGATGATTCAAGAAAGGCTGTCTGCTTGACAAATGCTTTCTACCAGGAACTCTTTTTCCAAGCCACGTCCAAACTGAAGCGCAACATATAGAAATTCATCTAGTGTGATCTGCGGTGGCATCACAGGACCCAGCTATTGTCTCTAATCTCTGGTGGAAGAGGGGTAACCAGACCTGACATGCAGCGAGGCAGCCGACAGTAATCTAATTAGAGATTCCAGGAGATAGCACTGTCTGCCTCTCTAGAGACTTGGCTCTGCTGCCTTGATGCAAATTGCTGGCGAAGACCTTATTTTTGGTGTCTCCCAGTACAAAGGCTCAAGCCGTCTACCACGCTCTTAGTCTTATTTAAGCAAATTTAAGATGGTGCACTGTGCATACAAAATGTAACGGCCAGTGAAGCGTCACATACCCATGTCGTACATTAGGTCTTGATTTAATTCATTCAGGCTCAAAATCTATATCTTTGTTATGGAACGAATGTATTCATTAAGTTGACCATCTCCTGATTAAATGATATTGATTTGGTGGTGTATAATTAAGATTAGCACAGGGTTGCAGGGTGTTTTGAGATGCAATCCCTGCATAGAGCTGACTCGAACTGGATTACAGCTTGTCATGACTAATCTTAAATAAAAGGCACAAACTCTAAGGTGGACAAACCCTACAACTTACAGTCAGTGTTTTAAAATCATCCTTCCTTCAGTGATTAAAGCAATGGTGCCAAACAGAGCTTGGCCCATACCCAAATCTAAAACCCCATTCCACTTTTCTCACTTTACTTTCAGTTGTTTGCTTCTCACCCCTCCATTTTGACTCTCCCGACCCAACATTTCTCAGAAAATATCCTCGCTGATCTGCACTACCAGTCAAAAGTATGGACACACTTGACTGAATTTATGATTCTCACAGTCTTCATAACTTTTTGAAGCTAAAATGCATAAACGAAGAAGCTTAAATGCATAACATTACTTTTTAAACAAATATAAAGTGTGCCTATGTAAATCTTTCTTAGCAAAAAAAACAATCAATACTAATTTCAATTCAATGTTTTTTTAAAAGCATCTCAACTCAGAGATGTAAAAGCATGGGCTGTCCACTTCAAAGAAGCTAAAATATAAAATAGTTGTGATTTATTTAACATAAATAATTCATTTGTTTGATCACTACATCATTTCCATACTTAATTTCATGTCATTTCATAATTACATTCTAAAAGGTGGAACATAGTAATAGTAAGGAATTAGGTGTGTCCAAACTTTTGACTGGTACTTAACTGCTTGATGAAAGGATGTTTTACACAGGATAATTTAGCACGAGGACCCATACCTTGCTCTTCAAGAGTGACCAGTGCTGTGCCTGTCCCGAAGCGGTTCCAAGCAGTGCAGTTGTATCGAAGCTGGAAATCTTGGGCCAGAGTCTCTGAGAGGATTAGCGAGGAGAGGACCCCTTGGTCACTGTTTACTGTCTGCACGGAGAAACGACCAGAAGAGCCAGATGACAAGATCATGTCCCCAAATGTCCACACCTGAGGAGGAAGAGACAACAAGGGGTAAGGTACAGCGACAATCTTTTTCTCACACTTTAAGCAAGCATGAAATGTTTACAACCGATTACAACAGTTACAACTGATTTTATTGATTTGATAATGAAAAGTAAAGAGGGATTCTTGATGTCAAGCAGAAAGTTCGTAATTTTTATTTATAACACGCACTATTGAATCATTTACAATATGACCAGGAGCATGTATTAAGTAGGGATGTCCCGTGCTGAGCTCAAGGATCGGGATCAGGGCCGATTAAGCTTTTTTTTTTACTGATCGGTATCGGCTATCCTAAGCCCGATCCTTTATTTTAAAACGGATGTCATTGCGGTGTTGTGCAGTAGGTGGCGATATGCATCTTCAAGTGGGTTTGCCAACGGGTGACCGCCATTAAACGGAAAACAAGAAGCTCAAATGTGCATGTGTGACGCTCGAGAACCAATGAGGTCTGTTCTAGCGCGTCACATACACACGTTCAAGCTTCCGTGTTTAGCATATTTGATGTGCACTTTTGTACGGATATCCCTTTGAAATTCATTTATTTACTTTTTATTGTTATCTGCCGTCAGACTATCTGAGACGCCGTTGCCATAACGCGTTGCTGTGGGTTGTGTCATGCTTCAGACTTAACTGACAGACTGGCATTCTGACACAGCAAGCCCCATGCTTTATATCAGTAGTCCCATTTGTATAATTGTGACCACACAGTCTGTTTATAATGTCTATGATTGTAACGTTTACATCTACCAATGTTTTTATACTTTATATACAGTATATACTGTATATATATATATATAGAGAGAGAGAGAGCATCTTATTATTAGAATATATAGGCCTGTGTGTGTATAGGCCTATAAATATAATTACTGTAGTAGTAGTTATGTTGGAATCCCTCAGTTGATTTTGATAATTGATTTTTTTACAATTTACATTTGAGCCCCTGATAAACTCTGCACATCCCTGTATGCAATGGATTGATTTTAATACCTCTAATGTACTTGAAATTTGCTCCAAGCACTAATAAAATACAAGTATCAGATCGGGACTCTATATCGACAGATATTCAATATTCGGATCGGATCAGGTGCACAAAAAACCTGATCGGGACATCCCCAGTATTAAGTGAATGGGGTCCATTTTGATTCCAGGATGACTTAAAACGTCATTATAAATTCAAGCCTAGTCCAACCAGCACAGCAACAAAAGTGGCATTTTGAACATAAAAGAATTAAGGACATGCATATAAACAACCCAGTACTAGACATTCAGTGTCTTAAACTCAGTGTCAGAGATTCGCATTTTTCTTGTGCTCGCTGTCATGTCGAGTTGGTTTACCAACAGTGTTGTGCCTCGGCTTGCGAAAAAGAGCTTTGTGAAAAAGCGTGCAGGGAAGACAAGTAGCTCCTGTCTAGCAGAAGGTCAGTCTGAAATCTCAAAGCTACTCAGAGAGAGAGAACAAGCCATTGTTTCTTCACTTCACCTTTCTGGCAAAGAGGTGAAATAGCATGTCAGAGAAGTCCTCCCTTGACTGGCCTGAGGTGAAGGAATAACAGGCAATAACACCCTAAATCCCCACCTGTCACTGTTTCCAGGATCCGATTTTTTTCTTCCTCTCTGATTCCTTCTTTGCATCATTGCTTTTAGTTACCCTTGCTTCCATCTGTCTCTGTGTGTCTCTACGCTTCCCCCTTCTTCTCGCCGCCTCTCCAACTTAGACCCTAATTATCCACTGAAATGCCTTCCCACGTACTATGAGGTCATGGGAGGTCAGCGGTGCTATGCGCTAATTGCTCGTCGTTGGAAAGGAGCCTAGAGGGCTGGAGGTCTTCTCTGCAGACCCTGGCATTAGTGCAGTTCGCCTCTGCACGCTTGAGGGTGGAAGAGGTAAGATACAGGATCAGCCCTCTCATCGAGCGCTCTCTAATAGGGGAACGGGGCTGTGTAGCTGCGCGAGTGTATATGTGTGGGTGTCAGATATGGAAAGACAGGGAAAGAGAAACAGGAGCAAGGAAAGAGAAGACTCGCATGAGATATTGGTGGAGGGAGCGGGGAAGGTAGCTTGAGCGTGTGATGTGCACACACAGAAAGCACCTGCTCAAGGGAGAGGCTCACAAACAAGCTTGTCAGGAAAAAGGCTAGACTAAGCATCAGATAGCTAGCAAACACACACACACATACAGAAATAGGAGAAAGTATACTTACAATCTTGTCAGGAGGAGGGCTGCTACCCACCAGACACTCCAGCTTGCCCTTGGAATGCTTGACGGCCTGCTGCGTGGCCTCAGCCGTGATGATGGGAGGGCCTGAAGTGTTTGTGCGAGAGAGAAACAGAGATGAAGAGAAATCGTACTTACTAAGGGTGCTAATGAAAGCAAAGAAGACACAGAGCTGATGGTCTTTGTGCACTCAAGACTAACTGCATGAGTCATGCACATAAATATAAAGCTCATAAATTAAGGAAGCAATTCACTGATTAATAGTAAAAATTACAGCTTTTGTTCCAAACCCTAGTAAAAGAATCCACCCCATGGTTTTGGAACAGAGCACATCATGAATATAATCTGGAAAGTACGAGAGAGAAAAAACAACAACAAATGAAATAAAAAGACAGCATTTGGTTACCATTGACAGTTAGAGTTACATCTCTCTCGGCCACACCAATTCGAGGCACGATGGCTTTGCAGGTGTACGTCCCAGAATCCTCTTGGGTGACTGCCTTCAGCTGCAGGGTGTTACTATTGCTGAGCACCTGTTAAATAAAATGAACAAGAATAGCCTGTGTTCAGATCTGTTGCTATACCAAGACATTTCTCATCAAGTGACCACAGATGGAAACATCAGGTAAGAGCTTGCCACAAACCACATGTCAATAATTTATACCAACAGATTACCGCACACCAAATATAACTTTATATCAAATGTCTGTATGAAAGTGCACGCCTGTCTATATGTGTTTGTAATATTGATGTTTTTCACTTCCCTGTTAAAGTCTTATCTTTCTAGCAAGTTGTGGAATGAAAATCATTACAGCATGTCAATATTTCCCCAGGATGATTGGGAAGATTGTGTAGACACACCGCATGGTTTTTTTGTTCCAGACAGATCAAGCCATGGCCCCATTTGCACCAGTCATCCATTTTGTAGTTTGTGGCTCACACAAGAGAAAGACCAATGCCACCAATACCAAGGGGAAAGCATTGACTCCGCCTGTAATTTCGTCTGCAGCAATCTTAATTACTGTCTAAAGCGCTCCAGCCTGGGTCCTCTGAGTCAACCCACTGCTCTAATTAAACCTACTACAATGGCAGTGCAAAAATTTCCGGAGTGTGAGCAGATACTTGTGCTCCTTCGCCTCTAGTGCACACACTGTGGTCACTTGTTAGAAGCCATTGATCATTAGAGCACCCTCTTCCCCTTCCCCAGCTCCTTCCCCTCTCGACGCCGCCAAACTGTGATTAATCCGTTTAGCACTCGCCTCGATTTTTCATTCGCCGGCACTCATCGAATTAGCCAATTAATCCATATCTTGTGGCGATGAAGTAAACGCTCTACTTGTGGATCAGATCGGCCCATACTCAGGAAGGGCAGGGTGGAGGGATGTAGTCATGGCGAAATTAACTGATTGCCTCATCAGAACCTTCTGGCTTTTCAGCCTTAGCCTCCCACTCTCTCTTTTTCCTTCCTCTCTCGCTTTTTGTTTGCTTTCTCGGGCTCTTTATGAAATCTGATTAAGCAGCAGCAGAGAAACACTTACAGCAGAATAGGCTGATGCATTTCACACCCCTTCTGGAGATAAACTTTCATTTTAGGCTAGCAATCACTTTATCCATTTGCCATATTCTTGTAAATGCACCGTAAACAGAAATGCCATCCATTAACCATCCAGCTCTGAGCAGAAAATCATTTGATCTTTTCTGTACAGACAGGGGTTAAATTGGGATTTTGGAGGTGGGGGATATCTGGTGCCATAAAGAATTAGATATGACTTGAATATTAATATACTTGTTAATGTAATTAACCTTTTTTGAGTTAATAACTTGCTAAATGGAGATGGAATATGTGTACTGGATCAAACAAAAACTGGGCTGGAGAAACTATGGATTGTCAAACAAAACAAAAGGCGTTCCGAATCATCGCGACCAAATCATTCCATATCCTAATCTAAATCTAAAACTTGTAGAACGATTCAAACAGGATTGCTGTGACAGTTGTTGAACAGATGGTATGCCATATTTAAAAAGAAGAAGAGAAGAGGTCACCATACCACACTGGATCCTTGTTTGGTCCAGGCCAGAGTGAGGGGAGGGTTGCCCGTCCACGAACAAGTGAAAGCAGCATCCATCCCTATGTCCACTGTCTGGGGTTTTGGTTCTGTCAGCAACCTGGGACCAACTGCAAATTAAAGATGTTGATTCATATTGTGTTCTCTTGTACATTTCATTACAGAGTGTTTCTGTGTGCACAAAACAAGAATGAAGCCCATTACACTGTTCTCATCTGCAGTCTTATTAAGGGAAATATGCTAGAATACAAGTAGGAAATAAAGGTCATTCCTAGAAGAGATTGTGGTAGGTACAGTACGTATGTTTCTATATTTTTGAAGGAAAAGATATGATTGTGTATTGTTTACCTCTTGTATATGAAAATGTACCATGCAGTGCCACGTTTACAATATTTAGGAGGTTGATTATACCTAACATTATACCTAACACTGCCGTTAGACTGTACTGAATGAAAATATATCTTATTTAATAGACACTTCATGTCTAAAACATCCACATGAAGACCAAAATACATGGCCAAAACCAAAAAGGTGAGTAGTTTGTAAGACCGGAAAACTGGTTGAAGAGAAAATATCTGACCACATGGTCTATTGAGACAAGGACCTTGCTTGCAAATTAACATGTGAACAACTCTCTCACACACACACACACACACACACACACACACACACACAGCTTCCCCCCACTCTTGCAGATCACCTGAAACTCACATAAGAATATATGTATGGTTTTAATGTGAATGAGTATCATTAAGGATTGTGTTTAGTATCATTTTAAAGGTCTCAGGGTGTCTGGTACGAGTGTCTCATTCCAAAAGAAGTAAAACAAAAGGTAATAAGGTTATTAAGAATATAGAAATATCCTTCACACAGAAGGGTTTGTCTCGGAGTTAACACCTTCTGGCCTTTTGTTTGAATGCAAATTACAACTAAGCAAATGGTTACCTACCAGTACATTTCCACTGTGAATACAGGTTTACATATGAAATGAGGTCTGGCTATTTAATGGAAGGCAGCAAAGGATCGTGGCTTTTTCTGTATTTCAGATCAGCCCGTGAGGTTTAGCTCATGTAGTTCATGTTGGGTTCGCATCTATTTCTCTAATCCTAAAACATTTGATGATTTGCATTGATTATCTTTCAATTGATTATGGAATTGTTAAAATACATTTACCTGACATAATAAATTGTTATATTTGATTATTCTAACAGACTTTGACTTTATTTTCATTGGAGTTAAAACGAATAGTCAAACATTAACGTATACTTAATGATGCACAGATATCATTAAAACACTTTCATTCTATGGAGTCAGATGAAACGAGTTAATACATAAGACAAAAAGTATAGCATTTAATTTTAAATCCCTCTGCCATTGGAAGAGACGGAACGCGCGTTGAGACCTTCACCGCTAATTTGAATGCCGGCATTGGATCAAATTAGCAGGCCTTACAAATTGGTGACCCCCGAGACGTGATCGCAACAGATGAATTCGCGAGCAACGTCTTTTCCAGCAAAGTATGGGGATTTTAAAATCAGCATGAGGTTTGAACATCTTCACTTTCTTCTGCCGCTGTGGTAAGTCATTTTCTTCTTCCTCTTGTGAAGTGTTGAGAAAAATGTTGTTTGCATTGTTATGGGTAGCTATAGGAAAGCCCTTTGTTTAGTCCAGAACTGAAATACGTGAGGACGTGATAAGCGGCAGCGCAGATGAAGAATGAAAACCCTTGTTAATAGATTAAAGATATCCTCGTTTGCCTAAGCAACAAAAAAACGAAACCTAAAATCGGAACATCATCTTCCAAATGTTTTTCGTGCAACGTTACTTGATGAGGAGCTGTAAAACAGCCTAAAAGTTTTCAAATCAGCCGCATGTTTGTCGCCATTGTGGTATTGGCTTTGTTGAAACGAACTAGCAACACATGAAGAGAATCGGAAAACAACAGAAAGAAAAATCTAAGTTTGTAAATGGAGAAAATCGGAGAACACGTGATTTTATAAATAAAAAGGCAGATCGATGCATTGTTTATAAAAAGCTAAATTTGGAAAAACAGGATGATATTATTTACAGGCTAAAATCGGATCTCAAGGCTAAGCTAAATGTTATTGTCCATGCTGCTTCCAAAACGAAGCTAAGCTAAATGCTAGTATTGCCCATGCTACTTAAAAAACGAAGCTAATGCTAAATGCTAAAGCCATGCTGCCTCCAAAACGAGGCTAGGCTAAATGCTAGTATTGCCCATGCTACTTAAAAACTAAGCTAATGCTAAATGCTAAAGCCATGCTGCATTAAAAAAAACGCTTAACTCTTTGTGTGACCATCCCACCGGTGGGCACAAAAGCCACATTGAATAATATTCGATACTAAACCTAAACGAATCTTGACAAACTCTATATTGCATTTGAAAGCTTCCACTTTAACACAGATGGGATTAAAAAGCAATAATGCAATAATTTGTATTTTCAAATTTGGAGTTGTGTTTTAAACATTGTAATGCACTCATAGAACACACTTTTTGTTTTGTGCTACTATATGTGCACATAGGCTAATTGTAAGTTTATTCTTTAAACACAGGATTGCTTTACTGTTTGTGTATTTGGAACACTTAGGTAAAGGCTGTTGATGTTGTATTCTAGGCCGCGTATCCTGTGTGAACTGAATTAAACGCGTGTGTCTCTATGCTGAATGTGGTTATAATGTGATTCACAATGAATTTGAGAGTCAGAAACCACGAACGCGCATCTCATTAATCCTGAAACAAATAACCTTTTCATATTCAAAGCTTTAGAGAACGTAGACTTTACCTCTCCACTCTATGGGAGCTGTTTCGCATACCAAATTTGTAAATGGTTACGTTTGAATTAATTCTGAATGACTCTGAAAGACTGTTTTTTCCATAGATTATTGGATTCGTATATTTCCACATCTTTCGCGTCAGATTAGCGACGGCTAATATCCGATACCATTTTAAGTGTACTTGAATGAGGAGACGGGTAGTTTCCGTCTAGAATCAGCTAATGCTGTTTGATCTAGATTCGGGTACGTCTAAAAACCTCTGTTCTAATTTAATGTTACTTTAGATAAGTGTACGCTACTAAAGTAAATTATTGAATTGTTCCTGAGGTGGCATTCAAGGGGGCTGTGTATATGTCTTCGATTTTGTACGTGTGAATTACGGCAGATCCCAGATATTTAGCCAAAATTACCTCTGAATTGGTTATTGGAACTGACGGGAGTGTGCCGTGCGGCCTTGGGAGAAGGAACGCTGAGCGATATAGATTCCCTGATCTAATCGGATAAAACTAAAATTAAGAGTTCAAAAGAATAATCAAACGTTAAAATGGCCATTTAAAAAGACTAAATGAGAAGAAAAGGTATTTGAAACCTAGCAAACAGAAAAGATAAACAGCCAATGTACACCTTATCAGCCAGGAGCCAGAAAGCCTTTTCATATTCAAAGCTGCAGGGAACGAAATTTCCCCAAATATAAATTGGAACATGTATAATGATCCTGCCCTGTTTACATTGTGGGCCGAAAAGGTCGAGCCTATACTGTACAAACTCAGTAAAAAAGGTCTTAACGTGGACGCTATTGACAATGAAATTGTCACTTGGTGGAAAACCGTGGGTAGTAAACAGAAGAAATCAAAACATGGTGAAATAATTGAGGCTTTAAACTTCATAAGTTATAAACGGCTAGATAAGTCAACAACATTTCTATCTTCGCTTATGGATGTTAAATGTGAAGAAGTGCATTCTAAAAATGCAGAGGCAAAAATGTCTGAGGCAAAGATTCAAGATCTTCAAACACAGCTAGATAAATTACTAGCTGAGCAGTTAGCCCTGACTGAAAAGTGTAAAAATCACAAATACACCATCGCAGATCTTAAGACTAAACTAAATGCTAAAAAGTCCATGTCTCCCAAAAACCTCAACAGCGATGGGACCAAAAATGTGCACTTCTTAGATGAGGCAGCCTGCTCTAACAATCATGCATCTTTTCAGACAGGTGAAGCATGTGATAGAGTTTTGAACAGAGTGCCTGTTTCAGCCTTTAAGGTGATACGGCACCCAAATGGCACAGAATCAACCATTCGACGTCCTCTAACGGTAACTGAATGTAGCTTGTTTAAAGCAGAGATCGGACCATTGCCCTTGAAAGAGCCATTCGAACCATGGTGGAGACGCATTATTAGTCTAAAACATGCATTTCAGCTTGAACCAAAAGATATTTGGCAAATTGTTATCAGCTCAATTCCAGATGTTCTGATCTATAAGACACCACAGGTTTTGATGACAGGCACCATTGTGCAGCCAATGTATCACAATGAGTCTGAGAGTGAAATCTTTAATAGACTAAAACAATGCCTTCGTGATTTGCGTGGTTGTAGTCCCATTGGATGGGAATTGATTTTCAATCGGAAACAGAGTTCTGAAGAATCGTTTGAGACATATGCAGAAAATATGTTTGAACTTTTTGAGGAGTATTCTGGAATTAAAGATGTTAACCACAACCATGTAACTCTCCTTGAATTACTGCTTACAAATGCAGGGCCGCGTGTACAACAATCGCTCACGTATGGTGCTTCTCCAGCACAAAATACATTCGAAGGGATCGTTAGCTGGGCAACAAGACTTGAGTCACGCAAACAAATGCATTGTGAGGTAGCTGTGTTAGAATGTCATGAAAATCCTCCATTTTCAGGAGAATTCAGAAAGCCACACTGTGGAAAACAAAACACATTATGCACTTCCTGTCACAAAACAGGCCATACAGAGGAAAAGTGCTGGTCAGTAGGCAAAGGCAGACCACCACCCTACTTCATAAAACGCAGACAACACTCTAATGACACAAACCAGCGCTCCGCAAGTAACCAAAGCTCAAATGCATCTAAAACTCTTACTGAGTTAACAACTTTGGTCACTCAAGGCCTTCAGCTATTAGCATCATTTGCTAGTCGGGTAGCAGCCCAATAGCAAAGAGCTGAATAGTTAAACATCTAGATTTAACCTCTACCTTCATATAGGCCTAGTTTTTAAAAAGACTAGATGAAACAAAAAGGCATTAAAAATCTACATAAGAAACAGCGAATGCGCATCAGCCCTGAAAAAAAAAAAAAAAAAAAAAAAAAAAAAAAAACGTTTCATATTCAAATGTACTGACACGAGAACGAGCAGAGTCTCTTCAGAGACCAGAAACAGTATAATTTCATTTATATTCTTAAATATAATATAATTGTATTATAACTCGAATTATAATATACATTATATTACAATCGCCAAGCAGGGCATCAATTGGAGAAGTGTGACATTAATCCTTACAATTCGATTTCATTGACCTACTACCCAGTGCCAAAAGGGCGGAGGTGTGCTTTTATTTTTTGCCTTTAAAAAACACTCCCAGAAGTGTGGCACAGGTAATAGCAAACTGATAAAGGAAGCACATTTACAAGGAGGGTGTGAACTAAACATCAGACAGAAGTGCCACAGCCTTTGCAGGTCACAAGAGATCTGCACTAACCAAATGTGTGAACAACACCAGAAAACAGCAAATGCTAAGCAGCAGGCAACAGCGAAACAGGTGAAATAATTTATGCCCACAGATCTGACTGTAATGAAAGCAACTTGAGGTAAAGCCAGAGAATGTCCCCAGCAGAACTGGGATCTCTAATGCTCATGACACAGCAGACTGTGAAGGCTCGCAGCTTTAAGGTGTCACACACTGCACTGAAACAACAGCAATAATTCAGACCTGGTCAATGAAACTTGGTTTCATATGACAACCGGAATTAAAATTACAATGGCCATGATAATGGAGAAAGCAAAATAATCCCACATGTCTGAATTTGAAACTGTTGAAAACATCAGAATTAACTGTGGTTCTCTCTGCACTTGTTTCTGTCAGGTTACTTCTGCAATTCCTCAGGGGACGGATGCCAGGACGGCCGGACCTCACGATTGTTAGAACATAACCTGAGATTCGGGAGATGGGTGAAAAGACACTTCAAAGGCCATTTACATCTCACAATAGCACATCACTAAATTAGCATGGCCTCCCAGTTTAGAACTGGAACTAAAATTTGCAACACAATTGCTATCCAGTCGATTCCACCCATCTCCTAGACATAAACACTGAACACACTCCTCCATCACTACACCCTCACAGCATCATCACCTGGAATAGATCAAGTCTATTCAGACTGAACACTACACATCATGAGAAGATAAAGATGACATAGAGTCCAAAAGTGTAACTTCACTAAAGATCTATTGTCCATCTTCACACTAACAGATCCAGATAGCTTCACACACATAGGATGGGAAAGACATATGAATGGCTGCAGTCACAAATCAATGATGCAAAAACAAATTTAAAGCAGAGGCAGACCTGCTATTAAATTTAAAAATGTTTTAACTTTCTGATTGTTATTAGGGTGGTTGGAAAATCATAGGGCCCATGATTTCTCAACAAACCACTAATAACAGAAACATCATAAATAACAAATAGATCTGAAGTGTGAGCACTTCAATCAATTATAGAATTTACAAGTCAACCCTGTCATTGACTGCGACTTAGCCAACAACACACACACACACACACACTCACACTCTCTCTCTCTCTTTCCCTCACACAAACTATCACACTCACACACAGATGCACACACACACACACACCCTCACAAAAACACACAATCTCACACCTGTTACAAGAAATGAACAATCTCCATTCATGTTCCAAGTCACTTCTTAGATTTGCATAAGTGGCTTGCATTGGAAGATTCCTGAACAAACAGTGATTCTTCATATTTTTTTATTTTTGAATATTATTGTTATTACAAGACGTATTGATGCATACCATTTATTTGATTGCTTTGATTACACTGACCTCTTGCTGCATTTCCTTTGAATAATTCAGACCAAAAAATATATACATTTAAGAATTGGACATTTAATATGAGACAGATGTACCATTCACACCTGCTGACAAGAACATGGTATTTTACATTGAATGACATGATGTTGTTTTGTTGCATTATGCGTTTCTAAGGATTTCTTCGCGAGTTCAGGTTCATATGTGTTCAATCGTGAAGCGGACATTTAAGATGCTTTTCAGGTGTCTCACACAAGGCAGTGTGAAGCCAAGGAGAACACCTTCACCCACTGAGGTCTGTCCAGACAGCCGCACCGTTGGGAGGTGACAGGATTGGTCAAGAAGGGACAGATTATCGTTATGGGGAAGGTGCCGGGGAAGCGGAAGTTTCTCCATGAAGGAATGACACATCAACTGAACAAGTCAAAAGGTCCAGATTGACTCTATGAACTTTGCTCACATCACAGGATCACTGGCAGAAAGCCTGAACGCCTCATCCACCTGCTGGACTCATGCTACATACACCTGGTGAGAACAGGTGTTCTGCAGGTGAACACAGCCCTCTGAGCTTCTACAGATGCTGACATTGCAAAGACAATTTTTGAGTTTCAAGGATTACGACAAACGTCTTACTATGACCCCTTAAGTGTCTGAATGTGACCCACGGGATCAAGGAGGGAACTGTAAGACCGGAAAACTGGTTGAAGAGAAAATATCTGACCACATGGTCTATTGAGACAAAGGACCTTGCTTGCAAATTAACATGTGAACAACTCTCTCACACACACACACACACACACACACACACACACACACAGCTTCCCCCCACTCTTGCAGATCACCTGAAACTCACATAAGAATATATGTATGGTTTTAATGTGAATGAGTATCATTAAGGATTGTGTTTAGTATCATTTTAAAGGTCTCAGGGTGTCTGGTACGAGTGTCTCATTCCAAAAGAAGTAAAACAAAAGGTAATAAGGTTATTAAGAATATAGAAATATCCTTCACACAGAAGGGTTTGTCTCGGAGTTAACACCTTCTGGCCTTTTGTTTGAATGCAAATTACAACTAAGCAAATGGTTACCTACCAGTACATTTCCACTGTGAATACAGGTTTACATATGAAATGAGGTCTGGCTATTTAATGGAAGGCAGCAAAGGATCGTGGCTTTTTCTGTATTTCAGATCAGCCCGTGAGGTTTAGCTCATGTAGTTCATGTTGGGTTCGCATCTATTTCTCTAATCCTAAAACATTTGATGATTTGCATTGATTATCTTTCAATTGATTATGGAATTGTTAAAATACATTTACCTGACATAATAAATTGTTATATTTGATTATTCTAACAGACTTTGACTTTATTTTCATTGGAGTTAAAACGAATAGTCAAACATTAACGTATACTTAATGATGCACAGATATCATTAAAACACTTTCATTCTATGGAGTCAGATGAAACGAGTTAATACATAAGACAAAAAGTACTGCATTTAATTAAATATCCCTTTGCCATTGGAAGAGACGGAACGCGCGTTGAGACCTTCACCGCTAATTTGAATGCCGCCCTTGGATCAAATTAGCAGGCCTTACAAGTTTATCTAGCACTTTTAATACAATGCTACTTATAGTACAACAAACTCTACATCTCTAATATATATATATATTTTTTTTTTTGCTACCTGTAATTTGAGATTTAAATAGAGATTTAATAGAGCTTTGTTTTCTTTGGCAGAAAAGTACTTACATTGTACATCCACCAAGGTGCTGACATTAGTACTTCCTACTGAATTGGACACCTCGCAGGAAACTGGGTCTGTGAAGTAAGAGTGATCTACGGTCACCTCCAGGCTGTCGCCATTGGCCTCTGAGATAGGAATCCCACCTTTGGACCATCTGTTTGAAACATGATGATGAAAATGTATTCATTTATTATTAGATTCCCCATAAATCTTCTTAGTGATGTTGGTTCCCTATACAATGAAAACTAGTATTGACACCAAACATTGAAGCAACTGTGCACAAAGCATTTGATCTGTAATTTATATCCAATTTGGGGTTTACCCTCAAACCCAAATCTGATGGAGTGGATAATCTGGGATTATGCAGTGAGTCTGTTGTGATATTAAATGTGCTTACCTGTAACCTGTGATCTCAGGGTTGGCAGAGGCAGAGCAGATGAACAACACTTTTGCTCCCTCCATCACCGTCTGAGGCTGAACAGACAGAGTCACAGACGGAGGATCTGGAAGGAAACATGCAGGATTAGATTCACTGCAGCAATAGAGGCTTTACAAATCCTTCCCAATGACTTTACTGCCAAGCTCCAGGTGTGTAAATCTAAGTCAAAATCCTTTTTTAAAATCCATTTCCCTGTCCAATTACACATATTCTTTTACCATAAAAAACCTGCTTATCTATAGACAATTGCACAGTTCCTTGCAAACATATTCAAACCAATTCTCACATTTATAGAAACACTAATCTTATTCTGAAATATTGCTCTCCATGATATTTTTAATGTGACAAAACATTTTTCACGTGCTAAACTTTTTTAAGTTAGAAAACCCTAAGTAGCCATTGTTGTTTTTAAGTGTTCAGTATACAAATAAAAAACATGTGGCCTCTACCTGCAAAATTAAAGCACCACACGTTCTGCATCACAGACAAGACTTTATAAAAAAAATATATACAAATAATACTCACGCTGAACATTGATGGTAACCGAAGTTTGGCGACCTGCAGGGGCGGCTGGGTTTAGGACCCTGCAGGTGTAGGTACGTCCAGAATCGCTGTCCTCAGGCACCATGGGTAGCAAGCTAACCGCTGTTTCTCTCTTTCCATCCTCCATCAAAGTCTGAAAAGACAGTAATACAGTGTGAAAACAGTTAAAAAACTGAGACCGTATCAATGCTGGTGGAACAAATTGCTCTCTGAGAATAGAATGCTTCAATGAAATGTTCTGAAAATAATGTCATAGGCAGCTCTTAACAAAACGAACTGTAATTTCTATTACGTGCGACAGCCTTTGAATTCAAATAAGAAGAGGCATTTGACAGACAGCATGGCTACCGAAATGTTATTTCGCCCTAATGGTCGGTGTACTTCAGATACAAAACCCAGCTGTTTCTCTCATCTTGTTATCACTGTTAAAATCACACAGACATGATAATCCTAATCTAATTGTCCTATATTTCCTGATGCAAGTCCTAATTTAATAAGGAATTCCCATGATGCCAGTAATCCCATTTGAGCTCAAGTCTGTGCCAGCACTGTAGGTTGAGCATTGCAGAGAATTAAAGCCGCCATCAGTTTAGCGAGGCAGGTGTGCGTTTGTGTTTTACAACGCTGCCGGGACCATTCTGCCATTAACTCGTTTTCCCAAAGATCTGTCCATCAGCTCTTCCTGCTGCACATCATCTTCGGAATCTATTTATTGTGTGAAAGAAATCAATACACCTAAGTAGGGAGAGGTGTACAGTCTAGGTGAATTGCGCCCCGATGAAACTACAAGACAGCCTTAATGGAAGATGAGGCAGAGTTTTCGATTTGGGACGTTTGGAGGGGGGAAAGACAGTGCTGTACTGGGGCAGGAGCATTATGGGAAGACAGTTCCCTGGAGAGCCTGGGGCGAATCGATGGCAGGTCACGCGCTTAACCTCCGACGCGCTGAATGCATTTTCACGCTAGATCGAGTCACGATGCCGCCTGTCATCAGCCTTCCACTCACTGTCCTTTTATTATTGCTCATCTGCTCTCTCCAACTACTCTGTCTACCTTTTTCACATTCCTTCACTTTGTTCTTTGTGTCTTCATGTGCCTTTCCATTTCATTTCTTTTTTCAAATCAAAATGGCTTTGAGTTTTCTACCTCACTCTTAAACAAGCTTCTCCCGTGTTCATTTTTCCCTCATCTACTTTCAGTTCCATCTGTCTTTCTTTCTCTCTTGCGTTCCTCCTCTTCCCTCGATTCACTGCTCACTTTCCCCCCCTTTAAACGTGTCGTTTAGTGTCATTTAGCGTGGTCAGAGAGCATGACAAATGTGACACTTTCGCAGTTGCACCCGGTTCATGCTCCAACGCACTTCCCATTGTGTTTCGGCATTGTTGTGGCTGATTTCCCCTCCTCTCCCACCCTCTTCCTTTCTCTCTCTCTCTCTCTCTTTTTCCTCTCTCATTCCCTCTCTCCCTCCTTTGCTCTTTCTCTCTCAGCGGAAACTGTATCAAACGCTTATGCCTGTCTGAGCTTTGACATGCTCCAGTTATGCTCGAGTATTAGAGCCACAGCGAGAGTGAGAGAAAATAGAGGCACAAAAGGAGAAAGCTTGCGGTGGGGTGATGAGGATGAGACATACAGAGATTGAATTCGAGAGTTTTTGCAACTTTGCTTGTGCACTGTGAGATAGAATTAATGTGAAGGACAGGTAAGAGGCAAGACAGATGTCCTAAGTTGTAATCAGCCATAGTGACTGTCATGCCTGTCAGTAAAGACTGATGTGTCCACAGCCTCACCTTTGAGTAGATGGCATCGTGCATTATCTCTCCATCTCGGTACCAGGTAATTTCTGCGGCAGGTTTGGCTCCAGATGCCCGGCATGTCAGGTTATGAGGGGTGTGAGCTTTCAGTCGAACAACTGGCCCTCCTTCTACAACAGGATCTGAAGGTGGCACTGAAAAAAAAAAAATGGGGAGAAAAAAACATGAAGATTTGAAGCCCATAATACTTTCACCCAATTAGCCTGAAATGGGCAGGTGCCAAATCACTATGGGAACCCACAAGTGGCTCGTTGAAGACATTGTGATAAATCTGGCAATGACCAATGTGAGACTTGGATTTGTGAGAATAAATATTAAAATGGATCCGATCTTCATCTTTGCGTCCCATTGATATGTTGTTTGTTATTTTACACAGTATAACGGCATATACTTTATGGAAATTCCATATACACTAGGGCTGGAATGTTTTTGAAATTAGCAGCCAACATGCTTAATCAACATAACAATGTTAAATTCACTTTTAAGTGTCCTAAAGACCAGTAGACTATTCAGTTCAATTCAACTCTATCAAAGATTGTTCAAAATGTAGTGTATTTTTAAACATGTAGAAATCCATACGCTAACCTCTTCCTGACTGCAGTGCAGAAGCATTTAATTTAGCTGGTTTGACCTATACAGCACATGCTGGTAAATGGACAGAGAGATTGAGAGAGCTAGGCTCTCCCTGAAAAAGGTTAAGACAGTACTCATGCCCTTTTAACATGGCTGAGATTTTCTATTATGAGTCTATTTACAGGCACTCTGCCGCAGGCCCATTTCATCTGAATTACTGATTTGTTCATTTGTTTGCATGCCTCTGTGCAAGCCTTAGGCAAATAGTGTCTGCCACCTTTGATGAAGGTGTCCATCTCGCAGTACGCACAGAAACGCGTGCAAAAAAAAGAATCTTTCTGTGGTACACACTTCCGTCTGTCCTGCTCCTTTTCTCCGAACCAATTTCTGTTTTTGTATCAGAATTGTCAGAGGTCTTTTCGCTGGTCTTGCCCAGGCGCTAATGGAATCCGTGCGCGAGGTGATTCTAATTTCCATGCGGATTCCCTCGACTGCACTCCTGCCGTTGACTTTTTTGACTCTGTTGGATTGCTTTGGTCTCATCCGGCTGCATTGATTTCCCCACATGCCCCTACATGCACGTACACACATGATCGCTCACATATACGTACACACACACCTCTTTCCCTTCATGCAGGAGCTGGCATATTCACTACTATTCGCTAGTCTGGAAATTCAAACAGCACGCCAAAAATCGGCATTGTGCACAAAGGCTATTGTTGTAGCCCTACTTTTCTTTGGTGAGTCTGTGTGTGTGTGCCAACTCTGTTCAATTAGAGACAGAACTTGGGCTTTATCAGTCTCATAGCACTAACTCTTAAACGTCCCATATTTTTAGCCTATGATATACTTATGCTGTGGGGGAGATCTGTGTTTTTCAGATACTATACAACACAGCTTTGTCCAAGTTGGGCCACCAGGTGTCAGCAACGCAGCACTGAGCTGAAATCCCCAGTGACCCCCCCCCCCCCCCCACCACCACCACCACCCCCGTCTCCCCCCCCCACCCCTCTCGCTAAATGCCGGAGAGTATGTAGATCAATCAGATTGCGTTAATGTAAAAGCAGCCCTGTGGTTGATGAATTCTGTGAGTCACTGTAGAATGTGCTAACTGTGCAGACTTTGACTTTTAACCATTCACGCAAGTCATTTGTGACTGCTGCAATCACATTTCCTTGGCCCTTCACTGTGTTAAGTGTCAGAAGGCTACAGAGAGAGGGGGAAAGAAACAGTGAGGAGGGGGTGGGATATATTTTTTCAGGGTTTATGTTGACTTGGTTTAATAAAAAAAAAAAAAAAGAGTCCTGTTTTGGCGTGATTTAAAATTGTGAATAAAAAATTGAAGGAATGACTTACGATTGCATGGGGGTGGGATCTCTGAAGTGTTTATGCGGAGCAGAGAAATGTGCCGTGTTACGAATTTGAGGCAGTATTTTAAATACTGTTAATGAAATTGGGGACTATGGTCTATTCCCCCCGCTTTTAATCAGTTGCAGAAGAGTTATATTGCAGTGGTTTTTTCTCACTCTCAATCACACTCACTCATATCACACACACACAGTTCTTACCCAGCACTGTCAGTTTGGCTCTGTGTGATCGCAGCCCAGCCTGCGTGGCTTGACACTCGTAGACTGCATCATCGCCTAGCTCAGCTGAATCGATCACCAAGCTGTGCTCACCTGATAGCGGGTCTCCCACCAGAGAGTAACGTACCCAACCTGGTCCACACAAACAGCACTGTTAGAGATATGCACACACATATTGCCATCACAGGTAGGGCTAGTTTTGAGATCCAGTTCTATGTGCATTAGCATCTTTGTGTCACTTGGTTAGCGGCAACATGTGAGATGCCACGCTCATGCAGCCAGCATAGCACACAGAGATAGCCTTAACTGTCCAGGTTGCTAATTTCAAAGCTGCTGGGGAAATCATTTTAAATGTCAGAGCGTGACATGAGCGGTGATTGATTCTCCACCTCAGCCCGAGCAGACGGCTGAAATGATTAGACAAATTAAACGCTAGTTTGCATTAGCCGCAGTGTTTGTTTGCCTTCCCGTTTCTTCACTCAATAGAGCCTAGGAAGTAAGGCTGTGACATTACTCAAACACACATTCACTGCAGAGGAGGGATGCTGCCCTTTACCTGCCAATCTATGATTAGTTTTATCTCCCAATTGTTAATTGGAAAGAAAAAGATGAAGATAAGAGGACACTAAGCTTTGGTAAATGGACTTCAATACGCATTGTGTACCTCCTGGGGGAACAGCATCATTTCTGCCTTGCTACTTGCTCTAAATTTGGTTGACATATAGGAAACTGGGTTTCTAGCTAATTACAAACCAGTGCACCATTTAGAAACACCTTGAAAATTAATTACGTTGACTTCCTTTTTTTCCTTTCAACTCAATTGTTAAAAAGTGACTCGATGATGAAAAGCACTGTTAAATGGAATGACTTTTAACCTCACTGTTCGTTTATCTTTTGAAGAACTCTTACCGGGTAGGTCGCGTTCACCACCTAATGCCAGGCCATCTTTGGTCCACTGCACCATGCCCCGATATCCCACAATCACACAGGGCAAGGTTACTGATTGGCCAGCAACAACCACTTGGTCCTGGGGCTGCTGGGAGAAGTAGGCTGCTTGAGACACTGCAGAAGGAAAAAAAAAATACTTTGGTTGGTGTTTGATATTGTAAAATATGTATAATTAGCATGCCATATTCCATTATCTTCTTTGACTTGTTCTTGAAAGCAACACCGTAAATGTGAGTGCTGCCACCTAGTGGATCCTGCTGTTAATTAAATGTATATCACACATTGTAAAACTGAAGCATCCTTAAGACTTCATAACAGTATACAATTTCAAGGATGGGCTTCAATCTATCACATCCTGTTTGCAACTTTTTTTGGTTAAAAAGGCATGCCCATAGCATTTATTCTCTTCCAGTCATATTGAGTTTTTCTTTAAATGCAGAAGTGGCACCTTTCTTTGCATCAGTCTGAAATAGACCAGTAGCTAGTTGGATTACCATGGTAAACTACAGCAAGGCTCTCCCTCCTAATGCTGAAGCCTGTCATTTTGCTCTAACCAGTCCAGCTTTCAGGTCAGTGATTTTGTACAGGGAGAGAGATGGGAAAGCACAGAACACATTAGTGCGATAGTATATTAGCGCTGAATCAGCAAGAGCCATTCCAGCTCGCATTCACCATCTCTCTGCAGCTGGTAATACTCTTCCAGTTACACAATGAAACACAATTTTCCTTGCAGTACCCATGCACTGGGCTCTAGGAACATATTACTCTTTTAGACTGATCTAAAACCATTTTGCCTACCCAACACACTCTTTTAATTGAAGTTTCACGACTGGTCACACACTGTAGGCAGTGAGTGGCATTTCACTAACTGATTGATGCAGAAAAGGCTAATATTGCATCATCTTCCGGTTGGAAGAAAAAGGCACAGTCCATAACACATTTTACAACAGTTTGATATTCTGAACTTGGCAAGGGGTCTAGGCGTCAGCTGGTCATGACTTATTTAACTCTTTCCTATGCCCATATGGCAACCTGCATAGAATGACATGGAAAGCAATGCCCCGTTGAGCCAGAGAATCTGTTACTTCTTCCCAGGGTGGGGGAAGTGCTGTTTTTTTTTAGTAAAATTGTTGGTTAAACAATCAAAGGAGCTTTCAGCATCCCATGAGAGCCATCCGTTGTGGGCTGAGAAAGGCACCTGCCACCGCACTGCCTTCCCTCTATTTTGGCGTTGCTGCTATCTTTCTTTCTCCTTTTTAAACACTTTTTACTCTTTTTCCGGCTTGATTTGCATAGAAGCTCTCAAGATAAATATGTCCAGAGACTAAACAACAAACATCCATCTCTCTCTCACTATTCCAATCACTTTTTTATACACACATGGTCTTCTTACACACATTTCTGTGTTTCTCCATTGCAAGAGCTTTATGATTGGATCTGGTGCATCATGAGCCCTCTTGAAAGTAGAAAGATGGCAACCAGCCAGAAGTAACTAATCCATTCACATGAGATTTCAAAAAGGGCGAGGGAAGAAAGAGCACAATTTGATGGAGGTTTTAGAAGGGGAGGGCTGTTACTGGTTCTTCAGAAAGAAAAGGACCGTCCCCCCATTTTTTCTGCCTTTCCTCCTCTTTCTTTGCCCTTTTATTTCTGTGTGGTTAAATAGGAGAATAGCGTGCCAGTGGTGGATAAAGAGGGGTCTATTCAGCTGGTGCTAAACCCCTCTGAAACTTCTCTCTTTGGGCCAGGGGTGTTTAAACAGACAGGGTAGGGGGCCTCACCCCAGGGGGGGCAGCAAGACGGTGAAAGGAGGGCAACATACGGTGGCCAGAAACACACTATTGTCCCCTTGTCCCTTGGTTTTAATAGGCCTCTTCATTTCCAATCAATCCTGCTAAATGCAAGTTTAATAGCTTTTCAATAGCGGCTTTTCCCCCCCTGAGGGAGCCCAGGATTTTCTTTCTCCTCCATCCTCTCTCACTCTCTGTTGTTCTCACTCTCTCTCTCTCACTTCATCATTCTCACTGCATTTCTTTGAGCTGAAAAGGGGCTTCCGAGCTTGGCTGACAGAGTTTGGTCGAGACTCAATTATCCACTCCATCAAGGGGTGCAGCAAAGACCATTCACCCCCCTAACCTCCTACACAACCCCACACCAGTGTTCTCTCTCAGAAACATAAGATTTCTTTCCTTCCAAGGCAAAGGCCAGTGCAGATTTCAGGTATTTTCTAACTTGCTTTTTTCTCCCTCTTGTGCTGACAGTCCTCTTTTCTTCTCTTGAGGATGGACAGGAAAAGAAATAGCAATAACATGGAGGTATGCTACCTCTACTTCCTTGTCTTTTTCTTGTACTGCACCAACCTTTTACTGGACAGACACATTAAATAGTAGGTAAAAACACAAATCAAAAGAGCCATTTTTAAAATGTAAATAAATACAAGGGAAAAACATGCATCATGCCTGACTCCGACTACCTGCTACACTAATATCACCCTGTATCCCACAATTTCCCATTCCCATGGGAACTGTTACTGAGAGGAGGATACCAAATGCTCAGAACTAGTGGTGTCTCTTCCAAAGAGCTACCTAGTTTCTTACATCATGATTCAAATGCTTCTTTGGCATTATACCTTTTATTTCTTGTAGTATTGTGATTTTGTGATTATTGTTTTCATGCTATTATTTCCATGCTTCATACGTTATATTCAGTATGTATACAAATTCCCATAGTAATTAGTAAGTAGTAATTTATTTTTGGAAACAGACTTGTCATATCTAAGACCTCCATGACAAAGTATATTTCTTTTGGGGGTGTGGTCAAGAGCTAAATATGAGATCAAAAGCGCTAAATATGACTCTTTTGTCAAAAACAAAACTCTTGTTGACATTATTATTAGCGGCAGTATTTCTAAGCCAAGACTTTAAGTGTATGTTCATATAGAATTGTTCTTTTTTTGTACACTTCTGCCATCCCTGGAGCACCACTTTTATGAGATATTGAGTCTTTTTACAGATACTGTAATTGTGTTGTGCTTCTGGGATTCCCCTTTTTGCATCAGGTACTGGATGAACATCGATTGCAATTAAAGAATCTTGCCCTAGCATCTAAATGTTTACGAGCGGTGATAATTCATCAGGATGAGCCGATGTTTAAGGGCTTTTGTACATTCAATAGTTCCTCTTTAGACCCCTTACTGAGTTGTGCCTCTGTGCATGTCTTTAATCACTCTCTCACACACAAGACATTCACAGCTTGCATTCAGGCCCATTTACAAGTTATGCACCTGTATCAATGCACGCACTTGGCCTTATGAGCAAAACCAAAAGCATATTTATTACCCTTGCAATGCATGTAGCCATTCAAACACACAAACCCACATATATAACGAAATGAGTTCACACCACGGGAGTGATTCAGCGCTCTCCAAATCTTGCTCCAAGAGAAGCTCAACAAAATATCACGTCTGGTTAATGAGTCATTTCAAATTGGAATAATTCCTCCTTGCTGAATTAGCCAATTCTTTAACGGCATGTTAGCGGCTTAATTACATGAGTTCATTCCTGACAGAGAAGAGAGGGATGAATGCAGGAAAAGACGAATAAAAAGGAGGAGGTGTTGAGATGAAGAGAATTGAACATTTTTATAGGTGGACCCTTTTGAGGATTTCTAAGCTGGTCCTGCTTAGAATGCACTCAAGGAAAGAAGAAAATCTGATTTAACATTAACAAAAGTTCATATATATAATACAAAACAGGATAATACATATGGTACTCACATGAGCAGGTCAGACAAAAGGCTTTCTGGTTCATGCAATGTCATTACAAGGTACCATAACAAATAAAGAGGTGCGTGGGATAAGACAGAGAAAGCCGTCTCTAAAACCTACGTTGTGATTTGCTCCACAGTGTGTGGCATCTGTGTGTGCCTGTGTGTTTACGCGCTCCCCCTTCCCCTAGTAACAAGGTCATAACACACTTGGCCTGATACACTTTAATCCGGATTTTTTTCAAAATGGAATATCATTTCACGGCACTGGATGGAAGCAGAGAGGAGTGTGTGTTCATGTGGTGGCGTAAATAGGGCAGGCGTGTGGGGATTGTGGCTCACATTTAGTTGCTACTTTGACACAGTGACTTTGTCTTTTTTTGTCACATGTTAAGTGCAACTGCAGCTGTGCCTGACTTGAGCATGACATATTAAAGAGCTTTGCTTTTTTCTCTCACTCTCCCCTAGTTTCTCCAGGCTGTTTTTAGAGCCCAGGATGTGTCTGAGGAGAGAGCTATGCACTCTGCCTCACTGGGACGAACGGACGAACAGATGTTAGCAATGATCCCTCTCTGGTCTACCCTCACTAGGGACAGCGGGGAGTCTTGATGGTATTAGCGAAAGTCTATGTTTGTGTGTGTGTGGCACTTGGTTTTTCGCCCCTGGCACAGTTGCAGATAAATCAGAATATTTATCCCATGTCAAGCCATATTTAGCCCTCCCTCAACCTCTTCACTGTTTGCTCTGACAACCCTGATTACAAACAGTGAATATGTTGCAGGAGGGTAATACAGCTCACATGGATTCATGATCATGCTAAAATCTAGATAAATAGATGATAGATAGATTTTCCTGTCCTGTAAATAATATAAAAGCAACAAAAAAAAATTCAATTGAATTCACCCTTACCGTAGCCTGCTCTTCTATTAAGTACAAACACCACCTTGAGCATTGTGCTCATGACTTGTCTAGAGGAGAGATTGGAATGGAAGAGAAAGAAAGGTAAAGGCGTGGATGAGTGCAGAGGAAAAAGAGAAAACTACTGTGAAAAAGTAACTTGCTGGAAATAAACAGGGCTGGCTAAGAGCGATCCATTGTGCCTGCTTCAGATAAGGCCACTAAACCCAAGCTGGAAAGAGCTGAGCTCCATTCTGCGCCATGGAATTATCCTTTTGTTTGGTGTGGGTAGACTCTCTATTGTTTCGCTCTCATTGTGGAGGGTGAGTGTGTTTGTGTGCGTGTGTATGAAATAGTTTATGCACATGTGAAGATGTGTTATACCAAAGTCCCTGTAACATTCTCATAGCCGTCTCCTCTACCTAATGTCCAAACAAACTGAGCCAAGGGCCACTGGTATTTGTTTCTGCGGTTTCAAAACCTGCCACATTTCATTCCTTTCTCTTTCTCTAAGTTCTTGCCTTGTCTCATTTTCTGCACCTTATCTACTGCCTCACATTCCAGTCGCATCTTTCTCCCCCTTTCCTTTTTCACTTTCAGTGTTGTTTTGTGTCTAAATTGCAGCCTAACAGCTTTTTAAGAGCTGTTTGCAGGGGTTTAATCCTCCTAGCCTCTTATTCAGTCTGCAGTCTATTGTAAGCATCCTGGCACAGTACGAGACCCTTTTCAGGACGACGATACAGCTCATCCATCCATCACACCTTCTTCCTCTGTCCGTCCCTCTCTTCTTCTAGCCCCTCCAATCCCTTTAGTAAACCCCCACTTACTCTTTTCCCTCCATCCCTCTCTCTTTTCTCCTGTCAGCCAGGCCTGATCCCCGGCATCAATGCTGAGCAGGGCCCTTTTCACAGTTACATAAGGTGTGACAAATTGTTGATTTGCCTTCTCCATGCCTGTTTCTGCTCCACTCTCCGCATTCCAGACACCCTGTCCCTTGCTCGCACCCTCCCTATCCCTGTCCTTTCTCTATTTATCAGCATGAAAATTGCAGGGGTTCAAGTCAGCCTGTCGACAGAGAGAGTGAAATGGGGATGATGGGGGGTCTGCAGCGGCGAGAGAAACAGAGAATAGGACATAAGAGCTTCCAGCAGGGATGGAGAAGGGAAGAACAAGCTTCTGACAGAAAGAGGACTCAAACAAGCCAATGCTTTTCAGAGGGAATGAAGGAAATCTATAATCAAGCTTCTCACCCTGCAGTTATTTCTCACTCTCTCTTATTCTCTTGTTAGCGGTGCATGCTAAGGTGCTTGCAGAATTTCTCATACTTAGGGTAAGGGAATTGAACAAACCCCTAACCTGAAGTATTAAACCGACTATGGACATGAATGATTTATATTTACATTTATTAATTTTGTAGATGATTTTATTCAAAGCAAAGTGATTCCTCGAATCACGTGCCTTGTTGAGGATTGTTGTGCTATTACTTTTCTTAATCTTGGCCTGAAAACAGCGGTAACAATGACCACATCGTCTGATTGCAGGGTCAACCCTGCTAGGTCACATTAGAAGTCCGATTGCTAAATCTTGAAATGAGAGTGATACTGAAATATGCATATGTATGTGTGTGTGCCACTCAGGACATCTGCGTGCAGCAGAGGCTTTATCTGTCACACACTCCTCTATGCTGTGCAGCGTCTCTGGTGAGCGTCAGAACTTTTCCAAGTGTCATTATTCCAGCGTTCCCATTCTCACTCTCCCACTTCATAGTCTAAGAAGTCCTCTACTCACAGACGGAAAGCTCTCCGCTAGGAACACAAAGACGCTGGGAGGAAAAAAACTAGAGAGGGAAGGAAGAGGGGGAGGATGAGATTGTCTCTACACATCAGCCAACTGTCTTGACAAGATGTTGATTGAGCCAGTCTTGTCATTTCATTCCTGCAGGTCTCCTGGTATTTTCTGGAGATGGTTATTGCTGCTTCTCTTCCTTCTCTCTCTCTCTCTCTCTCTCTACATTTTATCTACTTTTCATGCAGCCTTTGTCTAATTCTCTCTCTCTCTCTTATACAGCATGCAGCAATCTCTCTTTATCTCTCTCTTACTTGCTCTCTGTTGCTTGGTGTACAGTATGATCTAAGATCTAGTATGCTTTTAAATCATTAGCGTTGTGAGCTCTTTGCATAAATGTGTGGGTTGCTGTATGCACCAACACCCCCACAATAATGGAAACATCTACAATTGGTACGCCTCCGATGGGCCTAATAAGCAGAGAAAATAAATAAAGACAAATTAATAAATAAATAAACAACGCTTTTATATGCACTCTCATTTCATTCCTCTGGCTGCGAAGTCCGGGTAAACAACACTGGGAAAAAGCAACACTGTAAATATGGCAAGATGATTCAAAATCCTTAAAGTCAATGAAAAGATCACTTTTAAACGTGCCCCCCTTATTCGTCTTTGTTGATCACTCTGCCCTGCACTCACTTTCAAAAGGCAAATGAAATGAAAACTAAGAAATCTAGCACTTATACTGAGCTATTGGGATGCAAGGCTCAATGCCCTGGGGTGTCAATTAATTTAGTCAGGGGATTTGTGGCCTATACTTCCTAATTGAGCCCAGTGGAGGCCCCTGTGGCTCTCTGTGATAGGAGGAAGTGCGTTCTATAATTAATATGTTTTTTTTTCCTCATACTGTCTTTATTATTATTATTTTTTAATGAGGAAGTGATGTTGTAAATGTATGCATCTCATTAGAGCAAAGAGGGCCATGCACTTTATTGGTCTAAATGCGGAGAGGAAAGGGAAAATAGCTGTAACCTCAGTTGTTAGTGGCATATTGAAGTCTGTGCATGCATGGGATTGTGCATGATGGAAAATAAAGAGAGATGGGTTCAATGAATACCTTGTTAGGGTTGTTCAATGTGTGTGCTTTTTTTTACCGCTTGGAGGTTAATGTGGCGCTGGCAATTCTATTGAAGCTTTCTCTAATTTTATGTTTTTTCCTCTCTCCTCGAAAGAGACTGGCCATGGCTAAGTGATGTTTTTGAAGACCACCAGTTTGTTTGATGAACAAGAAATGTATTTCCATTAGAATTTCCCATTTCCATTAGAATTTTCTCATCTTGCCTGTTATGCTATGTTTCTTTCTACACCTATGTGGCGGTGACTTCTATCCGCATCACGTAACAGTATACAATTAAACAAACAGCTCCTTCATCTCTCTAGGAAGAGTGGCATCAGCTGAAACAATGAGCCGCCTCTTCGCCGGTGAAAGAGCTGACCCACACTCACGGACGGCCTTCAAATCCACCGTGATTAATCGATGTCTTTGGTTTTCACAGTCACCACATTTTGCATTTCCTTCCTCTATCAAGTTAAGGTGGCTGGAAGTTGGGTGGTTTAATTAAAGGCCGTACTGTCTTGTTCATCAGATTAGCCTGGTCTCAAAAGTGTTCTTTTAACATGACTGATGACTAAAACCCTCCAGAACAAAAAATAATGGCTTGGCGAATGAGGATAGAAAAAGGATTGAAAAAATCGTACCTGCCGACCTCAATACATCCTGGCTTGCTTAGCGCAAAAGAAGAGAGGGAGGGAGGGAGGGAAGAAGGGAAGAAAAAAAGTAATTTCCTGAAACTCCATTTCTTTGGTGGTGATTAGCAAAGAAGCGTAATTAGGCTGAAATGTGAAGTCAGGATTTTTTCTTTTTTTTTCTTTACGGATTGAACCACTTCCTCTGGAAAAATCTGGCCCTGATTAATGAATGAATGATTAATGAGCGAACTAATAAATCAATTAATTATTAAGCAAGCACTCTGAACAAGAGAAAAGGGAGGATGAGTAGTTGGAAGAGAGCGTGAAGGGAGCATTGTTATGGAAGCCACACACACATCGTCTGAAGAACCTTAAGCTGAGCATAACTGTGGATTCCAGACAACAAGTGTTAGTTTTAGCCAAAAATGTGACATACTCGCATTCGTTTTTACTGATTGGTGACATCGTGTTACAACTAGACAACAAGTTGTAACCCTGAAGCACGGAGGTGGCAAATCTTCTTTGCCCACTTTATCCCTCCTTCCAACTTCCAACACCCTCCCCACTTAACTAGGACACTCTATCAATCTTTGATAATACTTGGCGTGGGCTGTGGCTGCGAGACCAGCGACGGGAGAGTTGAGGCAACACAGCATGGCGTGATGTATGAAATGTGGGCCGTGCCAGTAACAATGATATACTGTAGCGTTTTCCAGTCAAGTTTGACCTTTTTTCCTCCGCTGATATTAATCGCTGCAGCGCCAGAATACATGCCTGATCTATTTCTCCCCCAGGAACCCTGTGCACTTTACAGTGCCGCTCTGGCCTCTCCGTGTCTTTGCTAAGCTTTCTTTATCTCACTTCCTTCTTTCTTTCTTTCGCTAAGACTACCCCCTGTTGAAACGCACCTCACCAGGATGCGCCACCTAACTGTTATTTTATGATTGGATAGGTTTGTTGTGGCCTTTTAAAAAATCTGACGTGCCCCTGTAAACCTTCAACTCCCCAGTGCACAAGACCCAGCTTAAACATAAGAGAACTTGCTTTGTGATAGCCAGAGATATAGATCTCTATGCTTTGGCTGTGGCATTATTAGCTGAGCATCTGAGCAAAAGGAATAGACACCGAGCTTTTGAAGAGAGTCTCCTGGGGGCTTTGGAACTGGGCAACCTACAGAAGAACTCGGGGAAAAAAGAGAAGGAGCCTCAAGGCTGTTTGGCAGGATTGTTCCTAGTTAATGTGATGGAAAATGCCAAGTCCCTCTCATGCTCTCTCTTTCTCCTTCTTTCCCTGTCCTCCTCCTTTTCACTATCTTCTTGTTGACTGGTGCTATGCTGCCAGTGTGGAATTGCAGATTTACCCAGTCTCAATTGAGTGAAAAGGGCTTTGTCCTTCCATTTGGGGAGGATCATTGACCAGAGCTTGGGACATATGGTCCCTGTGTGCTGGTCCCTGCCTAGCGTTGCTGAAGAATGTAGTGGGAGGGACACTTGACCTCCCCACTCTTCATTTAACACCTAGCATGCCTAACCCAGCTAGTGGCGTGATGAACTTAAACACTTCATTGTTTGCTTTTCTTTCGTTAGGGATTTTTTTCCCTCCTGTCATCAGCTTTAAAAGTTAACTGACCATGGGAGGAGTGCTGATAGTGGTGGGCGGGAAGCAATACACAGAAGGACAGATGTGGATGTTTCCACAAATTCTCCTGCTAATAACCCACCCACATGTTGCGCCAAAACTCTGTTCTTCCTAGCCTTAAGCTCTGTTTACACCTGATATCCATTTGGGCAATCCTATCACAAGTGGTCAGCTGAGACCCATTGCTGTCTACACCTGGTGATAACTTGTATCTAAAATGCAAAGAGAAACAAAATAAAGTTGTGGATAGATCATCAGTCAGATATATTTTTTCAAAGCCAAATCTCAAAATGTTTTTGGATCCCATTTACACCTCTATTTAGCACTGTCCTGTTTCAAACGGATCCCCCAAAGGGGATGCCAATGTCAGGTAAACTGGGCCTTACATTTTCTCTAGCTTCGTCATTCACGCTTTATCTATTCTAAAACAACTCGCACCATTTCTTATTTTGCATAGGCACTCCTTGTTCTTTTATGTTTTAACACATACAAACACACACACTCAGTTTGGCTGGACAGTTAACCAGACAGCAGTAATAGATGGACGCTGTCTGGTTGTGGCAGTATCTCTAATGCCCAGGCCCATATTGGAATGTCTCAGCATGTTTTCCTGTGATAAGGCTTTTAATTAAGTGTCTAACAAGGACGTTTGGGGGTGTCCATCGAAGGGACATGGCCACCTGTGTACAAGACCATTATCCAGAGAGACAGAGGGAGAGAAAGAGAAGAAAGAGTGTGTGTGTGAAAGAACGAAAGATAGGCAAAGGCAGAGAAATGCAGAGAGAGATGAACAAAGCCACACACATACATACTGACTTTCCACTCTGTAGGAATCTAATTCCCTGTACGGTCATGACCAGGACACCAACAGATACAAATCATGATTTAAGCACCAGATGCCATGACCGCTTACATAAACAAAGCTTTATTAGCAGATAAGGGTCAGTTTCTGGGCTACTTCAGAGGCTGGTAAACAAGTGAGGTATGTGTCCTTAATTCATTACTCCTGTTCAAATGTAAGACAAGTACTTTTTCTAGTTAAAATTACACTTATGGCAGTCATTGTTGGTGTGGCCACTTTGGTCCCTGTGCCCCCTCACTTCCGGTGAACAACCAAATTCAAATATTCAAACTACAATTTTTATTATGAATTGAATTTTCTATTTATTTCTGAAACTAGTGTAAATTTAAGCCAGTTCTATGATAGTTTCACAGATTCCCCAAGCACTGGCTCCAACATGAGCACCATTTCAGTGGAAAAAGGGTACATAAGGTGTCACTATCGATCATTACAACATCTAGATAATCTGAAGATTGCTTGCCTGCAGCTCGGCAGTGTTCCAATGACGTCTTTACAGGATATGGGTTTGGATCTTAGGAAGCTCAAATCAATTTCTATAGA
The DNA here is from genome assembly GCA_029959095.1 of Rhinichthys osculus. NCBI lineage: Eukaryota > Metazoa > Chordata > Actinopteri > Cypriniformes > Leuciscidae > Rhinichthys > Rhinichthys osculus. The sequence continues at coordinate 29,117,502 of JARWKJ010000009.1, read as the reverse complement.
TTCTGATTTTTTATTTTTTATTTTTTAAAGAAAATAATAATTTAGCTCTTGGAGACTGAATGAAATAGAAAAAGAAAGGATGTCACCCCAAAAGAGATGAAGGTAGAGAGAAATAGAGTGGGGGGAAATTTTGATCTCAAAGTGTGAATGAATGCATACTCCACATAACCTATTATAATTCAACAGACATACAATTGTATTTTCAATTGTCCCTGATGAATAACTTTGATGTTTTTTTTTTGTTTGTTTTTTTGCTTTTTTGCTGGCCAATCTGTTCCACCTCCTCTTGTCCACTCTCATCCCCCCATCCAAAGAAACCACTCAATCTTCCTTCTTGAGGGAGGCCTCCTTTAAATCTTAATTAAAACCAACTCCAAAAGCCCATCTCCTCCCAGGGGCAAGCTTGAAATCAGCTTAGAACAATCAAGCTTACGGATTAGGTTCCATGGGAAATGAGGAAAAGAAAAGGAAAGAGAGAGACACAACACAAAGAATAGGAAGATGAGGTAAAAGAGTCCCCCCCCCCCCCCCTTCCAGTCCAGTCTTGACCTATCGACCCCACTTTCTTGCAAGATTAAGCTGCTAGCGATGCTCCTAGAGAAGGTAAACATAGGAACAATGGCCACCAGGCAAGATCCTTATTGGATTTTAATTAAGTGCCAGGAGAAAGTGTTAAAAAGGAAAATGGGACGCAGAGGGGCTCCAGTGTTCACATTTTTTCATGTACTTTTTCTTTTTTGTGTGACCCTTGCTCCAACTCCCCACCTTTTCTTTTTCAGAAAAAAAAACCCTCCTTAGCCTGTTTGCCCGCTCGTTCACATTGTGAGAACAACAAACAGGTCTTCACTCCCGCTCCTTAGAGAACTATTCGTCACCCGCCTCGTTTCACCACGATCCCCGGTTATCGCTCTTGGGCTCCCTCTCTCTCTTAACAAGGTGAAACGAGACTCGGTCCCCTGAGGAGGCAGCGCCAGTGATAAGGTTAAAATGGGCCGAAAAAATGGAGGCGATTATTTGATATTGGACAGATTGAATTATCTAGATTGAGAGTGCAAGAGAGGAGGGGGTGCTAGTTTGGCTCCGAGAGCCAAAAGAAAGATAGTGAGAGGGGGAGAGGAAAAGAAAGGAAGAGTGTTGGACAGAATAATTTTTCTCCAGCATTGCCATTTGTGCCAATGAGGACCAGCCTGATATTAATGACCACTCAACTCTCGACCAATGGAGGAGTTTTTACTTCTTAAGGGGCAGATTGTGAACGGTGCAGAGTTGGCCGTTAATTTGACAGAGAGCAAGTCAGCCCATGCTAGATTTGTGAAGACTGAGAGAACTCTATACGAAGACTGAGAAATCCCTATACATTCATTTGACCTTCTGGTGTTCTATCTTTGAGATCTATAAGGTTCTACAATTAATAATTATACTGCTTACTAATGAAAATAGAAAAAGGTTGAACATGGAAAAAAATCCAAATACACATAAACACCATGCGCCTGGCCAGAGGCAGGCCATCATCACCTCAGCAGGCACCAAAAGAAAGCTGTTAATTGGTGTGAAAACACACACACTGACTTGTGTTGTGGGTATTCGATGAAGCTGGCAGTTGTTAACAGGATACACTGAATCACAGTGAGAGATAGAGTCAAAAGGGAGACTGTTTTTGAGAGGGGAGACCCCACCTACTGTTAATATTTGTGATTTCTTTGCTTGGCTCTAAGGAATAGGGCTAATGAGTTCGTCCCACTTTAAACTATAGTGCTTTTTTAAAAATCAGTGATGGCATCAGATTCAGACTCGAAGGAAATTTCCACTGACAAATAACTACACTTCACACCTTCATGCTGACATGCCTATAGTACACCTTTGTACAATATAAACTGAATATAAAAAGAAAAACCACGCTATATTTTTCCCTACCGAGTTGAATCTGCTTCACTTTTATACTTAAGTGAGTCCATTAATAACATTAGCAAAACAAAAGAGGTTTCGCACCAAGCCACTGCGTCACACTGGGACAAAAGGCTGAGCCTTTTAAGGTTCCGCTTGACAATTCAAGACTCTTTCACGGTGAGTTTGGACCATAGATTTTTCAGATGCCTGGTAAATGAGTGAAAGCTTGCAGCGTAAGGACTGTTACAGGGCTAATCACTAGCATGGATGATCTCTGCACCTCCCTGTGGCTCTGTTGAAAGGGGGTTTGTGTTGGCCTCTTTGCCACTCTGTTACTGATCAGTCTGCTTAAGTAGCTTGTGATTGAGGGGGTCCATTAGAAGCCTATCCATCACCTCCTCCCAACAAGCTGAGTGAAAAGTGATGACATCAGACACTCCCCTGCACCAGTGTCTAAGCTTACACATGTCCACATTCATCAGAATAGTGCCATTTTCACCTTTTTATAAAACAAATAGTTCAAATTCCAAATTCAAATTGACCCTTTGTTAAGCTCTGCCCATCTTGGTTACGGTTGCTAAAAAATCCCATATGAATAAACTGGGGAGTTTTGTGAATTTTGTACTTCCAGTAGAATGTGCTCATAAAGAGGTAAAAGTTTTTACACAATTTAGGAACTGTGACATGCAAAAAACTTTTTCAGTTATGTTTTCTTTATAGAAAACTTAAAAAAAAAAAAAAACTGCAAATCAGAATAGAGACAAATGCTTATCACAGTCAGCCAAGAAGAAAAGGCTCATTTGATCATGATTACAACTGATAACATCAGTGTAAGTGAACAGAACACATTTACTGCGGTTCTGTGAGCTCTTAAATTACTATCACACAACAATGACCTGAATCAATATGTAAAATTATGTTAAAAGAAAAGAATGCAAATTAGTATCATTAATTTACCTCTGAGCAAATGGAGGTGTTCATATAGATATTACATGGTTAATTGGTAGTTAGAGCTGGCGCATTGTTCAATCCACAGTAGCCTATATACTACTACATTTTCATTAAAAAAAATTGTAAAACAGACAAAGTTGGCCCAGCAACATTTCCGTATACCAGAACATGTTCATTCACATTAATATGATTAACAACTACTTATTGAACAGCGTCTCCAAAGCAAACTTTTTGCTTTTTTTGGCCATTCTAGTAGTACAAGCCTAAAAAGAGGCTCTGAGAAAATATTCCCACAAATTCCTCTGCCTGTGAAATCCTTTCATATCTAAACAAGCTTTCTCAAAGCTGCAGCTCCACCAAAACTCAACAAAACATTGACTTTGGAAGCGAGATGTCAGTATCATATGAAAACCTTACACATTTGTGCCCTGTTTTCTAGGGGGCTTCATAAATCATCACTAAATCTCCTCGCAGTGGGACGCAGCTCATAGAGAAAGCTGAACCCGTATCTTCAGGCAGGAGAGTATCTCGCTTCGCCTGCTGCTGTAAGTGAGAAGAAGCTATAGAAGTGCAGTCCAGCAGGAACACGCTCCTCATTCTTTCACCTGCTCTGAGGTGACTCTGTTTGGGAATGCTTGAAACCAAGCAGCCTGCTGCGTACAAAGCCAGTCTGGAGTCCAGAGCTAGAAGACCTGCTGTGTCCTCCAAAGCCAATGCATCTTTTTCTCAGCATACTGGTGAAGCTGTTTTTGTCACACACCAGTAATATACACAATCCATTCGAGAAGAAAGCTTAAACAAGTGGCTTGAGGTAAAGTACCAAGTGGATTGCATTAGTGTCAGACCTTTTTTTCCTGCTTTCTCCTTCTCTCTTCCACACATGAACCAGCCCACACTTCCTTGCCTGCTTGATGGCTTTTCTTATTTATGTATTTGTCCTATACTATTATGCTGTTCCTAAGGTATGGCATGCAATTTTTCCCTGTGTCCTTCTCTGAGAAAAAAACAAACAAAAAAACATGTATGACAACACAGGATACAAATAAGCCTCTAGCTCACACTGCATTATGGATACTTTCCTGAAAAGATTAGCAAATTTGCTTACCAAGATGCATTTTAGATCATGTGTTGGTCTATCAGCATCGCTAGCCAAGTTTTGCTTGTGAACAACATGGTTAAATATATACACACCACATTCACTGAAACTCGTGCTAGTCTAAGCTGGTCTTTTCAGTGGGACTATGAAGCCCATTTTGTTCTAATCTGCATAATAGGCATACTTATGCATGCAAATGCATAAAAACTGTCACTTTGTGCTGCGGCTTGGTAAAGTTCTAAAAAGCTCAGCTAATGTAAGCATATCACTTTTTTAGATTTCATTTGTCCATACAGACTCATTATTCACTCCAAGAGACATTATGTTTAGCTAGCAACTTTTCTTTCTTTGTCTCTCTTTGTTCCTTGTTCTCTTTGTCTTCTCTCTCACTTCCTCCCTCTACTATTTATCTCTGTCCTTATCTGTGAGTGACAAGCACCCCACACCAGTGTTTACAGCAAGCCAGAACCAGGGAGAGAATTTCAAAAGTAAACAGCCAATATCCTGCACAACAATGCTGAGGTTGCTCTTTTCAGTGTGTATCGTGTACCTGTCCCTGTGTGTGTGTGAACTTCCTCTTCAACTCGGCAGAGAACGGTAGAGTTTGGATGCCTCACCCAGACAATAGTCACAGACCATTAGAGGTTTCTCTGTCTTTCTCCGTGCAGGGTTTGGCGCTGTAATCCGTTACAGCCCTCCCACAGCAGTAGAGCGGCTGGAATGCATCAATCAGGAAGGTCCAGGGGCACTGCCTGACATTACCTCATCGTCTGAAAGAGGCTGTGTATCAAATTCAACCCATCAACACCCCCCCCCCCCCCCCCCCCTCCCTTTCCCTTTCATCCACCCAGCTCTGGCCAACCTGTGCATTCAAAGCTTGTTTGCTTTGTTACGGCTTCATCTTTGCCCCCAGGTGTCCAAATGCCCTATCCAGTCTCCTGTGTCAGACACTCACTTTTTCATCTGGTATGTCTTTGTTACTCTGTTTCCTACTTTTAAACTGGGAGAACAGATGAAGGGGTTCCTTCACACCAGTACAAGGATATCCATTACCTTCAGCGCTAAGATGCTGGAAGTTAATCTGTTTGACCCCCCTCTTTCCTCTCTTCCCTTTCTGCCTTGGCACACCATTTTATCAAGCTGCATGAACTCCCAAGCCTTCCGCACCTTGGCTAAACGGTTCTCTCACTTTCTTTACCGCCATCTTCTCTACCTTCCGAATCATTTGATCGCCCGTTCTTTTTTTCCAAAGGCACCGGCTTGTTTCAGATAACTTTGGATCGCTCGATAAAATTACCATGTTTGGACACATGAGTGACGGCGGAAAGCTTGTTTGACGCGTCTTGACTGACACCTCTCGCTTGATAGCAAATTGGCCAGCTTCTCCTTCGACCTCCCACTGTGGCATTCAAAGCCATGCCGTAATATCCCAGCAATCAAGAAACAGCAAGAGAAAGAAGACGGTGGGGAAAGAGAGAAGGAAAGACATATATGCTTTTCTCAATTTCTTGCCCAGCTGTCTGAAAACTAAACAGAGATGCCTTTCACCCTGATGTGGTGGGGGAGCTTGAGTAAGGTCTTCTCTCCGGTGTGGAGTATTATGGTTAACGGTCGGGCTCACAATCACAATATTTGCGCGCACATTCCACTGGGGTTTCCAGACAGGAAGAACTATTTGGTTAAGGGATGTGAGTGTGTGCGCGACAGAGAAAGAGAGACAGACGGAGAGAGAGAATGAGCTCGCAAATAGCTGATAATGAGGGTATTCCTGTCTGCATGACAGTCTTTATGCCAAAGACTCAAGTAGGGCTGAGATCTGAACTGAGATCTGATTTAATATGATGCTATCTTATAATGGAAGCAGGTATAGGATCCTATCCTAATACAGAATCTAGGCAGCATTAGCGGAACTGAAATCAGTGACCAACTAGTGCAGGGGTGTCAAAAACACTTACTACACTTGTTATATTGTATGAAACATAATTCTGTTTTAGTTAACACAGGACAGAAAAGCTTTAATTTGTTGTGCTGGATGCTATGGCGAACATCTTAAGGTGTCAGTTTGTGCTTTATTCTAGACTTTATTAGCTCAAAAAATGTTTAACAAATAAAATCTGGCGTGCACAATGTGAATGTCAATGTCAATATACCTTAAATGTACTAGAGTATATGAAACAGTTTTAACTGAATATCAGGGGTAAAGTTAGATCCTGATGCATCACATGTACTGTAATAGTAATCAGGCTGTGTTTTTTTTTTTAGCTTTTCTGTCTCTCTCAGGCACACAATGTCTTCTGTGATGGAGTAATCATTAATTAAATAGTCAGACTTTGACTAATCACCCTACAAAGGCCATGTAGCTTTAACCACCAGACACTCATCTCAGCTGCCCCTCTGGTACAACCTTCAACTGTGTGTCTGTGACAGAAAAACAATCAATTACTGTTAGCTGTCAGTCCATCTGAACTTCCATGACTCCTTCTTTAATGTATGCATGAATCCATAACTATAACAAACGCAACTCCCAGAACAGATAAGTAATAAAGGAGCATAATTTCAAATCTAGCTCAATGATTTGCAGTACAACATTTTTCCCCAAACGTAAACACAAAAATCTAATATTCAATAAATAAACAGACAGATAAAATTAATGAGCAGTTTTATAGCAGAATTGGATTTTCCCACCGCAGAAAACATCCTCTCATATGAGGGCCATCTTTAAGACCGGGCTTAGGGATCTCGGCCCGAGAGGATAATATGAGCCCAGATATTGCAGCAACATGGAAGATAAATTTCAATTTACTGTTGCTTCCTGTGTCACAGCAAGAGATATGAAATTTTTGTCTTGGAGGACTGGAGGTGATAGTAAAATAGAAGCCAATGTGCACTCTACCAAATCCCAGCTCATTCTACTCACGCCTGTGTCAAAACACTTCCTTGCTTCTGTTCGTACCAAATTGTGATACATTTCCACAAGTAACGAGTGACACTTTTTGCATTTTGGGAGAAAAAAATGCAAGCAAAGTGCTTCTTAGAATAGGAAATGAGTGTTTGAAATTGTGTCTTTCCTTAGGCATTGTTTTAATGATTTTCTCCAAATTAACTCAGGCTGCCTAGCCTCACCCCTTTGTGTCAGCAGTAAACACCCTGATTTTTCCCCTGTATGCAAATATCAGTGATTATCTGACCCTATTGCCTACTGTATCTCATCATCAGAATAAACATCCCCGGAGACGTGGATACATGAGATAAAATTCCAATCTAGGAGTCACTCTCGGCCTTGAAAAACAAACTGTCCATTTTAATGTAACTGAAGACCCCCGATGACATCATTGCTCTCTTTTTCATTTTCTCCTCCAGAGGAAGAAGTCAGCACAATTCCTCTTTGTCCACTCACTCGTCTTTCCGCCCAAGGAAAATGAGGTGAGGATGTGGGTGGATGGAGACGAGGTTAGAGGAAGAGAGGGGATGAAAAAACAATGGAGATGGAAGAGATGGCCTTGTCCCAGAGTGAGGAACAACTGGCCACCTATCCTCCAGGCTCTGCCATTAGCCGCGCGGGCTGGAGACGCTGAGAGCTGATAACAAATGCCCCCCTGAACGCAATGCCAAGTTCTTTATCTATGTGCTCCTGCACGGGCAAGCAGATTACAGCCTTTCCCTCCAAAACCTTCTCATTTGCTTTCTCAATTCCGCTAATTCTCCTCAATATCTTTCTATGTGTGCCTCTGTTTGTTGGGGTGGGGGCTGCGGAAAAACGCGGGTGAGGCTCCCTGTCTTGTGTCTTCGAAAGATAATTAGACAATACGGCTGTGTGTAGCAGAAAACAGAGAGAGCCATTGTTTCAAGACCCCCCCCCCCCCCCAACCTAACAGCTGTACGTGTCATCAGGAGCACGGTTTGAACGTTATGATGGGCAAAAGGGGGCGCGGGAAAAAATGAAAAACAAGGAGTTGTGGCCTTTTCTCCACAGGAGGTACTATAAAAGTTAACTTACAGATTTCTCTTTACCTGCAACGAGGGTTTTCTTTTCATTTCATTGTTTACTGTAAAGAGAAGGTATAGCATTATCCGGGTCCCCTAAGTCCTTTTCACAAGCTTGAATGTCATTCAGTCCCAGCAACACGTATAAAATTCGTACGCTAGAATGTTGTCTGGGGAGAAAATCTCGCGATTTGCTCTCTGCTGTAAACAAAACTGACCTTTATGTTGAATTTGTCTCCGAGCGCCAACCTCTCCCTGTAAAAGAGCCCAGAGCACTCAGCCGCTCGCAGCCAGTCCATCTCACTCCGTTCTGCAGAGTGCAAGCGCATCAAAGCAGGCCAAAACTCATCCATATCTATGCCATACGAGCGTCTCCTAAATAATGCAGCAGTCTTACCGCACCAGACAGATTCTGCTGCATCGGCGCTATTGTGAATCGTGTGTCACTTACTCCCTCTAACTCGAGCGCACGCACACACACTTATCACTGAACTTCCTCGCCTTCCAACTTTGCTACTCCTTTTCAATAAGGAAAAACAGGTGAAGAATGGAAGCCCGTTTCGGTCACAGAGTTTAAAAAGTCACAATGTGACTCGTAGTTGTAATTTTTATCTTACAATTTCCACTTTCCTTCTTGGAACTATGACTTTATATATTTCACAATTGCATCTTTTTTTCTAACAACTGTCACGTTGTTTCTCATAATTGTGACTTTATATCTCACAATGTGACTTTATGTCTTATTTTTAAACTTTGTCACATTTACTCTTTGTTATGTTTTATTCTGAGGTGAAAACAGGCTGCCACAGGAAAGAAAAAAGCAAGTGAAGCGGGAAGAAAACAGAAAAAAATACGGGATTAATTCTCTGTATTATTACCTCTACATTTTATGTTCTGCTTTTCCAACCTTTACACTAGATGCCGCCGCTTATCCGACACCTTCCCTAACACAGACACACAACCACATATTACACCCCTTTACATACAATACAAACATTAAGACTCTTAACAATACAGACACATTCATAAAAAAGTCATTTTCAGTCCCTATAAGGTCTCCTAAGACATTCAGCTCATGCATAATACAAAAAGCTCCTAAAACAAACCCAGAAGGCCAGAAATACCCCCTCACAACCCCACTCAATCTAAGCGCCCAGCAGTCCCCACCACTAATGGGAGGCCCTGTGCGCAGGTCAAACTATCTGTCCCTCTAATGGAGAAAGCTAAAACATCAAGACAAGACTGCAGATATGCAATGCTGTTGGTTGGAGTGTTTACATGTGTGCGGTTGAGTCTGAAACCCAAGCCAGCTAGATGCCTTGCTGCCCAGTCAGTCAATAACTTAACAGACAGCAGATTTGTATGACGGCACCGACTACAGACACTGGTTTCAGACAGGCTTCCAAAGCACCATAATGACGCCTAATGATCTAGAACAAATTCGAGTGAGTCTTAGACTAAGTATTTAAAGATTGTAATTATTTCTCAGTACACATTTATGAATAGACTTTTTCAACACCACACACACATAGGATTGTGGGATATCACAGATATCAAAGTACTGACTTTAAAAACTGCGCCGCTGAAGTAATGTTACACAATTATTCGATTTAATATGTCTTGATGCCATCCCACCATTATAAATTAAATAGTCAATTTATTAAATCATATGCTGATACTGATGTTTAAACCTACAGAGTGGGAAAGAAATAAAGTATGTGAATGAGAGTGTGTGTTAGGGATATAAAATGATAAAATAAAATTAATAAAATAATAATGCACAAGGGGACAGTCAGTTATGTATTTCTTTTGCTCTTTACAAGGCAAAAGGACTAGGGAGGAAGGAAGCAGTAGGCAAAAGTTGTATGATCTTAACACGCTTCCTTTGAACGCTGCCTTCTGGGATTGCCAACCCCACGCCAAAGGTTTTTTTTTTTTTTTTAAGTCCTGGAGAATACTTGGAATACTGATGGCACAGTGCAGCATAATTCCACTGGGAGACTGAGGGGCATTCCGAGAAAGCAAATTATGGCTGGGAGAAAGAAGCGGCGGAGCTTTGTTAAGGGCATACACATGAATATCTGGCACTAGGGGCTGGTCTCTTCAAGACTCTGTCATGTTCTCTGTTTCAATCCCTGCTCTTTTCTACTAGTTCTGAGCCTTCATGTTGTCAGACACTCTGAAATCGTGTGTGTGTGTGTGAAAGAGAGAAAGAAAGAGAAAGAAAGACAGATAAGACAAACAAGAGAGAGACCAATAGATAAAGGAGATGTGTGTTTGCACCTACGTTGGGGTGTGTATATATCTGGGTGAGTGTGTAAGGGAGCATGTGTGTTTATGTGAAACAGGACAATCTTTCTCTCGCTGCGCTATCTATCCATGAGCCATTATTCAGAGAGGGAGCCGGTGAGTCAGATGCGAGCTGGTGGTGGTTTTTCAGAGTGTGGCGTGCTGCTTGTATAGATGTCAGGTGAGATGAGTGGTTCAGGCCGTCCGGGAGCCTCTCTGCTCCTCCCAAAGCAGCTGCCACCAGTCTGTCAAAGAGTTGCTCTGCTACATCCTATTCTTCCCTCTCCCCCGTCCTTCTGTCTTACTTACACACCCACTTAATGATGAGAAAAACATCTAGAGTGCAGCCAGGGTCACATTTTCCCCTTTAACGGGCTAGAAAGTCCACATAAAAAGCTCAGTATGCTACTCGACGAACTGACAACATATCCTGAAGTTATTGTGCAAAATTCAAATAAAACCAAAACTCGACTGAAGCATATTCTACTCTTATGCCGTACAAATTTAGAGCCTATTTGCGAACCAGGTATGCACATTTCTGTCTAATATATATTTTCCCTCCAAGTTTGTGAAGGTGCTAGGCATTTATATTCAACATTTAAATTTAATTACCGCCTCCATCCGTGTCAATACGGCGGCCTCATTTATCAAAGAGACAGACAGAAAGCACAGCTTAACCGTCAATAAACATTTGTTTTTAATTCCGTTTACTGGAGCGCCGACCGAAAGCGCTTTGCCTCGCTTGCAGTTACGCCGTTAATTGGGAGAAGAAACACTTTTAGATCTGAGAGGGCCGGGGGATTTTGAAGCCTTTATCTCGAGCTGAATCAAAGCCGGCGTTAATAATACACCCAATGAATAAAATATTTGTTAAAAGGCGTGGAAACAACAGACTCGTGGTAAAAATAGGCCAGGCTCGAGGATGCTGTACTTCTCCGCAAATGAATCAACCTCTCTCAATCAAAGCACACTGAATATGCAAAATATAGCGCCGCCTTTGGTGTGAAATAAACAGCACAAACTTGAATACGGCTCACAACAACTAGGCGACTTAGGTGGACAGAGTACTGAGCTCTTAAAACAAACCTTGTAGATTGTGCACAGATAGACTTTTTTTTTTTTTTTTTTTTACTAGTTTGCAAAGAATTCAAATTCCATGTTGTGGTGCAGTGACAAGTTTACATGCATATTTTCACTTTGCAGACTTGAATGATTCTGGTAAACAAATACTTTTGAGAAAACAAGTATTTGAGGGTAAATCAATGTAATCTCAATTTTAAACCAAATTTAACAACTCATAAAAATACATGCATTTTGATGACTTCACACCTTGAAGGAATAGTTCACTTAAAAATGAAAAATCTTGTCATCATTTACTCACCCTCAAGTTGTTTCAAACCTGTACGAATTTATTTCTTCTGCTGAACACAAAGGAAGATATTTTGAAGAATGTTGATGGACCCCAATGACTTCCGTAGAAGGAAACAAAATATTATGGAAGTCAATGGGGTAGCCTACTGTTTGGTTACCGAAATTCTTCAAAATATCTTCCTTTGTGTTCAGCAGAAGAAAGAAATTCATGCAGGTTTGAAACAACTTGAGGGTGAGTAAATGATGACAGTATTTTCATTTTTACGTGTTTTTTTAACTAACACTTCTTGCCTCATTGACAAGACAAGTAATGACAACAACAGATTCCAGACTGATTCAGTCACTAAAGAACCGGCTCAATAGAGTTATTTGTTCGAAAATCAAGCAACATTTGTCACGCTGTATTTTTGTAATTCACAAAAATGAACCGGCTCATAAGAGTCGTTACATTGAAAATCAAACTGTAGCCTACTGGTAGCGCTTCATGCTTGTGATTCACTAAAACGAACCGATTCTTAAGAATTATCTCGGGAATCGAACTACACGTTGTTTATGACTCACTAAAAAGAACCTTTTCATTAGAGTCATTCGTTTGGGAATCGGACTGCACTCATCGCGCTGTCAGTGTAGCCATTCCGTCTGTATCGGCGTAAAAAGCATGTTCCAGAACGTTAATAGAATCGAAAGTCATAAAAAACATTCGATTCCAGTATTTTTAAAGAATGGAACCAGTCCGTTCCAAACCCGATCTGCAGCGCTGCTCTCTATCAGAAACAAAGAGGCAGCTGAGTGCAGCAAGCGATAGTCAGCTCATTCACGCTCCCAACATATCAGGATAGCGCCAGATGCCCGCGGCCACTACAGCATAAAGTACAAAATAATGAATAAATCAACACAGCGACGAGCGTAATCTTTCAGATCGCACGCATTCCCTGCTCCCCTTAGACTGTATTGAGAAATGTCGCACCTCTGCCCGCCACCATATATATTTATTTAATGCTGTTCAATTATTCTGTTTGAGAGAGGAGATGGTGCCTTCCTGATGGCGTTGGCTGTGGAATTATTAAGAGGTGTTTCTGTTTTGGAGACTGTTATCAGCACATCTCCAGTGCATTAGTCCTATGTGGCTTTTAACACACTTTCCAAAACCCAGAAGGGTGTTAGCTGATAGCCATTATCGTGGTCACACCTGGTTCGTTCTTTCTTCAACTTTTCTCTTCTGGCAAGTCGGCTAGACCATCTCAATAAATGGGGCACTGAATATATCACCCTTAAGTCAACATCTGTCATACAAAACAGCCTCTAGCCTAGACCTAGTATGTACAGTGATGCATTAGTCAGAAACGCAGCCACTTGTTCCATTGTACTGAAAAAAAGTTCCCAAAGCGCATGTTATATCCCTCACACAGGCTATAAAAAACACATTTGAACGATCAAGTTCTTTATGTGCCAGAGTTTTTCTTCATATCCACAGACAACAGGTGTATAGCCTAACTACAATGTGCAAAATATAAACTGCAACATTCAGGCTAGATTAAAAATAATAATAGGCTAATAATTTTTTTTAAATTAAAAAAACTCCACGTTTTGGACATGTAGCCTACCATTATTAAGTAGCCTAGTTTGCAGTATCAAGCAAATACGCGTATTTCATTCTTTATTAGCTGTACCATAATACCACCACTGTGCCACGGCACTGCTGAAGTAATCTTCTGTAAGAATACAGAGAGCTGTAGCCTAGGCTATTGCTGCATTCTGCTGGGGTACACGCCTGTATTGGACAAGTTTAATTTCCAAATGAGCCTTGTTTCCATTTGGCGCAGTGCCACTCGCCCAACATTTCACCAGGGTCTCACTAGGATCTAATATGTCACAAAATGCAATTATGACACAACTAAAACGATTGCGTTAACTTCAAAGCGGAGCGCGCTGAGATATAGATAATCGCGTTATGATTAGGTTGACGCAGCGATACAGAGTACGCAAACATCCGATTTTATCATTACAATAGTTAGGCTACTGAACTATAACAAAATGTCTTACCTGTTCCTAAAAGGCACAATGCGATGTAAAACACCAGCATCTTTCCGGAGTCTTCAACACTTGTCCTGCAGTCCAGACTAAACGTGTGCGCACGAAAGCTCCGACTGGACTGACTGTGGAAGCTTTTTTTGGTCCTCGCCCTCCTCTTGAATACGGTAATAAAAAAATGTAAAAAATGTAAAAATCAACGGCAGATTATGTTAACCTCAGCTCGGAGAGCTGAAAGTCTCTACTGCCATCCGAACACAGTTTAAGCATCAGTGCTGGTTGGCTCTTTAAAGTTTAGAACTTTCTTTAGATCGTTGCTATGTATTTCCCTACAATGTTTTTGTTCAGATCAAGTTGATTTAATGGGTAGGTCTTGAATCAATCCAAGTACTTGGAGTAAATCCTCCGTATAAATGATAGAAAAATCTCCGTTTCTCGTGATCAGCGAGGCTCCTCCGCTCTCATTTGCAACTGCGCGCGTTTCAGCACCACAAGCTCTAGCGCACACATGAACGCAGGCTCTTCTTACGCACAGTTCCCTCCGCACTGCTCTGCTCGCTCCGCACTCTCTTGTTATGCAGCGGCAAGGCGAGGATGCGATCCGCACTGACTGTCGTATTACTGACTGGATGATGGCGCGGTGAACAAGACAGGCGCTTTCTTTTTCTTTTTTTGACTGGGGAACATCGAGTTTGAGAATGAAGTAATTCTCAGTCCACAGGGATAGCCGTTGGCCTACGCCCCCCGGGTCCCGCGATTGGTTAAGGGTTTAAACTGGGGGTGACTTGCAGTTGGGGGGTTGTTTGGTTGTTAAACAACAGGGGGTGCTTGGTTATGCGCGCCTCTGAATGAATAAACTGCTGGGGAAAGTAAACAGGTGTGTCCCGGAACAAACAAGAGCCCACGGAACAGATGATCTTAATGGCGTTTCTTTAATGACATATATGTGATTTTAAAAAAAATCAATGGAACGTATTCATCTCAGTTAATCTTATTTATCAGTTTATATACACTTGATGGATTCGGTATATGCCCCACATATGCACAGCATGGAAGGGAGATTTACAAATATTTCCATCTTATTTAGATTTTTTAAGAATTCTTTATGAACAAATTTAAACTAAACAAAAAGATTTAGGCCTACACTAAGCCACAAAGCTGAAAAAGTGAGTATAAACAAAATAAGGTTTTTATTATTTCCCAAGGCGAAATATATAGGCTATGTAACCATGCCTTCTGGTTGTATGGTCTCAAAACGAAATGTCAAAGCGTCATCATATTCACGTGCTGCTTGATAGTGATTGATTAAACAGCTGACTCAGCTGCAAATACTGAAATAAACTGCAAAAGAAATGGGGACTTTTTCTTGACGTGTCAATCAAACGTGCGTTATTTGGGCTTTGTATAAACAAATGGAAAACAGGCAAAATGCTGCAGTACTAATTTCAATCATCCCTCATAATTGTGCTATGCAGTCTTTTGATAAGGCTACATTAACACTTCGACTAAATATAGGCTATAGTTCACTCCGAATTTGTGTCATTTTCGCGTAATGGCGTGGTGTTGCAAATTAAAGCCCTATTTTCCAACATTAATCAGCGATATTTACGTTGGAAGATATCCGTATTTCCATAGTAAAAAAAACGTAGGTTATAGGCAAGGGGGTAATCCATCGACCGGAAGTGGAAGTCGGCCGGGTGCCGCCATGTTGTAGCAGAACTTCACTTGCGTTAGCATTTCCATTGACTCCCATTCATTTTGGCGTCACTTTGACAGCGAATAACTTTACATCTGAGGCGTTTAAAGACTCCATTTGTCCATTATTTATTTCTAAAGAAACACGACAATGTTTAAAGGGCTCCATTACCTTCTATGTTACATTATGGCCACGTAGAAACAGATTTAGTAAAAATAGGCTAACGATTGCGTCATAACCACTCGACTCTCTGTCGCGCTGTACAGAAATTACCGTACAGACAGGAGGAGAAGCTCGCAGGCAATCGGGGGGACGTCCCGTCAAGGGAGAAGCCCATAGATAATGAGTCCATAACAGCAACGGAATACTTACTCCTGCTCACTCACTCCAAAGAACTCTTTGCTCAAGTTCCCCGTCTCTGCAAGATTAACGTTGGCAATTTTCACGCACAGCTACTAGAAGATTAACGTCTGTCAGACAGGTTGCTCACGTCATCAAGCTTAGTTTGAGTCGGTTTGAGTCTGCGCGTCAGGAACGGAAGTGCTCAAAAATAGCTAAAAATGGGCTTCAACTGTCTCAACTGAGTTCCAATGAGATGGCTCTGTCCACTTCTTATACTGTCTATGGTTATAGGCCCTAAGTGACGACGTTTCTGCAACGTAGGTACACACAGTGGCGCTCCAGCGCGTTTACGTCAGCGTCCGGATCCATTCACTCATTTCCGTTCGCTGCAATAATCACCGAGTAAATTTACTTCAGCATATTTATTTCCAGAATTGACCGTTTTAACACATTAAGTTCTGTATACATACTGTAAACGCTGATTTAGAAGTTTTGTTGACTGAATAATGAATGTGTGAACCAGTGAGTGAATTTGGACACAGCGAATAGTTCAGAACTCTTCTGTGAGCCGATTCATAACACTCAGAACGATTCATTGCAGGAATCGGATATCGCCAAATGTAACACCACATTATATGTTGCAGTCTTCGATGTCAATACAGCTGACAAGTTGATTGGGATAAGCTGTTTATGATCAGTTGTTCAAAAAAGTACGGCAGGCTACACTTTCATAGGCTACTGCTTTGAAACATGATTATCTGTGCATATTGCATGCCAACTTGATACTAGTTTTAGAAGTATTTCTTAGAATTCCACCTTTATAATTTCTCACGGGGGAAAAAAAGGCTGGAAATTGTTGTCAGAGAGACTGGTTTTGGTCTTCAGCCCGTTAAGATTTATTGTAGGTGATGGGATCAAATGTGAGACTGCCTCTCACAAGCACATGCTGATGAGAGAAACAGCTTTCTGGACGCGCAGATGATGGGATTCCTGTGAGTTGAAAGAGACGAGGTTGAGTAAAGGAGCAATAGATGATCTCTAAACAACAGGGTCTCACACCTGCTGTGGGTTCAGAGTAAACATCAACAACTACTGCGTGAAGTATGGCAGGGTGTGAGCCAGACGTGTAAATTAACAGCTACTTTCTGCAGTCAAGACTGACGTATCTACTTAGTAGTGTTCTGCAATATACAGCAATTTTGTAACCTCACACTGAGGGTGCTATAACCCACCCCAGGCCTCTGAACACTTAAATAATTAATGTACTTATTAGAGGGGTTTTTAAACTGTAGATTTATTAATAATGAATACAGCTTGATATTTACTAAACTGTTCTTGGTTGGGGGGTGGGAGATAAGGGGACAGTTAAGATGTCGTGTGCATGGGAATTGTAAAGAAAGTCATAAATAAAGCATGAGGTGAAGTTATATGGAAATGTGACTCCCCAGGAAATGAGAATATTTTAACAAAATATTATCTCAGGCCCATTTGACCCGGGGTCAATTAGAAAAGAAACGTCAGCGTCGACGAGGAATTAACATTGAAGCTTTTCCCCCTCCCGTCTAATTTGCAAGGCTGATGCAAAGTTGAACTGAAACGACTATATTGTCGTGAGATTGCGGTTTAATTCGACGAGGCGCTATAAAGTCGATTACGATCTCGCTCTGAGAGACAAACACGGCTTCCTGTGCATTTGTAAACAAACTAAAATGGCGTTCTCTCCACGGAGAGCATTTTCTTGCTGACAAACTGTTATTGTGCTATTGCACAAAGGTTAAAATGTCTTTTCGTCAGCCTTAAAATTGTCTTCTCTACATCCCTTAAGTAAATATTGTATCACTTAAAGGTCAGCGCTCCTTCTAAATGTATAAATCAGAGCTGGTTTATGTCTGTTTCATCCAAATGTCACAGGATATATGCTATTAATAGTCTCGGGCATATTAATGTCAATCTTGAGTTTCAAATGTCTCTATTTATCATCCAAAATGACTCCGCAGTGTAAATTAAGTGATGGCATGTAGAATTCTATTGTTACTTTGAAGTCAGCATGAAATAAAAATGGTTTCTTTCTTTCATCAAAACGAAAGATTAATGGTCACTGTCTCTGAAATAATGTTCCTTTTTTTCATATGTTAGTGATATAACTAATCCTTTTTTTTCTTATCCTCTTCCCTCCAACCCTTATCTATATCCAACCTATTGTAGCAACATTGAGAATGGACCAAACACAATTGAAGCTTTCAGACATAACCAAACACAAGGGGCTGCATATTCCAAATTATCCCTGAGGCTATGAGCCAAGAAGACCTTTTGTTGTTTAACTAAAGGAACAACGTTGTCAATGTTTTATAATTTGGCAAGAACAAATCTGTTCAGAAATTGAAACAAGAGGCCCTAACAAGGAGTCACCTGACCCCTGCGCCTAAACAGACTAGCCTTTCTTTAAGAACCAAGGTCTCATGATATGCTGAACAAGAACAGATTTCAGCAGGAACTATCATTACCTCAGACTGGAATGTCTTTCTTAAACCCCAGAAACTTTACACACACACATAAGGACTTTCCTCCATATCAAATACCAATAAAACTCATCCCAGAACAATTCTTGACTGACCCAGAATCAAAATCATGTAACATAACAATTATATATTGTGTTTACAACCCCTGTATGTGTCTATTCTGCTTAGATCACATCACACGTCATGTAATTGTTTTAAATATTAGAGATACGGGAATGAAAGTGTCGTGTTTCCTATCATTATGCTCGTATGTGTTTAATTCAAAAGATGGCTTGATTGAAATCTGCGTAAAAATGTTTATGTTCTTAAAATGGAAATTATGTCTAAACTGAATCCTCTTGTTTCGAGCTGATGAGTAAGCAGACCACAGAGAACACATGATTCGCGATGAGAGAAGGGGGGGGGGATAGAATAGACCCCCCTTTCAAATAACCATATAGTATCTTATTGTCCGAATTCCAAATTCCTCCAGGAGGCGGGACAAAACATTGGACTTTAAAACCTTAGACCCGAAAACAGAAACCCGCTCTCTGAAGTCTCTCTGAACTCGCTCGCTGGTGGCTCTCTGAACTCTCTTGTGATCCTCGCTCTTGTGATGCCCGACGCCGGGTGGAGCCGACGATGGTTATAGTCACCATGTAGACGCAGAGACAAATGACCCAAATCAAGATATGGGTTAAAACAGATTTAATTGAAGCCATCTCGTCACACTTTCCTTTCTTTTCTTAGTTTGTTTCTTTTCCGTTAAAAGTCTCGGTTCTAAGTTAAGTGTTGCTGCAAAGTTTCGTTTTAACGTTTCAACTGCAAAACCAGCTTTCAACTTCAAAGACTTTCATTCATCCGCGCCAACACACCACGTGACTGGCTGTCCAAAGTCTATCCAGGCACACGAGAAGATCAGCCAAGCAACGGACCGGGAAACCCCCTTTACGACAAAAAGGAGAATCCCCAAAGCAACTCAAAGGACAAGCAAGTAACGCCTCCAGACTCTTAACTGGTGTTTAATATAAAATTGAATCACCCGCCTAAGAAACGATAAAAGGGTGAAATTAATTATTGATGCTTCGTTCAGGTTGTGTCTTATAAGTGCATAGAATCTTGGGAATCTCACCATCTAACTCCTAAAACTCATTCTTCCTCACTCTCTGTCTTTCTTCAACTTGTATGAATGCGTGTGCGTGTGTTTGTGTTAGATATTTGTTTTGTGTGTTAGTCATAGGCTTATAATCAATAAAGTATTGTTTGTATTTGAAAAGAGAAGCATTACTTGTGTTATGTGCTTACCGATTTATTGTCTTGAACTTCGATCTAAGTTACCTATGCTTTGACCCTTGATTTATTTCTTAATTTAGCTGTTAGCTGGGAATTAGTCTTTCTTGGCCAAGAAGATATTATATTTCCTAGAATTAATAATTGTTTATGCTTTCCGTTCATTGGATGAACTGATAAACTGATCATACTATTGATTTTGCTACAGTAAATTCTGAAAATAATTCAATTATTAATTATTGATCATAATCCGTTATGAATAATAATTAATTATATTTATACGTGCGTACAATCGCTACACTATATTCAATCAATTCCCAATGGATAAAATCAGTTTCCATCTTACTTTTTTCATTGAATGTCCTGTCAGTTCACCCAAAAATGAAAACTGTCATCATTTACTCACCCTCATTTTGTTCCAAACCTGTATGAATTTCTTTAACCAAACAGTGGATGGACCCCATTGACTTCAATAGCATCCCCCCCCCCATACTATGGAAGTCAAAGGGGTCCATTAACTCTTTGGTTAACCACATTCTTCAAAATATCTTATTTTGTGTTCAGCAGAAGAAAGAAATGTATACAGGTTTGGAACAACTTGAGGGTGAATAAATGATGACAGAACTTTTATTTTTGGGTGAACTGTCCCTTTAAGTAAAATGGGTTGCAAACTCCATTTCATGTTGACTTCTCTTTTTTGTTCTCCACATTTAACATAGTGCACGGCAAGCATATTATTTTCGCCTTTCATCATTAAAAACATCAGTTCAGAGTTTAGTGCTGAGCGGTCCTCAGTCTGCTACGGTCAAAGTTCTCCTCCCTTTACATCAACCATATGGGGACATTACAGCAGCTTTTACTATAATTGTGTTATTGAGTACAGCCTTGATCTGTGTCAACCATAACTCTAAGTACTGCTACATGGCAATAACTCTTTCTGCCTTTACCTATGTCAGGCATATCAAGCATTCCTATTATTGTGTCATGCGTTTGGTTGATATGCATATTAGCACTGTTTCAGTCTTGAGTACTCTGTATCATCTATATCAGACTGTAACTACAGATACCATCATTTAAAGAACAGTCAACAACATGTCCTTCATCTCAATATCAAAATACCAGGCAGGCCATTATTGAAAGCAGAGTTGGCTGAAAGGAAAGTACCTCAGGGGAAGTTCAGGAGGTATAAAGTTGCTGAAGGGTCAAGGGTATGACCTTTTGCTGGGCCACAGGCTGCTGAAGAAGGCTGTGTTACGGAAACAAGAGTGTGATAAACGCCGCTTCGTTTCCATGTGCCGTGCCCCTTATTGTGTGATATGGTATTCTTAGGGAACAGGTTTGTATAGTCAGGTTTAAAGTTACAAAGAATAACAAGTGCCTGTGTGATATGTGTCATTTGTGAATGACTGCACTTTGGAGGCTTGAGCCATTAAGATTGCAGTTTCCAAAAGCACATTTTTCCTGCTTGTTCGTTTAAATAACTGTATTTGGGTTTGTTTGTTGCATAATTCTATTTTTAAGTTTGACAATCATAGTTTTAGTATAGAAACCCTGGTTTCACAGACAAGGCGTACACCTAGTCCCAGACTAAAAAGCATGTTTCAGCTGTTTTGACTGAAAGCAACTTGCACTGACATATCCTAAAATGTCACTGCCATTGTTTTGTCTCGTCTCAAGATGCACACCAGTAATATATATATATATTTTTTTTGCTAAGGCATGTTTATAAAAGATTCTTAGATGTCCTAATTGAACTAATGTCTATTAATCTAAGCCCTGTCTGTGGAACCAGGCATAAAAGTTTTAATACTTTCTCTTGCGAAAATGCCTTAATACAATTCAGAATAATTTTTGTTTGTTTCACTATTTGTTCAGTCCGCACTAATCAGCAAGCCTAGACTGAACAAAACTGATCAATAATAACACATTCTCTTTGGGGCAGTCAATGTGCTTGTGTGTTTCCAATTGGTAGTGATTAAAGTTGATTTGAGGATGTCTGCGCAAAAGTAGCATTCTCTAAGGAAATGTCTAGATTTATATTCTTAGCAGGCGTCTTCTTTCCAGATTAGCCTACAATAAAATGCACATTCAAAGGTAGGTGAAAGTACACAACTATAGGCCTCATAAAACTAGTGATACTTTCCGGTTGGAGGTATGATTGAATTGGCAGGTAGAGCACTAGGGTAAAAATTTTGAATTATGTCAGATTGGTTGACGGTATCAGGCTTTGGGTTATATCAAAGTTGGTTGAGTGCGATGATGGCCACCATGTTGGGAAAGGATGCCGAAGGGATGTAGATAAAAATTATCCAGCCGCTATAACAGATGTTTACTGACAGAATGGAAAGAAATTGTCCCAAAATGTATCAAACCATGTACTACATGTGTTTTTGTCTGCAAGATTTTTAGGTGTTCAAGCACGAAGTGCTGAAAACCTATTGTATTTGTACTGATTTTTAGGTGTTCAAGCACGAAGTGCTGAAAACCTATTGTATTTGTACTGATTTTTATTAGGTGTTCAAGCACGAAGTGCTGAAAACCTATTGTAATTGTAAGGATTTTTATTATTATTATTATTATTTTCCCCTAAAACGCATCGTGCAGCCCAAACCGTAAGTGCTGGAGCTCTGAAACTTTGCCAGTAGGTAGTACAAAAATCGAGGAGAGGTTATCAAATTATGAGCCCGATTGGCCCATAGGTGGCGCTATAGCGCAAAAAAACAAAAAAATGGCACTATTTTCCTTAAATCTCAATAACCCTTTGTCCCAGCCTCAAGTGTCTTATATCATTGGAATCCTTGGCTCAATCCGAACAAAAAAGGCCTCAAGGATTTCATTTCCGGTATGCAAATTTTTTCGCTATTTCCGGTTTTGTCCAAAACCTACTTTTGCGAACTAGTCCTAGGTTTTTTGCCCGATCAGAACCAAACCAGTGCAGAAATGTTCTCTGGAGTCTGAATATCAATAATTATTGAAAAAAAGTTGAAATTTCGATTCACTGTCACTAAGGGGCGTCAAAACGTTCGCAGGAGGCGGAGCCTATTTTACTAAAATGGCTATAACTCGTGAACGAAATGAGATATTTTTACCAAACTCGGTACACATATGTATGAGCTCAATTCGAGATCACAGTAAAAAAAACGCGACGATCGAACATTAGGTGGCGCTATAACATTAAAAAAACATAAAAGGGGGTGTGGCCACCTGACCGTTAGTCCGATTGACTCGAAATTTGGTATGCAGTGTCTTGGTCCAACGTACCATGTATGTATGAAAGGATATTGGCGTATCTCAAAAAACATGGCCGCCATCGACCAATGAAGTTTGAGCACCTATGAGACAAGGTTAACGAAGGCCAATCGGAACGAAACTCGATGGACATGTTCGACTCATGGCCCAAGAGGTCTGTGAGAGTTTTGAAAGAAATCGGCCACTAGTTGGCGCTAACGAGTTTTACGGCTCTGTAATCACGTGGTGTTGCACATATCCCCACAAAATGCATATCATTTGATAGGTCTCCTAATGGTGAACAACTTTGCCTCTAGAACCATTGCTGTCAATCAAATCGTTCATTAAATATTCACGAATATGTTAAAAACCTACTTTTGCGAACTAGTCCCTGGTTTTTCGCCCGATTGGAACCAGACCAGTCTAGGACAATTCTCTGGACTCTCTAGATTAATAATTATTGAAAAAAGTTGAACTTTGCCCTTTGGTTCGCTATAACAAGGTCATTTAGAAAAGGGGCGTGACAAAATTCACCCAAAAGCCTATAAATCCTTAAGGAAAACTCTAAACTTGACAAAAATTGATGAGCATATGTGTCATAGCATGGAGAAGAAGCATGCACAGTTTCATGAAGATCGGACAATAGGTGGCGCTTTAACTGTTAAAAAGCTCTAAAACCATATATTTCCTATGGTAAATTGCCTGTTTTGGCTGTAAATGGTCTTTTCCATCTATGATCATATAATGTAAATGTCATAATGTTCAAAATCAGTGCATTACAATTTCTTTGGACTCTCTAGATCAATAATTATCTTGACCAAATTTCCCCAAAAGCCTAAATCTCTTCAATGAAAGCTCAGATCTTCTTAAAAAAAGGTCAGGACATATCACTTTAAACAAGCTTGAAAAATTTCAGACAGATTGGACAATATTTGCCTCTATATCAGTTAAAAAGGTGAAAATGATGCCATATTAAGCCAATAAGTGGTGTTTTACTGCCCCCTGCTGTTTAAAATAGTCATTTTGTCATGCTACTAACTACTAATATTCTATAATTCTTATTTAGAGTTTATAAAATCACTATTTTAACATTTACACTCACATTTTGTCAAAATTAATCTATTGAAGCATTGTGTCACAGACAAATGTTAATCCTGAATGAGACACAGTTCAGATCACTTTATCTACAACAGAATGTGTTTGTGTAGTCCCATGTTTCTGAATAAATCCTGAATAATCTGATTAATAGCTTGCAAAGACATATATTTTAATGGTCTATAAGCATTTTATATATTTTCATAATGACTTGTGTGTGTGTGTCTGGATATGAATGCAAAAAGACTTTATTAATAAGTAGAGTGGCCAGCAGAGGGCAGTAGAAGACCACTTATTGGCTCACTTTCATTTTAACAGCCTTGAGTTTCAACAAAATTCTGAACTAAAGCAAACCAGTTTTTCCATGTTAACTGCATTATCCATGCTTACTATAAAATCCATTATATAACAATTACTATTATAACACAATCATATTTTGTCAGAGTGTAACACTTTATTTGTACTGACACATGCTAGATGCATGGTAAATCATACTAGTACAGGGTAAATCATGTAAAGCATACTACAACATGGAATATCATGGTAAAACTATGGTAAATCATGCTAGATTCATGGTAAATCATACCAGAGCGTGGTAAATCATGGTAAACGATGGTAAATTATGCTACAACAGGGTAAATCATTGTGAATCATGCTAGATTCATGGTAAAACATACTAGAACATGGTAAATCATGGTAAAACTATGGTGAATCATGCTAGATTCATGGTAAATCATACTAGAACATGGTAAATCATGGTAGATTCATGGTAAATCATACCAGAGCGTGGTAAATCATGGTAA
The DNA here is from genome assembly GCA_029959095.1 of Rhinichthys osculus. Lineage (NCBI taxonomy): Eukaryota > Metazoa > Chordata > Actinopteri > Cypriniformes > Leuciscidae > Rhinichthys > Rhinichthys osculus. The sequence goes on along the minus strand of JARWKJ010000009.1, from coordinate 29,092,941 downwards.
AACTATGGTAAATTATGCTAGATTCATGGTAAATCATACTAGAACATGGTAAATCATGGTAAAACTATGGTGAATCATGCTAGATTCATGGTAAATCATACTAGAACATGGTAAATCATGGTAAAACTATGGTGAATCATGCTAGATTCATGGTAAATCATACTAGAACATGGTAAATCATGGTAAAACTATGGTGAATCATGCTAGATTCATGGTAAATCATACTAGAACATGGAATATCATGGTAAAACTATGGTAAATCATGCTAGATTCATGGTAAATCATACCAGAGCGTGGTAAATCATGGTAAACGATGGTAAATTATGCTACAACAGGGTAAATCATGTAAAGCATACTAGAAAATTGTGAATCATGCTAGATTCATGGTAAATCATACTAGAACATGGTAAATCATGGTAAAACTATGGTGAATCATGCTAGATTCATGGTAAATCATACTAGAACATGGTAAATCATGGTAAAACTATGGTAAATTATGCTAGATTCATGGTAAAATCACACTGAAATGTAGTATATCATGGTAAATCATGCTTGCTACATAAAACTTAATGTATTTTGATGCTTTTGTGCTTAACGGCCTTAAAGGCCTTAACTGCTTGAACACCGCTAAATGCTGCTTGCAGCTTTAATTATTATTATTATTATTATTCTTCTGCCGTAAAACGCATCGTGCAGAACAAACCGTAAGGGCTGGAGCTCTGAAACTTTGTCAGATGGTAGTACAAAAATCGAGGAGAGCCTCAGAAAGTATGACCCCGATTGGCCTATAGGTGGCGCTACAGCAATCAATTGCGCGAAACTGCTCATAACTCCTAAACCGTATGTCGTAGACTCAAGTGTCTTATATCATTGGAAAGCTGGAGGCCTGACGTAAAAAACGTATATCTCCGATTTCATTTCCGGTATGCAAATTTTTCCGCCATTTTGAATTTTGTCAAAAACCTACTTTTGCGAACTAGTCCCTGGTTTTTCGCCCGATCAAAACCAAACAAATGCATACATGTTGTCTGAAGTCTGAATATCAATAATCATTGAAAAAAAGTTGAATTTTCGATTCACGGTCGCTAGGGGGAGTAAAATGATCGTTGTGGGAGGAGCCTATTTTACTAAAATGGCTATAACTCGAGAAGTAAATGAGATATCTTCACCAATCTCAAGAGACATGTGTATGAGGACAGTCTGAGGTCACAGTAAAAAAACCGCGTCGATCTAACACTAGGTGGCGCTATAACATTAAATAAACATAAAAAGGGCTATGACCACCTGACCGTTAGTCCGATTGACTTGAAAATTGGTATGCAGTGTCTTGGTCCAAGGTGCCATGAATGTGTATGAGGAAATTGGCATAACTCAAAAAACATGGCCGCCATCGGCCAATGAATTTGAGCACCTATTAGACAAGGTTAACGGAGGCCAATCGGAACGAAACTCGATGGGCATGTTTGACTCATGGCCCAAGAGGTCTGTAAGAGTTTTGAAAGAAATTGGCCACTAGTTGGCGCTAACAAGTTTTATGGCTCTGTAATCACGTGGTGTTGCACACATCCCCAAAATATGCATATCATTTGATAGATCTCCTCAGGCTGAACAACTTTGCCTCTAGAACCATTGCTGTCAATCAAATCGTTCATTAAATATTCACGAATATGTTAAAAACCTACTTTTGCGAACTAGTCCCTGGATTTTCGCCCGATCAGAACCAGACCAGTCTAGGGCAATTCTCTGGACTCTCTAGACCAATAATCATTGAAAAAAAGTTGAACTTTTGCATTTTTCGTATGGCTATAACAGGGTCATTTAGAAAAGGGGCGTGTCAAATACACACAAAAGCCTATAAATCATAAATAAAAACTCAGAACTTGACAAAAAATGATGAGCATATGTGTCATACCATGGTGAAGAAGCATGCAAAGTTTCATGGAGATCGGACAATAGGTGGCGCTATAACTGTTGAAAAGCTTTAAAACCATGCATTTCCTATGGTAAATTGCCTGTATTGGCTGTAAATGGCCTTTTCCATCTATGATCATAAAATCTTAATGTTTAAAACCGGTGCAGTACAATTCTCTGGACTCTCTACATCAATAATTATCAGAAAAGGTTGAACTTCTTCATTTGAATGGCTATAATAGTGTAAATTGGATGGCTGTAACATTTTGGATGGCTATAACAGCCAATAAGTGGTATTTTACTGCCCCCTGCTGTCATTTCATCATACTACTCCCTAATATTGTTATATATAATTGAAATGTAGACTTTATTAAATCATTATTTTAACATTTACAATCACATTTTGTCCAAATTCATCTATTGGAGTATTATGGACTGCATTTATTTATTTTATTTATTACTATTTACAATTGTGTCACAGGAAGGCTAAAATACGAAAGTATAACGTTGGGCCACGCCCCCCAAGTACAAATTCACTCATAACTCGAAAACAGAAAGTCTCTGCACGCTAGGTAAGGTTCTCTCGGGGTTCTTGATCCAAATCTATCGTCGCGGGGCTCGGGAACGCCCCCCGCGACGAATTCTTAGTTAATGTTAACTAATGTAGTTAACATTAACTAAGAATGAACAATACTCCTTCAGCATTTGTTAATCTTTGTTAATGTTAATTTCAACATTTACAAATACTTTATTAAAATCTTGTTAACATTAGTTAATGCACTGTGAACTAACATGAACTAACAATGAACAGCTGGATTTGTATTAACTAATGTTAACAAAGATGAACAAAAACTGTAACAAATGTATTGCTCATGGTTCATGTTAATTAATACATTAACTACTGTTTAATAAATTAACCTTATTGTAAAGTGTTACCGACATTTTTAATCTTTTTTATCAGCTTTCAGCATTGGCTAACAAACAAACGCTTAAAGCTATTTTTTTATTAGTTTTAATATAGTTTTATATTATTACATCACAAAGAAATATGTTAAATGCATGCTTATACACCATTAAAAGAGATTTTCACAATAACATATCCCGTGTGTGTGTGAGTAAGCATATGTCTACATATGATTCTAAAAGCACTTGTGTGACCAGCAGAGGGCAGTAGAAGACCACTTATTGGCTCACTTTCATTTTGACACACTTGATTAGGGATGGGAATTGATAAGAATTTAACAATTCCGATTCCATTATCGATATTGCTTATCGATTCGATTCCTTATCGATTCTCTTATCGATTCTTATTGGGTGAGGGAATAAGTACAAATTTGTTTGTTTGTATTAACTTATTGAACTTATAACTTATTTTGTTTGTTAATTATTATTAACTCGCTGACACAGCACAGAGTATTAGGGGTGTGAACCTACAATGGTCTCACGGTTCGGTTCGATTACGATTATCATGTTATCGATTCAGTTCAATTTGATATCTCGATGCATCTACATGCACTGCATCCTCAATTTTACTTCAAAAGTGATGTGTGTGTGCGTGCGCGTGTTCACCCGTTCGTGAAGTCGCAGTGACAGAAACAGTGACATTCCAGTTTAAGTTGTCTGTGCGCGCGCGCGTCTCAGATGAGTATGTGCCTGGAGAGTTTTGCGCATCTCGTGTGTGTAGAGTTTGCATGTATGCGTGAGCGACTTTAGGTGTGTCGTTGTGCATTTCATATGTATTTGTTTGAGCATTCAGCAGTATACATGTATGTTTGACTACTTAGTATACGTGTATATGCAAGTGTTTCATATTTGTGTGTGTGAATGAAGTTTGATTTAAGCCCTAGACGGCACCTCATATATTGTCGTCTTTTCGCGTGAAATATAACCAAACGAGCGCTTCTGCCTCGATGTTATGTTTGATGCGTTCTGAATCAAAATAACGCAGCTCGTGTGTGACGTCATGACACATTTGCAACGAGCGGAACCGATAAGCGGAATCGTTAAGCAGGCATACTAACGGTTCCAGGGAATTGCTTAACTGGGCACCGGTTCTGAAGAAGAAACATGGTAAATCATTGTAAACAATACTATTACATGGTGTATCATGGCAAATCATGCTATAATCCTGCGGTAAATCATTCTACAGGGTATCCGCGGGTCCTTAAAAAGTCTTAAATTAGATTTTAAAAATTTATGGCCTTAAAAAGTCTTATTTTGACTTATGAAAGGTCTTAAATTTTCAATGGCAATTTGAGTTAGACATATCTAAATGTTTTCCAAATTAAAACTATCTAATTAGCGTACTTTTTTATTTACTATTCGTTCTTTGTGGATTTGCTCGTTCACGTGACATTTCGCGTCACATTCGCGCCAGCATTATGTCTGCACACGAAACAGCAGGAGAGGAGAAGAAAGCTGGTTAATTTCAGTTCAATTGTAAGTTCATTCTTTATGTGCGTAGTGGTGTGCGATGTGTATTGTCTATTATGATATTGTAATCATTGTTTTACTTTAACGTTAACTATGTACGAGGGCGCACTGCGAGCTGACATCGCATTTGTCTCTCATGCTTGCTTTCACTGCGTGATGTGTCAGTGCAGTTATAGGTATGTTCCCTAATAGACGTATAAAGTTTTTATATTTTATATATCATATGTTGTTATCATACAATATTACATCAGCAAGAGGGCTGTTTTCCCGTGCACAATAGCAAATATGATATTTATTTTATAACAGTTAAATTAACATTGTTACATTTTATAAACAATATTGTCAATATTGTTTGTTTTCCCTTTATTTCGCTGACGAGAATTTCAAAATGAAACCGTAGCAGAGACTCAATGCAAAAGACAGCGATGATTTCTTGACTGAAATCCGCGTTTTGAACGAATCATTTTAACGATTCAATGAACAATCACTTGCAGTTCCTGAATGAATCAGCCGTTTGAACAAATCGTTTGTATGAATGACTCCCTGAGACAGTGACTTGCCGCCACCTACTGGCGGGTTTAGTTTCACATTTAAAGTACCCTGTAATTAAAATGTTACAATTAGAAATCAGTTCATATTTAAATATTGAATTAATAATTGAAAGAATTGAATATATCATAGCTTTATTTATGCAATTGTAAATGGAGTATAAATATATTAATGCCAGTTCTGATGCTGCTTCGGTGTCTCCTCTGCACTGCAAAGATGGATTTTGATTTAATGATTTAATATAACTGGTAACAGTGGTATTGTGTTATTATTCTAATATAATTTAATTTGAATGTTAGAATTTGACATAAAAGGTGATGCATACCTCTAAGTAAAAAAAAAAAAAGAAAGTCCATATATGGGTGAAAATGCCCCTGGAACTCAATTTAAGGTTGCAAATATTGCCCTTTAATAAAAAAATGTTAATTCCTTTCACTGCTGTGAACTGACCACTGCATAGAATATGAAAAATATGAATATCTTCGTGAGTCAGCTGTCAACAACAGGCCTAAACCAGCCATGGTACCAGTACACAAACACAATCAGTAAAATATCATCTAATTATCATCAACAAAACTTTGAAAATATTGAGACATTTTTTTTAAAATATTGCGCACCCCTAATGTAAGGTATTAATTTTGATTTCTTCAGGTCTTAAAAAGGTCTTAAAAAGCCTTAAATTTTACTTTAAAGGTGAACTAAGTAACTTTTTTACCTTAACCGAACAGCTTTGGAGTCATTGTAATGTTTATATTACTGATTTCGTGTTGAATGGTGGTCGTCTCGCACCCCCCTGGTGCCTGTGAGCCGCAAAACCACCCTTGCAACTTTGGGCCGGCGAGCTCCTCTAACACTATCTAAGTTCTGAGTTTCAGATTTTTTCACTTTCTCCTTCCCGAGATATAAGTAAAAAATAAAAACGAATTTCCCGGCATTCATTTCAACCGTTTATGTAGGCTGTAAAACCGCTGTTGTCCACTAGAGGGAGCAACAGCATTAGATATTTTTAATCTTTTTAACCAGTTTTCAGCAATGGCTAACAAACAAATGCTTAAAGATATTTATTATGTTGGAAATAATATTTATAATAAATAATATAATATTAAATAATGATTTATTAGAAAGTTTAATATTTTTACATCACAAATAAATATCTGAAATGCTTAAGGACCACAAAAAGAGATTTTCACAATATCATAACCCAAAATTGTGTGTGTGTGTGTGTGTGTGTGTGTGTGTGTGTGTGTGTGTGTGTGTGTGTGTGTGTGTGTGTGTAAGCATGCACAATGGAATTCACATTGAAAGACTGGTTTGCTTTAGTGCACAATACTGATTAAACCAAGTTGTTCAAAATAAAAGTGGTACTATAGCAATAAGTGGTCTTCTACTACCCTCTGCTGGACATTATACTTATTAATAGTCTTTTCACATGTGCTTTTGCATTCATATATTTAGACACTAAAAAATAACCTTATGTGACAATTACTATAATAACACAATCATATTTTGTCTTTCAATTCACTTTACTGTTCTGAAGCTTCACATAATTGCTAGCAACGTGGTAAATCATGGTAAATCACGATAGAAACATGGTAAATCACAGTAAATAATATTATTACATGGTGTATCATGGTAAATCATGCTAGCAATGTGATTAATCATGGTAAAGCATGTTACAATCCTGGTAAATCATCCTATAACATGGTAAATCAAGGTAAACTAAGACAAATCAAGGTAAACTATGATAAAGCATGCTAGAATCATATTACATCATAGGCTACTAGAATGTGTTCAATTGTGGTAAATCATGCAAGAACAGGGTAAACCATGGTGAATCATACTAGAACTCGGTATATCATAGTAAACTATGGTAAATCATACTGTAACATAGTAAATCATTAACAATCACACTGAAATGTTGTATATCATGGCAAATCATGCTAAAACATGGTCTATTCCATCTATGATGTCAGTGGTTAAATGCTTGCTACATAAACCTTAATGTCTTTTGATGCTTTTGAGCTTAACTGTCTTAACTGTCTTAACTGTCTTAACTGTCTTAACTGTCTTAAATGCTTGAACACCGCTAAATGCTGCTAGCAGCTTTAATTATTATTATTATTATTATTATTCTTCTGCCGTAAAACGCGTCGTGCAGAACAAACCGTAAGGGCTGGAGCTCTGAAACTTTGTCAGATGGTAGTACAAAAATCGAGGAGAGCCTCAGAAAGTATGACCCCGATTGGCCTATAGGTGGCGCTACAGCAATCAATTGCGCGAAGCTGCTCATAACTCCTAAACCGTATGTCGTAGACTCAAGTGTCTTATATCATTGGAAAGCTGGAGGCCTGACGTAAAAAACGTATATCTCCGATTTCATTTCCGGTATGCAAATTTTTCCGCCATTTTGAATTTTGTCAAAAACCTATTTTTGCGAACTAGTCCCTGGTTTTTCGCCCGATCAAAACCAAACAAATGCATACATGTTGTCTGAAGTCTGAATATCAATAATCATTGAAAAAAAGTTGAATTTTCGATTCACGGTCGCTAGGGGGAGTAAAATGATCGTTGTGGGAGGAGCCTATTTTACTAAAATGGCTATAACTCGAGAAGTAAATGAGATATCTTCACCAATCTCAAGAGACATGTGTATGAGGACAGTCTGAGGTCACAGTAAAAAAACCGCGTCGATCTAACACTAGGTGGCGCTATAACATTAAATAAACATAAAAAGGGCTATGACCACCTGACCGTTAGTCCGATTGACTTGAAAATTGGTATGCAGTGTCTTGGTCCAAGGTGCCATGAATGTGTATGAGGAAATTGGCATAACTCAAAAAACATGGCCGCCATCGGCCAATGAATTTGAGCACCTATTAGACAAGGTTAACGGAGGCCAATCGGAACGAAACTCGATGGGCATGTTTGACTCATGGCCCAAGAGGTCTGTAAGAGTTTTGAAAGAAATTGGCCACTAGTTGGCGCTAACAAGTTTTATGGCTCTGTAATCACGTGGTGTTGCACACATCCCCAAAATATGCATATCATTTGATAGATCTCCTCAGGCTGAACAACTTTGCCTCTAGAACCATTGCTGTCAATCAAATCGTTCATTAAATATTCACGAATATGTTAAAAACCTACTTTTGCGAACTAGTCCCTGGATTTTCGCCCGATCAGTACCAGACCAGTCTAGGGCAATTCTCTGGACTCTCTAGATCAATAATCATTGAAAAAAAGTTGAACTTTTGCATTTTTCGTATGGCTATAACAGGGTAATTTAGAAAAGGGGCGTGTCAAATACACACAAAAGCCTATAAATCATAAATAAAAACTCAGAACTTGACAAAAAATGATGAGCATATGTGTCATACCATGGTGAAGAAGCATGCAAAGTTTCATGGAGATCGGACAATAGGTGGCGCTATAACTGTTGAAAAGCTTTAAAACCATCCATTTCCTATGGTAAATTGCCTGTATTGGCTGTAAATGGCCTTTTCCATCTATGATCATAAAATCTAAATGTTTAAAACCGGTGCAGTACAATTCTCTGGACTCTCTACATCAATAATTATCAGAAAAGGTTGAACTTCTTCATTTGAATGGCTATAATAGTGTAAATTGGATGGCTGTAACATTTTGGATGGCTATAACAGCCAATAAGTGGTATTTTACTGCCCCCTGCTGTCATTTCATCATACTACTCCCTAATATTGTTATATATAATTGAAATGTAGACTTTATTAAATCATTATTTTAACATTTACAATCAGATTTTGTCCAAATTCATCTATTGGAGTATTATGGACTGCATTTATTTATTTTATTTATTACTATTTACAATTGTGTCACAGGAAGGCTAAAATACGAAAGTATAACGTTGGGCCACGCCCCCCAAGTACAAATTCACTCATAACTCGAAAACAGAAAGTCTCTGCACGCTAGGTAAGGTTCTCTCGGGGTTCTTGATCCAAATCTATCGTCGCGGGGCTCGGGAACGCCCCCCGCGACGAATTCTTAGTTAATGTTAACTAATGTAGTTAACATTAACTAAGAATGAACAATACTCCTTCAGCATTTGTTAATCTTTGTTAATGTTAATTTCAATATTTACAAATACTTTATTCAAATCTTGTTAACATTAGTTAATGCACTGTGAACTAACATGAACTAACAATGAACAGCTGGATTTGTATTAACTAATGTTAACAAAGATGAACAAAAACAGTAACAAATGTATTGCTCATGGTTCATGTTAATTAATACATTAACTACTGTTTAATAAATGAACCTTATTGTAAAGTGTTACCGACATTTTTAATCTTTTTTATCAGCTTTCAGCATTGGCTAACAAACAAACGCTTAAAGCTATTTTTTTATTAGTTTTAATATAGTTTTATATTATTACATCACAAAGAAATATGTTAAATAATTGCTTATACACCATTAAAAGAGATTTTCACAATAACATATCCTGTGTGTGTGTGTGTAAGCATATGTCTACATTTGAATGCAAAATCTCTTGTGTGACCAGCAGAGGGCAGTAGAAGACCACTTATTGGCTCACTTTCATTTTGACACACTTGATTAGGGATGGGAATTGATAAGAATTTAACAATTCCGATTCCATTATCGATATTGCTTATCGATTCAATTCCTTATCGATTCTCTTATCGATTCTCATTGGGTGAGGGAATAAGTACAAATTTGTTTGTTTGTATTAACTTATTGAACTTATAACTTATTTTGTTTGTTAATTATTATTAACTCGCTGACACAGCACAGAGAGGGGTGTGAACCTACAATGGTCTCACGGTTCGGTACGATTATCATGTTATCGATTCAGTTCAATTTGATATCTCGATGCATTACATGCACTGCATCCTCAATTTTACTTCAAAAGTGATGTGTGTGTGCGTGCGCGTGTTCACCCGTTCGTGAAGTCGCAGTGACAGAAACAGTGACATTCCAGTTTAAGTTGTGTGTGCGCGCGCGCGTCTCAGATGAGTATGTGCCTGGAGAGTTTTGCGCATCTCGTGTGTGTAGAGTTTGCATGTATGCGTGAGCGACTTTAGGTGTGTCGTTGTGCATTTCATATGTATTTGTTTGAGCATTCAGCAGTATACATGTATGTTTGACTACTTAGTATACGTGTATATGCAAGTGTTTCATATTTGTGTGTGTGAATGAAGTTTGATTTAAGCCCTAGACGGCACCTCATAAATTGTCGTCTTTTCGCGTGAAATATAACCAAACGAGCGCTTCTGCCTCGATGTTATGTTTGATGCGTTCTGAATCAAAATAACGCAGCTCGTGTGTGACGTCATGACACATTTGCAACGAGCGGAACCGATAAGCGGAATCGTTAAGCAGGCATACTAACGGTTCCAGGGAATTGGTTAACTGGGCACCGGTTCTGAAGAAGAAACATGGTAAATCATTAGCTGCGTCCCAATGTGCATACTACGCTCTAAATAGTATTGAAAATTACTAATGTCACATACTATTTAGGATGGATAGTAGGCTATGCACATTGGGACGCAGCTATTGTAAACAATAGCCTACTATTACATGGTGTATCATGGCAAATCATGCTATAATCCTGCGGTAAATCATTCTACAGGGTATCCGCGGGTCCTTAAAAAGTCTTAAAAAGTCTTAAATTAGATTTTAAAAATTTATGGCCTTAAAAAGTCTTAAAAAGTCTTATTTTGACTTATGAAAGGTCTTAAATTTTCAATGGCAATTTGAGTTAGACATATCTAAATATTTTCCAAATTAAAACTATCTAATTAGCGTACTTTTTTATTTACTATTCGTTCTTTGTGGATTTGCTCGTTCACGTGACATTTCGCGTCACATTCGCGCCAGCATTACGTCTGTCTCCTGCACGCGAAACAGCAGGAGAGGAGAAGAAAGCTGGTTAATTTCAGTTCAATTGTAAGTTCATTCTTTATGTGCGTAGTGGTGTGCGATGTGTATTGTCTATTATGATATTGTAATCATTGTTTTACTTTAACGTTAACTATGTACGAGGGCGCACTGCGAGCTGACATCGCATTTGTCTCTCATGCTTGCTTTCACTGCGTGATGTGTCAGTGCAGTTATAGGTATGTTCCCTAATAGACGTATAAAGTTTTTGTATTTTATATATCATATGTTGTTATCATACAATATTACATCAGCAAGAGGGCTGTTTTCCCGTGCACAATCACAAATAAATATCTGAAATGCTTAAGGACCACAAAAAGAGATTTTCACAATATCATAACCCAAAATTGTGTGTGTGTGTGTGTGTGTGTGTGTGTGTGTGTGTGTGTGTGTGTGTGTGTGTGTGTGTGTAAGCATGCACAATGGAATTCACATTGAAAGACTGGTTTGCTTTAGTGCACAATACTGATTAAACCAAGTAGTTCAAAATAAAAGTGGTACTATAGCAATAAGTGGTCTTCTACTACCCTCTGCTGGACATTATACTTATTAATAGTCTTTTCACATGTGCTTTTGCATTCATATATTTAGACACTAAAAAATAACCTTATGTGACAATTACTATAATAACACAATCATATTTTGTCTTTCAATTCACTTTACTGTTCTGAAGCTTCACATAATTGCTAGCAACGTGGTAAATAATGGTAAATCACGATAGAAACATGGTAAATCACAGTAAATAATATTATTACATGGTGTATCATGGTAAATCATGCTAGCAATGTGATTAATCATGGTAAAGCATGTTACAATCCTGGTAAATCATCCTATAACATGGTAAATCAAGGTAAACTAAGACAAATCAAGGTAAACTATGATAAAGCATGCTAGAATCATATTACATCATAGGCTACTAGAATGTGTTCAATTGTGGTAAATCATGCAAGAATAGGGTAAACCATGGTGAATCATACTAGAACTCGGTATATCATAGTAAACTATGGTAAATCATACTGTAACATAGTAAATCATTAACAATCACACTGAAATGTTGTATATCATGGCAAATCATGCTAAAACATGGTCTATTCCATCTATGATGTCAGTGGTTAAATGCTTGCTACATAAACCTTAATGTCTTTTGATGCTTTTGAGCTTAACTGTCTTAACTGTCTTAAATGCTTGAACACCGCTAAATGCTGCTAGCAGCTTTAATTATTATTATTTTTCTCCTGTAAAACGCATCGTGCAGCCCAAACCGTAAGTGCTAGAGACTTGAAACTTTGGCACAAGGTAGTACAAAAATCGAGGAGAGGTTATCAAAGTATGAGCCCGATTGGCCAATAGGTGGCGCTATAGCGCAAAAAACAAAAAAATTGCACTATTTTGCTTATATCTCAACAACCCTTTGACCCAGCCTCAAGTGTCTTATATCATTGGAATCCTTGGGTCAAGCCGAACAAAACCCCCCCCAGGTGTTTTATTTCCGGTATGCAAATTTTTCCGCCATTTTGGATTATGTCCAAAACCTACTTTTGCTAACTAGTCCCTGGTTTTTCACCCGATCGGAACCAAACCAGTGCAGAAATGTTCTCTGGAGTCTAAATATAAATAATTATCGAAAAAAAGTTGAAATTTTGATTCATGGTTGCTAGGGGGTGCAAAATGAACGTTGGGGGCGGAGCCTATTTTACTAAAATGGCTATAACTCAAGAAGTAAATGAGATATCTTCACCAAACTTGGTAGACATATGAATGAGTTCAATCTGAGGTGACAGTACAAAAATCGCGACGATCGAACTCTAGGTGGCGCTATAACATGAAAAAAACATAAAAATGGCTATGACCACCTGACCGTTAGTCCGATTGACTTGAATATTGGTATGCAGTGTCTTGGTCCAAGACCCCATGTATGTGTATGAGGAAATTGGCGTAACTCAAAAAACATGGCCGCCATTGGCCAATGAATTTGAGCACCTATTAGACAAGGTTAACGGAGGCCAATCGGAACGAAACTCAATGGGCATGTTTGACTCATTGCCCAAGAGGTCTGTAAGAGTTTTGAAAGAAATCGGCCACTAGTTGGCGCTAACGAGTTTTACGGCTCTGTAATCACGTGGTGTTGCACACATCCCCACAATATGCATATCATTTGATAGATCTCCTCATGCTGAACAACTTTGCCTCTAGAACCATTGCTGTCAATCAAACCGTTCATTAAATATTCACGAATATGTTAAAAACCTACTTTTGCGAACTAGTCCCTGGTTTTTTGCCCGATCGGAACCAGACCAGTCTAGGACAATTCTCTGGACTGTCTAGGTCAATAATTATCGAAAAAAGTTGAACTTTTGCATTTTTCGTATGGCTAAAATAGGGTCAATTAGAAAAGGGGCGTGTCAAAATATACTCAAAAGCCTATAAATCATAAATTAAAACTCAGAACTTGACAAAAATTGATGAGCATATGTGTCATACCATGGTGAAGAAGCATGCAAAGTTTCATGGAGATCGGACAATAGGTGGCGCTATAACTGTTGAAAAGCTTTAAAACCATGCATTTCCTATGGTAAATTGCCTGTATTGGCTGTAAATGGTCTTTTCCATCTATGATCGTAAAATTTTCATATCTTACTGTTTAAAACCAGTGCAGTACAATTATCTGGACTCTCTAGATCAATAATTATCAGAAAAGGTATAATTTCTTCATTTGAATGGCTATAATAGTGTAAATTGGATGGCTTTAACATTTTGGATGGCTATAACAGCCAATAAGTGGTATTTTACTGCCCCCTGCTGTCATTTCATCATACTACTCCCTAATATTGTTTTATAATTCATATTTAGACTTTTATAAAATCATTATTTCAACATTTACAATCACATTTTGTAAAAATGTATCTATTGGAGTATTATGGACTACATTTATTTATTACTATTTACAATTGTGTCACAGGAAGGCTGAAAACGAAAGTATAACGTTGGGCCACGCCCCCCAAGTACAAATTCACTCATAACTCGAAAACAGAAAGTCGCTGCACGCTCAAATTTTGATGGTAAGGTCTCTCGGGTTCTTGATCCAAAGCTATCGCCGCGGGGCTTGGGAACGCCAACATTTACAACATTTACAAATACTTTATTACAATCTTGTTAACATTAGTTAATGCACTGTGAACTAACATGAACTAACAATGAACAGCTGAATTTGTATTAACTAACGTTAACAAAGAGGAACAAAAACAGTAACAAAGGGCAGTAGAAGACCACTTATTGGCTCACTTTCATTTTGACTCACTTGATTTTCACCAGTTTTCTGCACTAAAGCAAACCAGTTTTTCCATGTTAACTATTATAACACAATCATATTTTGTCAAAGTTTATCACTTCATTTTTATTGACTCTTCACATTAATGCTAGCAATATGGTGCATCATGGTAAATCACAATAGAAACATGGTAAATCATTGTAAACAATACTATTACATGGTGTATCATGGCAAATCATGCTACAATCCTGCGGTAAATCATTCTAGAATGTGGTATATCATGGTAAATCATCCTATAACATGGTAAATCATGCTAGAATCATATTAAATCATACTAGAATATGTTCAATTGTGGTAAATCATGCTAGAACAGGATAAATCATGGCGAATCATACTAGAACTTGGTATATCATGGTAAACTATGGTAAATTATGCTAGATTCATGGTAAATCATACTGGAACATTGTAAATAATGAAAAATCACACTGAAATGTGGTATATCATGGTAAATCATGCTAAAACATGGTCTATTCTATCTATGATCTCAGTGGTTAAATGCTTGCTATATACAACTTAATGTCTTTTGATGCTTTTGTGCTTAACGGCCTTAAAGGCCTTAAATGCTTGAACACCGCTAAATGCTGCTTGCAGCTTTAATTGTTTTTGTTTTTGTCACACTGATCATGATGCACTTTTTGATGTATTGTGTGTGTGTGTATATATATATATATATATATATATATATATACTAGGGCTGTCAAATGATTAATCGTGATTAATCACATCCAAAATGAAAGTTTTTTTTACATAATATATGTGGGTGCACTGTGTATAATTATTTCATATATATATATAAATACACACACATGCTTGTATATATTTAAGAAATATTTTCATGTATATACTGTATATAGATTTATATATAATTTATATTATATATAAATATAAATATTTTATATATAAATAATATTTTTTTCTTAAATATACATGCATGTGTGTGTATTTATATATATACAAAATTATTATACACAGTGCACCCACATATATTATGTAAAAAAAAACTTTTATTTTGGATGCGATTAATCGTGATTAATCATTTGACAGCCCTAGTATATACACGTGTTTTTTTTCTAGTTAAAAGACAACTAAACTCCTAAAAATAAAGTTTCTTTATTGGCTTATATGGTCCATGAAGAATCTTTAACATCCATAGAGCCTTTCCATTGCACAAAAGGTTCTTTGTAGTGAAAAAAAGATTACTTGGATTATTAAAATGTTCCTTGTGTTAAGAATAAAAATGGTTCTTTTTAGAACTGTTCACAGGTTCCTTGGGGAATCCAAAATGGGTCTTCTATGGCAAAACCCCTATTTTAGAGCCTTTATTTTGTACATGCAAAACTCTATTTCTAGGTGGTTCTTTGGGTTCTGCTTGGTTGCTAGTGGTTGCTTATGACTAGTATAGGTCGAAAAGGCCTACCATTAAGATATTCTGGTCCCTTAAAATGGCTCAGGTCGCTGCCTCAGTGTCAGTCTAAGAGACTCTGTGGCCTATTTTAGCATCCACCATCAGGCGAAAATCTGCTCACTTATAAAAGTTATAGCACACCTCTTTTCAGGAAGCCACAAAATTTGATGTATTATTCAAGTAAGTTGTTCCGACAGTGTGGGACACGTCTAATACCACGTTCAGATTTTATCTTCGTTATGAGAAGTGTTTTTGGCGATATCTCAAGGAAATGCCGCAGATACACAATTCTAAAAGCTGATCTTTATCATCAAGTCTTCTTGAGTATCAGACAGTGCTTTGTAGTTTTAAAACGAAGGCTTTAATCTCATCCGATGAGACGTTGAGTTGTTTGAGATTAACCCTCAGAGCTTCTCGTATAATAAAAGTTCATCACCCCTGCGCCCTCATTCTTTAAAGCTTTGTTTTTTTTCCTATAAGAAAATTGACTGATATACTGTATTATCAAAACAGTTGCATATCAGCTGCAGGATTTATTTGCTCAAACACCATGTAAACGGAGTGAAAGTTTGTCAGATAGAGAGAGGAGAGAGAACCATGACCCATACCAGCTGTTGGTCCAGGACTGGCATCATTGGCAGATCGAGACTCTGCGCTTACCTAATCCCTGGGCGAGGCGATCTCTCCCAGATGGGCCGACAGATTTAGATCAGCCACCCTGACATGCACTGACCGGTCTCGACAGCAGTCCCACATCTCGGCTGTACCGCTGGAAAGTCTCAAAAATTGCTGGCAAATTCCTAAAATTGATGTATTAAGCATGAACGATGATCACAGTTTTAGTTGCAAATTGCAAGGTCTAATGGTTTTTTGAAACATCCTCTCTGCGAGCCACTGTTGACTTTAATCAAATGAATTATGGGAAATGGTTCCTCTTAAAATGTGTAAAAACTCCTCCTCTCTGGTTCTTGGAGTTTATTCTCCATTGCATTTCATAATCGTCTGATGATCCTTAACATATCTTAACAAATTAGTTTTTTTTTTTTTTTGTTTGTTTTTAAAAATCTCTTAAATACAGTCTTGCTCTGTTATTTGTTTTATTTATTATGCATGCAATAATTTAATGCATTTAGGTTTACTTATAATTTAAGTGTTCATAGCTTGTGACTAAATGACCTCACGGCATCCCGCAAAAGGAAAACAGGCTGTAGGCCAATGAATGTCTGTTGTTAAATGCTCTTTCAAGTGATTCTTTTGAGACGATGTGTTGGAACATGAATATTGTTCAATTTCACCCTCATATTTTAACTGCTGTAGTGAATTTGTGCACACTGGGGTTCTTTTAATGTCAGTGCCCGTAATTACAAGCCCAATATTACACCAATTCAGTAAAACCACACAAATACTAATTCACGGTTAGTTCTATATCCAATTGGTTTCGGAACAAAACTGCTGAAGATACCGTTATTAACGAGTATTTCCATGAGTCGCCATAACACCTGTTCATTCAAAAGCCAATCCTGTTGAGAGTGACTTGCATCAGGCATTTGGTTTCACAGCAGGGTGTTTGCTGTAGTAATTGAGAATGCTGGAGGGCACAACAGTAGCATCCACATCTGGGAATTCCCAACCTGGCTCATGGCTTCTTAATTACTCAACCAAACATGGACCAGAAATGGTTTAGATAACCCTTTAGAGAGGTCTGCAGTTAATGTGGCAACTCAAGTGCTAAGTGTTAAATGTTTTTTCTCTTAGGAATACAACTAAAGTAGCAGTATGAACAGTAAAAAGTGCTGTTCGGACTTCTGTTAATGTTTTAAAGTCTAATGCACAAGCTCTAAATGTATAGTTTATGTTATGGAACTTTGTAGCATCTACTCAAAGCAACCAATGACCCAACAAGACTATATACAGTACAGTGGAAGAATTTAAGTTGGACTAATGTTCACTTCAGTTGTATGGCCATTTTTTGTTTGTACTTTATTTTTTAAATGGAAACCATTTTTTTTTTGTGTGGTTTTTTTTTTTTTTTGCAAGTTGAAATGGCCTTTGACAATTCTTTTATAATTATTAAGCATCCAAAATATTATTATTTAGCATACTAAATGAATATTTGTCAGTGTAGGACCATTTAAAATGGTCTAAAACTAGGCAAAATAGCAGATTCAAATCGTTAAAATAAAAACATGACCAGATGGAGGACTTATAGCCTTCACTTGCCCTTATATATTCATATTCCAACAACAACTAATCTATAAAATCGATTATTATCAACAATAAAAATAATCGTCAACGAATGTGATTATCGATTAATCGTGTCTGCGCAATGTGCTAGGGAAACCAAGCCAGTCACATCGCTTTAGTGAATAACCCATTTCTATGGACAAAACGCATATGGAAAATGGTGGAGGACACAGACAGCTGCTCTGGGAAAGGTACATGATCCAAGTCCGAAACATAATTGCTTTATATTTATAATTAAGCGCTGTAGTGACAGATCTGTGTGCTGTTTACTGCCTCTGACACGTGTTTTCCTCAGCGCATAACTTACATGTTATGGTTATATCCTTATCTGTAAATGTTAGAAAGTTATTTAACATATTCTGACAACATACAACTCTTAAACTTCACAGAATTCAATGAACAAGCGCGGGTGGGCGCATGCACATCAAATTCTGCAATAATTCTGACTAAAATACACATTTTGCTAAAATATTTTTTGTTAGAAATTCTACATGTTACACAAGTAATTATATTTATGAGAGCAGTAACAGTAAAGGCACTACTGTTGGTATAGCCCATTAATGTAATATAATTATGTTCGGATGAGTGAATTGTTCTACATAGCCTACCTCATACAAGTAAACATTTTGGGTTTATTGTTTATTATAATTTTTTATTTAGTTGTTTTAATTTCTGCTTTAAAATAGCAAGTTATCGGTTGATTTTAGGTTTTAAAATGTAATGTTTGTTTTTTAACCCCTTTTTTTATGTACTGCATAGTTGACATGGATACATTAGGCCAACTATATTTGTTTCATAGGCTTTATATTAAACATTGTTTGGAGGACAGTATTGGGCAGGATGTGGAATAACATTGTTTAAAATATTGGATTAAAATACATTTTTAATGGGCATAATGTTTTAAAAATTTCCTCCAATTAATTGAAAAAAATAATCGTCAGATTAATCGATTATCAAAATAAATGTTAGTTGCAGCCGTAATTCATATAAATGTTAACTGCTAATGTTAAATGTTAAAAGCCTTGATGCTAATTTAAAACAGTTCTGGACTTTGCATCAATCCATATACATATGTTTAGAATCAAAAGATTTAAATGAACACATCAGAGACCAGAATCATCACAAGCTGGCTTTGATGAAAAGAGCAGAGTAAATGTTCAAATGTGTGTTTTTAAAAAAAAAAATAATAATAATCATTTCCAATGGAGATGGTAGCTGTGTAGCTACATTTTAGTCCTTGTACTTTTGCCAACCACATGTGTTTTTAAGCAGCGGGCCATAGAGCGTGTTGTTTCTCAGGGTTTCGGGGCTTTTGCCCCTGGCTCTCTGATTGAGGTACAGGCACTGCAATGACATGGGTTCCCGAGAGCCTCTGTTGCTAACGTTAGCAGTGATGGCGGGGCCAGCTGACAGTCACAGGAATGGGCCATGACTGGCTGCTTGTTTTGTGCCACGATCCCTCAGTGTTCACGCCCGCTGAAAAAAATAAATACTCCGGCTCGGAGGCTATAAATAATGGATGACTTGTCCACTGTCACTTTAAATCTTGCGTCTAGCCACGGCCTGGCCATTATTAGGGTCTCCCTTTCTGTTTTTCTCTCTCGCTCCAACAGTCTACCTTACCAAAGACTGAACCAAAGACTGCCATACTAGTGCCAGTCTCTCTCTCCATTGTCACCGGAATCGAAGATTTACATGGCAAAATAAACCTTACTTTGATATCTTCCATGACTCCCCGACCATACGGACCAGAGCTGACATCAAAACATCCTAAAGAAGAAAGAAACAGGAGAGAGAGAGGGAGAGAGAGAGAGACGTGTGCAGTAAGGTAAACATTTTCATCTGCCACGATCCCAGTCTTGCATTTGATAGGCGCTGTAAGAGTGCTCGAGGGGCCATGACTCAGAATCTGACCCCATCAAGCTAAACCAGTCGCCTCGCTGCAGCCCCTGCATGTGATGTCCATGGAACCCTGTCATGTTAAACATTGAGCTGGCCTGATGAAAATCTGTCCTGAGGATAAGTGAGGAGAAGAGTAGGGAGAGCGAGCAATGCAGAGAGAGAGCGAAAGCTCAAGCCCACCCTTTCGAACAGGAGAGATCATGGATTATTCACATTTGCAGCTGTGATGAAGAGAAAAAATGATGAAGAACAGCTGGCTGGAGCATGATGCGTGAAGGCTAGAAGCTGCTCTACCTTTGAAACAGCTGGGAAGCTACTAAAGAGTGCTTCTGTTTGCCTCAATCACAGAAACAAATCATTAAAAGCAAACATCCAACTTTAAACTATGGCTTATACCTCTGGATTGAAGGGTAGAAGTTCTCGGGGAAAGGAAAGGAACTCAGGCCTAGTGGTCAGCATCTACATGCTACATGTATCAAGTTGTTGTGACTGTGTGGACGATATGGGGTTGACTGTGTGGCTTCCTGGTCATATCCCCCTCTCTTTCTTAACAATTTCCTACCCTTTCAATAATTGAGTGGAAAATGCCCACCAAAAACTTAAGCTTTCACACAAGGCTTTGAGTATGCATAATTACTTTGCACCCAACAATGAAAATGGGCAACAGGATATGATGTAATGCTTGTTTAGGATTATACTTTTTAATTAATTATAATGTTAAAGGGGCCCTATTATGGATTTTTTTTTTTAAGAAAAAGCTATGTTTGTAGTGTGTAACATAGCTAGGTGAATGAAAACATCCTGCTAAGTTTTAAATCATGTTGCCCGTCCACTTATTGCGCGCGCAGACACCAGGGAAAACTTGAACCCTCAAACCAGCAGCTGATTCCTGTGGACACTGGATAGCATCATGTCAAGTAGATGCTGTGATCTAGAATGTGAAGGTAGGCTAAAGCCAGTTTTTTTCACTGCCCAAGGACGAGCATGTGAAGAATCAGTGGTTAAAATTAATCTTTACCACGATACCACAGCAGTATAATCCTAAACTTTTGCGGTGTTCCCTTTATTTTACTGAAGACTGCTTCTCAAATCTCGGAGTTCAATGCAGGATTTGCAAACCGCTTGCTCTTGAAAGATGGTGTTCAAAAAAACGTAGTTTTGATTTTTATATTGTGTAGGTCTCCTGCTAACTGACTAACTCACATTATCACTGTCTTACTGAAATACTTCTGCTAAACAGCTGTGGGCCACTATTACCTATAACTGTGTCTATTAATGCAGGTTATCTGTCGTTCTCACTATTTTGAGGAAAGATTTGTTTTACCAACGTTTATGTTACATTAGTCATTCACTCTAGAGCTTGGCTAATGTATACATTGCATAAAACTGCCTTGCCTAATGTTGCATCACAATAAATAAATAAAATGGATGTAATTGATTGTGACAGTGAATAAAAAATATGCTGATGTACATGGACTCAAGTCACTTTTTGGGAATTTATTAAATTCAATAGCAAATTCAATGTAATGTAAAATATAAATTAAAGTAAATGTACTGTTTCATTCTGTAAAAATAAAGTACAGTAATGGCTGGCAATATACTGTAAAATTAAATTACAGAAAAGGCATCATACTGTAAAATTAAATCACGGTAAGGGCATCTTACTGTAAAATTAAATCACGGTAAGGCCATCTTACTGTAAAATGAAATTGCATTAAGGGCATCATACCGTAAAACACATTTACAGGTAAGCTACTAAAGGGGAACTTAAAGTAACTTACTGGCAATAGTGCTGCCAGTAAGTTACCATAAAAATACAATAAAATGTCTAACAGTGTATGCACTGTTATTGATACAGTTTCCACGTGTTCACTGCAATATATTAGAAAAATACTCTGTAAATAAATTAGTACAATAAAATAATCGGTTTGTTGATGGATATGCACTTGTTAAAGCTGATGGTGAGGAATTACGGTTGCAACATCTCATAATGTACCTCAAACTGAGTAGCGTATCACTGAGAAACGTCCTGCTCAAGTCGTCCTTGCGATGGAGGTTCGGGTTGAATGAATAGTTCTTCCAAAATTTCATTATCGGACTCGCACTCGCATTGATATTGTAAAAATCGAGGTCATTGTTTGTTACTTTCTTTAGTTTACGGTGTTGGACGTCTCAGGACAAGCAGAGCTGACGTTGTTATGGCAATGGGCGTTTTTGCTTTCGACACGTGCGCTGTACGCGGCAAACCAGACTGAGCTGTCTGGCCAATCAGAGCAGAGTAGCTCGCGGAAAGGAGGGATTTAGAGAGATTGATTCATCTGACGAGTCGTTTGAGAATCATTGAAAATGTGGTGATGTGCAAATGTATATTATGAAGAAATGAAACAGTTCCCTTTCGTTGTCACTCCGAGTTCCGTCGGATGACGACGAATGGGGGTTTCGCTTAGAAAGCCAATCGACTTCGAGTACTTCAAAACGAGCCAATGGCAAAGAAATGCCATGGGTCTGCGGAATTTGCATAGCGTAGCACCGCCCCACCTCGTGGGTATAAAAGGAGCACGCTGACAGCAAACCGGCATGTTTTCGCTTCGGAGCCAAGGTGATCCTTCGTTCCACAAGCCATTCCTGAAATTGTCAGTTCTTCAACGAGCAAGATTCTCTGGTGTTGGTGTGACGGCGATCTTCGGCGAGGACGCACTTCCTGCTTATCTGTCTGTGGTTTGACGGCGAGTGTGTTTCTCCCCGAGCGCTTCAACACAATCAGGTTTCTATTCTCACAAAAGAGCTTGCACGCGGCACGTCTTTTTAAAGATGCCTCGCCCGTGCACTTCTGGTTGCGGTAGGCTGGTTGACGACTCTGATGGGCACGAGTGGTGCATAGTGTGTTTGGGCATGGATCACGCTAGAGCAGCACTCGTGGATGACTCATGTCCTCTCTGTGGGGACATGACCATCGCAGTATTACGATCAAGACTCGGTGATCTCGCAAGAGTGAGGGTCCCCTCATCCACACCCCGATCTACTGACTCTAGAAATAGAGCTAGTACTTCGGCTGGTGGCCAGGGTGATCTGAGGGTGACGGTCTGGTCCCAAGCGCCGACTATCAGTCCGTGTCCAGCCGCACCCTCTCCAATGCTGCAACCCGTGAGTGCTCAGGGGATTCCGGCGAGATCATCTTCGGGTGTCCCGCGGGTTTCCTTTGGCGCTCCAGAGGAAGATGCCATGTCGATCGCAGCATCACAAGGTGGGTCGGAGTCTTCTGGAAGTGAAGACTCATCACGGCTGCCGCCTTCGGGCGTGACTACAGTTGTGCCAGAGTCAGATCCAGAGATGACGGCCATGCTGTCTCGAGCCGCCGCGAGCATCGGGTTAGAGTGGAACCCTCCGCCCTGCCCCGAGCGCTCGCGGCTGGATGACTGGTATCTGGGTCAGGCTGCGGACCCCCGTCCGCGTCAGGCTCCGATACCTTTCTTCCCGGACGTGCATGATGAGATCTCGAAGTCCTGGAAGACTCCCATGTCTTCCCGTGACCGCTCGATGATCTCATCCGCCTTTCCTCCCCTCGATGAGGCCGCTGCCCGTGGGTACACTGGGCTTCCCCCGGTCGAACGCTCTGTTGCGATGCAACTGTGTCCTCAGAGCGCTTCGTCTCGTGGTGAGCCAAAGCACCCATCCAAAGCCTGTAGGTACTCGTCTACGTTAGTGGCGAAGTCCTACAGAGCTGCGGGACAGGCGGCGACCTCTTTGCATGCCATGGCCATTCTGCAGGTCTACCAGGCCCAGATGCTCAGGGACATGCACGAGGGTAGGACGGACCCAGGGCTCTTCAATGAGCTGCGCGCCGCCACCGACCTTGCTCTCCGAGCGACGAAGGTGACCGCACGCTCCCTGGGTTTGGTGATGTCCACAGCCGTGGTCCAGGAGAGACATCTTTGGCTTAATCTTGCCGATATGAAGGATGCCGAGCGGTCCCGGCTGCTCGACACCCCCATATCGCAAGATGGCCTTTTCGGCGGTGCAGTCGAGGACTTTGCCCAACAGTTCTCAACTGCCCAGAAACAGACTGAGGCTATCAAGCACATTCTGCCCCGACGGCCCGCTGCTGCCTCCACCCAGCCGACCGGGCAGAATACTCAGTCTGTTCGCCGCCGAGGGCGCCCTCCTGCGACTCCCGCCCCTCCCGCCCGGCCCAAGCAGCAGCCTCCACCCGGGCCCGGTCGCGGAGGAAGTCGCAGGAAGGCGCCCCAGCCCTCTCCAGCCCCGCCCCCCGCTAAACGCCGGGCCAAGCGGCGCTCCTGAGACGGGCTGCTCAGGGATGATGTGTGTTTCTCAGGAGCTGGTAGCAGGACCACTCCTTCCCCCGGTGGAGGGCCGGGGGAGAATCTTTTGTTCTCCACTCCCCGCTGCTCACCCACGGGTGGGCAGCACCCTAATGTGGTTAAAGAAAGAAACAACACATTCATCCCTGAGCACACAGAGTTCTCGGACGACACGGTGCGCCGCCCCCGGGCCGTGCACCCCTCGTCCTCCTCTGTCCCAGAGTCGGATGACAGTGCGCGCCGTCCCCGGACCGTACCACTCTCATCCCCCTCTGTCGCCAGACCCCTGGCAGAGCAGACCCCCGTGGAACGTTCGTCCTTCCCTGGTCTGCTCTGTCAGGACGCGGTCTATGACTGTACCCCCACACCGGGCCGCTATGCCGTCCACGTCTGGGTCAGTCATACCGCCTCGCTGCCCCACCGACGGGAAGTCTGTGGTTCGCATGACCCCGCTGGTTCAGTCCTTGGGAGCTTGGTTAGAGCTTCCCAACCTGTCCCGCTGGGTCGCACGAACGATCAGGCTCGGCTACGCGATTCAGTTCGCGCGGTCTCCTCCCCGCTTCAGGGGAGTCCGCTCCACTATGGTCGGTGGCAATGCCCCTATCATGAGAGCGGAGGTTGCTACCCTGCTGGCGAAGGGTGCGATCGAGACTGTCCCTCCAGCCGAAATGAGGACCGGCTTCTACAGCCCGTACTTCATTGTCCCGAAAAAAACCGGTGGGTTACGGCCAATCCTGGACCTGCGCGTATTGAACCGCTCCCTTCACAGGCTGCCGTTCAAGATGCTCACCGCCAAACGCGTTTTCGAATGTGTGCGGCACCAGGATTGGTTTGCAGCGATCGACCTGAAGGACGCCTACTTTCATGTCTCCATCCTCCCTCGACACAGACCGTTCCTGCGGTTTGCTTTCGAGGGGCAGGCATATCAGTACGCAGTTCTCCCATTCGGGCTAGCCCTGTCTCCTCGCGTCTTCACGAAGGTCGTCGAGGCAGCCCTTGTTCCCCTCCGGGAACACGGGGTTCGCATTCTGAATTACCTCGACGACTGGCTAATTCTAGCTCACTCTCGAGATCAGCTTTGCGAACACAGGGACTTGGTGCTCCGCCATGTAGCCCGTCTGGGCCTTCGGGTCAACTGGGAGAAGAGCAAACTTTGCCCCGTGCAGAGGATCTCTTTTCTCGGTATGGAGATCGACTCGGTCGCCATGTCCGCGCAGCTTACGAGCGAGCGCGCGCAGTCACTGCTGACTTGCCTGAGACAGTTCGAGGGCAAGAGTGCGGTTCCACTGAAACTTTTTCAGAGGCTCCTGGGGCATATGGCATCTGCAGCCGCGGCAACGCCGCTCGGATTGCTTCATATGAGACCGCTTCAGCTTTGGCTTCGCGACCGAGTCCCGAGGTGGGCATGGCAACACGGCACGCTCCGAGTACCAGTTACTCCGACCTGCCGTCAGACCTTCACCCCGTGGAGGAACCTCAGCTTTCTACGGGCAGGAGTGCCTCTGGAACGAGCTTCCCGGCATGTTGTTGTATCAACAGATGCCTCTGCCACGGGCTGGGGTGCCATGTGCAATGGACGTGCTGCCGCGGGCTCCTGGACAGGACCCCACCGCTTATGGCACATCAATTGCCTCGAGTTGCTGGCTGTACAGCTCGCCCTGCGCCGCTTCCGAGCCGTGCTCTCGGGCCAGCATGTACTAGTCCGATCAGACAATACCGCGACTGTAGCGTACATCAACCGTCAAGGTGGTCTGCGCTCCCGCCGTATGTCGCAACTCGCCCGCCACCTCCTCTTATGGAGTCAGAAGCATCTGAGGTCGCTTCGAGCCATTTTCATCCCTGGAGCCCTGAACTGCGCAGCCGACGAGCTGTCGCGGCTTCAGCCCCTCCCCGGAGATTGGCGACTCCATCCCCAGACGGTTCAGCTGATTTGGGAACAGTTCGGGGACGCACAGATAGATCTGTTTGCCTCTCACGACTCGACCCATTGCGCCCAGTATTATTCCCTGACCGAGGGCACGCTCGGCACGGATGCTCTGGCGCACAGCTGGCCGCGGGGCCGCAAATATGCGTTTCCCCCAGTGAGCCTTCTTGCGCAACTCCTGCGCAAGGTCAGGGAGGACGAGGAGCAGGTCACTCTGGTCGCGCCGTACTGGCCCACCCGGACCTGGTTCTCCGAACTTGTACTCCTCGCGACAGCACCTCCTTGGCCCATACCTCTGAGGAAGGACCTACTTTCTCAGGGACGGGGCACCCTATGGCACCCTCGTCCCGATCTTTGGAACCTCCACGTGTGGCTCCTGGACGGGACGAGGCAGGTTTGAGTACCCTGCCACCAGCGGTGGCGGCTACCATCACTTCCGCTAGAGCGTCGTCCACGAGACACCTCTACGCGTTGAAGTGGAACCTCTTCGTCAACTGGTGCTCTTCTCACCGAGAAGACCCCCGGAGATGTTCGATCAACGTCGTGCTTTCCTTCCTTCAAGAGGGGTTGGAGCGAAGGCTGTCTCCCTCCACCCTCAAGGTCTATGTCGCCGCTATTGCCGCACAGCATGATCTTATAGAAGGTAAGTCGGTGGGGAAGCATGACCTGATCGTCAGGTTCCTGAGAGGAGCGAGGAGACTGAATCCTCCTCGCCCTCCTCTCGTACCCTCTTGGGACCTCGCAGTGGTCTTAACTGCCCTGCGTAGTGCTCCCTTTGAGCCTTTACAGTCAGTCGAGCTTAACTTCCTATCAATGAAGACGGCGCTCCTGACTGCATTGGCCTCCATCAAGAGGGTAGGGGACCTGCACGCATTCTCCGTTGACGAAGCGTGCCTGGAATTCGGGCCGGCGTACTCTCACGTGATCCTGAGACCCCGGCCTGGATATGTGCCCAAGGTTCCTACCACTCCCTTCCGGGACCAGGTGGTGAACCTGCAAGCGCTGCCCCCGGAGGAGGCAGACCCAGCCTTGGCACTGCTCTGTCCAGTACGTGCTCTTCGCATCTATGTAGACAGAACGCAGTGTTTCAGGACCTCAGACCAGCTCTTTGTCTGTTATGGTGGGAAGCTGAAGGGAAAGGCTCTCTCCAAGCAAAGGTTGTCTCACTGGATAGTGGACGCCATTGCTTTGGCATACCAGCAGCAAGGTCGACCGTGCCCCCTTGGTGTGACTGCCCACTCCACCCGGAGTGTGGCATCCTCTTGGGCTCTAGCGCATGGCGCCTCGCTAACAGACATCTGCAGAGCTGCAGGCTGGGCGACACCTAACACATTCGCCAGATTCTACAATCTCCGAGTGGAGCCTGTGTCCTCTCATGTACTCGCTTCAACCAGCTAGTACCGGACCCGCTCAGGTGTCTTCGCTTGCTCGCCATTCCACTCTACGGACTGGATACGTGCGATATTCTCCTCAGGTGAGCTTCTCCGAAAGCCCTGAGTTCCTCCAGCACTCCTGACGTCGGCGCCAGTGTCTCTTGCCTGCGCGTCGGCTAGGTGCCTCCCGTGTGCATGGTACCTCCCTGAGCTACCCCCACATGTGTATTCCCACTGTAAGCCTCTCTGAGCATGTGTCTTTCCCTTGGCAAGCCACCTTGCCACCCCTGGGGTTGAAATATTCCACCTGCGGCTGGACACCCCAGTGATTCCCCATATGCATCCCTCGGGTCATATGTGTATTTTTAAGTCCCCCCCCTCTGGGTTGGCAGTAATTGCATACTTCCCTAAGACCTGGGATATGCTCCCCAGTGTACCTTGGTATTCCTGTGTTAAATAGGAGTCCTTCGTCCGTGTTAGTCTCACGACAGGGATCTCAGATTTACGCAGGGCACTGGAAGACAGCTGGGAAGGTGGCGTGATTAGACTGGTATCCCCATTCGTCGTCATCCGACGGAACTCGGAGTGACAACGAAAGGGAACGTCTCGGTTACGGATGTAACCCTCGTTCCCTGAGTAGGGAACGGAGACGTTCCGTCTGTCTGCCACTTCCGCTGTACCGCGGGGATCGCCTGAGCTCAGTCTTGGCTCCTCAGCGAAGAAAACATGCCGGTTTGCTGTCAGCGTGCTCCTTTTATACCCACGAGGTGGGGCGGTGCTACGCTATGCAAATTCCGCAGACCCATGGCATTTCTTTGCCATTGGCTCGTTTTGAAGTACTCGAAGTCGATTGGCTTTCTAAGCGAAACCCCCATTCGTCGTCATCCGACGGAACGTCTCCGTTCCCTACTCAGGGAACGAGGGTTACATCCGTAACCGAGACGTTTTTTGACCTTTGATGCATGCATGTAAACCTGTTGTAGGAGACTCCAAAACAACATTAGGAAACTTTAAAATAGCATAATAGGGGCACTTTAACATGTCTTGATCAATCAAATTTTCCTTGAGTTTTTGACATAAGAGGTCATCATACTAATATTCTGTAAGTTTCAGAACTGAAAACTTCCTTGTTAGTCCAAACAGCTTTTATTGTCAGCAAGCCCAGAGAATGACTCATTGTGAAATGTGCCTATCTATGATAGATTGTATTGTATTTGTATATTTACATTTTTAAAATACTATATAGTATTTCAGTTGTTTGCACACTTGAATTAGCAGTAAATAAATGTATATTTTAGTGTATTTAAGTTTAATGTTTTGAGTTTATATAGACTTTGGTAATAAAACAAAAAGTTTGCTTATTTGCAGATCAGTAAATGTCTGCACAATCTTTCATATTAGTGCTGACTAATGACTTGTCTGACTAGTACTGGCTAGAATAAATAATAAACATGATTCATCAATTGGTACTTTTAATTTTAATACTTAAATACAATACAAAGTACTTTTGTTCTTTTACTCAAGTAAAATTGAAAGTGAGTACTTCCCTTTTATGGAGCAATATTTAGGGTATCCGTACTTTTACTCAAGTACTTGATTTGTGTACTTTGTCAGAAACGAAACAGAAACAGAAACGAAAAGAAAACCAAACCAAACACACCCCTACTCCACTTTTCTGCTACACTACAAACCTTGCAGCTTTAAAGTTTGTATTCTTTTGAACGATGAGAGGGGTCAGCCTGTGACATTTGACCAATGGAGGATCTAAAAATATATTTTGCTATGAATTTGTAAATGAGAGTTCACTGAATGTGAATACTTTAGTTTGTAGCAAAAGATGAAACATCTACGCATATGTTTTTTGTTCCAGCTCTCCAACGTTCACACGCATGCTGATGAAAGTGAATAGAACTCAAAGTGTAGTGTGTCCGACCTATCAAAATGAGACGCAGGACAAGCTAACCGTTATAACATCTGCATTCTGCTTTTAACACAAGCCAGACCACCATTCACACAGTGGGAAGAAAATGGGAGTTTACCTGGACAGGTAGCCAGTCGGCATTGTCTGCGGTCTAAATCACTCTAGATGTGTGAAGGGATTTAGGTTGACACGACATCGGTTAGATACAGAGAAAAGGAGATGTGGATGGTGGAGGCTTGCATGGGTGGATTGTTTTTAAATCAAGGTCTCGTATTGCCACTGTGAATTTTTCATCAGTCTCCTAAATTAAAAATGTGAGCGGTCATCACTTATTTGTCAAGCCGTCTCAGCGCAAAAGGTGGATATGACAGGGGCTTTACATAAGGCCTTAGGAGCCTTCAGCCAAAGCCTGACTGCAGACCACAAACACAAAGACACACAGAGGAAATACTGTCTCACACTTTTTGTGATATGGGAGATTTAAGTGTTTAGAGGAAGGAGGAAAAAGTCGCAGAGCTTTTCAGCAATCTTAGTAGATGGCGTTCACCACCATCTTGACATATGGAGCAGCTTATGCGTACTTATTCTGTGCAAAACCCTGATTAACACTAAGCCCATACATATAGACAACATGTAAACATTCTCAGTTTATCTCAGGAAGTAGCAAACAGGGCCAAGTTCTAATCCACCTTTGATGTACAACACATGCACCTTTTCAGTAATTCTAGATCAATTTTTTATTATATATTTAATTTGAAATATTACATTTTTCTTTATTGGCTGACTGAGAACAGGTTGGCTAAATGATCTTGCAGTTATTTTTATTATTACGACCACAAAAGTGAACCTTAATTTTCTGATTTTTGCTTGGATGTTGTGTCAGTAAGGCTTTTAGTCTCCTTGTTTGGCTTTGTTTTGGCTTGCGGTTCCTCTGGAGAAGGCAATGGCCGTCTGTTTCAGGGACAGGAAAATGATACAAACATAAACACTGGCCAAGCGACGGTTCCCCTCGGCAGCACGAGCGCACACACGGCAACAGGTGATGTGCCAGATCTCGGAGTATTGGCACTTGGTGGATACACACACGTTCGCAAACACATACTATCTCCTTGGATGGCTGCAGTTCAGCTGCCAAATGTGGGGGTGTTTGGCAACTATTCTTCCTTCTGTGTGACCAAGAGCGGAGAGGTAAATCTAGAAAAAAAGTTGTTGTTTCATCACCTGTTGTGAAATGTCAAAGTATGTTATCCATAATTGGCATCCACATGTTGTTAAAAAGACTGGCGTCAGACCTTGCTGTATAGTCCAAACTCCTTTGAAGATCTCTTCGATAAGGTTCCTATTTGGAGAACACCACATGGTGCATTTTTAGTTGTTTTTTCCTTGAGGGGGCAGGAAAACCGGTCGGGACTTTCAAAGCAGTCAGGGGTTAACATACTAATGGCATTAAACACCGGCATAGCAACACATCTGGAATGAGTGGTTTCATAGGAGTTGGAAAAAGTTAAGCTTGACTTTGTTTTCAAGGCAAAGGATGAGCATCTGTGGCTGGGTACTGCCAGAGGATACTAGAAAATTCTGTTTCAGGATAACACAGAGCTTGTTTTCATTTTAAAAGGAAGACTTCCGTCTCTGTTGCTTGACCCCTTGTAGCCCAGCAGATTTCATTCACTTTAGGGAGGAAGAGTGAAGGAGGTTTGGAGGGTGCGTGTTGCATAAGGAAGGTTTCATTGTCTTTTAAAGAGAAACACCCAAAAAGGAAAGTTCCCATTATTTACTTACCCTTATGCTGTTCCAGATCTGCATGTGTTTCTTTCTTTCTGAAGTGCTGCCGCTTTACTCTGATGATAACACCTTAGGCGTCCAATTTAACGGTGTTTGCAAGCTCTCGTAGGACTCTAAAAAGGGGGCCCAGACCGGACTTTAAATGTTTTTAAACTATAAATTTTCACCAGAGGTGTATTATAGTCCAGGGGTCAGAAAGTAAAAGTCCTGCCATATGTTTATTTGACCTATGAATTCAGCCAGCTGATTTCACTAGTTCTATTTCCTGGTTGAAAAACTTTTACTTTCTGAACCTGGACTTTACACCTCTGATTATCGCTTCTGACGCTTCTGACGTGACGTGCATTTATGCTAAGCATGAACTCACGAACTTGCAAAGAAAGTCAGATACATCTGGGATGGCATGGGGGTGAGTAAATGAGAGAATTTACATTTTTAGGTGGAATATCCCTTTAAAAGACTGGATTGTTGACTCTGATTAAGCTTGAGGACTTTGCTAATAAAAACTGGCACATTTTACGAAACTTTTGAAAATGTTTCTTCCACCCCTCAGGGGGTGCAGGAATGTGCACTGAACTTCAGATTTTTTTTTTCTGTGCACGCCCTCAGATCACTCCGTGGAATAGCTGGTGGATGCTATTTCTTGCTTCGTTATCAAGAAACTAATAATAGCAGAGCGTTTCTTTCTTGCCGTCTGTCTCTTCGCTCAGCGTGTTTCCTTAAAGGATATCCTGATCAGATTTATTATTTTTTTCCATCATCATCTGCTCTCTCACCTTTTCTCCCTGCTCTCGTCTGTCAGCCTTTTAAATATAGGCCTCCAGGTTCACTAGCATGTTTGTTTTTGAGATTCTGATTGGAACAGAGCACTCTCTCTTTCTCTCTCTCTTTCTCGCCCTGTAGTCACACAGCCGTCATCACCTCCAGTGGCTGCAGCCGTGGCCTCATTTTCCGCAGGGACGCGCTCCACTTATGGTGCACTCTTAATTACACTCTGCACCGCTGAGGTACGTTACACATCGTCGCTGCAACCGACCTCAAGAAAGATAGAGCTCACCGCAATGTCTGCCAGGCATGCTCATTTTTCTTCTCTTCAAACCTGCCACTATAACGCCTCGAGAATTCAGCCTCCAGTGTAAATATTGGTACTCTGATTGTTGCGTTTGGCAAAGGCCCTGGTTCTGTAGGCATGCTCTGCCAGACCATTAGCCAAAGCAACACAGGTAGTGATGCACAGGGTTCTAGAGGCTGCAATTGTTCTACATAATGTGTGTTGTAATTAAGGAATAGTTCACAGAATGTCATTGCTGCTCTTTTACATACGGTGCAAGTGGTTGGTGATGCATACTGGCAAGCTCCAAAATGGATTACATAAAACAATTACATAAAATTTGCAGAATTACAATAGCTTTGTGTGAAGAACAGACTGAAATTTAAGCTATTCACTACTAATCTTCTCCTCTGGAGCTCACAAATCTCATTTACGCCTTAGTTCAAAAAAAAAAAAAAAAATGCTGGCTCTATTCTCATTAGGTTTGACATTATCATGCTGTTCTACACGCAAAACTATCTTATGCCATCAGACAACTTGGAGTATTGTGCATGGGTTGTATTATTTTTTATTTTTTTATTTCTTGCTCTGGATTTCATTGGTAACTATCTATGGATCATTGAGTGTATGAACCTTCCAGAAGCTCAAACAGTAGATCATGGAGCTAGCAAGACTAAGATTGTGGGTTTGATTCAGGGAAAGCAAGAGCTGATAAAATGTGGGAAACACTGGAAGTTTTGCTGTGCATACCTTAAATGCATAAATCGAAATAATTGTTTCACACAAACAAATCATTTTAGTAGAAAACCCCAGGTGTCGTAAAAAAACATAAAAAAATTAACAGGATCAAGAGTAAAAATAGTTTAGATAAAACTGCCAAACAGTGAAAAAGGTTTTTTTTTTTTTTTTTTTTTTTTACAATATTCAGTCGACTCGTGTAGTTTTATTTATTGCATACATGAACTGAGTACAAATGTAGAATTTACTTAATATTTTCAAGTTTACACTTGATCAAACTTATTCATTGTGTAAAGTACACATGGTTAGCACTTTACAATATGGTTAACATTAATTAACATAAACTAACAATGGAAAACAATTCAAAAGCATGTAATAATCATAGTTAATGTTAAAGTCAGCATTATTATTAAAATCAAAAGTTGTATCTGTTAATATTATTTAATGTACCTGAGCTAACATGAATTTACTATGAACAGTTGTGTAAACAAAGATGATGTATTGCTAGTTGATGGAACTAAACTGTATTTTCCTTTTCGAAGTAATTCCAATCATATTTGAAACAATTCAAAACCATCAGTGCGCATCTGAAGTGTCTCAGCTGATATAAATATTATATTATTTATCTGCCAAAATTTCTTATCGGGTCAAATTTGATAACATTAAAAATGAACATATCTACCGATATTGGTGGCCGATATATCATGCATCCCTAATGGTTTATATATTGAGGTGAGTAAAATGCTGACAATTTTCATTTTTAGATGAACTGTTTCTTAAAAAAGTGTCCACAAATAAAGAGGTTTGGAATAGGACTTGCACAGAGAGGTGAGATAGATCGTAAAGGTTGATAAATGCTCAGCTGAGAATATGCTGACTGGAATAACTGAACATTGACCACTTTCATTAGAAATTTGATTCATATCAGCAGTCGTGGTGCTAAGGGAAAGGGAAGGGGTTCTGGGATATGAAATGTATCATGAAAGACATGAATGCATAAAAAAAAGACTTTCGCTATATACGCCTGCCAATATGCGATATGTAACTCCCTTTTAAAACAGGAGAGATCCATTTCAGCAAGCACTCCCTGTCAGGGGACGCAGAAAAACCTAAATTAGCTTCATTGTTTCTTATCATTGCACAAGATCGTATTTCTTCATGTTAAATCACAAGCGTTTGTAAGCCTTGCATAATGACTTTGAGAAATCAGCCACTTTGTAATGACCTGTGCTCCAAAAAGTATTGTTTCAGGCACAGTTATAACAAATGACCTTTGCTGCTAGAATGTGTGTGTGGATGTATGTTTGCGCTGTGTGTTTCCCAAGTGCTCTCATTCCCGGGCCCCGAACACACTAATTATTGCATACCAGCAGTTTGGTCCAGAGGTTTTCCTGTGTCGACAGCTCATTTGATTCATTAGTAAGCTCCCTGTACAGTTTGACCAGAGGACCCGGAGGCGAGGAAAGCAAGAAAAATTGGGAGAGTGACAAAAATGGCGAAATAGGGGGATGGAGAGACCGAAAGAGAAAGATGTGAGAGTGTAGGAAGTGAAAGAGAGAATATAACCGTGTGCTTTGGGGAAAGATGGAGGGATGACATTGGAGGCTTGCCCTGATCAGTCAAAAAGAAAAAAGATGATTGATTTGCTTGCCTGGGAGATGACATGCCCCAGCCGAAGCACAGAGCTGTTAACTCGATATGCACAGAACCACTCAAACCTGTTGTGACTTCGAGAAAACACCCAGTTTGGCTGCCCGTAACTGCGCACAGATTGGCAGTGAGATGCAAGAAACCCGCAGGGCAAGATGAGGAAAAGAGGGTGGAGTAACAGGAAATATAATGGGGATGGACAGACTCCGAGGCTTCTTTAAATACTCCTTTGCGTAGTTTAACTGAGTGTGGCATCTGAGGAATTCAATCATCTGCTTGGTACGAATATATCGTGGCAAGAGCTTCATGAGGTCTTGTGCTTGTGCAATTCGGTGGCTTTTTCTGCTGTCAACATGTAGATATCCAAGTATGCACTAATTATCATGAATCCAGTGTGGAAGAACAAAGCGTGGTTGCATCATGATGCAAAAACTACTGTGGGTGCAATGCACTTAAAAGATGTTTTCGTAACTATACGCGGTTTCAATGAGCTTGCTATATGGATCTCTGTAGTATTTCATTTTGATTGGTCCTTTGCTACTTTCTGCGGTCAAAAAAAGTTACTGTTTATAAACAGACTCTGAAAAAAAGTAAAGGCATGTCTGGTTTGGAAACAGCCTGTTTACAAAAGATTGTTGGAGATTTGTCAAGTAAACTCACAACTGATTGGTGATTAGTGGTGACAAATTGATGCGTATTGCTAAATATAAGACTTTTTTATATAAGACAAGAATATAAGACAATTTTGGATTTTATTGTACACTTTAAAAGTATCTCTATAGTCAAAAACAATTGTCATCAAGTCATCAAGATCAAATGCTATTCAATTGGTCAGCTTTGCGTATTGCTCGTCTGCTGGCTTTCTTCACGTTTATATGCTCTTTCGCAGGCTTTTGCAAGTGTTGTGTTATTTAAATGTAAATGTTCACTCGCCAACTGACAAATTAAAATACTGAAAAGCTTATGCTGATTTTATAGATGGCTTTAATTAGCCTATATTTACTGAAAACCATAGGTTTCATGTTTATGCAGTTTTTCTATTGTGTGCCGTCTCTGTAATTTCCTTTAAACTGTGTAATTTAAATGATATAATTGACCGTTGTACCAGTCAACTGTTTCCTTGCAGAGCTGTGCTAGTTGCATGTATCTTCCAGCACTCTGTGGTCTCTGAATTTCAACTCAGATTAGTAGTTCATGTCCTTTTAATTATTTATACAGCAAGTAGCGGTGTACAAAGCGGGAAAATGTGCAGTCAGCCAGTCAGTATCACAAAATAAACCCCTTCAGGGTGATACAAGGCCCTTTGCAGTAATGACCAGGCGACTGTGGATTATTTAAAAAAAATGTTGCATATGACATTGGCTTTGTTATTATTAAATGCATTATCAGTGATGTTTGATGTCACTTATGAGTATGTTGCTGTTTGTCTTCTTTCATGCGTGTCTTTCACGCTGTAAAGGTAACACAGAAGTCTTACTTAGCCTACGTACTATCAACTTAACGGGTTTACAGCTGATTTCTTTTCTCTAGTTAATCCTGCACAAGGCTAATGTGGATTTATCTGGACTCCCGTGAGGGCCCTGATTAAATCGAGCTTCCTAAAGCCCATCCCAGCCTTTCTCTCTCTCTCTTTCTCTGAGAATAAGAGTCCCGTGCATCAAGCAGGGAAGTGGCGCTGTCGCTACCCTGTCTGTCACCAGCAATTAGCGGTCAGATCAAAGCGCTGATGCAATCACAGCCCCACTGTGGCTTCCTATTATCATCCCCTGAGAGGGCTGATGCTGAGCGAGTGTGTGTGTGTGTGTGTGTTTTGAGGGAGGGGTGCTATATCCTTTCCTCGGTTTCACTGATCTCTGTAGGTAATGCTTGTACCACACCCTTCATACTGCAGTCATTAGTATGTTTAAATTTGATTGTCTTAACAATCAAATCAGCATTCAGGCTTAACCAGACAGAAGGGCTAGTCACGCTCTTGTTATTTTACTTTCAGAGCAACAACTGCTCAAACTGTCTACCCAACAACAGCGTTACGCAATGCATTTGTTTTACGTTGCAGACAGACAAATAAGTAGTAGCTAAAAGTTTACAATATATTTTTTCCGATAGATAACTCCGTACTGCAATGTAAACAAACTTTAGCATGTAGTTAAGTTTGGCTTGGCACTTAGTATGTGATATCATATAAATATTAAATGAGAGATCTAAAATGTGCAACCTTTTAGGCCCAGATTTACTAACAGCTTGCACCAGTGCAAAACCCTCTTTTGGCATTAAATTAAAAACTGTCACAGTGAAAAGGCGTGGACAGGGTTTTTTTGTGGCTGACTGTATTGCATATGCATTTGTAGGAGTTTCCCATTCAGACGAAAAAATGTCTGCATTCGTCAATTTACTGGTATCTGCACCATCAAATACTTTGTGTCTTAAACCAAAGGGTATTTTGCGCTGCTGTGTTGGTCATTATGGAAATGATCCGGGCTGCATCTGCGTTCTTTAATTTGTGCATCGTCAGTGGATCACGCGCAGAACTTTCCACTTCCATCTGCACTTTTATGGAATTGCGCTCTCATGCTAATTTGCCTTGTTTAGTAAATCTGGCCCTTAATGTATTTTGTAATGTGGCATTGTTGGTGTATTGCAATGCATAATATTTTATTCAGTTAGCATGCAATATCAACAATGACCCACAAATAGCCTATGTCAGTGTGTTATAGGGAGTTGCAAACGTTTAGCTGAATTATTATGTCTGCAACGCAAAATAAACCACAATAAAATAAATCACATTTACAATACGGTTGGGTCGACTGTATTATATTTTATAATGCATGAAGTAATCTTATGGTACACTGTAAAAAATAATCGTGATTTTAACGGTAAAAGACGGTAAAAATGCTACAGTGCAAAACTGTTAATTGGTTAACAGAAAGTTTCCTTACTATATACGGTAAATAACTGTGATAGATCTAACGGTACATTTAATGTAATTTTACTGTAAAATACCATTAAATTTACAGTTTTTGAAAGTGAAAAGAACAACTCATTGTATAATTTACAGTGAAAAACCGTAAATTGACATTCCCACAATTCCCTGCATGACACTTAACATTTGATTTATTTTTGTTGAAATAACTATGTTTCTTCTTAGTTTTCTTAGTTCTTTTCTAATCAGTTATGTACATTAGGGTTTTATGTTACATTTAATGTTGTTAAATTAATGTTTATTGCATTTTTAAAATTTCATTTGTTACCATGATGGTGTTTAATGTTTGTGCGAATAACACTGTGCAGCTTCTATATAATAGTATTAACTTTCTTGTGGAAGATTGCTTGCGATGAACTTTGATTCATCATGTGACTCTCATCAATGCTGTGATGGTTGTTGGTTGTCAGTGTATTACAATGGTACAAAACAGATATTAATACTTCAATAGGTTGGTAAATTATCATTATATCAGATAATGAATTACAGTTTAATACTGCAAATTTTACGTTAAGTCTGTAAAACCAAAAACGTTGATACCGTATTTTTGATGGTAAAGTTCTGGTAAACACAGCTGCCAGTTTTTTTCCGTAAAAACAACGGGATTTTTTTACAGTGTAGGAGGAGAATCTGGTATTTATATTGCACAAAGGATTAACACACGTCTTTCATGGCTAATTTAGGGACAATGCAGTGAAAGTGGCAAAGTGTGGTGCATCAAATGTCACCCATCATGGTTATTTCAGGGGCCATTTGACGGCGCACTTCCCGTCTGCTAGTGTCTCTCTGAAATGGTAATGCTAATTAATGGCATGTTATCATGGTGGTGCTGATACTGACAATCAACAAGATCTGGCTGTGTGTATTTCATTTAATGTCCTTCAGCCCCAGCCATTGGCTGTTAACATCGTTAACCTTTACTCAGACACAATGGAGATAGACAATTGTTTTGTTTTACAAAAATTGTATTTGATCAGGGCTCACCTTTTCCCAGAACCCTCTTCAGTTGCCCTTCCAAATGCCAGATAAACAAACAGAGCTGCTTAGAATGTCGCTCAGCTCTTGTTTTCTTAGCTTTCTGCATGACATATGACTGGAAATTATCAAATGAAGGAA
Organism: Rhinichthys osculus; assembly: GCA_029959095.1. Lineage (NCBI taxonomy): Eukaryota > Metazoa > Chordata > Actinopteri > Cypriniformes > Leuciscidae > Rhinichthys > Rhinichthys osculus. Next base: position 29,054,381 of record JARWKJ010000009.1, on the reverse strand, counting down.
ATTACAGATCTGTCAGGAATTTTGTTATGTGAGAAAGTGCTACATGCATTTGTGGTTGGAAGTCCACTGTATAAAAAGTTGCTGCCTTATACATCCAAGTTGATTGTACTTAAATTTAAATAATTTCAACTTAAATTATATTAAACTGACTTTTTAAAAAATGTGTTGAATCTTGTATAACTTATACAAATTGTTGAAAATTGCTTAACTTATTTTGATGAGTTAAAGCAATGTAAAAACGTATGTTGCCTTAACTTATTGAGCATATCATTTTATTTTGAAGAAGAGAAGCCAGATTATATATTATATTACATCATCATCATCATCATCATCATCATCTTCCGCTTATCCGGGCCAGGTCGCGACTCGCGGGGGCAGCATTCCCCTCTCCCAAGACACTTCCTCCAGGTCTTCCGGGGGGAATACCGAGGTGTTCGCCTATGGTGTGCACCTATATTTTATTTTATTTTATTTTTTTGAAATGTTTTATTATATATTTTAAAATGTAATTTATTCCTGTGATGGAAAAGCTAATCCAGTTTTCAGTGTCACATGATGATAAGATGATATGGTGTTTAAGAAACATTTCTTATTGATTTCAATGTTGACAATAAGTCCTGCTTAATATTTTTGGGGAAACCCTGATACAATAATACTAGTTTTTTTCAGAATTCAGGATGTAACAATATTTCTTTACTGCCACATTTGATCAATATAATACTTTCTAGCTCAATAAAAGTATTACTTTCTTTAAAAAAAAAATCTTTTTAACAGTAGTGTTTATTTCTGAATGTGACTACTTGAATATTTCACAGCTTTTACTCTGAGGCAGAAACTGGCTTCATAAAGCTATATATATATTCAACCTTTAGATACCCCTCCTACTTCCTGAGTAGAGATATTAGCTGCATGCTTTTTTATTTATTTTTTTATACAGTAATTGGCCATATGACTTCTAAGCCTTACATACTGTTTACTCATGTCATGGCTCATTTACCTGCCAAACTAATCTGTTTCCTTGTGTGTACTATAGGAAGACTAGTGCACTGCACAAAGATAAAGGACACTTCTAGGCGTTGTTCCAAACCCTAGTGAGTATAGGCAGCATTTTCAGGCATCATAGGCACTCTACCAACATACAGGCCGATCCAAACAGTAGGCTGCAGAATTATGCTGCCAAATAAGATGCCTTGTTTTGGCCAGAGGCATCACATGTAGCCTTCACGTCAATCTCAAAATGTATTGAACAAAAGGAAAAAAAAATTTTTGATTTAAGGGCTGCTCGATTATGGCTAAAATCATAATCATGATTATTTTGGTCAATATTATTATACACGATTATGAGTGTATGGGCCATGTATATATTAAAACCTTATAGGAGTAATTTATTTAACAATAGCGATATATTTCAAACATATATTTGCTGGAAATAAAGGTATGATATCTACACTTTAGACACCAATAATGTTTTGCATTTCTCTATACCAATTCCGACACCACAGCAGAATACCAGTCTAATACTACAATAAAAGAAATAGATTAATATAATAATAGATCATAATAAATGGTTATGTAATCTCTTGGAATATCTGAAGGCCAGGTTTTAATATCATCATCATTAGAACAGAACACATTTTACACATGGGGAAAACGGATTGTGTGGTCATTAATTGAATCTATAGCATTGAGAGAAAAACAAAAACATACACATTTAGAAATTACAACATGCCTTAGTTGTAATGTATAAATCAGAAGTGGAAAATATATTCCCTTAACAGATTATCTATTATAAATTCTACAAGTTAGTCAAAATTTGCCACAATAAGTACAATAAAACATGATAAAGAGTGGTGATAAGTAGTTTAAAAAGTTGTTTAATTTATGCAAGATGTTTTTCTCCACTTTTCATCAGTCTTTTTAGTTTACGTATCTGTTTTAGATCATGTTTGAATTTCTCTATACCATCAGTTTTGCAATATAGGAATGGTTCGCACAAATCTTATCACACATTTGGAGCGCGCTGGTGAACGCGTGGACAGTATAAGGTGATTCGCGCACCACTGGAAAATGAAATAATTGGGCTTCAGTCACTTTACATTTCTAAACCCCCACCTGCAAACTACGCCCCTGCAGACGGAAACGGGTCACATTAAATGATTTTACTGATATGCACGTTAAATTTGGGCTTTTAAGGAGGAGCGAAAGCACATCGCTGAACGAATGGAATACGGCACAATAATCGTTTTATCTCGATTATCCTAATTTCATAATCGTTGGAAGCCAAAATCAAAATCGAAACTCAATGTTGATGAATCACACAACAGTTGTACTCAACACTAAACAAATAAAAACAACTTAATCAATACCAGCATCACAATTCTCGTAAATTTTTTCGATGTTAATTTGAACACTCAAATTTGTAAAATAAAGATTTACAGTGAATTTCTAGTTTCCGGAATGTTGGTGTGGAAGTTGAAATTAAGTGTTAAATAATGTGTTTTTGAATAATGGGAAAGACTTGTTAGTATTTAGTGTGTAGTTATGTTGTATTTTTAGGAATGTTTCAGTTTTATTGGAGTTTTTGTTACTATTGTGCTGTAGAGTGGATCTTGTGCTCAGGATGTGGGCGGCTACATGAACACAGTGGTGTATGTTTGCTTCAGTCAGTGCTGTGCTAATGTCAGTGCAATGAAGAGTATGTTCTTTCTACTTCCATACATCACATTTATTTAAAAAAAAAGAGTCTGCACGTATATTTAGCTTGCGTTTTGCACAATACAATTATGAAAATTGAGATAAATCGAATTAAGTTGAGTTAAAACCGCTGTAGTATGTTAATTTGACCTAATCCAACTAAATTTTGTTGTCTCAATTTAACTGGTTTGTTCTAATTAAAAGACATTTAAATAGGTGCAATTAAGTTAATTAATGGTAGTTAGTTTTGTGCTTTTCTGTTTTTGCTGGAGAATTGAATTTTTAGCTTAGCAACATACTTTATTGGAATCAGTAATGTGTTTAATTTCTCTTGTAAAGAAGAGCACTATTTGTGTGGTGTGTATGCGTGGTTGGAGTTGCTGTCTTTGTCAAACATAGCATTTTAATTTTGAGATTTCTGTCCGAATTCTGCTTTAGATGGTAGTTGACCTGTTTACCCAAATCAGCAAAACTTAAATTCCATATAATGTATCCCGACTGTAAACACTTTAATCTTTGTATCATGAGTTGCTGCAGGGAGAAGTGTGCCTGGTGATATAGAGAGGTATTTCGACAGACTCCCAACTCCGAGACGCGGGTCCAGGGTGGTTTCCGTGAAGCTGAAGACAGTGATCATTGTAATCTTCACCCTGGCAGGGGACGAGCCAGCTTGCCCTGGGTGTGACACGCCTGTCACTGGAGTCCACGCTTGACAGCATTTGGGCATGACAAGTCCCACCGCTGTGAGGCAACCGTCCTTCCATCCCTGTCCAACACATACCCACACAAGAACAGAGGTCTACAGACAATCACACACATTCACAATCACATTCTTGTCCCTGCCTTTCATGGAATAGTCTGCCAGGCAACGTTTGTCTCCCTTGGTCCCCTTTTTGTCTCACTCGACTGAGAGGAGTGACAACTTTGTGATGGCTGAATCATAGCTCTGCCCATCTTATCATTCTATACATCATTTACTGTATGAAGGGGTGAGTTGCGTGTGCATGTGTGTCACTTTCCAAAGTCGTTTCACTTTGGGGAACGGTCCTAATTCCTGCGGACGCGCAGTTGACATTTAATCAGTTGTCTTGTTTACGGTGCTGTTTTCAGTCACTTCGCATGGCAACTGAAGCATCTCTCATCCCTCTCCTCTAATGAAGCTCATCATGTATGCTGAGGGGACGGAGTCACGGTAGAAGCACACAACAATGACCCCAATCCGTCAGCAGCTGTTGTTTCTCTTTGCGGCGACGACTCCTCCATCTACACTGTGTCATTGACCAATTGCAGACAGAAGAAACTGGTAATGCATTCTGGGAAATAAAGTATTCTTTAACGGTTATAAAATCAAATCAAATTGCAATTCTGCGTTGTTTCCTACTTCCAATCAAATTTGGGAATTTAATTGGAATTTATAAGGTATTCTCAATTCAATTCTGAATGGCCACAACCTTGCATCTACATCAACCTCAATATCCTTTACAGTTGTTTGCAGTAAGTGAGGTGGACAAGAAGTCCTGTGGCTTCCAAGGAACAAAGCCCTTTGTCAGAGTTGGGTGATCGAATGAAGGAAAAAGATAGAAGGAGAGATGCGCAGAGACAGAGATACAGAGAGTAGCGAGTCTGACAGCCCCTACGGCAGACAGACAGAGATTGATAGATGTGGTTGAGTCGGTGGGGACATTCTGAGTCACTGTCCGCGTGGTTTTATAAAGGTGCTTGCCCCTGCTGGTCACGGCCCTGTTATGTCTTCTTCAGGGTCAGAGACAGAGAGGCTCAGACAAAAACAACTTGAACAATGACGCTTGTGAGCACCCCATGCTTTTGACAGCGTGCATCAATCAAACACGTAGCCCAGACTCAATTCTTTGATAGGACACCTTGATGGCTGAGAGATGCATAACACCCTGTTTCACCTGGCAGTAAACAAAGTCTACGTATTATTCATGAGGTAAAGTAACTGGATGCGTAACGATGTATGTGAAAAGCCTCTGGGCTGAACAAAACGTTTAACCAGTTTGAGAAAAATGCCTTAGATCTTTTATTAACTTTCCTTTTCTTTTTATTATAACAATTCAATTTGAAATAAGCTACTAGCTCAGGGACATTAATAATAAAAGGGCCTATTGCCCAATGAAATCTTATTACTTCTAATTACTCAATATTTCTAATTATTTTTCCACAGTTGTACACACTTTGTTTCTTCCCTCCGTATCGCACTCATTAGAACCATTGCATAATTGCACTCTCAATGAATGTGTGACTAGTGAGTGAACTCATTTTGACTGTTATATCCCCTGAATAATTACCTAAATTATTATTTGTGCTTCACAACAAGGACAAAATAGTACAGTATTTTCAGTATCTGAAGAGTAATTGTTTAATAGTTTTTTGTAGGTGAGAGCATGTTTTGTAAAACTCAATCCTGTCCTCATTTCCAGCATCTCCACCACATGACTGCTTCCTTTCGACAAATGAAGCCACATTATTTTTCTCAGCTTTAACAAGCTCCAAACCTTGCACCATGGCAGCTGCTTGTTTAGTACTTGTTGTTGACTCTTTCCTCCTCAATCCAAGGCCTTCTAATGATCGTGCTGGACTGTTTGTCGAGTCTAAAAAGAGTTGGCTCTCTAATGGTGGCCCACCATCTTCTGTGTATAGCTGATTTTAGGCCATATACCTTTGAACCAAAGTGAAGACTACGATATGTCTTCTACACTTTGTTGGCGATCATTAAGATGGCTTCCAAACAGAGCAGATTGCCTTTGGAAAACTCCATGGATGTTAGCACATGCACCCTGGGGGACAAGCATTGAATAGGACTAAACAGACATCTGCTGCACTGTGTATGCGAATGTGTGTTTGTGAGTGATATCTGAGCATGCATGATACGATGTGATCATAGGGTCTAGTCAGGCATTGAGTCATCTTCAGTCAGTGAACCGGAACAAATGGTCAGCTGAGCTCGGGATGATGGCTGTGAGCACACCGGGCTCACTCGAGGACGGTTTGGTGGGGCGGGGGAATGCGGCCCTCTCGGAGCCCCCACAGTCCGCTTTTAATTGAGTTGCTCACTCAGCCAAAGGCCTTGAGGGACACCCGCTATGTCACTTCCGATGATCAACCGCAAGTTCGGTCACTGCGGAGGAATGCTGCCAGGTCCTCTCAAGCCTGAATCCTCTAAATATTCAGAGACATTCTCCAAAAAAAAAAAGCTGGTATGGGGGTAGTTTCTGTTTAGATGGTAGATAAGCCAAAAAATAGCTGACATTAACTTTCCTGCAAAACGAACAAAAGTGAAGACTGCACAGTGATGAACATCATGGCTCAGTCTGTGACAATTGATGTTCTCCTTTTGCCTGGGTGACATAAAAAACCAGGGGTTCCATTAAGCTGCTGAGATGAAGACCAATTTTCAGCCTCTAAGCTTTGGCGCATTCCCAAGCCAAATGAGATGTCTTGCTGAGGATTTGTCTGAAGCAAGCGTTCTCATTTCCAGAGGAAGTACCGCAAGATCAAAAGGAGTAAACTGTCAAGTTCATTCCTCCTCCTCCTCTTCCTCCTCCTTCCACTGGCCAATCAGTCCACTCATTTATCGGCACTCCAGGAAGCTGTATAAATCACGCTGGACGCCATCGACCCGAACTTTACTCATGATCAGTAGCTCAGAACAACTCATGGATTTGCTGCTTGCTTTGATCAATATTAAGTTATTTAAGAACTTTGATGGCTGACCATTGGGTGAACTTGGAATTTATTTTTTTGTGAAAGTGTGTTTGTGTTGGCTTTGGCCTCATGTATAGCTAATTCTTTCCACTCTCTCGTCTTCACACTTCTTTTGTCTTGTAATCAGAGATTGTGGTAAGCGGTGTGGCTTTGCTGGTGCAGTCGGGAGTGTATGTAGGCGGAGGGAAACCCGGAGCCAGTCAGTGTAAAATAAATATGGATGGTAGAGGGGCAATCGAGAGCAGATCATCTGTTTTGCCATCTGCTCACGCCACTATGTGTGTGGAGCCACATCGATGGCTGCTCAGTCTATCGAGACACTTTCGAATGAGAACTGAGATCTGCTTGTGCACACATATTCGTAGACAACACACATGTTCCCTCATTAGTGGATTAGATTATTTGATTGACTGTATATACAAACACATGAACACCAAATAAGAAGTATGTGTGACAACATGCTTTTGTAAATTCTCTCAGTGTATTTGTTCACATTTTGAGGCACTTGGATGCTCATTCCCAGATTCCCCCTCTCATCATTACAGAGCTCAATGCCCATGCATCCTCTTTTGGGCTCAGGTACAAAGCGTGGATCCGAGTCTCTGTGTGTGTGTTCCTCTGCACTGCTTATTTAGCAAAGCAGCTGGCATGGTGCAGACATTAGGAGAGATGGAGAGAGGAAAGTGCCAGCCTGGAAAGTGATCACTGATTGTTCGGTTGGCAGTGTCCAATGTGCCAGCCTGGTGCTTTTTGTTAGCAACCAGAGCTCTAAATTCCCAGCTCTCGGTGGGGTGGGTTGCGTAAACCTATATGCACGCTTTCTTGCAGAAAATGACCTCATATATCAGCTCTTCCTCTATTCGTGCATGATTTTTTTTTGTTGGGGAAGGACATTTTTAGTGGGCATTTAAGTGTATGAACTCACACAGGGAGCTAGATTTTACAAATGGCATTCATCATTTTAAGCCATTTATGGACAAGCATCCCTTATGAAAAGAAAATATATTTCCCTAAATATGAATGATCAATATATTAAATGGTTTAACAGTATATTTGAAAATATACAGAATAATATATTGTGTTAATATGTTACAATATATTTAATAATACATAAGGAGTTGCCGCTTTTCTTATATTGAAAAATGTGACAATATATTTACTATTATATCATAATGTATGTCATTTCATATTCAGTAATATACTTCATAATATATCAATGTACATGTGATCGGATATGGTACTGCATGTGTAATATATTGCAGATATATCAACTCATGCAGCATAAACACACATATTTATTATGTACTATATTTCTTATATTTTTTAATTATTTACATAATAAATGTTTCATATTTTCAAGCTAGTTAACAAAAGCTCAAAGCACACCTGCAAATATTAAAGTATTTAGCCAAGAGACTATCACTGCGCTGGGGAGGGCATAGCTGTTACTTTTAAAATATAGTAATCCTAGTCTTAATGGACTTCGGCCAATCGTCAACCGAACCACAGGCTCTACTCTTCAGCACAATGGTAACCCCAAAAACTCAGACATACCAGAAAAACTTTTAAATTCCAAAGTAATAGAACATTAAACACTAACAGATCTCCCCCTTTATTAATATTGAGCAAAACACATTAAATAACACTTAATTTTAACATTTACACTCCTTTAATAGTCAGAAGCAAAGCATGCTGGGAACAAGAAATCTGTTGTAACTCATTCCGTGAATGTGTGTGTGTAAATATATGTGAACATACATTCACATTTATATAGGAACATGTATGTGCAATATATGTACACAATAAAGGATACAACTTTGTGGATATTACATGTAATGCTATTTTTGTCTTCATTTATAAATATTTGATATGTATTAATATATAGCCATACATGGCCAATGCATATATTGCAGTATACTGAAAAATATAACTTGAAATGTGTCTGCACTCAAAATGTGCTTTTAGGTCAAAGTGACTCAAATGATTGAGCAGGTCACATTGAGCTGTATCTGACAAGTGGGGCCCAACCAAAACACTCCCAACTTTAACTCTTGATTTGTGTATGCAAGCTGTGGAATGGAGAGGCAATTGTATGTATGGCTGGGTGGTTTCATACGACCATAAATGTGTTTTATAGTGGAATTGTGCAACTGCTGTGTGTGTCAATGTAAAGACTGTTTGTTGCGTACACGTATAGACACATATTGGACCACAAGTGGAAATGGTTTATATAAGGAGTCATAAAGCAGTTTTAATTTAATTTGTTTCAGCATCTGAGAATCAATAGCCAGTCAATTGTTATTTAGCCACACAAACAAGGGCTCCGTGATCAAACACAGCCTGATTGCTCCAACTCAAAGCACACCGGCAGGAAAAGACGTGTTCTGTCGGTAGCGATTATGTTACATTTTATGGCCATGTGTAAAGTCAGACATGACTGTCATTGCTCAAGTCTTGTTTGCATGCTGGCTCCTCCCTTCCCAGACATACGGCGCGATGGAGTAGTCGGATATCAATGATTCATCTGTTATACACGGAGTGACTCGTCTTGAAACGAAAAGGTAAGAAGAATGATGACTAAGGCAGCTCTTTAGCTTAAGGTCTTCTGTCTGTCATGTCTGGAGCGATAAATACCACTGGGGTGACAAGGAAACTGAGGGGGCCGCACAATATGCCCCGTATCCCCCTACCCGTTCTAGGTCTGCGGCCCTCCTGGGTCTGCTTTCTGTCTTCTCAGACTCGCATGCAAATTGGACCCAAAGGGTTTACTTGCCAAAAGAAAAAAAACAACATAAAAACATAAAACAGAGAAGACAGAACAAACGGTCATTACGCTAAAGAGATCTGTCAGTCTAGCTGGTCCAAAAAGCGGTCCGTGTCTTGCTGTGCCCCCTTTGATACTGAACATTTCCCTGTTATAAAAAAAACCTTTGTTCCCAGCCTGCCTCTGCACTGTTGCCGTTTGATAGAGAAATCCCTAACATCCCCTGTTCCACAGTAAAGCCAGGGATTTGCCATCCCTCTTAGGCATAAAGACTGTCCCCTCATTCGGTTTGAAGCTGTACCAGTTTTGCCAGCTGTCGTGTTTTTTTTTCCCCTCCTCCCCTCTCTCACTGTCTCTCCATCAGACGTGTTTGAAGTGGCTCTGGCATTTGGCAAAGGAATATGAGGGCTTTGAAAATTGGCCTGGCTGAAAGTTTAATTCCAGCGCCTGAGTCACAGGAGGTGCAGGGTTGCATTCCGACTCGGTACGTTTGAACCTGCGCTTTGAGTGACCTTATCAGCCCTGGAGTCTTCTCATTAACATCATTAGAGAGTCTGGTGAGAAGTTTGAGTCTGGATGTGAGGAAGAACTGTCTTGGTTTTTTTTTTTTTTCGTTTTAGGTAAGGCAGTGACAATCAACCTTTGCTGTTCAAGTTGTTCTCAAACCACTGCCCCAGAGGGACCCCTTTCCATTTGTGGTCCATCTTTGAGTTTCTCTGGTCCACAAGATGAAGTGTTTGCCAAATCAGGTCAATATAACAGCCGGTGATTAAAGACATAGCCACAGTTCCGCCGAGGCCCATAAATAGCCGCTGGTCTGGCTGAGGATTCTCTCATACGCACGCGTACACGTCTATCGCACGCTATCGACACAGGAGGAGACTAATCCCCGAGCTCGAGGCCCGCTCTTAGACACACATACACGCCGGATCTATTTCGAGGAGGGTGACGGGGTCTGATCATCAGCAAATGCGATCTTCCCCTAAGAAACCCCCCATCCACTCTGATAAGCGCTAATCCCGGCCCGCGTGGAAGCATGACCGAGATCAATTAAACTAGCGACAGATAGCAATCAGAGCTGCAGGCCAGCCATCAAATGAAGGGAGGAGACAGAAGGAGGAGAAAAGAATCAGTCTATCTCCTGTTATCTTTTATCTTCCCTCTTTTCCTTTATCTCTCTCTCAGTGCCGCAGTCCTCCTCAGAGCCCCGACAGGAAGCTGAGGCTCGGGGATCGATTCTCATCGCCGCCTTACAACTGCAAAAAAGACAACAAAGAACAATAACTGTCATCATCGCCACCACCATTATATCTCTGGCCATCACAAGGATCGTTATCTCCCTGAATGATACTCCTCCTCTCCAGTGCCGATTACATCAGCAAACTGCATTTCCAGATGTTCATGAATGCTGTGTCTATGGGGCTTCTTTTGTGATGATTTGATCTGTTGTTTGTCTTACAGCTTACTTACATGTACCAAAACAATCCACCACATGTAGCAGTGTGAAGCATATCTTTTAAAGTATTATCTCGCCAACAAATAGAAAGGAATTTGATTTCAATTATGTTCTTGGACTTCCGTGTAAACAGACGGCAAGAGTATCGAGTGTGCCTATGCACCAGGCGCCCAGTGGACCACTTTCACACGAATCCCACAGTGAGATTGAACAAGATCAGAATGACTGTGTGTGAGGGAGAGAGAGAGAGAGAGAGAGAGAGAGAGAGAGAGAGAGAGAGAGAGAGAGAGAGAGAGAGAGAGATACTATGCTATATTTTTGCAGTAATAATTCATTACATTTATATAGCGCTTTTCTCGGCACTCAAAGCTCTTTACATGTAAGGGGAAATCTCCTCAACCACCACCAATGTGCAGCATCCACCTGGATGATGCGACGGCAGCCATATTGCGCCAGAGCGCCCTGGAAGCCTGTAAAAAGACCTTGAATGTTGATGCAGCAGAAGATTCTATTCTCAGAAGTCACATGGTACAAGACCTTTACCTCAAAATATCTATAGGATGTATGACCATCTTTGGAAAAGGATGTATGTATATAAGTATGAACCAAGCTAAAATCAGGAGTAATCGCCTGCAGGAGGGAGTGATCCCCTGCAGAGGATGCTCGGCTTTGTTCGAAAATAAAGTCTAATTATTTCTGGCATCAAAGATCTCTGCTAAGTTATTTACAGAACAATTGAAACCACTTCAGACAGTGATGAAGCTAATCAGTATATGGGGATGATTATGAGGCCATGGTGGACAGAGGCCAAAGGGCAAATTTGGCCAGGATGACGGGGTTACACCCCTACTCTTTTTCGAAGGACATCCTGGGATTTTTAATGACCACAGAGGGGCTGTTTGCACCTGGCCACTTCATGCGTTTTCTCAGATCGGATAGCTATCTGATTTATCAAAACGATTCCATTTACACCTGGTCACATAAATGTATTTTTGCAAAACGGATATAAATCCGATCTTCAATTCCCGCTGCAAATTTAATGGAGTGCACGTCACCGAAAGCAACAGATATGGCTGCATTTTATTGATCATCAGCTAATTTCAAAATCAAAGACAGCAATAAGAGAGAGCGTTAACAGAACTGGTAAGATCATTTTGTTTCTTTACTTTTAATGAAGATGATTATGTGTTAAGCATCTGCGACTTACTTTCACTTTGATTTGCGATAGTTTGCGGGCTGTTTGCTTGATGAATAGACGTTCAGCTGCTCATCTGAGGTAATGCGTGTCACAGTAGAGTCGTCATATCTGACTAACATGACATATAGCCTATAACACGCTCTCACACATTTATTTTTTAGCATTTTTGGGAGGAGTAAAATTTACATATGTGTTTTCAACAACCAGATGCATTTACACTTGTCCAGTTTCGTCTGGAATGCGGCCCAGACCACCTCCTGAAGTGGTTTGAGCGGTCGGATTCAAATCCGTCTCGAATGCGTTTCAGAGGGCATTTACACCTGGTCTTTTCACGATCGGATAGCTATCCGATCACAGAAAACGCATGAAGTAGCCAGGTGTAAATAGCCCCAGAGAGTCAGGACCTCGGTTTAACGTCTCATCCGAAGGATATACTATGTACTATTGGCACTGCTTAAATTTTCTATCTGCATGAAATAAAAGTGTAGTATACAACCAGAGCTCACTGTGAGAGAAACTGTATCCCACAATGCATTGCCTTCATCTTGACCTATCATTTCTAGTAATTATGCACCGAAATGTTTTTTTTTTTTTTTTCTCACAGAAACTGAAATTAAAGTTTTCATTTAAAAAAAAAGATGTTAATAAAAATACAAAATTTGATTGATGATAGCTGGATGCTATCACATGCTAAATGGCATATGGCTGTTTGAAAATGTTTTTGTTGTGTGTAATTTAATAGAATAGTAGGCAGTATACAGGAAAAAAAAATGCTGTTAGCAGTATGCTAGCATTTCGAACACTAGCGGAGCCATAGAGAGATACTGTTGGGTATGTTTCTGGAAGGCTAATAAAGAGTTACAAGCTGTTGGGTTTGTGCTTTTGCTATTTAAATGTGATAAAGAGGACAGCCAATGTCAGGGTCACTGTAATTTTTGTAAAGTCTGTGTTCCTGGGTCAATGTATTTTGTTGGTCCTGGTAGGCAACGTTTCTGTCAGAGAAGGATTGCTAACCCTGTCCTTAACCATGAACTGACATACATTGTAATTTGAGGGAAATGATAGTTAGAAATGATTGATAAGAATGCTGTTCAAACCTCAGCCCTAAACCTCCCCTATCCCTGAAATATGACTGACTATTAGGAATGTTGTTCCAAGGCTAACAAAGATGTTGATCCAAGAACACATCCTGCTTGGCAAAATTACCAGGGAATCACTTTCATTATTCTTCCCAGAGATGCTGATCCGGCCCCGTTTACACATTGTAGTAGCATCTGTCTCAGGTGATCTGATCACAGGTGGTCAGGCGAGACACGTCTGTTTACACCTGGCAGTAACGTGCATTTAAAATGTTGTGACGATTTGTGATCGAATATTGGTTTCCTCACACCATCTCTCACTTTGTCAGTGTTGTACATGTAGCAATCAAGGTTATTTTCGTAAACGAAAACGTCTCGGGTTACGTCTGTAACCCTTGTTCCCTGAGAGGGAACGAGACACTGCGTCGTAAGAACAACACTTTGGGGGCGCTCCCTAAGCGTACGCCTCTGAAGTATGAATGAAACTATTCCAATCCTGATTGGTGTTGCAATCAGTATAAAGCGATCAGTATACGGACAATCAGTATAAAGCAGTATAAAGCGATGCCGGCACACACACGCGTTAGCCTCGCGATGAGGCAAGCCACTTTCAGGCATGAAGGTGGCAAGGCGACTCAGTGTCCCGTTGCCTTCTCAGGGAACAAGGTTTACAGTCGTAACCCGAGACATTCCCTTTCGAGGGAACTCACACTGCACTGTAAGAATGACACTTTGGGGAATGAATGCCCACTATGCCACACGCCAAATATGCCTGTCCTAGTGTGAAACTGTCTCAGGCACAAGCTAGGACAAGAGCACTCGTGCACCTGGCATGCTGGGGAGGTGCTAACTGTAAGACCTGATAAATGTGTGTGGGGTAGCCCAACCGGCTGCCTCACAGATCTCCCGGAGGGGCACTCCCGAGTAGAGGGCCCTAGAGGACGCCATGCCCCTAGTGGAATGAGCCCTCACGGCCAAAGTTGAAGGCAAATTGCGCACCTGGTAGGCCGAGGCAATACCCTGTACAATCCAATTGCTAATTCTTTGTTTGGATGCAAGGAGCCCCTTCGTAGGTGACCCAAAACACACCAACAGTTGGTCCGACCTCCTCCAAGAAGAGGACCTCTCAAGGTAAATACTCAGTGCTCTGACCGGACAGAGCACATGGAGCCTCTCTTCTTCTGCAGACACATGTGGGGGAGTACAAAATGCCAGCAGAACCATACACCGTGCCATACTGGAGGGCACCTTGGGCACATAGCCAGGTCTCGGATGCAAGACGGCCTTAACTCCTCCCGGGGCAAACTCCAAGCAAGCTGCAGTATTGCCAGGGCCTGGAGATCTCCCACCCTCTTAAGCGAGGTAATGGCTAGGAGAAAGACCATCTTAAGCCTCAGGTCCTTAGCTGATGCCGACTGAAGTGGTTCGAAGGGGGATCTGCCATGACGGACCTTCCAGGAGTGCTATTATGTCTGAGAACCATAATCGGGCCGGCCAGAACGGGGCTACTAGAAGTAGATTGACTCCGTCTCGACGGACCCTCTCCAGAACTCCCGGGAGCAGAGCGATCGGGGGAAATGGGTGCAAGCGCAGCCTCTGCCACACCTGTAAAGTAACCATAAAATAATATTTTTTTTTCTTTTTCTTATACACCATGCTTAACAAAATTAAATTTTTAATGTGAAGGAGTATGAATGAATAAGTTTCACTTTTAAGTTGCATTTGTTTGGTTCTTTGTTCAATCTCAAATAATTATTTTATTTTTATTATTAAAAGGTTTGCACACGAATTAACTGTAAACTGCAAACATTAAACTTTGCTGAAATTAAATGTCTTTAACTGATAGTGTTCTGTTAACTTTGCAAAACTATAATTACTCAAACTAAAACTGAAACTAATATATATATATATATATATAAACTAAATAGAAATGTGTTCACAAAATAAAAACTAAACTAAAACTAACAAAACCAAATTAATGAAACTACCCAAAACTAAACTGAAATTTATTGGAAATTTGAACATGATATTAAAATAAAAACTAATTTTAAAATGCAAAACTATAATAACCTTGGTTGCAAGTCACGCTTTTGACTACCTCGGTTTCAAAGATCAGGTTGCATATAATTTGCATATTGTGATTACATCTATTCAGTGCTGTTGATTTGAAATCGTACCATGTGAATATCAAACCTGCTTTGACACATCGTAGACTGCTTCTTAAATTGTCTTGCTTCAGAAAAGGTTTAAAGTCCCCCTGTGGTGAAAATAAAGTTTTTAATGTTGTTTATATGTCTATGTGGTGTTTTTAATAAGTTTTAAGACAAACCATGTGCAAATTTATGTCAACACCATTGCTGAGTATTTTCTCCTTAAAACTGCAGTGAACCAAAGACACTCTCAAAAACGCGGTTTGAAAATCCCTGGTGTTTCTGACGTCACAAACTACCCTGTAACCAATCTCGTCAACGTGTGATTGAGTGGGGGCTGGGATAATTTCCATATTCATAGAATCGCATTTGCATTCCTTCATAGAAACCAAGGAAAAAAACGTTTAAATAGTAATTTTGGATCAAAGATTAGTTTTAAGGGATACAATTATTGACTACAGTGGGACTTTAAATTAAGACATTCATGGTAAAATGTATTTTACATTTTCTAATAAATATGGGTTAGGGTGACAATATAATTAATATAAATGACAATATAATTTTCAAATAAAGAAAAGAATTTGCCATTTGGAGAAGAAAAATAGACTTGATTTAAAGGGGGGAGGGGGGGAGGGGGGGATCTAATATTTAATTTTTCTTGTTTTAAAAGTAGGGTATGGGATTTGCATAACGGCCGGCAGATTTTGAAAATACACAACTCAAAAGGTCCTACCTTCTTTCCTCCAACGCTGGCCCTGACTCCACCCATTCGAAGAACATGGACGCGCAATCATGGACGTACTCTCTCTCTCTCTCTCTCTCTCTCTCTCTCTCTCTCTCTCTCTCTGTACCGGGGCGACTTGCACTTACTGTAACTGGGTCACGAGCTTTGAGTATGCGCACGAAGGGGACACGCGCAAGGGGGAGGGGGGAGGGGGGTATGGCACGACTGTTTGATTGACGCACTTACTGTCCAATGATTCTAGGTGGTCTTGGAAATGATTGGCTGGAGTTTTTCGAGTCCTGCCCGGTCCACAGATGATTCAATTGCTTAATTTTCATTTCAGTGCTTCTAACTTCTAGCTTCTAGTGGCTGTAAGTGGGTTAGGAATAGGATTTCAAGTGATTTTGAAAAAATTGTCAAAAAAGAAAATCACATACCCCACCTTTAAAGGGACATTGTGTAGGATTTTTTCCCATCTAGCGGTGAAATTGTTTTTTGCATTAAAACGAATTGTGCTCTCCAGCGCCACGCTTTTTCAAATGCGTGTTGCATCTACGGTAGCCGCTATGTACCAAAGAGCTATGACCAGGGTTATTTTCATAAACGAAAACTGAAACTAAGACTAAAACTATTGGTCAAAAAACATTTTCGTAAACTGAAATAAAATTAAAAATTCATAATAAATGAAAAACTAAAACGAAACGAAACTAACAACAGTTACTGAAAAACTAACTGAAATAAAATAATAATGAGCAAAAATAAATAATCGTTTTCGTAATTAATAAGCTCTTTACTTTGGCGGAAAATCTGACCTGGCTGTTTAGGGAAATGCCTGGCGCTTGAAGTTGCTGAGGCGATTAACCGCGTGTCGTGATGTGCTCAATGAAGGACCGTAACGTAGAACACATCGGCTGTTCATAAAGGATGCGTTTGTGGCAGTGGAATGGGAAATAACACAAGGTAATGAGACGGAAGTTGAACTTCTTTTAACTTGAGCGCAGCGTTTTTAGAATGCCGTTTGCAATGCGCGGGTGCAACAGCAAACAAGTCCGTCAAGCACAAAAAAACTTTAATGTACTTCTGTATGTTTAGATATCATGTTTTCATTAACATTGACAATGTAGGGATTCTAGGAAATACCAGGACACGACACACCAACAAGCACGCGCATACACACACACACACACACACACACACAGAGACAGTCTGGTCCACTATATTTGTGGGGGGACTCTCCATAGATAGACGTAATGGGTTTTTTATACTGTACAAACAGTATATTCTGTCTCCTTACACTAACCCGACCCATCACACACACACACACACACACACTACACAGACCCCTAAACTTACCCATCTTACACACAACTTTCTCCATTTTTACATAAAAAAAAAAAAAAAAAAAAACTCATTCTGTATGATTTATAAGCTTGTGTACCTATAGGTCCCAAAGTGACACGAGTCCCCATGCGTCTGTGTGCATTCAGGTTTAAGTCCCCACCAGGATATAAAGACATATACACAGTGCACACTCACACACTGCATAGATACTTATTATTTAATTACACTGGCTTCACAGCAGGTTGTGTTGGCTGTAGTCAGATGAATTGAGCTGTTTTTTTTTGTTATGTTCCAGTGGCCACTCTTCTACATGTACAGCTGAAAAAAAGTAAACTATGTTTAACAAGATTTAATCTTTAATATGAATTAGTTTGTCTGAATTTTTCATATTTTTTTTCTTGTCTACTTTTAAGTTCTATTTATTTGGTGCTTTGTTCAATCTCAAACCATTATTTTATTTGCATTATTAAGATGTCTGCACAAGAGTTGACTGTAATCTGGGCAAACATTAAACTTTGCTGAAATGAATCATCTCGCTTTGGTCTACACCGGAAGTGTTCTGTTAGCTCTGCTAAACTATAATTACTAAAACTAAAACTGAAACTAAATAAAATAAAAACTAAATAGAACTGTGTTTGCAAAATAAAAACTAAACTAAAACTAACAATACCATTAATGAAACTAACTAAAACTAAACTTAAATTTAAAGCAAAATTGAAAACGATATTAAATAAAAACTAATTTAAAAAAGCAAAACTATAATAACCTTGGCTATGACAGGATGTCTTCTAATAGCACTTCGTCGAGTTTTCCTTCGGCTGAACAGGTTGCAAGAACAATCATATGCTCTATTAAAATATATTCTTATCGAATTTCTAGGTTACAAAAAGTAAACTTACAAACCTTGTTTTTAGCGCCTTCTCTACATAGCTGCTATTCATCAAAGAGCCTGTTTAACTTTGAACTATAAATGTTCTACTGTCTATATAATAAAGTACACAACCAAGCAATGAAAAAAGCTTGTAATTAAGACTGTAACATTGACTTACCTGTCGAGAAGAAAGCAGGACTTCAGCGTCTCTTTTGAAATCTTTCTCCTGCATTAACGTTAGCTCTTTCCACCTGGAAAAAAGCTATCCCGACATTGTTTTTTTGTAATCTCCGGTCATGTTTCCTTTTACGTTCTATTTTGAACTTTATGTATGGTTCGCCATTAAAAATAACAGTGCAATGCAGAATTTTAAACTTGCCGGGGCAGTGACAAGCACCTCTCACTGCTGCTCCTCCGTTTCTGCTGCTTTCAGTTACGTGACGCTGGCTCTGAACGAAAACGCGTTGTGGAAACGCGTTGGCCTAGTACTTTTTGTCCCTCTCTTACTTTTATAGTTTTTCAAGATGGCGGAACTACATGGAAGCCTCCGTGGACCTACCCGTCCCATGTATATAAAGATAATAAATTCTTCGTTTACGAGGATAAGTCCGATAATTGGCAGAGGTATTTGTACACCATTGAGGACATATTTATGAATAAAAATATTGATTTTAGATAATAAAATACTTAAAAAAGTACACATTGTCCCTTTAAGTAGACCTCTCAAAATTTTGTGTGAGATATCTTTGACAACAAGACTATATGTCCTTTTAAAGTAATTGTATCCTGTTTTAGGATGTTGACATATTTTCACTAAAACAAGACAAATACAACAAATTGCGTTTGAATGTTAAGTGCAGTATTTCCTCTGTAGATTTATTCTCACTTCCTGGTTACATCTTTTTCCCCGGAGACGTGCATCCAAGATGCTTCAGAATCTTTGTCTTTCCGTTGTTTTCCCCCTACAGCTGTAAGAAAGGACATCTCCCACTGTGGAAATGTCCATGCGAGCATGCAAAAGTATTTGGCTTGCGAGGGTGTATGGCGTCATGGACTTCCTTGTTATAGCCCAACAAGTCATCATTAGCTTTGTCTGTCTTGCCCCGCAAATCAACACAGGAAATGAACCATCTGCTGTTTCTTGTGGCCACATAACACGCACATACACACCCATCCGGAGCCAGGTCCCCCCTTCATCCTTTCCAAATCTCCAATCTTGTGTTTCCTTACTCCTGTCAAGGCAGCTTCAATTACATCCCTCCCTCCAGCTTATGTCTTGGGTGGATTACATGCGCTCACTGTGGGCTGGCTGTATGTAGGCTATGTCGGGCTTTCTTTTCTAACACCCTGCCTAAAGACAATGCTGCTCTCGCTCCCCACCAGCAAAATTCCTTCCTCTGCATCCTGAGAATTTCAGCATTTAGGGGTTTAGACAACAAAGTCACAAATAAAAGAGAGGGTTTTGAATCTCATCTTCTTCGGGCATCCTTTTTTTTTTCTTTACATTTGTTGTTTATTGTAGCTTGGGAAGTCTGTTTTATTTTGTTTGCCAACTGACTTCACTTGGAAGTGACCTATTTTTTAGACGGGGGTCTGGGAATCAGGGGCAGATTTGCTGGCGACACTGGTGTTTTGGAGCATGTTGCACACTACCCATAAACACAGCAGTCGGTAGTATCACACACTTGTACATCCCAGTGAAGGGTCCGGAATAAGAACTGGAAGCAGGCCACAATCATTTCAAAGTCAATGTACACTGTGAAACCTCAGATAACTGGATCAACAATAGTACTTTATCAAGAGAGGAGAGTGTTTATAGTCTTTCAGACTGTTGTTGGAATAAGCTTGAAATCCCAAGTTTCTGCACCCCCCAAAATTATAATGATAATATAAAAATGAATGCGTGACATTTTAGCTCATGTTCACTTTTGAAAATCTACCAAGCTGCCAAGAAGCTAATTAGATTTAGCATAGGGCTGTTTCTGCCAACTACAATCTTTTGTTGCTTTTTTTTGTAATCAAATTGCATGCTTTAAAAAAGACTTGGCTGATAATGGATTTTCTTACGCATTTAGGGTTAGAAATGACATGGAGTTACTTCAGTCTGTATTTTCACCATACGAATATGTCCTTTTTTGTTTTGTTTTTCTTTCTTTCAATGATTTGTAATGTAGGCTACAAAATCTGCTTCAAAATCCCAGCGCTGTCATCATCGTGTAAAGCCCGCCCCAACGTTTCTGATTGGTTCCTCGATTTCGACGGATTGGAAATGGGCTTGAATGAGGTCTTTGCCAGACTAACTTTCAGAGCAAATCTAAATTTGCTAGAAGTTGTCTCCCGGGCTACAGGTCACCTGGCGTACGTAACAGTCGATCATTCTTCAGAAGGCTTGGTATGTTTGGACAGAAGACAGGACAGTTTTCGTTATTAAACTCATAAAAGGCAGAACAGACAGGTATACTGGATTTCTAAACTACAGAGAAATGCCACAATTGATCAAGACCTTGAAGCAAATAGGAGGGAGAAACACCCTGAAACACCTCATACGTGCCACTCCTATAAAAGGAGCTTTCCTTGCCATTAATGCTTGGATAACAAGGCTACGTCTTATTCGATAAAAAATAATGGCTAGTGCGGTGGCTGCGATATACGCAAACTTACCAACATCCGTCGCCATGATGTTTGGAATGACTTATCGTGCGAGGAAAAAAATATGATTTAGTCGCATAACATCGGTTAATGACACACTTGTAACACACAAAATGCTGTCATTAACAAAATGCTGTCATTTCGCAATCGTTTTTTATCGACATTTTGAAAACATAGCAAAAGTTTTGCGCAAATCTGTAATGGAAACCAGGCTATTGATAAAAAAAAAAAAAAAAAAAACTTTGTCATTGAACATTTTGTCAGTTTACCATGTGGTGGTCCAAAAAAAACATATCAGTTGTTGTTGATGTTGTTTCATTCTAGTGTGTTTGTATCATGTGTTTTTGTTGTCTGTGGTGTAATCACTTGTGTATCTTAAAGTAAATCCCTAATAAGACATCATCCCCCTCCTTCTGCCTCTGTTTGGGTTTGACTTCTCAATCTGACCCTCAGTTATATGCTACTGATCCATCTGTCGCATGTCAGTCAATAGCCAACAGCCTGATTTTCCATTAGATGAGACCCCTGACATTCAGAAGTGGTTAAACAAGCAGGAGGACACGAATGAAAACGACAAAAGGTCGGGTTGATATAACGAGATCTTAACCATGAAATCATATCTTTGTTGTAGCCGTATCACAGCGTTTGATACACGTGCTTCTGATGTGCTTGTCATGCAGGATTGAGTCCAGAACACATTCCTTCTCTCTCCCTAATCGTTTCTGGTCACTGTATTTTGTCTCTGTTGGATAAAAGGAAATACAATTTCATCCATGCTAGTTTTAGACTTTATACGTAAGTCACAGGAGTTTCAAGCAGGAGTTTAAGCACTTGCTACCACAAGAAGGAAAGAAATTACATATGACTTTATCTTCCATTCCAGCATGAGCGGATTTACCATTTACCCACCTCTCCACAGTCACTGGGCAGAGTAAATGGAATAGAGATGCAACACATTAGAATTGTGACACTTTGTGACCAAATCTCCCATAATGCCTGAATAGTAAAGCTCATCTCCTAATCTATTTGATAAAGAACTGCTGGTTCTTCATTGGTTTGGGATTTATCCCTTATCCTGTTGAATCAAAGTGCCATGAAACTCTTAAAATCCAAGTAATACTGCTTGTATGCATTTGTTAATCTAAGCTGTAAAGGAAACACTATTGGAAGTAGAAGCATTGCTGCTGAGTTATAAATTTCTGTGTTGAGGTTGTGTATATGATCCCTGTTTTGCAAAACGTTTGTGAGATTCACATATTGCTTTTACATTGCAAAAAAAAAAAAAAAAAAAACGTTTTTATAATAATTTATGTAGTACAATATCTATTTTTGAACCTGTTTTCTAGGTGAAAAAAAGTCTAAAAATCCTTAAAACAAGTTATACATTTACTTGAGATGCTATACTGCATAAGATGTTTAGACTTTTTTCATAGATTTTATCTTTACTGTTGCTGCACTGTCAGATTTTTTAGATATTTTTTTATTTTGTTAAAAGTAGTCATTTTATATATAACGATATTAAATATTATTATATATAATATTACGAGTATATTTCGCATTGTTTTTGTTTTTACTGTATTTTTGATCAAATAAATGCAGCCTTGATGAGCATGAGACTTCATTAAAAAAAAAAAAAATTCTTACCGTCCCCACATATTTATATTGAAATGATTTAAATAATTATAATAATTATAATTAAAAAAGTATCTTATGCTTATCCAGGCTGCCTTTATTTAATCAAAAATCCAGTAAAAACAATAATATAATGAAATATTATTATGATTTTAAAATAACTGTTTTCTGTATTAATATATTTTAAAATATAATACTCCTGTGATGGCAAAGCTGAATTTTCATCATTCATTTCTCTAATATTTAGATTTGGTGCTCAAAAAAACATTTCTTAATTTTATCTTGTGTTGCTCAATATGGAAACCGTGATTCATTTTGTTTTTACAGGAATTTTTGATTAATAGAAACTTTATTTTAAAAATTAAAATCCTTCGTTCGTAACATTGTAAAAGTCTTTGTCAGTTTTGATTAATTTAATGCGTCCTACCTGAATCAAACTATTAATTTAATTTTAAAGTGTAAATTAGACCCAGAAAAATAGATAATTGGGATACATTTTTAAAAAATAGGATTGCTGGACTAATAAACATGTGTATGAATATTACGTGTGAAATCTGTCTCTTCTGAATGCCTTCATCCTCATCTTCCTCGCTTCTTAGGCTCCTGTGGAGTGTCTTGTCGTAGTTAAAACGTTTGCACCTACTACCCGTCGAGGGCCCCCTATGGTTCCTAAAGCCCTTTTTCTATGCCTTGAGACGTTTGTGCGACGCAGAGCCTCTTCCTATCTGTCAAGGACCCCTCAACACTGCATTCTCGTCCATATGGCTGCACAAGGGAGCTTTGGATCTTCTCTTCCTCCCTCTCAGAAGATGCAAGGGCCCACACTGAGCCAACATGCCATCCTTTTCACATATCACAGGCCTTGTAAACCATTCTGAGAAATAATGATGAGAGCGAGAGAGAGAGAGAGAGGGAGGGAGAAAAGAAAAGATAGGAACAGTCACGGGTTAGGGGAGGGAAAAAAAAGAGTAACTCACACCCGCTTGTCCCTGGTTTCCTCTACCACTAAAGTGAATGCGCCGAGCGTTGCTGTATAATTCTGTTTTAATGCGTTATATTGGATCCAGACAGGACAGATTGACTAAGCCTCACCCAGGGAATAAAGCTCGTCTCTCTATTTTCTTTCCGCCAGCCCCCTTCCCCCACCGCCACCATCTTTTTTTTCCCCTCTCTGTGGGGATTTTCAAGAAATATACTCTCTGTTTTACTGTATCTCTCTCACTAGCTGAGCCGCGGCGCATCTTAATTAGCGTTTTTATGGCTTTCCTAAGTTTCAGTTCTTATTGCTTTGTGCTTATTTTATTTAAAAGCCACAATGGAAGCCAATTTCCCCAGTTTGGCTTTGGGAGAGAGTGAAAAAAGCCATTTATGAGAATATCATCAACAACGTAATGTTATGAAGGTAGTCATGGAGGCCCCTGCACTGGCAAAAGGGAAAATTGCATCGTCTCTTTGGTGGCGTACTAATCAACGCTGAGCATGTGGGACGCTGATGGTTTTGTTTGTCTCTGATGTTGCCAGGTTCACCTCGCTCTGTCGGATGGAGCAGATTACCACCGCTGCCGCCGTATATTACAATAGGTCAGACGTACAAAATGTGCATCTTTTATTTTTAATGTCTTATGAATATTTAACCGTGGGGGTCAAGTCACAAGGAAAAAAAAAAGTGAGTGTAGAAATCAATAAATTGGATTTTTAAATGGATTCCAGTGTAAGACACAGGGTCTAAGAGAGACAGAGACTAGGAAATAAATCAGGAGAGAGAAAGAACTGGGAAATTACCTGATGGTTAATCGCTTGAGATGCGTAAAGTTAAAATTAACAGCACATTTGTGATGCCTGCATGCATGATGGTGTATATTTGCTCAGGTTTTTGATTTCTTTGGGCATGTCTTGTGTATTTGAGCCAGTAGTTGACTATATAACATGTTTGTTGTTCGTGAATATGTTTGTGCATGGTGGTAAGACAGCCTCTCGCACACACACACACACACACTCGCTGTCATGCCCATAAATTAAATTCTGCAGATGGAAAACATGAAACACAAATAAATGTGGTGCTATGAGAGGATGTGTGCCAGCATGCTTTTAGCTCGTGGCGGCTTTTCCTTTTTCCCTCTTCACTATCTCATACTTTAAAAGCGAGAATCGGGCGAGCCTATCGGTGCTCGGCTTTGGCTAGGCATACAGTGATTTCTCACGGTACCCTGTCCTGCACGGTGAGGCGTTAGCTAGCAACCGATAGTGCAGTTCTGCATGCGGCTTTGAAAGGAACCAAGGCGAGCTAAACATACTCCATCATCCCTAAGCTCCAGGTTCCAGCTTGCTGCAGATATGGGGGAAGAAAGAAATAGGAAGGTGGAAAGTAGGAGAGGTCGTAAGGGTCAGAAAAAGTCAAATAAACAAGGACGAGGGTTCGAAAATTGGAACGGAGAGACAAAGAGAGATGGCTTGCGGGTGAGGAAGTAACCTAATCTGATTGCTAGACCTTTGTTTACAGGAAAAATGCAGTCCGAGGATGATATGGTGCTCGGATTGAAGCCAGACGCAGAGCGAGAGAGACCCGCATGGCTGGCAGCTGTTGATGAGTGCGGCTTATGGGCATTTCCAATTCATCTGTGTAGTGAAGGGTTCAGATGTTCGCTTCACCACAGGCAGGTAGAGCGACGGAGCGCACTTATCTGACTCCCTCTCTCTTCACCTAGCCTTTTTTTTTATTGGTGATCTAACCTGCAATGAGGAGATAAAGGCTGGCTGGCTTTTTCCATAAATGCACTTATCAGAGCCCAACAAGCTCTCCAACCCTTGCCTGACTGACAGCCCCGCTGTTCGGGACTCCGCAGGCATCCGATTCCTCTGCTTTTGCGTGGACACACACGCATAAACGCAGACACGTTACAAACAAGTTGGCCTTGACAGGGTTTCGACGTGGGGGTAGATGAAAACTAGCACACATGCTCAACTAATCAAGAATACTAAATCTATTAATAAAGAAATGTCTTTACTCAAGCGTGTGACAGAAATGGGGTACAAAATAGAAATGATTGCTTATTTGAGTAATTGTAACTGTAACGGATGTCAGTGAAAGAAAGTGCCTATTAGCTTCAGAACCCCATCCCATTTTACAGGATTTATTTTTTAATAAATGCATTTCTTTTGTATCAATTCATTTATAAATGAATGTATTAATTATTGTATGTTATTTATTTTAGTGCAGTTTTCAAGCAATAAACATTCAAATAACAATAAAAATAAATGTAATATGTTAAATGTAATATGTAACAATAAAAGAAAATGTATGCATTTTTAAAAAAGTATTGATCACTTATTAGTTCACCCAAAAATGAAAATTCTGTCAGTAATTACTCACCTTCATGTTGTTCCAACCCCGTAAGATTTCGTAAACACAAATTAAGATATTTTTGTTTAAATCTGAGAGCTGTCTCACTCCTCCATAGGTTTCTATGTAATTTAAACTTGCCGGCCCAGAAAGTTAGTAAAGACAATGTTTAAAATAGTCCAAGTGACTACAGTGGCTCAACCATAAGTTTATCAAGCGATGAGAATACTTTTTGTGCGCAAAACCCCCCCAAAATAACGACTTTATTCAACTATTCATTTTCTTCTGTGTGGCCCTTTGAGTGAGTTCACGTAGTGTAACAGCGAAGAACGAAGGTTCACTATTGGCCAGCATCACACACATGACCAGCGTCGGCCAATAGTGCGCCTACATGTGATGTACAACCCAGAAGCGCTGCGCTGTTACACTACGTGAACTCACTCAGAGGCCCACAGAGAAGAAAATGAATAGTTTAATAAAGTTGTTATTTTTGTTGTTTTTTGCACACAAAAAGTATTCTCATCGCTTGATAAACTTATAGTTGAGCCACTGTAGTCACTTGGACTATTTTAAACATTGTCTTTACTAACTTTCTGGGCCGGCAAGTTTCAATTACATAACAGCCTATGGAGGAGTGAGACAGCTCTCAGATTTAATCAAAAATATCTTAATTTGATGAACGAATAAGATGAACGAAAGTCTTACGGGGTTGGAACAACATGAGGGTGAGTAATTACTGACAGAATTTTCTTTTTTGGTGAACTAATCCTTTAAATGTGAATCTTTTTAAAACACTAGAAAGGGTGAAAGATTTACAAAGTTATATTAATCTCTCATTCAGTAGGGCTAGTTGGTTTTGTAGGTACTGATTAACATTTTCCTATTACTGAATAAATAATATCAAAAACATTTTTTTTTTTTGTTACTTGCAGGGCGGATTGGTTGAGCTTAATTAATGGCAACACAACAATTTTTGTACAACTCATGATTTAAAATGCACTGATATTACAATATATTGCAATGGAGAAATTCATGTGGTAGAAGGGTTGTGCACAAAATGTGGGACATATCTAACATTGTATTAGTTGTTTATTTTATTACTTTTTATTACGTTTTGTTTTATTTTATTACTTTTTGTTATTTGATTTGATTTGATTTGATTTCATAAGCCGAAATTGCTTTTCGGGTGGATACAGATATTTGGTGTATTTTCAAGCTTTGTTTCGTGCTAGATTAATTTAATGTTAGATAAGTTTGACAAACTATTTTCTAATAGGTCTCACAACTAATAGGATTTGCCCTTTTAAAAAGCCATGGAACATAAAAGTGATCTGTATATGTGGCAGGTGATGCATGACCACACGCAAACACCCAAACATACAAACATTCATTATGGGTATACAGGCAAATAAGAGCCCTTTACTTTCAGGAGCAGAAAAAAATGCGGTGAGAAGTCAGGCAGCCAATAAGGAAATCAAACAGAGAAAATGAAAACCTGAAGAGCGACGCTTTCACCTGCCTAGATTATCAGCATGAATTTTTCATCAGTCTAGTGCTGCTATATTACCTCAGAGTCTTTAGCCATCTACTCAATAAGAGTCCTCATATTTCATATGCGTCTCTGTGTTGAGAAGATGCTTTTATAAACACAGCCCTCTCAAGTGCAGACAAAGAGCCTCATTCAATCTGACCACTACATCCAGTTTACTGTGCTTGGTCGCAACCCACTCTTAGCAGAAAGATTAGATGCGGTGCAAAAGTGCATTATATTAGGTTCAGTATTTTGTGGTTACACGCTGAACATGTTATCGAGCCTCTAACCGATGCCGTCTAGGTCCAGGTTCTGACCCGACCCCTCAAGTCTTATGAATTATGCTTATCTACACTTTTGTTCTGAGTCAGTGTTGTCTTTTATAATATGCTGCAGTGCAGCTAGATTACATTTTGAAGGCATCGCTGAGTACAATAGGAAACCAATAGTAGAACTAATTCATAAAATGTCTAGTTTTACAGCTCTAATGTGCAATGCTAAAAAAATTCAATGCCCTTTACTGAAAATGCTGTGTTTTTCCACAACAGGGATTTTCTCTAAGGATATACGCCAGCCTGGGGCCACGCAGACCGAAACTCCATCAACAAGACATTTCTGTGGTCTTGAGAGTTTTCCAAAAGTAAACCACGATATTGAGCTTCCCACCCTGATAACGAGTCCATTATAGTCTCGCTGTAATTTACATCCGTGCGAATGCATGAGCGTGCTGAATTAAATTAGTCCAAGGAATTTAAATAACAAGAAACCGTCGCTCTAAAACAAATTCCAAGAACACAATTTTCTGCTCTTCCGCACCGTTAGGATTGCGAATGGAGACGGATGGAGGAGGATGTATTTTTTGAGTACGAGGTGAAGGTGAGCGGAGGTTTTAGTGAACGCTTTGAGGCGTCGAGTTTAGCGGATCTCATGTTTATTTTAGTCTCACATAGCCTTGTGTGCGTCACGCCCAGAATCCCAAAGCCAGTCGTTCTCCATTCCGTCCGCAAGCCTCAAGCATTAGCATGTGCATCTCACCAATTCATTCATAAAATATAAGCTGGAAAGGTAACATTGCAGAAGTGTTCGCCAAGGAGTACATCTCTCAATCATCATTTAAGGTTCAAAAGGTGTCAGATATTGGTTTCCATAGATAATTGTGGCGCATGCGTCAGAGACCCCCTCCTCTGTACCGTTAATAGCATTATCCTAATGGGTTTTTTGGAGCTCACAAATCTGTTGCATTCGTTATTCTCCTAGTGCCCGGCCCTTATGTTACCAGACTCCCACCAGCTGCCGGGCCTTGACGGCGCTGGGCTGATGTTCAGACAGACGGAAGGGGGGAAAAGCTTCCAACCTACTGTTTATTTAGATAGAGATAGAAATCACCGCAGATTGGTACACAGATATTCCCCAGACTGAGCAGGTGTTCATCACACGTGGCTTCGGAGTTTTTAATATATGTATTTCTACTTTGCGGAGGTGAGTTTGCATGCAGATGGTTCCAACCTTGGGAACGAACTAGATTTCACTGGTATTGGCCACCTCCAATAAAAAAACCCAGAGACCATGAGAGTGTGCTCAAAAAACTTAATGTAGGCCTTGTGTTTTAAAATAAATAAATAAAATAGAATAGACAAGTAGGCCTGTATCCCCAGGTGTGGTTTGGTCTCTTGATCTTGTGCATTCTGTGTTAGCTGGGATTTTTCAAGCGCCGCTGATGGTCTCTTTTTCACAGCTGCTATGGCGTTTAAGTAAAGTGAAAACAAGCGGCCCGCGGCTCTTGGGAATGAGTGTTAATCTGTTATTTTGCTACACCTGTTTTGGGTGGTAGATGAGCATATGGGCTCTTCGGCAGAAAAAAAAAACTTTGGTTGGAGAAATTTTATTCAGGATGCTTTTATTTATTTATTTATGCACTTTTTTGTGAGGGCGAGAGAATAAAACAGACAGTTTTACCTGTATCACAGACTATTTACTGGCAACAAGACGGTAAGAGTAGAAGCAGCATTTTTAATCAAGACCATCGTGTTTTACAGGCTTTGTTGACAGAGATATACATTACGAGACGTGTCAGCTGAGCTTTACAGAATCTGTTAATTCAACAGTCGCTTGTCTGTGAGAGCGTCATTAAACCGCTGGATGCTTCAAGGCAAAAAGATGAAAAAGCGGCTTCATGTGTTATAATGGTATGGTGGCCTTGTGGTCAAAAACTTGCTTTGCTAAGAACGAGATTGCAGATGTATCCAAATTACAGTGACCCCCAAAAGCTTTATTTAGGGCCAACTTCAAATTTTTTAATAATTTTAAGTAGTAATATGTTTTTACTCTACTAACAAAAATTAAGAGAAATATATTACTATTGTAAATTAAAATTGTACTATAAAATAATAAATTAAAAAAATTATAAATAATGAAATGCTCTGCATACATCACACTGAAACATGCAGTACATCACACTATAGTTATTTCATTTTAATTCGATTTTAATATAACTGACAATTGCACTAAGCAATATCACGATTATCTCGCATTTATTTATTTTTTAAATTGTACATTCAATAGACTTCATTATTAGCTTTTCATCAACTCGCAAACCCCCTCTCGAACCCCTGTTTGGGAAACCCTGATCTATGCACTGAAAGTCAAACATTTTTAAGGTGCTTTCACACTAGCACTTTCGGTGTGCACCAGGGTTCGATTGACATCAGAGTTCGGTTCGTTTGGATGACGTTGACGCTGTTTTTCGCACCCACGGGCCGTAACCGAGTCTGCATAAAAAGGGTGGTCTGGAGTGTGGTTCATGTGAACTCCGGTACAGTTCGCTGCTGATATGAACGTAATCATACTAAATTGCGAAAGTGAACCGCTATTGATGATGAATGATTCAATAAAACTATAGCTGCGTCCGAAATTGAATACTTCCCAACTATATAGTATGCGAAAAACAGTAGGCCAACATAGTAGTATATCTGTATGGATAGTTTTCGAAAAACAGTAGGCAAAAAGTCCCTGGATGGTCTACTACTTCCTGCGAGATTCTGAAGTGTGCATTCCATGCAGACTTTACTATCCCATGAGGCAACGGGAGAGGATTTGTAAATGAAAGTAAAGCAACACAACTGATGCTGGTAGGTCACCTGACACTAACAATATGGCGGATATAGTACGTCCAAATTTCATTCATATACCATTACCCACATTCATACTATATAGAGCACTTTTTTTTTCACGGTAATTTCAAAATCAAATGTGGTAGCTAACGATCAGATTTAGCAAGTGTAAACAGCAAAATATCACATGAAAAGTGATTTTTACAATGGATTAGAATGGATATTCTTTATAGCAATGATTTTTGTTTGTTATATTGTAAATGTTCAAAAGGCATTGCTATCATTAAAAAAAAAACTCATCCTCCATTTTGTTTGCTTGAGGCTAAAGAAAACTCTTGGTTAAGAGTAATGCAAATTAATAAATGTAACATTTTTAGTAACTAGTTTTTAGAGTGCGTTGTAGTAGTTTCAGTGTTTCAGTGCACTGAATGACAATGAGAATGCTCTAGAAATGGCCAGTGCACCATCCATTGAACTAAGAAGCTGACTGAGACACACTCAGTTTTTGAGAAAGCAGGGATTAAATGATTGACGTATAGCGTATTGACAAAGTGGGATTTGGGCTGGAAGTTCTGAGGTTGAACGTTGAGCAACCTAGATAGTTTGCTCAGTTGTAATTGTCTTTGATAGCAGCATTTAATAACTTGTGCTTTGGGGGCCTGTCCCCTCAATAAATCAGTGAAATAGTTTTCTAATATATAAGTTTCACATTCAGTCTGAGATAAATGTCAGTCGCTGAGCTGATCCGCAGCCATCCATCTCTCTGAATGAGCCGACGTGCCGTCATTTCACTGTGAAAGTAGATGCTGAGGGTTGATTATACATCACTAACTGTTCACACAGTGACATTGATTACATGGTATAACTTTACAACTCTTACATATCATGCGGTATAATGTGACATATGGTCAAAAATGATGTTCACACAAATTGGCATGTTTCATTGAGTTATCACAAATAAAACAACTGACTATATATGTAGTCCTTCAGCACTACCAAACAATAAGATGCATTTGCAGGTTTGGTTTCATCTGATTATAGGTAAATATCCACTTTTTTATGGAGTAGGAAAACACACTTTGTAAAACACTGGCTGAATCAGACTGAGTGGCAAACCAGTTCAGACTGTTGTTATCTTGCTTGACCAGTTTGTGTGGAAAGAACTGATTTAAGACGTACATCAGGTATCACTTCCTCTGATTCTAAACATCTGAAGGTTCTATTTGATTGTTAAAATATTTGTCAGTGAAGAAAAAAAGTTTTGACTGAAATTGACATGATGTAGAAATAGCTATGCTACTAGCTTTTTTTCTGAAGATTCTAGATAAATTACTAACTTTACTTTATGTAGCTCCACTTTTGCAGTTGCAGAGGTCCAGTAAAGAAACACGTCACAATTTGATGTTTTGCACTGAGGTGCCTTACCCATCAGACTTGTAACTGCGTTGCGCTGTGAGTCTGAATGCGTGCTAATGTTGTACAGAGACAAGCAGCTGTGTCTCTTTATGCACTGATGAAGGCAAAGTGGAGGGGATTTGGGGGCATGCTGGGGAAAAAAAAGAAAAACATCCTAATGGACAGGAGCTGATGGAGGCCAGAGCAAGCCTGGATTACAAGCTAGAGTATGTTTGTGTGTATGTGTGTGTGTGTGTGTGTGTGAGTTAGAGAGACAGAAAAACAGACAGAAAGGGAGAGTATGGATGGTAGGTGGGTGGCAGTTAGTCTCGACCTTAATTTGGAGTAATTTCCCTGTCTTTCTGGGCACGGTGCAGAGGATTTGTTTAGTGGCAAGGTCTGGTACAATCTGTTCCTCCGATATAACTATATATATCTCAACAGCTTTTAATCCACATTACGCGGATTTATCGTGAGATACACTGGGATTTATGAAGATCAGCGTCTGTCACACACACAGAAACAGGAAAAAATAGCTTAGCATTTCTTTCCTTTTTTTGTTTTGTTTGGGTTGTTTATGTCATCAGAGAGATCCCAATTGTTATTATTGTTCTTTTCATCATCCGTCTATATTTGTTTTGATGTCATCTTTACATAATGCAGCATGTTTCCGTGTCACTAGGCTAGATTCTCCATATGCATATGTGCAATGTTTTACATATTTTAATTGCAATAATGATGTCCATCATATTGTTGAATACTAAAGTATTTAGATCCATGTCTCCCCCCTAATTAAAACCATTTAGATGATGATGGTTTATTTAATATCATCTGATAATATGATAATAAATCTCAAACCTCTAAATTGGCAGTCCGTAATCAGTTGGTCTCAGAATCAGGGATTGACCTCATAACTGCTGGGTGAAGCTGAGCTTTAACCTGTTCCTGTGTGTGTCTGGCATTCGTCACAAACTCATTTGAAGTGTTTGCACTTCCTTTTTCTTTGCCTAATTTAACTAATTTTTGGTTTATTGTGTTTAGATCTTTTTCCTCTCAAACATAAGCCTGATTGTTCTTTTTTTTTCCCTGCTCGTACTGTATTCGGTTGCATTAAACCCGCCGGTCTCAAGTCTGTTCCTAATATAAGTGACTTCCCCACCCATCAGCATCATATCCATCCCATATGTGAACCCTAAATTCTGGTTATTGGCTTTCAACACGCTCACACACAGACACACATATCTTTTTACACTCCAAAGTGCAATTAGTGTGGAATTCGCTCTGAAGCACAATTCTCGGCTTCATTTTCACCGAGTTTTGCTCATTAAATGTATATTTACAATGACAAATGTGTAGTGTAATTGTCGCCCTGAAGCCCTCAGCTTGTAACGCTCTGTGGAAGATGTGTCGTTGTCCTAGAAAGTATAATAATGCATAGTTTTTGTTAACCCATGGTTAATCTGTTCCTGGAACAGTTTTAGGAATGCTGCTTTGAAACGGTAACTTCCCAAGCTACTTCAATTTATAGTAGGTGCACTACAAGCTGTGTTTTTGTGTTATGTTATGTTATGTTATGTTATGTTATGTTATGTTATGTTATGTTATGTTATGTTATGTTATGTTATATAGTTCACTCATTAAACTTTAGAGGGGTAGGCTGATAGATCTTTTACATGCAATCGGCCAGAATTCACATCATTTCATTACCCCATGGTACAAGCTGATTGGCCTCTGCATTTAAATGTTTTAAATTAAAAGATTTAAATTGCTCAACATTTAAATAGTCTGGTTCAGTGTTTTCTGTAGACTATAACCCTCCACCTCCTTCAAGCTCCACCTGCCTAGATCTGCTACAGGATTTATATATGTCTATTTATGCAGCAGCAGCAGCATATCTTACAAGCTCACAGCAGTGTTTCTGTGTATCAATAGCACATCTCTGTACTTGCTCTGCAGCAGCAGCAGAGAAGAACTAGCCTACCAAGACAAATACATTAAAGCTGCCGTCGGCAACATTTTTTTGATCCTATTCAGTGAAATCGACGCTATAATCCGACAGAACAACATAAATAAAGTGGTTTTAGAAAAAAAAACGAGCTTCTAACTCCACCTGGAGTGTGTTATTTGTTTTGCAAAAATCCACAGCTTCCGGATCATCGGGTCCAATCAGCGCAGGGGGGTGTGAGATCTGACTGTCAATCACAGATCGGGCACACGCCACCCCTCGCGCACGTTACAATCACATGCACACGCCGGAAGTTCGCGCAGTAACGAAGAGTGATGGCGGAAAATCAAGTAAGCTCATTTAGAGTATAAATGACGTTAGCAATTGCAATCTATCGGTAGATTAGCCAGGACAGCATACCTCCAAATAATCCATGGTGTTGATGGATGCTGATGAGACGGGTGCGTTCACTGAAAATCTGGTGCACACGCACTGACGAGCATGAACTCGGTGGGAGGGTATTCGTTGATAGTCGGGGAGGGGCATGAGAGTTGTAAACATTCAAAATTTTACCTAAGTCCACTCAATCTGCCAGACTTGCCGACTGCAGCTTTAACATTGCCATATTCATTAACATGCTAATACTATTTTGTGACTGAAATATTAAGTTGTTTGTTGTAGAGCTAATTACTGTCATTAAACTCTAGATGGCGCAGGCTGATAGGTCCTTAACTCAATAACCCTTAACCCAATGAGTTTGCTGCTCAACATTCAAATACTTGGCATTGTTTGCTGTTAGCAGTTTGCAGCATGCTTAAGAAACCCTCCACCTTCCCCAGCTCCACCTGTATAGATCTGCTACGGGGGTTATTTCATGTATGTTATATGTGCAGCAGCACGTCTTACAACTCTGTACTTGCTCAGCAGCAAAAATCAACAGCAGCAGCAGTGTAGTAGATCTATTCTGCCGAGACCTAATACATTAACATTGCCATATCCGTTACCATGCCACCCCCCGTGAAGTAGATAGCAGTTGCACTTTCTGTGTCTATTTTCTACAAAGCTTCACAGGAGTGTTACCAAGATGTTTGCCTAGTGAAGTGCTTTAAAGGTACTTTCTAACCGAAACATTTTACTGTTCTCAGCTGTAGTAATGTTACTCTGTCAATGATTTCCCAACATGAAATGCTAGCAATATGCACAGTTAATAACCTTGTTTGATTATTCCGCCTCACTGGCTTATTCATCTATTCCAAATCATATTTAGCTAGGCGGCTAACGCAATTTTTGCGCTCTCACTTGCTAAACCGCGTCACCTGATATAAACTGTCAGAGTCTGGCCAGCGAAGTGTCATTGCATTTCCATGATATATTGTAATGCGCCATAATCATCTGCCCTGCAGTGAACACCCATTATAGCTCAGCTTCCCAGTGTAGTGTGCCACGCTACCCCACACTGCAGACAAAAAGAGCCCACCCTTTTCTTCCTCAGCCCTCAAAATCCTCTTCACTGTGAGGACAAGCATATTTAAAACAGCAAAGTTGACGATTTTGTTGCCAAGCTCCAAGAAGTGCTTATCCCTCAGTCTCACTGGGTGGCGAGGAGGACAAGCTGTCTCCGCTATCTCCCCAGCGCGGAAGAAAGAACGGGAGAGAGAAAGAATGGCAAGAGGGAGGACAGACGGAGATGGGTTTTTTAATGTTTTTTTTTTTTTTTATATAATTTCCAATTGGGGAGGGTAACGGGATTGTTTCAGATGAAGAAGGCAGTGGTTGGTGCTTCGGCCCACACTGAACCTTTCTTCTCTCCCTATAGCTTGGTCGTTCTCACCCTCTCTGTTCCAAAACGATAAGATTTAGTGTATGTCCACGAGCCTAATCTTATTTATTCACTAAAGCTTTTTTGGATCCCAACATCAGTGGGGGAATTAAAGCGCGAGCTCCCACTGGGAGGTCAGGAGTTTGGTGCTAGAGAAGCATTGTAAGAATGGGAGAATACCAATTCTCCCGAGTCCCGACCACCCCGGCTTAGTTCGGATGTCGCTTTGTTGTCATGGCGGGTTTCAGTATAATGGTGCTGACAGAATGACATCCAGTATAGGAACATACAATCATCATGCAAAAATCAATGCTTTATTCCTGCGTATAGAGTGCATTAATGCCTGCCCAGTTTTTCAGTGGCGTTGGGTCTTTTTTACATTCATTTTTTAAGGTATTTAAAAAAAGTCTTCATTTAAGGGTTATAAGCCATGAACCAAGTCAGCCAGCTATGAGGTGGATCACAACATAACTCCTACGCTCTCAAAATGCTTACATTTTATACATATATATATATATATACTGTAAAGAATTGTTTAATCAATAAGTTATGACAACATAGGTTTTTACATTGCTTTAATTCATCAAATAGGTTAAGCAATTATCATCTTTTTTTATGAGTTATGCAAGATTCAACTCATTATTTTAAGTCGGTTTAATACAATTTAAGTTGAAATAACTTAAAGTGCCCCTATTATGCTATTTAAAAGTTTCCTATGTGAATTAGCCGGTTAGTCGGAGACCTACACAATATAAACCACCCTGTAGAAAATATATACATCGATGATTATTCATACTTACAGGTTGTGATTCTGGAGGAGCAAGCTTGTCCAAATGAACTGGGTACCGACCCATCTTTCAAGAGCAAGTGTCTTGTGAATCCTGCATTGAACTCTGAGATTTGAGAAGCAGTCGTCAGTAAAATGACTTGTTTGTGGGTGGGTCAAGTTGTTCACTAGTGGACAACGTACATCATGGGCAGGCATTATGCGAATGTATTTTGTGACATAGAACCGTAAAACAGTAGGATTCGAAACCCAGAAGACTCGTATTGGCGGTTCAGAGTCGATTCTTTCTTTTGGGAGGCGATAACTTTATTTATCGCACTTTCGACTTTACAAGTTTGCAGAATGTTTACATTCACAAACAGCTATATTACACACTGGATGAAAGGGAATATTCGAAATGGGGCACTTAAAAACGTTTAAGTTGATTGTACTTAAGCAGCAACTTTTTTTTACAGTGGGTTTAAAAATTTAAACCAAAGGTTGAGTTTGTCTATATTTCAAACAACCAAGCTATATATAACCCTCAAATATGTATTTAAGCATTTTGTGAGGGAGACCAACTCAATTACGTCATTCGTGGTGCTTCGTGGGAATGGCTGTTCCCTGCAGAGCTCTTTTGGTGCGATTTGATGAATTCACAGCTAATTTGGTGTTAGAGTTGGCTATGTGCTGAAAAGTTGAATCCAATAAGCATTTTGAATAACTTTTTTAAGCTTTCCTGTGAATATCAAGAGAACTGCGGCCTCCACTTGTAGCATTAGCCAGCAGCTGTGACAAAATACAGAATACATTAAGATTTAGTATCTCATAGCCAAACCTTTGAGGTCTGGTCCACATTGCAGCTTATTCTGACCAAGAACCACCAATTTGGACAGGAAGTGGCTGTAAGAGAGTGATTAACCTATACTGCTGGATATCTAGTTAATTTGCTTGTTAGTGCTTCAAATAAAGCTGAAGCTTTCCAAGATTTGATGCCAGTAGCATACTTTGGAAAATTCAGAGATTTATTTTATTTATTCAATATATAATTTAATAGAATATTACAATTTCATTAAATTTGTCCGAATTACAATTGATGCATGTGTGGTTGGATTAAATTACATTTATATTTGCACCGGTAAAATGTGTTAATGTTTTTGAAAGAATCCTCACCAAGGCTGCATTTATTTGATCAAAATACAGATTAAAACAGTATAATTCTGAAATAGTATTACCATTTAAAATAATTTTAATTTATAATATAAATGTTAATATATATATATATATATATATATATATATAAATCCATGTCATGGCAAAGCTGAATTTTCAGCATCATTACTCCAGTCTTCAGTGTCACATGATCCTTAAGAAATCATTCTAATATGCTGATTTGCTGCTCAAGAAACATTTCGTATTATTATCAATGTTGAAAACAGTTGTGCTGATTAATATTTTTGTGGAAACTATGATACTTTTTTCATGATTCTTTTATAAATAGAAAGTTCAAAAGAATGGCGTTTATTTGAAATGGAAATATTTGGAATGTTGTTGTACTCTTGTACAATGAACTCTTTATCAATTTAATGCATCCTTTGTGAATGAACGTAGGCCTATTCATTTCTTTAAAAATATGAAATCTTGTGCTTTATATATATATATATATATATTTGATTAAATATGTGGCAATCCTGAGGAGAAGGCCTTCCTCAGCTCAGTGCTGCTTGCTTCTAAGATTTCTTTAACAGCTTAGAGAGTTTTCCATGCCAATATCACTGTTGGCTTGCTCCCTGAGGGTTTTGTAAGGAACGGTTCTTTGTGAAGCTTTGGAACAATATGTATTGTGAAAAGCACTATACAATTAAATTGAACTGGATTTTTAACATGACAGGCTGAATAGGAAAACTGGCAACTTGTTTCTAAATGTCTCTTGATTGTTGATGTTTTCATGCTCTTAGCAGCCAACACTTAGCTGTACAAAACACATTGTAGTTGACATATTGATGACCCAAAACATTATGACTAGTCACAGGTGAAGCAAATATCGCTGATCATCTTCTAACAAGGCCACATATTAAGGCCTGGGTAGATTAGATGGTAAGCAAGGATTCAGGAGAAATGGGCAGGAATATGGATCTGAGCGACTTTGACAAGGGCCAAATTCTGGTCCGAGCCAACAGAAGGTCTACTGAGTCACACAAAATTTGAATGATGGTTATGGGAGGAATGTGTCACAACACACAGTGAATCGCACTCTGCTGTGTATGGGGCTGAGAAGTGCAGACCAGTCAGAGTGCCTATATGATCACCCCTCTCCACTGTTGAAAGCACCTACAAAGGGAACTGGACCTTGGCGCAGTGAAAGAAGGCCGCCTGGACCGATGAGTCCCATTTTCTTTTACATCATGCGGATGGCTGTGTGAGTGTTTGCTGTTTACCTGGGGAAGTGATACACCAGGATGCACTGTGGAAACCCTGTGTCTGGCCATTCATGTGGACATCAATTTGACACGTACCACCTACCTAAACATTGTTGCAGACCAGGCACATCCCTTCATGACAATAGTGTTCCCTGGTGCTTACCAAATTGCTTACCACAGCTATGCAGACGACACACAGCTCTACTTTGCCCTATCGCCTAACGACTACAGCCCCATTGACTCCCTGTGCCAATGCATTGATGAAGTAAACAGTTGGATGTGCCAAAACTTTCTTCAGTTAAACAAAGACAACCCATGAAGTCATTGCGTTTGGAAACAAAGATGAAGTTCTCAAGGTGAACGCATACCTTCACTCTAGGGGTCAAACAACTAAAAATCAAGTCAGGATTCTGGGTGTGTCTCTAGAGTCAGACCTTAGTTTCAGTAGTCATGTCAAAGCAATAACTAAATCAGCATACTATCACCTGAAAAATATTGCAAGAATTAGATGCTTTGTTTCCAATCAAGACTTAGAGAAACTTGTGCATGCTTTCATCACCAGCAGGGTGGATTATTGTAATGGACTTCCTAAAAAGACCATAAGACAGTTGCAGCTCATACAGAACGCTGCTGCCAGGATTCTGAGCAGAACCAGAAAATATGAACATATCACACCAGTCCTCAGGTCTTTACACTGGCTCCCAGTTACATTTAGGATTGATTTTAAAGTATTATTACTGGTATATAAATCATTCAATGGGCTAGGACCTCAATATATTGCAGATATGCTCACTGAATATAAACAGATCACTCAGATCATTAGGATCACATCAGCTAGAAATACCAAGGGTTCACTCTAAGCATGCTGAGTCTGCTTTTAGCTACTATGCTAGCCGGAGCTGGAACCAGCTTCCAGAGGAGATCAGATGTGCTCCTACAGTAGTCACTTTCAAATCCAGACTCAAAACACTTCTGTTTAGCTGTGCATTTACTGAATGAGCACTGTGCCGCTGTTCGTCTGACTGTTTTTACTGTACTTTATTTTATTTTTTATTCTAAACTATTTTAATTATTATTTGTTTTGATTATTTTAATTTCTTCTATGTAAAGCACTTTGAATTACCATTGTGTATGAAATGTGCTATATAAATAAACTTGCCTTGCCTTGCCTTGGTGGAAGTGGCTCTTTCAGCAGAATAATGCACACTGCGCACATTGTTCAGGAATGGTTTGAGGAACATGATGAAGAGTGTTGCCCTGGCCTCCAAATTCCCCAGATCTCAATCCAAATGAGCATCTGTAATGTGCTGGACCAACAAGTTCAATCCACAGCGGCTCCCACCTCGCAACCTACAGGACTTGAAGAATCTGCAGCTAACGTATTTGTGCCAAATACCACAGGACACATTCAGGGGTCTTGTAGAGTCCATGGGTCGGCGCTGTTTTGGCAGCACTTTGCGGACCAAAAGCATAATATGCAAGTGGTCATAATGTTGAAAAGTTGAAATTTTTTAATGGACACTGGGTTGTATTTTTTATGACATTCAGTAGTATTGTGTTGTTGTTGTTTTTTTGCATAAAAAAAAACAAAACAAAGCAAAAAAATTGACATTCTCGTCAACATAAAGATATTGGAAGTGTTTCTCTTTTAAAATATTGATAAGCAAGGTTGTTTGATAGTCTAACTATGTAAAACTGTGTGGTCAGATGGATATTTTGTCCAGAACCCTTGAATTTCAACATATGAACCCAATCTCTAGATCTAAATTAGTTGCAATCAGTCTTTTGAAGTAGGCCAATAGTGGGTTGAGTTGCATCATCACAATGATATCAGAGGAAACTGTCCTCGGTGGTCCATCAGATGGACGTAAAGCTGTCCTGAAAGAAATATGTTTTGGCGATATGAGATCAGCGACTTCATAAGTGACAAAGAGATACTGTAGTTGATTTGATCATGCACACATGATTAGCTTCACAGTTGTAGTGTTCTGTAATTGCTCTCTCTCTCTCTCTCTCTCTCTCTCTCTCTCTCTCTCTCGCTCTCTCTCCAGTATCATTTATTTAGCTGGACACATGATAATAATGACTGTGTGTGAGGACGTGTTTGCTTTCATTATCTTCCTTCCTGTTCAATTACGTGAAAACCTGTTCCCGGACACCCTTACTATAGTCTTCTGACTGCTGAAAAGATGAAGAGGTGGTAATAAAAGGCATGAAGGGATTGGTTCACTTATATGTAAAGGCGTAAGGTGTCAGTGTGCCTTCACATGTTTTTACTATAATTAATAGTACAGCTCGCTGTCATAACCATGCGTGAGAGGTTTCCGTAATCGTTCTGCAAATTCTCTACAAATCCCCGCAGCCTAAATCCGCCTAAATCTCCCTCCACATTTTCCTCTTCTCCTTTCTTTCCCCTTTTCATTTTTCTTATTTAATTTCCTTCTGTTCTCTCCGACCATAGTCTTTGTTTGCCTTTGACGGCCGTTTGTCTTTGCGCTGAGTACTCTTCCAATTCAATCGTTTGCTCAATCAATCTGTTTTCTATCCTCCTAGTCCACTTTCTTTTCTCTTCATCCTCATCCCCCTCGTCTTCACTCCATTCATCTATCCGGCTGCCTGTGTGTCCGTCCGTGACTCTCGCCCCCCTCCTCCTTCTTCTCTTCCTCCTGGTGAACGTCTCTGGGCTCCAGGCTGTCAAAGCCGTTAAGAGCAGCAGCAGTCTCCTCCGATTACACCGTGTTTGGGATTACTGCGTACGTGCTCCAGCCCGTTCCATCTGCTCCCAGGCTGATTTTC
Organism: Rhinichthys osculus; assembly: GCA_029959095.1. NCBI lineage: Eukaryota > Metazoa > Chordata > Actinopteri > Cypriniformes > Leuciscidae > Rhinichthys > Rhinichthys osculus. The sequence continues at coordinate 29,012,975 of JARWKJ010000009.1, read as the reverse complement.
CGCGCCGTCTCTTGTAAAAGTCGCTGCAGTCGCAGCCAAGCCTCAAACTAGCAGTGTGTCGTGTGTGTGCTGGAACTTGCATGTTCGTGTCTTCTGGCCACATGTGCTTAGCATGGGTTGAGGTCAGAGATCCGCCGGGCTGTGTACGTTTGGCCGAAACAGAGAATGTGTTCAGTTGGTCAACCACAGATACACGTGTGTATGTTACACCGTGTCTACACCGGACCTGACCGTTGACGCATCGCATCATGCCGCAACAGCTAGAAGCTGTCTACACTGGATGCGACAAAGCGACCGTTGCGGATCCCTTTTTCCTTCCTATGCGAAGTGTCACGAGTGCTTGGAGTACGTCATAAATAGAACAAGGCTTTAGTTTACTGTCGGGGATTTGTCGTGTCGTGTCTTGTCACGTCGCATCCAGTGTAGACAGCATAACTGATTATAATCGGTTCTAATGTCTGTTATCGCACTGCGCCACTTGCGTTTGGTGTAGACACGGTGTTACAGTAAAGGACATTTTCATCCTGGCTAATAAACTATCGACATCACTGATAATACCAATAAGACCTGGTTGTGTGTGGGCTGGGCATTGCATTTCATTTGTGGGCATTAGGGAGCTGCTATCAATATGCGCAGTATTGAAATCACGTTTGAATGTGCGCTGAATGCGTACTGCCGGTCAAGTGTGGAATTTAATTGTTTTGGTTTTTTGGGGGTTATTTTTTTGAGAGAAGTCTCTTATGCTCACCAAGGCTGAATTTATTGGATCAAAAATACACTATATTTTAAAATATAGTTTATTCCTGGGATTTCAGCAGCCATTACTTCAGTCTTCGGTGTCACATGATCCTTCAGAAATAATTTCTAATATGCTGATTTAGTGCTCAGTTATTAATAATGGTTCTTATTATACAATGCTTTTCTGCTGTGATGCAGAACTGTGATGATTCACAGACTTTTCACGATTCTTTTTTTGAATAGAAGTTTAAAAAAACAGCATTTATTAGGGCCCAAGCCCAAAGGGCGAAGGCCCTATTGTTTTCCTTAGGATTATTTATTATTATTAGGGCCCAAGCCCAAAGGGCGAAGGCCCTATTGTTTTCCTTAGGATTATTTATTATTCTTCCGACTTATTATTTTTCTGCTACCTTTTGGACACTTTTGGAGGCCTTAACATGCTCAAAAACTCCTGAAACTTTGCACACATGTCAGAACCCGCGGCCATCAGGGCCGGGCTGAAGATGGTACCCGGGCGTGGCAGGGGGGCTCGACAGCGCCCCCTGGAACGGGGTCCGAAAACATGGTCCATAAATCAAACACGCTTGCATGTAATAATATGAAACTCGGTACACATGTAGATCTCCTCGTTTCATATATACTTCACACTCTTACTTTTTACCCCAGCCCAACAGGAAGTCGGCTATTTAGGGTTGTTGGTAAAACACACGCAATGGAATGTGAAATACTCCTCCTAGAGAATTCAAACAAACGGCACGAAACTCAGTCAGCATGAAGTCAAGACATTGAGGATGAAAGTTTGCGAGGGGATTTTTGATATCTCGAACGGTTTGGCCGTGGCGAGGAAACAAAATTATGGCGAGAAACGTGAAACAGGAAGTGTGTCATAACTACTGCATACATTAACTGATCTTGATGAAACTTCAACAGTGTGTTCGTTGTAAGAGCCCGATCACATGGATGTGACTATTGTGAGTCAAAGTTATAGCGCCACCAACTGGCAGCAGGAAGTGTGTCACTTCCTAAATGCTTTGAAATCACCCTCTTATTTTTACCCGATTTGCTTCAAACTTTATGTGTATAATGTAAACACACGGCAGATGTAGACCTGTGAAAGGATTATTGATATCTTAGATACTGTTGCCGTGGCAACACATCAAACTTTAATATTCTTGTTTGATGCTTTTGAGACTCTTAGCATGCTTGAAATTGCATGAAACTCGACAGACACAGGTATGCATATGGTTCAGATCAAGCCGGACAACTTTCTAATTAACTGTCATTAGCTCAGACCAAGAGGAAGTTAGATATTTTGGTTTGAATGTGGATGTTTCTGAGAATTTTCTCTCCCTCTCCCTCTGACAGAGAGAATGCACCCTGCCATTCGTGTGTGTCTGTGTCTGTGTCTGTGTGGGGAGGGGGGAGGGGCTCTTTTAGTTTAAACACAAAATTATACATAGGGCCATACTGCCCTCTTGTGTCCAAAATTATATTTATATATACATTATACATATATTTGGTATGTGACTGAGGACCGAGAGCTTTTAAATACGGGAGATTGATAATGGCCACGTGCAGAGCGCTCGAGGGAATTCCTATGGAAGTTCTGCTCGCTCATCGCCGTGGACGCGCACAGTTATGAATGCCCGTGCAGCCGTTAGTTTCATTTTAAAATTAGCGCCTTTTCTGGGGCCGATTGCTTGAATTGTGAGTTCAATAGCCTATTATTCTTCATGGAAACCACAACAACAAAAGAGTATAAAAGTTTGGTGTGAACGCAGCATAATGAACAAGCTGCGATCTCAAGATTGCAATGCTGGAGTGTGTGTGTGTGTGTGCGTGTGAGAGAGAGGCGCGGGCGAACTATGTGTGTGTGTGTGTCTGTGTGGGGAGGGGCTCTTCGAGTGATAGTTATTATACAAAATTATACATAGGGCCATACTGCCCTCTTGTGTCCAAAATGATATTTATACATATATTTGGCAAGCATGTGACTGAGGACCGAGAGCTTTTAAATACGGACGTCCACACGGACATTGATAAGGGTTGCGCTTGCAGAGCGCTTGAGGGAATTCCTATGGAAGTAGGAATGAACTAAAAAACGTTCGCTCTGTTCTGCTCGCTCGTCGCCATGGACACGCACCATTATGAATGCCAGTGCAGCCGCATACTTTTTAGTGTCACTTTAAAATTAGTGCAATAACGGGGCCGATTGCTTGAATTGTGAGTTCAATAGTCTATTATTTTTCACGGACAACACAACAACAAAAGAGTACAATGATAGATTCGCTTAAATAGGGGCTTTTACATAAAATAGCCTATTCCGTCATCATCTTTTCAGTCAGCTCTTCACTCTCGTGATTAATGAAATTTGACTCCTGTTGCTGATATTTGCTGCAACTTTCGTTCCGCTCACAATTTAGTAAGCAAACACGCTTCAAATGTGTTTTTATTTTATTTTTGTGTATATATATATGTGTGTGTATATATATGTGTGTATATATATATATATATATATATATATATAGCTTATGTTTCAAATATGAGTTAATTAACAATCGTTGGAAAGAATGATACTTTTAATATCACTAAACCGTCATTAGGTGTCGCCAGGCGACCGTCTTAATGAGCGAGTCATTGATTCATTCGTTCAAACGATTCGTTCGAACGGCTGAGTCATTCATGAATGAGACAGATTATGGATTGGTCGTTGAATCTTTGAGTCAACCGATTCGTTCAAAATGCTGAATCATTCAGTAATGAGAACGCGTTGCTGTGAGATGCTCGATGGTTCTGCTGTGATCTTTGTTTAACTATTTTCGCTGCTGAAACAGAAAAAAAAGTCAATATTGCATCTAAAATGTAAGTGATTTGACGTGTGTGTGTGTGTGTGTGTGTGTGTGTGTGTGTGATTGTGTCTGTTACAGTGATTGTTTAACCCTTGTTAAAGTTTAGGCCTTGTCTTTTTGGATATATATCTTTTTATATAAAAAAAAATAGCATACAACCCATGTATTTTAAATGTATTGTTTGCTTTAAATTACATTGAGATTTGTATGTTTGGTAATTGAACCTGAATGAATTATAAATGAATGTGCTATATTTCAGATCATATAATTGTTTTCCTTAAAATTTGAACTAACACTAACTTTATTCTCATCTGAATGATAGATTATTTATTTATGTATAAAATAAAAACACATTTGATTTTTCTTTTTTAATCAATGTAGAATGTGTAACTGAAAAAATAAACAGATTAGGGCTCTGATCGAGGACAATAAATGAAAACCAATGCAATATGATGAATGTCCAAAAGATTTTTTTTGCTTTTAAACTATGTGTGTGTGTGTGTGTGTGTGTGTGTAAGAGATTTCGGTTGGGTGACAGTTGTAGTTTACAGTTTGACAAAAGCACAATGTTGTGTTTTATTGTGATTGTACACAAATATAAGTAAACACTTTGCAGTTTGAATAATGTCCTGTATGAACAAAAGGACGGGGTATGTTTTTATGTCTACATTGTTCAATCACGCCTCACACACACACACACACACACACACACACACACACACACACACACACACACACACACACACATACCAACTATTTTTCTAATCAGATCAGGCAAGTAATATTCTGTCTTGGCACACTTCATATAACTTTCAAACTTGTGTACTTATTTCATGTGTGCATTAAGTCCATGAGACCGTAGGGTGTCTCATTTTTCATTTTAGGTTTCAGAAGGTTGCTCACGCATACTTTGTGGTTGATATGTGCCCTCAATGCACACTTTTGCAGAGCCCACACCAATGCAAGCTCTACAGCACACATCTTCTCAAAGGTCAAAGCGGAGTTACGATATTGCCCGTCATGCACAGTAACCCTAAAGGCACCGGGGTGGCGGTGCCACCGGCTTGTTTATATATATATATATATATATATATATAAATATAGCTGCGAGCAGCGATGAAGGGCCAAAACCGGCGGCACCGCCACTCCGGTGCCTTTAGGTAACTAAAGGCACCGGGGTTGCGGTGCCACCGGCTTGGGCCCGTAATCGCTGCTCGCAGCTATATTTATATATATATATATATATATATATATATATATATATATTTTCAAATTGAAATCTTTGTTACATTATAAAAGTCTTTACTGTCAGTTTAATTAATTTAATGCATACTTGTCAAATAAAAGTATTAAAGATCTTATAAAGATCTTACTTTCCCCAAACATTTCAATTGTGTGTATCAAGTGTATCAAGGCTTCCACAACAAGATTTAGCGGCACAATTGTTTTCAACATTGATAATAATAATAATAAGCATAAATGTTCTTGAGCAGTAAATCAGCAAATGAGAATGATTTCCGAAGGATCATGTGACACTGAAGACTGGAGTAATGATACTGAAAATTCAGCTTTGATATCACAGGTCAGGAATAAACTACATTTTAAAATATATTCAAATAGAAAAACTTTATTTTAAATTGTAAGTATATTTCACAATATTACCATTTACTGTATTTTTCATAAAATAAATGCAGCATTGGCAAAAAAAAAACAAAAAAAAAAAACATAGTTATTCAAGACTTTTGACAGCCAGTATAAGGACTAGAAAGTTCAAAAGAAGCACAATTTATTTCTTAGTGTAAAATCGCAGTGCATTTTTTACAGAAAATCTCTAGTTCAGTCCAGTGGGATTTTCTGAAAAGCTTGTCAGCTCTAGCAACAGTAGCCAAGGTCAACTGAGGGTTAATTACACTGTATAATGGACACTGGTGTAAAGCGTGACCTCACACGGAGTTAGATTGAGATTTCCTTGGCCACTGGTCCATACCTGCCAAACACATTAAAAGTTCAGAACTTCTTTGGCCAAGTTTATCTTTTCATCTAGATCAATGGTGTCCAGTAACACATAGCTTAAATCTGGTTAAGATTTACTGCATGTTACCGGATTAATACCCAGCTACAGGAGTCCAACTAAAGAAAGAAATTACATACAGGATTTATTCTGTCATTCCTTCACCAGGAAAGACAAATGTGAGCCCATTCTAATTTGATGGTCTAGGTGGGGGGTAGTATGAAGAGTCTTCTCAAAACGAATATCTCATCTTGACACCACAGTTATTTAAATTAAAACAGAGAAAGTATGACGGAATTTATGCACGCTGATTTCTCCTCTCCTGTAATTTAGTGAAATTTCAACATGAGAATTCCATCATATTTTGTTCCCTTTTTTCTTTGCTTTTCTTCCATACGTTTTCATTTGGATTCATTCGTACATCAAGGTCACATTAACATTAAAAGATTTTACATTTCTTACTCTCTTTATGACGTTCACTCTGAACCCCTTATCTACAACGACCGCACTTTGCTTGCTCCAGAAAAGGGGGGATAGAGTTATCAAAAAAAGAAATGGAAAGAAAAAAGAAGCCTCTTTTGCATAAAATGGCAAGTTAAAAAAAAATCTAAAACAGTTGCTGAGGAACTCTAAATAATCATTATGCTTTTGGAGATGAATACATTAACATAACTTAGAGCTCTGGAAGTAATCACCAGCCTAAGAGTGCGAGGTCTCCCCAAGGGCTTGTTTCTTTCTGGCCTGTCACTCAGTTTAAACCCTGACCCTCCTAGAAAAAGAAGGATTGCAGAACCCAAGCCTTTTGGTTCCATCTAAGACTTACCAACAAGATGCAAGATAGGGATTAGTTCATTGCTTTGTCAACTGTATAGAAGCAGCAAGAAAAAGTTAGTGGCGGAATATATTTCACTACCATTCAGACATGCTGTCATTAAGTTGGCAAAGGTGTCATAGTAGCTGTTTCTATGGTGGCCCTCAGGGCCATGACGTATCGCAGTTAAAGAAGCAAACAAAACTTGACAGGGCGACAACATTAAGCTGCAAAAACATTTTCTAAAATGCTTGATTTTTCCATTATTTTCCATCTTATCCTGCTGAAAAAACAGCCTGAACCAGCCTGAACTGGTTTGTAAACTGGTCTAGTTCCCTAGTGTGGTCTAGTTTGCTGGTTTTAGAGGAGTTATGAGACACTTGTTAATCGGGGAGGGAAGCTGGTTGACAATCTAAAGCACAGCTGAAGACCCCACGACCAGTTTAAAACACCAGCAAAGACCAGCAAATCAGAATAGCAGGTTATCTTATGCTACGGATGTTACTGCTTTTTAAAAGCATGAAGGTATTGTATTGATGGGGGAAAAAAAGCCATCTTAAAGGGTTTGTCCACCCTCATGTCATTCTAAACCTCTATGACTTTGTTCTGTGGAACATGAAAGAAGATATTTTGGCAACCAAACAGTTTTAGTTCCCATTGACTTCTTTTGTTCGTCCATACAATGGAAGTCAATGGGAACCAAAACTGTTTAGTTACCAACATTTTTCAACATAGCTTCAATTATGCTCTACAGAAGAGATAAATGCATGCTTACAGGTTTAGAACAACAGGAGAGAGAATAAATGATGACTGAATTTTCATTTTTGAATGAACTATCCCTTTAAGCTGGTTTACTGGTCTTAGTTGGCCTCCTGGTTTTAGTGGGTTTTGGGCTCTTTCACCCTACAGTCCAGCTTAACCAGGCTGGGAGACCACCTTAAGATCTAGATTTTAAGATTTTAAGCCGTTTTTGTTTTCAGCATGGAGCTTCTACAGGAATACGGATGCAGTTGTATTTGAATTTCGTAGAATGGCTAAAATAGATGGATGCCGTCACAGAGAGCATTTGCATTCCTTTAAACATCCTCATCTTCATTCTGCTCCCTTGGTAATCACAGACGGCTAACAGAGATCGGAGCTCCGTTGATGGTTGTGGCGAGAGGGAGAAGGAAAAAAACCACAAGGCTCATTTGCAAATGCTGGTGAAGTTGTGTACTTAAAACTCTCCCCTCATCCTCTCTCTTAATCACTCTCTCAGTCGCTTTCTCTCTCACACGCTCCTCATAAAATCCCCCTATTAGCATATTCTTCGTCTCAAGTTCATAAAGAAGCACATATGGACTTGGCGTGCAGAATGCTGTCCATTTAATGAGCGGAACTCTCTATCTCTGATATCAGCCCAAAAGTATGTGTGTGACACGCTGTATTGTATGGCCTCCAGACATCATATCCTCAAAGCACACACAAAGCAGTTTATTATTTGAGAAGATGAATGAAAGGAAGAATAAAGATGTTTTTGGTGCTTCTGAATCGATTGTGCAGAATGGACTGTGTGCGGCAACATTGCAACACATTCTGTAGCTTTTTTTCCCTCTGCGGTTTGCCTTGGCTGATATGAAGGCCTGAGAGATGTGTCTGGCTCTTTTTAACTGCGAACACAGATTCCATTTGAATACAGTGTGATAGCGCCGCCGTGTCGCGTTGTGACTTCCGTTGGCTTTCTTCGTCACAGGCCTCTTTTTTAATGCCACTTTTGTGATGCGAGTGGCAAGATGCTGCTTAGGGGGAGGCTTGTGTTGCCTTTCTGTCTCAGCACTTGCAAAAATGGCAAAAAGAGAAACACACCCTAGACTAATGCATTTCTATGTCGTATGTGTTTCTTTTTCAGCGTGTTGCATTGTAGGTCTCATAGTCAAATGTTCCAAATTGTGCTGATAATATAATGAATGATTATATAATGGACATGATATCACCAATTGCAGCCCATAATGGGAATGAAAAGTACATTTTTCTGTATTTCAATAGCATTTTTAAGTCTGTCGAGCACATCTAACATGGATGGTTCACAAGTGTGGTTGTTATCCATCATGTCCTGCAAGGTTGCCATGGACAATTTAGTGTTTTATACATGGAAATCTGAATCTTTCATGGAAGATCAAAATCAGATTGACCATTTTTTCCTGTATAGAACATGTCCAGATTACCAGATTATATTTCATCCCCCTGCTTTGTGAAAACAATTGCATCATTATCATTACTATAATGCATAAAAACAAACAACAAAAAAACATTAGTTTAAAAAAAAATGATTGTATGGGGTTATAAGTTCAAAGATTTGGTGTTGGTTAGATTTGTTTTACAAGTTTTTCCTTCATAACTCATTCCTTATCCAAGTTGAAACAAGTTGTGCTGAGTACAATGTTATTTTAGTATTATTTATACTGTATTATAGTTTTTATTCATATTTTGAATATGAATATATACATATATATATATATACATATATAAATGAGGAGGGCTAACTGTGGAATGTTACTTCTGTACAAACTGCATGTTTCGTTTTTTTATGGTCCTAGAAATAAGCTTAATTTTGTTTTTTTATTGCAAAATATAGTTTTAATTTTCAGGTGAAATGTGTTTTCATAAGATTCACCGCTATTGTGATAGCGTCTCTGTAGAAAGGGGGAAATAACCCTGCATGAGAGAGATAAAAGCAGACAGTTATTCTCAATCACAAAATGACCTCCCTTACCCAGTGCCTTCAGATTACAAACACACTTGTAGAAGAAGTGTATAAAAAAGTGCTATTCATGTAGCGCAAGCGTCTTTATATAGAATTGTCTGAATGACGGCCAGTGAGCTGTTGACACTGCGCTGAATCTGCTCCCCGGGGTTTGGATAATGTGAAGATCTACTGATGGTTGTGAGACTGACAGAACGTGAAGGGTGCCTGAAAGAGAGCGAAGATGAGAAACTGTGAAAAAGAGCTAAAGCGAGAACAAGGCTGTGTTTTGACTTGGCTGACTTTCTTTCTGCTAACCGACAGAATGAGTGAATGAAAGCTCTTCGCCGACAAACCGAGGACAGGGGATAGGGTCGCGCAGACGTCGGGAAAGAGCCAGATGAAGGGAAAGCTCACAGCTGTCTCCCAACAGAAGGAAGCTGCGCTCTCCTGATGTTACAGGTGCAGACCCACTCCTTTTCTTCTCGCTCTCTTTTTCTCTCCCACCGAAGGTTGTCTGGCGTGAACGCCCTCAGTAAATGTCAGAACAAGCTGCTGCTCTTCCCAGACCACGCAGTGGGAGAACCACCAACCTCATCGCCTTGGCAACCCCTTGTCTCTCATCCGAAAGAAAAAGGCGAGGAGGAGGAGAAGAAAAGGGCTTTTATGCCGCTGACCCCCCTCCTTTCCCTGCGCACACACTCAGACATGCCCATCAACACTCCCCGAGAGACCCTTCTGAGACCTGAAACATGTGGGTGAGCTCCCAGGCTTTCTGAAAGGACTGGAGAGAAAAGAGAGCACTGAGGAGGAAAAAAAGAAAAGAAAAAAACTTTGCCAGGGAAAATGTTGTAGACTATAGACTTTGCTAGACCAGCTAGACTGCTGTTAGGACCATGCTAGATTGACAGATATGGAAATTGGTAACACTTTACAATAATGTTCAATTAGTTAACATGAACTATAATGATGAAAAATACTTGTAAAGCATTTGTTAATCTGAGGTACGTTTACAAGACAACGATGTACTAAAATGTGCGTTTTTTGCATACAGATTAAAATGTTGCAAAAAAATTATCTCCGATCACACGGATCCGCGGGAATGACTAAAAACGCTGTATAATTCATGCTGGGCCAGTAGTTGGCGATGCCACACTACACGCCAATAGACTGAACACGTATTACACATGCGCATGATGTCACTCTTTTCACAAATTCGTGTTTTTATAGTTTACACGGAAACGATAAAAGTATTGCTTTCAAAAACTTGAATGTGAAACCCGTTTTCAAAAGTTTACGTTTTCAGGCTCCCGAAATGCCGTTGTCTTGTAACCGAACGACTAAAACACATACAAAGTTTTGAATTTGTAGTTGAAAACGGTGTTGTGTGTTAAAGGCCCCTCATTTAATGTTAATTTCAACATTTACTAATACATAATTTAAGTCAAAAGTTGTATCTGTTAGTATTATTTAATGAGCTAACATGAACTAACAATTTAACTAACTTTTACAAATATGAATATATAGGCTACTGTAGCAAACTTGCATTAACTAACGTTAACTAATGGGACATTATTGACATTATAAGTGTTAGCAGTGATTTAATAGCCAATTTTTCACTTCTGTCCATCTGTGACTTTGTTTGTTAAAACAACTTGCTTGTGTAAAAGACTTTAGACTAAAAACACCATTATTTTAAGCAGAATTCTTAGAATAATTGCTAAATCGAAAATGTGAAAGAAACGTAAAAAAGAGTTTACTTTTGGAAAAAATTAAGAATATTGGCAGTAGCAAGTCCCGTACAGCAGCAAAGCAGATCTATTCTGCCAAGACCAATCATATCAACATTATCATATCCATTACCATCCCAAACACTTTGAGAGTTTTCATGACAGAAATAGATTTAAAAAACACAATTCAGTATGCAAATATAAAACGACATCTCACTTTCATCTAGATTTTGTGTGCTTTGTATTTGTAGATTTTTTAGGCGTGTCGACACAAGACACATAAAGTGCTGCCTTGGTGGACAGTATACAAATGGCTGAGGGCTGAAATATGCTAATACGGGAAATATGCTAATACGGGACAGTCCGTCAGTGGTCGTGGGCGGAGCATGAGCAATATGTCATCATATTGCTCAGAAAATCCAAACGGCTTGATTATTGAGATTGTTTAGGCTTTTTGAGAATTAAAAAATGGATTAAATGGATTTGTTTCATTGTATGGCGGTTGTGTCCACACACTGCAAAGACACATTTATACGCAAACACCAAAGTGAATTTTGCATCCGATGACCCCTTTAAGGCCAAATTATCTATATCTATAAAAGCAAAACTTTGAATGCAGTCTGTCTCTTAAATTCAGCTCCTATGATTCACTATGGACATGAAAGATGTCTTATATATTTTTATTTTTCCCCCCTCCCTACTGTGTGAGCTCCATATTCTCTGTGCAGAGGAAGCCTTATGTGTCATCAGACCACATGGGGCCATTTTGTTGGATGGTACTTTGAGACTGCAGGTGCTCTCTCTATAATGGCTGCTGGGACTGCATTTCTTTCTCCAAAGTGCCCTGTCTTTCTCTTTCTCGCAGTCTTTCTCTCCCTATGTGCCACCTCTTACTGCGTCCCTGCAGCTGAGCTCCTACCTCTTGAAAACTGTTGTTTGTGTGGTATTTTTCATGAGAGAGTGAGAGTTTGAGAAGAGGGTGGGTGTGTAGTCTGGCTTTATGGCGATGTTTCATCAGGTCGCTGTGGCGACAGCGTTTAGCAGAGCTCCTCAGGGAGAGAGGGAACGACAGTAAGAGGAAGCAAGAAAGAGCAAGAAAAGTAGAAAAGAGTGAGTGAATTAATAAGGTCAGCAAGTTTTCAGCAAGTGATCCTGTTGAACGTGCTTAACGTGCCATTTTGCTTTTGTTGGGTTGGTAACTAAGAAGAGTATTACTGGAGAGTGTTATCCGTTTTCTGTTAGCGTTCCCATTCATATCAATGGCAACGGTTCACTTAACACTGGTTGTCTGACAGCAGCACAATAACACATACAGTACTATTGTAATTATATATATATATATATATATCATTTTTATTTTTTTTCACTTAACTTTTTTTTAAAACACAAATTGGCTGACAGCACCACAATTATACATACAGTACATTTACTATTTGATTTGATTCAGTTATTTATTTTGATTTTATTTTTTTAACACTGATTGTCCGAAAGCACCACAATAACACATACAGTAAGCTTTTATTTTATATTATATTTATATAATTTCTTATTTAAATTTAGTTTAAATATTAATTGTCTGACTGCACCACAATAATACATAAAGTACATTTACTGTTTTGTTTTATTTTATTTTTTCTTAAAATAAAAATATTAACACTGATTGGCCGACAGCACCATAATAACACATACAGTAAGTTTTTATTTTATTTATTATTATTTTTTTATTCAGTTTAAATATTAATTGGCTGTCGGCACCTCAATAACAGACAGTTTACTTAATTTATATTTTATATTTATTATATTTTTTATTTAACTTTATTTTAAACACTAATTGACTGACAGCACCACAAAATAATACATTTTTACTTTTCGAAAGCTACTATGGCTACTTATGAATAAATATCAAAGGACAAAGATTTGTGTTGCCCATGTTATAGTGTAGTTTCCACATCTATCATCAAGGGCTAATTTCTAACGCTAACTAGTCAAATCTTGAACCCTGATGGTAACAAACCTAAGAGAGGCGATAGTCACAATGTCTATCTTACAAATGCATGTATGTGCCATTAAACTACATATGTTGTTATCCAAGTAGCCTAGCTATAAACATGCACACTTTAACACTTGTTGCTTTGCATTGACAATAGTTGACCTGAAGACCACAAAATACAGTTTGAGCTAATGTCCACTATTGTAGCAACACTTTGCACATTTGCTACAAAACTGAGGTTAGTGTTTGCATGTTTATTTTTACATATTTTAAAGATTCAAAAGTGCTTTAATTGTTTTCAACCTTAAAACCAAGAAAAAATATCTTGTAAGCTAGCAACCAGAGACAGTGTTAGCATCTGTCATCCATGTTTATTTTTAACCAGCAACCTAGAGCTAAAATAGATATCCAATGTCCCAATAATCACTTTTATGCCTCAAAAACAGTTTATTTTTGTGTGAAAGATTTCTCTCAAAGTGAAATGTTTACACTTTTTCCTCAGGCAGAGAGATAACTCTACTGATCATGTGCTGACTGAGTATCATCACACTGGTTTGAAGAAAATGTGTGATTGAAGAAATTTAGTGTTAAAATTGCCCTGGTCTCCACTGTATATGTCAGACCTAAGAGTGACAGAAAGATGTGAGGCGCTTTGCTCAGTACGGCAGTGGCTCGGGTCTTGAAGAACCATGTGGTTGTATGTGAAAGACTATAGTTAACGCTGTCAAAAGGTCGGCACTCTCCTTACCTCACTGTCTTTATTCTTTTCACACAACTGGTGTAATTTTCCTTCGAACACAATATTCTAGTCGCTTTCTTTTTCGTGGAGCATTCGCTCTTCTTGCACATGTATTTAATGTTTCCTCTGACAGCTCAACAGTATATCTTATTTCACTCTCCTTATCTGTGTCATTCATTCCAGCTGCCTCTGCTCTTTATTTCTCAATTTCAACTTCTCTCTCTCAATCTCTCTTTCTCTCAGTCCTCAACATAATAATTTCCTTTAAGTCACTCTTAACAATAGTTCCACTCTCTCTCCCTTTCAGTATGATATACAGCCTACCCGCCACATGTCTCTTTTACTCTATTAAAACCTTTCTCTGTATTAACTGCTGTGATGTTGTACAGTGTTTTACAGGCATGTTGCAAAGGATATGAGAGGTTATTTTTTTTCCTTGTCTTTGTGAGACTTGTATGGTTTTTATTTGGTGTCTCCTCAATGACACAACCCAGAGGTCACAAAAACAATATCTTTCATATCCTGAGGATTTCTGAGCTGTCCATTCTGTGCGTGTTTGGCCACCCTTGAATCCACTAAGACTTCAATTTCAGTTAATTTGTGCATATGTGTGTGTGTGTGTGTGTGTGTGTGTGTGTGTGTGTGTGTGTGTGTGTGTGCGCGCGTGTGGAGAGAAAGGGGCATTTTACTTTGCTCTAAACCTTTTTCTTTCTTCCAGATTCTTATTCATGAACAAATCATTCAGATTGGTTTTGTGGATTACACAACTGGATCAGCTGATTAATTTAAAAGATCTGTCTCAAAGAATGGTTCATTCATGAATGGACAGCTAGAGCAGATGTCAAGATTTCAGATGTCAACCTTGGAAAACAGCCTTCAGATTTTATATCTGTGTTCCACAGAAGAAAGTAAGTTGTTCAGGTTTGGAACAACATGAGGTTATGTAAATGATAATAGAATTTTCCTTTTTGAGTGACCTTGGGCCTGTACCATGATGGTAGCTGAACAAACTCAGCGTTACAGGATTATTTGATAACGCTTTAGATTACAGCCCGGAAAGTACTGCGTAATCAAGACAAATTTTACAGAGTAACTTTCGGTAATTCTAGTGTACCTATAAAGTACTTGCATGTATGTATAAGGGAACAATATGTAAAGTTTGGGTAATAAAGGAGTAACAACCAGGAGAATTAAAAATATATATATTTATACTGTAAGTATTATAGAACTAAGGGGTTCTTATTCTACTATTATGAGACAACAATCTTACATTTGGGAACAATTAAGCGAGAACATACACTGCACACCTTTTTGTAATAATTGTGTACCAATACATACTGTATAGGCTTTTTAAAAATTACAGGCTTACATGTTTCAAGGCAAGTAAAGCTAAACCTATTGTAATGTTTTTAAATACTGAGAAATATACTCCTATTTCATGTAGTTACAGGGTAAGTGTGACATTGGGGGCCGTGGGTAAGTACATTAAAAATACATACACACAATCTAATATCACTAACTCAGAAACCTTTATTTGAAAAACAACTTATTACAGTTGTTCTGAAGCGATAGTCTACAGTTTAAAACGTTTAAAATATTGTAATTTTTCTTACAAACACCTATTGTTCAGGAGATATTGATCCATCCATTGGGGTCGTATGGATTGCTGCAGTTATTGCAGTATGTGCTGATTGATGCTCCAACTTTTAGGAACACATGAGCTTGCATTATATGTTGAGATTTTTTATTTTTCTCAAAACCTTCATTTGTGTTAATTTGAAGAAGGAAAGTCGTATACATCTTGGATGGCATGGGGTGGTGAGGACGTATTTCTGGGTGTAATGCATTTTCTTTCAATAGAGAATACAGAATAGCAAGAGACATGATTTCTTCTTCAGATTCATCAGTGGAAAGAAAGAAAAAGAAGAGGAAAAAAAAAAGGAAGAAGCCACTGGTCTCCACTGTATTTGTCAGACCTACGAGTGACAGAAAGATGTGAGGCGCTTTGCTCAGTACGGCAGTGGCTCGGGTCTTGAAGAACCATGTGGTTGTATGTGAAAGACTATAGTTAACGCTGTCAAAAGGTCTGCAAGGTCCCTAAGTTGTATTTCAAATAAAGGTTTCCGAGTCAGTGATATAAGATTGTGTATATGTATTTTTATTGTACTTACGCTGTAACTACATGGAACAAGAGGGTAACAAGCACCACTATTCCCCAATATTTAAGCAAAAGTTGCAGTTGTTTTAGTTTTCAGTGCACTTTTGTTAAAATGATTACTGTATAAATGCATATGTACCCTGTAATTTTTAAAAAGCCTATACAGTATGTATTGGTACACCATTATTACAAAAAGGTAGGTATGTTCTTTATTCCCCAAACTTTACATATAGTTCCCTTATACTTACATGTAAGTACTTTATAGGTACACTAGGATTACAGAAAGTTACACTGTAAAAACGCTTTAATTACTTTCTGGGCTGTAATCTAAAGCGTTACCGATTAGTTTTGAGTTGACAAAACCAAACCAATCCAACCAGGCTTTGTTAGTAGCCTACCATGATGCTGATCATCAACTTTCTCTGTCAACTCAGGCTTTGATCTCGAGTTTAGGAGTTTCGGTGTGACATCAGTAGCGAACAGCCATCGCAAGATTGAGTGAAACTGAAAGAGAAAGAGTGAAACTGCAAATTTACACAGCAGGAAGAATTATGAAAGAGGAAGACTAAAAGAAAAAGTCTTGCTATATCAGTGCAAGTAAAAGCTGTGAAGTTAGTTTATACAGTTGATAAATGTATAGAGAGAATTGAACATTTAAGCTAACATGTAGGCATTTTATAGCTTTATCTATTGATTCTAAAGCGTATTTATATTACCTTTATGTATTTATTAATTTAAACTGCGTAATACTAATTAATAAACTAAAATTGATTGATTAAGGGTATAATAATTACATAAATAATATCTGCTAAATCATACAAAAGTCACTTTGCTCACATCAGCTGATTGGTCCAAGTTCGGTTTGCAACCTCTTACCTGGAACATAACCTGCCCCGGACCAGGTTAGCCGTGGAGCGTAAGTTACTTTGGCGATGAACACTGCTAAAAGCCAAACCACTTTCATGGTGGCTAAAACCCAGTTTGGCGCAAACTAAACTGAAACATACCTGGCTAGCCACCTAAAACCGGCTTCATGGTATAGGCCCCTGCTAATTTTGAGTGTGTGTTTGTTTGTTTGTGTGTGTGTGTGTGTGTGTGTGTGTCTGTGTGTGTCTGTGTGTCTGTGTGTGTCTGTGTGTGTGTGTGTGTGTGTGTGTGTGTGTTTCTGCTTCAATGCCTTGACCAGGCTGTAACAACCTGTGCCGGTTGAGCATCCACATAACCTTAGGTCTATGGGGAGATCCTTGTCTTTCATGTGCCCTTCCACCAATGTCCTAGCAAAGTAGGTCAGGACATGAAAAAAAAAAAAAAAAAAAAAACACCCACACTCCACTATAACTTTGAACCAAGAGATAGAAAACACCAGGTGTGAGGCGGGTCAATGTATAGAAATGATATGAAAGGCCAAAAGATCATAATTTTATCGGATCATATTTTTTTTTTGCTGATTTCATATTTGAACATTTACAGAAACTTAAATATATGGTTAGTAAGAAGCATCTTTATTAATTTTTCTCATACGTGGTGTCAGGTATTTAACTCGTCTTACACGTGTGTGCTATAAATGATAACCGTTGAGGTTTTTACTTTTCTAAGTGATTTGTCGTACAATTTTTGCCTAGTGGAAGATTAAACAGCTGGAAAAATACCGCAGACTGACATTGAAGGAGGGATGTCATATCTAGAAACCAGAAATCATGCAGACTTGGAGGTGGACTCTTTTGACATGGACCAGTAAGTAACCACCAAGACATCTTTCAACATCCTTTAATCAGCAAAGCAATGAACTAGCCACCACCCTAAACAGCTTAGCAACTGCATAGCAATGGCCTAGCCCAAACTCCACTCATATTTTCTTCCGTAAATGTAAAACAACTGTTTTCAACATCGATAATAAATAAGAAATATTTCTTGAGCAGCAAATCAGCATGATTTCTTAAGGATCGTGTGATACTGAAGACTGGAGTAATTATGCTGAAAATTCAGCTTTGCCATCACAAGAATAAATTACATTTTAAAATGTTTTCCAATAGAAAAATCATTGCAATAATATTTGCAGCCTTGATGAGCAAAAGAGACTTCTTTCAAAAACATTTTAAAAATCTTACTGACCCCAAAGCTTTTGAACGGTAATGTGCATAAATTAATAGCAATTGTGTAGCATTGGTAAAACATTTTGAGCTAATCTTATACTATTTTAAACCTAATTTATTCAGTTGTATTTTTAGTTGTTGCTGAACTTGCTGAAGAATAAATGTTGAATTGGTTCCTTTTTTCTTGTCGTGCTTTTTTTAAAGGTCTCTGGAGAACTACTACCAGAAACAACTGCCTGGAAAGCAGTAATATTTTGGACCCTACTTCACCTCTTCAGTGGTGGCATGCTTTTGACAGACTGAAGAGGTTTTAAGGTCACCCCGACCATTCATTGAGGTCAGCGCAAAAAATCCAAGCCTGGATTGGACAATGTTGTGAGAGTCTCGCATGCTTCCAATGGGAAGGCAGTTTGGCTTCACGTCTGTGTTGGATGATGATGCTGATGTGAGAGCAGCATGTGGAGTATTGTGTGAATTATCTTATACTGAAACGCTGTAGGATAAAATCACTGGGCCCAGGCAGGGGGAGGAAAAGCCCAGCTGACAACCATATAGAAAGAGTCCAGAGCCCCCCAGCCGGTAGCCGGGACATCACCATCTGGAGCAAGGCCTACACGCATGCTGGGCCTGTCAGAAAGACGGAGCTCTTTTCACAACACACTTTTGTCCATCCTCTCTCTCCTTCGGTGAAGCTTTCACTATCCAGCCGAGCATTCACAGTCGTCTTCCCCATAAAGCCCTCCCACTGTACGGATTGTTCCATTCATCTGCGGGAGGGAGGAGCCGGAGGACATCACTCATCCGGGATTGTACAAAATAGTTAACAAGTACAATGGTTAAATTTGGATTAATCCTTTGATGGTTATCGGCATCCTTTGGGCGTTAAATCCGGGTTGAGTGTTGAACAGTGTGGTTGAGAACTAAATGTCAGTGACTTTTTCCAAACCTCTTTAAAAATATATTTTGCTAAAACATATTTAGCTTTCATGGTCTTAGCTAGTCATCATAGACCGGTTTTAAAACACTTCTGGTTGTTTAAGTGCCAATAACAAATGAAGAGTAATTTGTGTTCTTTGCTTAAAAATGTCTTTAGCATCTTAGGCTGGTTAAATGGTCTAAACCAGCTAAACACCAGCTTGGCCAGGCTGGGAGACCATCTTAAACTAACTAAAAATCCAACAAACCGTCTAAGACTGGTTTGAAAACTGATTTTTGTTGTTTCAGTGCAAAACCAAATAAAAATTCATTTGTGTTCTTAGCTTTAAAAAACATCTTTAGCATTTTAAGCTGGTTAAGTGGTCTAAACCAGCTAAGCAACAGCTTGGCCAGGTGTGGGAGACCATTTTAAACCAACTAACCACCCAGAAAACCACCTTAGACTGGTTTAAAAACTCACTTCTGATTACTTCTCTGCAAATGAAGTTTATGACCAAATGAAGAGTAATTGGGACATTTAGGTTTTTTGATAGATTGACAATATTAGCTACAGTATACACTGGACAGTAGCCTCCAGATGTCAGACGTATGGGGTGACATCTGTTTTGATTGTCTCCAGGCGATGATGCTCTCTAAAATATGTGATGCTGCCAAGAATACTGTCAGACTAACGATCTGTGTGCTGATTTTGTTTGGCTATCTCAGTCAGGCTAACCGCGCAGCATTAGTAACCATTAGTTGTATTAATCTGCGAAATACCTTGCGACGGAGTTGACAACTTGTCACAGATATTCGTGAAATTGGTGTGTCCCTAAAACATGTTCTCATTAGTGTGTGCTAGCTGCAGAGTGAGGCTAAGGTAGCATGCCATCCCGGGAAATTAGCCTGGTAGCATACCAGACACAGTCACAGTGGTTTATTTATTTTTAAGCTGACTGCTAAAGTTGGAGAGGGGTATCCCTCTGTGACTCGGTAAACAAACCGGACAAGAGAAGAGATAGTTGGAGGATATCCAAGGGTAGCCATTCACCTTCATGCCAGAGGCAGATAGCAGAAGAAGCGAATCTAACAAATCCCCTTGTGATCTGAAAGCACACTTCTATGTGGAGGATGCAAAGTTCTGACTTGGTCGAGCTGGAAAGTCTCCTGTTGATGGTTATTCACCGGACTTTCTATATTCGCTCTCCCCGTAATGCAGGTTTTGAACTCGAGGGGTGAAGTCTGGAGCAGCTAAGCAGACCTGTCAGCCCTTTCAGTTGCATTCGATACATTTGTTGTTATACTCTCCCCAAACCACCTAGGCAAAGACAAAACCTCTGAGGATCTCATTTGGGAAACTTCCTTTACCCTTATTTCAACTCTTGGTTTCTTTTTTTCTTTAATTGATAATTGAATAAGCTATCGCCATGTAATCAATTAATAACTTGATCCCGGCCTCCGAGAGCAGCAGTTAATTGGCTTGTGCCAATGAGAGCCCGGGAGATCAAGCTGAGGTATTAACAAAGATGAGGTTTCGGAGGTCATTTGCAGATTTTCTTTACTGCGTTGATTGCAGAACTGCTTAAGAGAGACTGGGACTAAAATAGAAAAACAGTGCAAAAAGCTTCACTGGGGTGTCCCCATCTTTGATCTCGTTTTGCATGAAGGTTCCCCGACTGCTGGCCTTTGACGATCGGAAGAAGCATCCGGAAAATTCCACACCGCCTGCAGTTGCTGCTGCTTTGTAACCTGCGAGCATTGAATGAGGTATTGGAGGGGAAAAAAACCTTCATCGATCTCTCCTCACCTGCTTTTTTTTCTCCTCACTTTTCCGCTCTGTCCTCTAAAAACATGTCTTTTTCACTCAGTTGACTTCCATTCAAAGCCAGCCAGCGATGGTGAATGCTTGACTAGGTTGCTTTGCCCCGGCAGCCCCCTGGGTTCTGGGCAGTGGCCTGAAAGGAGCCTGAAGCTGCAGCCGAATAGAGAGCCAAAGCAGGCAGGGGGCTAATAGCGGTGGATGGGATTGTCTTAACGGTGCGGGAAGGGTGGGGGACAGGAGCAGAGAGTGTCGAGGGCTAGAACCATCTGCTTTTGTGGTGGTAAGCATCAAAGCCAGGAGGAGCACGGCGGGAGATCTCCTTTCACCGGGGACACATTGCATATGGGCCTCATATTTCTCCATGATGGCATCCTGCAGACCTTTGGGAGCCCATCGTAGCCTCTTCTATTCTCTTTTATTCCCCTATTTGGCTCCTCTAAAAGCCAAATTGGTGTGAAAAGACAGGAATTCCCTATTATTTACCCTGGGAATTTAGATAATAGATGAGTTTGTTTGACCCAGCAGACCCTGAATAGCAAACTCTCCACTCTCGTTAATTTTAGCTAGTTTTTAAGCTAAAAAACACATTCTTTGCTTTATTTTTGTTAGTGGAGGGGAATTATAAATGGGTCACTGCATGGCTCAAAAAAAAAAACCATGCTCAGAGGATGATTAATTATTAAAGTGACTAATACTACATTTGCCTCAGAGCACTTGTGACTTTAATCCATGGCAGGGGCACAACTACCAGTACTCGACTCCCCATGTGTGTATCCCTCCCTCTCTGTCAGTCTCTCCCCCTTTTTCTTCGTCTATCCCTCTAGCTAAATTCAATTTCAGATTCAATTAGCTATATTGGCATGACCAAGATACATATTTGAACTGCCATAGTTTTATCACTCTGCTGTGTCAGTCCCTTTTCGCTCTCGTTCTTACATTCCTCCCACCCCTCCTTCATCCCTTGCTTCTGTAGAAGTGATGTGTAAGAATCTGTTGTGGCCATTTTGACAACACTTTGCCCATGCAATGTTGACACTTGAACAATGTTAATGATGTCCATGATAATGAGGTAAATTCTATGCAAGTAATGATAAAAAGTAATTGATCTAAATTGTATATAAATACATTTTGGGTGGGAAAAAAATAATTTTGATGTTAAAATTCAGTTTGCTCCTTTGTCTGTCAAGTTTCTCTCAATACACCTGATTCTCAATTCTCATATTTTTTCTTTTCCTACTCCCTCATTTCTCCCTCAATTCTTTCCTCATTCAGTTTCTCTCCTCCCTATCAGCTCCTTTTTCTGTCTCCATTTTTGTGTCATTAACTTTGGAAATGGCTATGGTTAGTGGGAACAGAGCAGAGAGAGAGGGAGGGTGAAAGGAACCGGGAGAGAATCATTAGTTAAATATTATCCAGTCTGTTCCATTAAGGCTGTAGGGGAAGGCTCATGCTTTTGAGCGCTCGGAAACAATGGAGCATGTGGATCCCTTCCACCCGCCCCAAACATACACACCGAGTCCTGCAGGTCTTCGTGGCTCATAGTAGCACCACAGATGGCTAACCTATAATGACACATAATGACACTGACAGGGAGAGAGAGAGACAGGTAAAATGTGCTTTAACAAAGAGATTCGTGCTGAGAGGTATGGCATGGATAGCTGATGTTGCTGGATTACACACTGAAGGAATGGTATTTCATCAAACATTAGGTCAGAGTGCAATGATAAATTCACTAATCAGGAACAACATGACTTATTTAAATTCACTGGCGCTCAGAAAACAATCTTGGATATTCAAAACAAACCAACATACAGCAGGCATCAGTCAGATGCTGCATTTCGAATAACCTAGGTGATATTCCCCCCCCCCCCCCCCCCAAAAAAAAACCAAGTAAAACCACCCTTTAGAGAGAGGGAAGGCTAATTGTGGACAATTAAAATAATTACATGAACCATCCATATCATCTTTTCATCGATGGCTGGAGAGTGGTTTTAAATGACTTCCCAATTTAACCCTTGAGATTTGGAGGTGAACATATGATATAGTTAACTTCTTTTGTTAGCGGTAGATGGGAACGAAACTGGCATCATTCCCGTATGATCTCCATGGTTACATCCAGTGATCCAGTGAGATTCTTTCTCAAAGAAATCTTTGGTAATGACGCTATCACGACAGGCATCAATTGCAAATGCACTTGTTTATTGTGGCAAGATGAGAGGAGAATAGTTTGAGTAACTGATGTGTTCAATAAGCAGTCGTGCAATCATTTTTTTTAACAAATCTTTTGTGCAATAAGCAATAATAGCACAAAGTCCTGTCTTTTAGAGCGAGTTTAAGGTTTTAAAATCACTGCGGTGCATGCACACACTCTCAAGCACAAAATTGCTAGGCTCATGCCCATTCACACTAATCGAACTGCAATCCCTCAGCCATCTGGCAGACATTCACCCTCACACACATGAACTCTCGCTCAAACACACACACACACACACATGCACACACACACACACACACACACACACACTGACACCCCAATCAATTAGTCTTAGGGTTGTGGAGGAATGTCGACCAGGCAACTCTGAGCTCGCAGTATTCCATCTATCACACACAGGCACACTGCTGTTTACGCACACACAGTGGCTTATCACACTCAACTATTACCAATGAAATAAAGCAATCAAGGGCATTTAAATAAGAGCATGTGGAAGTAGGTACAGCTTTGCTGAGAGTGCATAGAGAAAGACAGAAAAAGAGAGACTGGCTAACCAGAAATCATTACATGAGGTTTGTGGTTTGTGTCTTACCAGTGCTAAGTACATATGTGCTTATGTGGGCAGGTTTTGTAATCCTAGTGGGGACACAATTCCTAAAAGTGTCCCCAGGGGAACATCTAAACCTGACAGAATCTCCTTGTGGAGATCTCTCAGCATGAAGAGAATAATTAATGCCTTAAAAGGATAGTTAAAAAAATAATAATAACATTGTCATTTACCACATTTTCTTTCAGTCCATGCAATGAGCTCCAATGATGTTTCGATCCCAGAGTTGTCTTTTGTGTTCACAGAAGAAAGAAAGTCATGCAGGTTTGGAATGACATGAGGGTGAGTACATACCTGCAAAATTGTCGCCTTTTAGCGAAATTCGCAATTCTGAAATTGAAATATAGGCCACTAACAATGTAGTGTTTATAAGTGCACCACTGCTTTCTGTAGAGTGGTAAACATGCTAACCAGGAGTAAAATCACATTTTCATTCAGTCCGTCTGCTGCTTATGTTCAGAACAATTATATAACATACATAATCACTTGCTTGGCTGAAATGTATGGAAGCTTGTTTCCCAACCCCAAGAAAAAGTCAGAATTGCGATCAAAGAAGTCAGAATAGCAAGAAAAAAAGTCAGAATTGTGATAAAAGTCGTCAGAAATAGTGATAAACTCACAATTGTGAGAAAAAAGTCACAATTATAGACAAAAAGTCTGAATTGCGATAAAAGAAGTCAGAAATACTTAAACTCGCAATTGTGAAAAAAGGTCAGAATTGTAAGATATAAACTTGCAATTGCGAGTTATAAAGACCAATTCTGAGGATAAGTTCTAAACTTGGATCAATTCTAAAGGCTATCTCTTTAATTAATTGGGCTTAAGCAAGCATCCTTATTATCATTGTTGCTCATTCTTAGTAGCATTATGCCTCATTTCTGCTATTGGATTAACACCTCAAACCAAAATATTGCTATTTCTAAGCAATTTAACGTTCAATTTCTACCTGGTAGGCAATAAAATAAACATTTGAAGGATAGACCTGAGCCATAGCTAGAAACCAGAGTATCATATAGACTTGTATCAAACTGATTTGTGGTTGAACCAGTAAGTAACCACCTAGAATACCATAGGAATCGCATAGCTATAGTTTTTTTAAATAAAGCATAACTATGTAAACATCTATTTCATATATTAAATGCCAGTTTTGTTGGGTTAGCAGTAGGGTTGTGCACCATTTAGGAATGCATTGAGAAATTCAACTGTAATCTTCAATTGGAAGAGTTTGAAAATCCACCTATAGAAATTTTTGTTCAGTTTTGGAATGACATGTAAATGACATCATTTTCAACTTTTTGTGGATTAGGGTGTAGGGATACTTAATCTCCCAGAATGACCTATGTTGAATTACTTGTAAATGAAATCAATTTCTCTTCCTGACATTCAAATTCAAATTCCAGTTCAACTTCCTGTGAGGTGTGGCCTATTCAATTCAAATTTAAACTCTCCTTTAGTTCTGACTGTAATAAATACACGAATATGGAAAAGTGTTTGTGTGTCTGTATTGAGATTTGTTGTAGTCATATCAAAGGTGTTGATATATGCTGGCACAAATATATTGTACTAAATAAAGTACAGATGGTTAGGTATGATTGTTTAAGGACATTGAACTTGATTGAAAAGAAAATTGCTGCATCTATTGGCATCATCGCTTAATGCGATACTGCAGCATGTTTGTATGTTCTCATTTGTGTATGTATGCACACAGGCGTGCTCGTCTTGGTATGCTGAGCTTAAACGTGTTATTTTATAATAAACTGTGTGTTTACTGTAATGAGAGGCATAATGAATGCCTCGCTCAGGCAGGAGAGTTCAAACTCTTTACTTGTAAAAAAAGTACACAACCTCCCATCCTCCCCCTATTTATTTCTCCTCTAATGGGATCATGACTCCATGTTTTTCCTTCATCCTTTCTAATTAAAAAAGGCCAATCACCCATTCTGTCTATCTATCTGTCTGTCTATCTCTCTGTCTACCTGACTGTCTGTATGTCTATCTGTCTGTCTGTCTGTATATCTCTCTGCCTGTCTGTCTCTTTGTCTATCTATCTATCTATCTATCTATCTATCTATCTATCTATCTATCTATCTATCTATCTATCTATCTATCTATCTATCTATCTATCTGTCTGTCTGTCTGTCTGTCTGTCTGTCTGTCTACACAAATTCTTATTTACTTCTTAACACTCAGTCTGTCTGCTTATGTTCAGAAAAATTATATATATAACATACATAATCACTTCCTTGGCTGAAATGTATGGAAGCTTGTTTCCCAACCCCAAGAGAAGGTTAGAATTGCGATAAAACTAGTCAGAAATAGTTATATTAACACTCAAAAGTGCAGGTAGTGGATTATTTGGTTTTGCACAAGCATCATATCAATAAGCTCATCAGCATGCATCTGTGTGTTTATATAGTTGCAATGGCATTTAATTTGCTCCTTGTTTTCTCCAAGTATTGTGAGGTTGTAAAAAACAGCTGTTAGAAGGAGTTTCTTTGAAGTGGGACATTCTTGTCATGGCCCGTTCAGATTTGTGGATTCCACTCTCGAATTCCTTTCCATATTGAGGCGTGCTGGTTTATACGGCTTCAACAGACGATACACAAAAGGTCTGGTTAATTAGAAGCTTTGTCAGTTTAATAGAGCATCACACATACATAAATACACACACACACACACCTCTTTTTCTGTGTCTGTCCTGGTTTGTGTTGGTATATAATGAGGTCCTCGCTTGCACCAGGGACAGTAAAACTGCAATCAGTGTTCAGAATGTGCGTGTGTAATTGAGTATGTGTGCTAAGAATGCATCAAGGGACTGAAAGGCACCAGGTCTAGGTGCTGATCTTCTTTTTGTGCCACACAACAGTCATACAAAGAGGGGGACGAGGAAATGATGAAAGCCGGAGCTCTTGAACGCCTCTTCTTGTGCTAATAAAGACAAACCGAATGGTGATATGGTCCAACCTTGACCTCCATAATTCCTCTCTAGACGAGTAGCGAGTGTGTTGTTGACGTCAGGTTTGCGTTTGTGTGTGTTGATGGGTTATTATAGTTAACTAAAACCATTCAAAAAAATCTTGGCAACACTTTATTTTAATGTATCCTTGCACATATTACATTTATTTTCTATAGTAATAACTAAATTAGGCATAATTACATGCAACTAACCCTAAACAAAACCCTAATCAAAACCCTAACCCAATAATAAGTATACATGTAATTAATTATTACTCAGTAGTACTTAAATGCATAATTACACTGTAACAGGGACCCATTAAAATAAAGGGTTACACTTTATTTTAAGGTGTCATTGTTACAGTGTAATTATATATTTAAGTGCTGAGTAATATTAATTAACTACGTGTACTTACTATAGAGTTTGGGTAGGTTTAGGGTTTTGGTTGAGGGTTAGTTGAATGTAATTATGCCTAATTTACTATAATTTTACATGTTCTGACCATAGTAATATGTAATCTGACACTGTAAAATAAAGTGTTACCAAATAAAGTGTAACCAAAATCTTTTTTTTCTCTTACTTGAAATGAAAACTGATGTACTAAAATGACTTTTTTAAAAACTGATTATTTAAATAGCGCTTTATGCAGAAGTAAACAAGGAAATAACAATTGATTCAAACTTCATCAAATATGAGAAAATTCTAATTCTGCTCTAAAACAACTTTGCAAAGACAGTTTCATCATTATTCAGCTCAAGTCAGTTCAGTGTTGATTCAGTTCAATAATAGTCGTGATGTTGCAAAATTTGTCATGTATGAAACAAAGTCGATTCGGCTATAAAAGCAGCTCTACAGAAGATGTGTCATCATCCAGCTCGATTCATTTCAAGTTTTTCTTCTCATCCAATAGCGTCAGTGCAGTCAAATCGATAATCCAGTATGATTGAATATTAAGTGTCTTTTAAACCCCAACTAAGCAAGCCAAAAGCGACAACGTCAAAAGTCAATGGAAAATCCAATAAAAAACAAACTCAAATACACACACACACACACATATATATATATAAGGCGGAAAGAACAGAATAGCGACACAGTCCAACCCTGACCTCCATAATTCCTCTCTGGTAGCGAGTGTGGTGTTGACGTCATGTTGGAGCCTGTGTTTGTGTGTGTGGATGGGTTTTGGCTAAGAGACTACACCTCATTAAGTTCATTGGCTCAAAGGTTCATTAAAAACCAAGCAAGGCAACCATCCAAGTTAACTGGAGCCCACCCGCCACCCTGAAGTGTTAACACCACCGCCACCCCCTTCTCTTTCCACATTTGCACCCTTGAGTTCCACCACCCTCTCCTTGTATTCCACTCTCTCTCTAGACAATAGATTCCATCTGTTAGAGACACTTTCTTTCCCAAGGCTCTCCTCAGGGGGGCCGTGAGCCCACGACTCTGTGACTCGAGTCGGTGCAGGTGGAGGGTGGGCCCGTCATCCAGCCGCGCTCTCCATGGACACTCGCACCGAGAGAGAGGGAGAGAACGGCGTGATGGTGACTTAAAGGAAGCGAGAGAGGCTTGTTGAAAAGAGATTTTGAGAGAGCCTTTGGGGAAAGCCCCTTAACGGCGCTCTGGAGCTTTGGCGAGGCAGCTGTATGTGCGCCGAGAGAACGCTCAGCTGCTTTTTAAGTACTTTCAAAGCGGGAGAGGTGAAATTCGGAGCTAAACTAATGGCTCTCACCTACCTAGACTGAGAAGAGAACACCTGCAGTTGTCAGGAACTCTGCAATCATTAAAGAGAGAGTCTTTAGGAATATTTTATTTGAAATCATGCACTGTGATTCTCACAAAACAGCCTGCAAAAACTGGAAAGGAATTAATGTCTTGGTGCATCTTCTGCTGCTTCTGTTTTCTCACAGAATGTGTTTCTCATCGCCTCATAAAAATAAAAAATCACCAGAAGTGAAAGTAGGTATATTATAAAACAGGTCTGAAGGATCATGTGACACTGCAGTTAATAAGAGAGTCTTTAGGAATATTTTATTTTAAATCCTCCGCTTCTGTTTTGTTTTTCTCCCCACAGAATGTGTTTTTCCTCGCCTATCGTTCAATATGGGTCAACGCTGTCAGATACAAAAATAATGTGTCAAATATTTATTAGAAATATTGACAAATCTAGCATTCACCACGGTGAATCAATGAACTGAGACTACAAGATGGTTTCACACTGATTTTCAGTTCCATCTATTGAATTGTCCCCAGAGTCAGACAGGACATCTTACCGTCTGACAGCTGAAAGTGACTTAAATAACCATATTTTGCATATCACACATACAGTATCCATTTTGTTTTTCTGGTGTTTTTATATAAACACAGCATCTACTTAAATTGTCTTAAAATCCCAAATTGTTTATTTGCAATTTGTGTGTTGGAGTTGACAGATCACGATGATGATAAATGAATATGTGTACACATTTTTTTCAATGCCTCATAAAAATAATAAATAAAGGCACAATAAAAGTCACCAGAAGTAAAAATACAGAAAAAAACAGATGTGAATTATCATTAAACGTGTATATTTAAAAAATGTACCTTCCTTCTGTCAAGGTTATATTAGTTATGCTTATTTCAATATGTTTTAGATTAAATTTAACAAATCTTTTTTTTCTTTTTTTTTTGCTTTTTTTTGTGGGGCGGGACTTTGATTTTTTTTTTTTTTTTTACAATTGCACAGTTTACAGGAACGTTCATCTCCATTATTAAAATAATACATTGTGCAGTTTTCAACATTGCGGGTGTTTTAACATAAACAAAACTCACATCATCACCTTTTGCCAGGGGAAGTACGGATTTACAAAAAGATATCAAATTGTTTACATACATTCACAGTTTTTGTTGCCTTTTGATTAAGATAATACTTAATCGTTTTGACATATTGCTTGACCTCATTGTTAAAAGCAATAAAATATGTTTTGGAATGCGCAAACTTACATTTATGAATGTAAAATTTTGCCAAGAGAATAATGAGATTTATAATGAAAGTTTCATTAGGCCTAGTCTTAGTTCTGTAGAGGTCATAAAGGCCAAAAAGAACATCCTTCCAAAACAACTTGAAATCTTCTAAATTTTTTTCTGCAATAAAATTACAAATATCAGACCAGAAACTTTGGACAAAAGGGCATTGCCAAAACAAATGGGTAACTGTTTCAATACTCATAGAGCAGAAAGTGCACATTACATCAATGTCTTTTTAAAAAAATTTAACAATATGATCATTAGACGGGTTAAACTTATGAATTATTTTAAATGATATTTCTGTAATTTTGTTGGTCAGCAAATATCGGTTGGGTAAGAGCCAGACCTTCTTCCAGTCAATGTTTTGCACAAATTTATTCCAGTATGGAACCACATATAGGACTGTGATAATATCTGTTTTGAACAGCGATCTAATTAGTTTATTGTTCTTACCATTGTTACAAGAAAAACAAATCTTACCAACTGAAGTGTCAGTCAGCGATAACAAAGTTAGTTGTTGTGTGTCCAATCTTGGTTGAGCTCTATATAACATGCAAACACCAGAAGAAATTGCTCCAAAGACTTTGGCATAATCTCCAGGAGACACAGGAATTTTGTATTCTTCTAGAAACTCATTATAAGAGTAAAGACAACCATCCCTGTTAAATAATTGGTCAACAAAAATAATATTATTATTAAACCAGTAATCAATAAATAAAGATATGTGTTTATATCTGTGATGAAACTCTCTTGTCTACTTGCACTAGTGTAGTTCTCCCTGTGGCCCAGTGGCGGAACCCAAAGCTTTCACGCGAGAGACCCGTGTTCGATCCCGGCTCTCGCAGCAGATAAAAATTTAGTCTCGCCGCGGCCAGACTTCCACCAAAAACTTTTCGCTCGTTCAGTTCCAGAAAATGCGACTGTTCCAGTGTATTTTGCAGTAAACAAGCTGGTACCACGGCCCGCTTGCCTGCACATAAAGGCCGTTTCCACGGCGACCCAGAAAAATCATGTAATCATTGTATTTCTGGTTTTCCGGCCACAGCCGATGGTGTTATAAGTGTAATAAAATGCTCACAGCCCAGTGTTCATTTCTACACACAAACACAGCCCGCCACGGTACAGGGCTCGCACAAATGAAATCGACGCATGTCAATTGTGCATTAAATGTAGTGAATGTGCCCACAACCCAGTGCCCACAAACACTACCACGGTTTCTGTAAAACGAAACCAACACAAGTCTTCCTAGCCTACTAGGAAATCGACGGTGTTTCAGTCTCGCCATGGCCAGACTTCCACTGAAATTTTCGCTCGTTCAGTTCCAGAAAATGTGACTGTTCCAGTGTATGTTGCAGTAAGCAAGCCAGTACCATGCCCGCTTGCCTGCACACAAATGCTGTTCCCACGGCGACCCAGATACATCACATAAATGGTGTATTTTCTGGTATTCCGGCCACAGCCGTTGGTGTTATGAGTGTATTGAAAATGCCTCATTTCTACACACAAACACAGCCCGCAAAAATGCAGGGCTCGCACAAACAAAATCGCCTCATGTCGATTGTGCACTAAATGTAGAGAATGTGCCTACGTCTCAGTGCCCACAAACACTACACACCACATGTCCCACGGGTTCTGTGAAAACGAAACCAACACGCATTCAGTCAGCTCAGGCCGACGGTGTTTTTCAGTGCAGTAAATGTGCCCGCTGTCCTGCGCCCACATTCACTCACAGACATGTTAAGCCCCACGGGGCTCGCCCCGCTCTCTCTCCCTCAGCAAACTGCTATAAGGGTTTTGAGCGTGGCCAGGCTGCCCGCCGCGATCGGCGCGCCCCCCGCCTCACACACTGTAAACACAGTGTCTGCGTTACAGCACGCCGGAGCTCTCTTGCCGTCACTATGTCTCGGCCAGAGCCCAGATCTCATTCTACCCCTAGCTATTCACGCGAAAGTGTGGGCACAGCTTCCTGGGGTATCAGAATGGGTGCTGAACACTATAAAAAGAGGCTATTCGCTACAGTTCACTCGACGTCCCCGCCGTTATACGGCGCGCGTCGAGACGACGGTGGAAAACGAAGTATCTCATCTACTTCGAGCCGAGATAGCGAAACTACTGAGCAAAGGTGCTATACAACCTTTATCTCAAGCTCAGAGCAAAGGGGGCCTACACAGCAGATATTTTCTGGTACCGAAAAAAGATGGAGGTCTCAGACCCATTTTAGATCTGCGACAGCTGAACAAAGCGCTTGTGAAGCGCCAGTTCAGAATGCTTACGACCAGGAAAATCCTTGCGCAAGTGCGCCACGGGGACTGGTTTATGTCAATAGATCTGAAAGACGCCTATTTCCAAATACAAATAGCGTCCCATCACAGGCGATTCTTGAGATTCGCTTTCGAGGGCCAGGCATATCAATACACAGTCCTGCCGTTCGGCCTGTCCCTAGCACCTCGTACATTCACGAAGTGCATGGACGCGGCGCTCGCACCCCTGAGACTTCAGGGCATGCGAGTCCTGAACTACTTGGACGATTGGCTGATTCTAGCTCGATCACGATCGGAGCTCATAGAACACAGGGCCGCATTACTCGAGCACCTCGAGGAGCTGGGCCTCACAGTCAATTGGGCGAAGAGCTCACTGTCTCCCAGTCAGAAAATTTCCTTTCTGGGAACCGTGTTGGACTCGCTGTCCATGACAGCACGCCTGTCACCAGAGCGCGGGCTAAATATTCAGCGCGGCGCGAAATCCTTCCGCCACGGCGCGATAGATCCGCTCAAAAGGTTTCAGAAAATGCTGGGGCTGATGGCCTCAGCAGCCTCTGTACTCCAGTTGGGCTTGCTCCGCATGCGCCCACTGCAGATGTGGCTGAAAGCGCGGGTTCCACCCAGGGCATGGACAGCGGGTCTGTTTCGCCTCAGGGTCGACCTTCAGTGTGTTTCAGCTCTGGAACCTTGGAAAATAACCGACTGGTCTCAGTCAGGTGTGAGTCTGGGGACCGCTTCGAGTGTGAAGGTGGTGTCTACGGACGCCTCCACCTCGGGGTGGGGAACGCTGCTCGAGGGCAGACCGCTAGCTGGCCTGTGGTCAGAACGGGAAAAGCTCCTTCACATAAACTGCTTGGAGATGATAGCAGTCGACAAAGCGCTACGGCGTTTTTGTCCCCAGGTAACAGGCCACCACGTCTTGGTCCGGTCGGACAACATGTCAGTGGTGGCATACATAAATCG
Source organism: Rhinichthys osculus (assembly GCA_029959095.1). Classification (NCBI taxonomy): domain Eukaryota; kingdom Metazoa; phylum Chordata; class Actinopteri; order Cypriniformes; family Leuciscidae; genus Rhinichthys; species Rhinichthys osculus. The sequence continues at coordinate 28,980,392 of JARWKJ010000009.1, read as the reverse complement.
CTAGGGCGGCGTCAGGTCACGAAACCTTCACAGGCTGACGGAACGCCTCCTGGTCTGGGATCAGCACAACCTGCTCTCACTGAGAGCAACGCACGTGCCTGGTCACCTGAATGTGGGACCAGACAGACTGTCCAGGAACAATGTTCCAGCAGGGGAATGGTCGCTGCACCCGCAGACGGTCCAGCTGCTGTGGAAAACGTTCGGCAGAGCACAGGTGGACCTATTCGCGTCCCGTGAAACCGCTCATTGCCCGGAGTTTTTCTCGAAAAGCAAGGACGCGCTGGCTCATGTTTGGCCCCGCTGCCCCCTATATGCTTTTCCTCCCGTCTCGCTCCTGCCTCAGGTGTTGGAACGAATCAGGGAGAACGGATGCCCAGTGCTGCTCGTAGCTCCGCTCTGGACAAACCAGACGTGGTTCCCTGCCCTGATGCAGCTGACCAGCACTGCCCCATGGCCTGTACCATTGAGGAGAGACCTCCTCTCTCAGGCGGAGGGCTCGATTTGGCACCCTCGCCCGGAGTTGTGGTCCCTGCACGCATGGGCCATCAACGGGTACCCGCTAGCCTCCCAGAAGGAGTGTTAAACACGATCGCGCAGGCTAGAGCTCCGTCTACCAGGCGGCTCTACTCCTCGAAATGGTCTGTTTTCTCTGCATGGTGTCAAGCCCAGAGCTTTTCACCTGTGGAATGCGGGGTTTCGGAAGTGCTTTCCTTCCTTCAAGAGCTACTGGATAAGGGCAGGACCCCATCCACGCTCAAAGTATATGTGGCGGCCATAGCAACGTTTGCAAAACCGGTATCTGGCCAGTCGCTGGGGAAAAACGACTTAGTCGTGCGTTTCCTTAGGGGAGCTCGGAGGCTGAACCCTCCCAGGCCCCCTTCAGTCCCGACGTGGGACCTTTCCACGGTCCTGGAGGCCATGAAAGGCGCCCCGTTCGAGCCAATCCAGCTGGTGGACATGAAACACCTGTCGTTCAAAACAGTGTTTCTCATGGCTCTCGCTTCAGTGAAGCGCATAGGGGACTTACAGGCGCTTTCAGTAAGCGCGTCGTGTATGGAGTTTGGGCCTAATGACTCGAAGGTCATTCTCAAACCAAAGCACGGGTATGTCCCGAAATCCCTCAATACACCGTTCAGGGCCCAGGTAATTTTCCTGTCCGCCCTTCCGGTTCTCAGTGAGGAGGAGGATGCGAGTCTCCTTTGCCCCGTCAGGGCATTGAGAGCTTATGTGTCACGCTCGTCTGTTTTCAGACAGACGGAGCAGCTTTTTGTTTTGTTTGGCGGGCGTTCCAAGGGACTCGCCGCCTCAAAACAGAGCCTATCCAGATGGATAGTGGATGCCATTGCGCTCGCTTACTCTGCGAAGGGCCTACAGTGCCCCTTGGGTGTCAGAGCGCACTCCACGAGAGGCGTGGCCTCTTCGTGGGCGTGGTCGAGCGGGGTTTCCCTGCAAGATATCTGTACGGCCGCGGGCTGGGCCTCGCCGTCTACATTTATAAAATACTATAACCTGGAGGTACCCGTCTTACAAGCTAAGCTTTTGGCGGTCTAAAATTCAGTGCTATCTGCCCCGCTGTGCGGCCCAGTTGCTGAGTTTACTGCAGCCCCATGAGTGTTGACACACGTATGGCCACCCAGATCAGGCTGAAAGCTTTCACCCTGGCTGCGCGTTTTATTGTCATATGATAGCCCCGCTGGGTGCTTTTTTATAGGGAATGACGCTTCCAGCCTCTCTTCCTCCACTCTATGTGAGTTTATGGTGATTATGCACTACATGAGCCCTGGGCTTCGGCCCCCGAGACTTTGGTGTTGGATCCCTGTACGCACGGCGTGTTGCATTGTGTTCCCCTAGCGTAAGCTATTACGCAGTACGAGAGATACTCTCGTAAGAGAACGTACTCGGTTACTTACGTAACCTCGGTTCTCTCTAGAGAGGGAACGAGTACTGCGTATCTTGCCGTGCTTGGAATACGCTCCGGTTCGCTTCAGCGATAAAAACCAGCTTGTACCAGCCTAACGAGCATATTTATAGGGTGAGACCACGCCCCTTCTGGCGGGACGTGACGATATGGGCGCGAATTGCCCCCATTGGTCATTACGTCACGCAGAGTCTCTCTCGATAGGCTGCTGCATTTGCTGCAGAGCAACCAATAGGCGCGCGAGCTGTTTCGCCTATGTCTGCTTGCTGCTGCAAAGCGTTTTACATTAATAAAAAATTAAGGATAATTTTTGGCTTCAATATCTCGTGGAAAAGAGTTTTTCCCCTAGCGTAAGCTATTACGCAGTACTCGTTCCCTCTCTAGAGAGAACCGAGGTTACATTAGTAACCGAGTACGTTTTTATCTAAAAACATTTTCCCAGAACGTTTGAGTTAGAATAGTTTATAAGAGCACAATTATAAGCATTACGATGTTCAAACTGAGTTTACCTGTTCAGCGTGATGACGTTGAATCTCCTCGACAGCCTCTGTAGTCCCATTTAGCCACTTGTTGGCAACCCCCTTTTTCAAGACATGTAACAGTTTAAAAATATCATGAGTGGGGTATTACTGATGTATTTTATGCTGTAGAATAAAACGTGAAAGTGTCTTGAGCTTGTGTTCACTTCAATCCTTATTTCAGCCATTTAACCAAAACCCCATTGACTTCGGGGCGATGGAACCGGAAGTGCTAGTGTAACAGGGGCAACACCATAGACAGTAAAAGAAATGGACAGAGCCATCTCATTGGAACTCAGTTGAGACAGTTGAAGCCCATTTTTAGCGATTTTTGAGCACTTCCGTTCCTGACGCGCAGACTCAAACCGACTCAAACTAAGCTTGATGACGTGAGCAACCTGTCTGACAGACGTTAGTCTTCTAGTAGCTGTGCCAAAGGAATCTGAATCATTCCCTTCCGAAACTTGCAGAGCCGGAGATCGTGAGTATTAGCTGTCCATGAGCTCGCAGCAGGAGCAGCTTTAAAACTCTCTATGGGCTTCTCCCTTGACTTTATGCCTCGACGTCCCCCCGATTGCGCGCGAGTTTCTACTTCTGTCTATACGGTAATTTCTGTACAGCGCGACAGAGAGTCGAGTGGTTATGACGCAATCGTTAGCCTATTTTTACTAAATCTGTTTCTACGGGGCCATAACATAACATAGAAGGTAATGGAGCCTTTTATACATTGTCATATTTCTTTAGAAATAAATAATGGACAAATTGAGTCTTTAAACGCCTCAGATGTAAAGTTATTCGCTGTCAAAGTGACGCCAAAATGAATGGGAGTCAATGGAAATGCTAACGCAAGTGAAGTTCTGCTACAAGATGTCGGCACCCGGCCGACTTCAACTTCCGGTCGATGGATTAACGTTACCCCCTTGGGCAACACTGGCTACAAATAAAGAGAAAACATTATAAAAAAAGAAAGAAAAGAGTGTTTTATTCTAGATGGAAAAGAGATTTACCCAATCACACATCGTGCTGCAATGACTGACACCTCTGTGAGCCAACAGTAGCGGCACATTCACAAAGCCCGCCCACAGGTCGCGCTGGCGCTGCTTTCAGAAATGAGCAAACGACGAGAGAGTCGGATCAGACGAAACAGCAGCACGGAGTGTTTCTTTAGAAACTCCTTGCGCTAAACATTAATCTTGTACAAAACTGAGTGCACTTGGAAAGTTGGACTTGGATACATCAGCCTGAAGTGTTGTTGTCGGAGAGAGAGGAGAGAGAGAAGAGTGAGATCGGAGGAGAATAGATGGAACGGATTTAAGAGTGAAGCGATGCGAATAATCTTTCTTTTATGAAATAGTGATTCTATCTCGCTTTGGTGAGTGAAAATTCAGATATTAACCTGTTTCATATATAGGATGTGCCAAAACTGAGTTTGCGTAGGCCGCGTGTAATGCGTGAGCTGAATTGAATAGCACGTGGGCTGAAGCTACCATATGTAAAACATGCTAATTTTGTCATAAAATGTGTGCGATCGATTTATAAGCATCGATGAGTTTAATAACGGTCAAGAAGTTAGATTGATGTGTTATTTTAGACATGTATGATCTGTTACAAGAATGTTTGAATCAGATATTAATTATTATGTTTGCCTGTTTTTTTGTTCTGTGTTTCTGTCTAACGTTATGTGAACGTGATCCCCTGTGAGAGTTTCCTGCTTTGTGCCAAATATGATCTCCTGGAGAGGAATCGTCTGATTAAACGACACGATTATGTGCACAAATGGCGAGCTAGCTGCCCACGGACCTGTTCCCACTTTGAACTGTGCTTTGAGACCATCAAATGGTAGGAAAAAACACGAAATACTCTATTTGTTCATGTAGATGTTCATTTTTCTAGGAGAATGAATAAAGCACAACTGGTCAACCTGCACGTTTCACTCCAGGCAGCGTTTCCTTCTCCAAAATCCGCACAAAATGCAAGTAATTACAAGGCCCCGAACTCACGTTCCCAGAAAACACCATCTTCCTCTCTCGCAGGTCCCAGTCTTCCGCGAGAGTCAGGCTGCAGCAGGCCTTCAACTAGCCTGGGCCACGCCCCAGACTCCACCGCCGCCAGGCCCCATTCTTCTCTCCGCCGAGCTACAGACCGCAGCTTTCTCCAGCACTGCGCCCTTTCAGCGTGAGTATGCCTCCGCCAACCGTGCAGGCTCAGCTACCACATAATTTTCCTGTCACTTTTTCCAACTCTTTCCCCTGTCCATGGCCTGCAGCCCCACCACCAGACTCTAGCGCGAGGCTGCTTCAGCTAGAGACGCAGGCCCTGACACCCTTTCTACCTCCTCAGCTCACCTCCTTTCCCACTTTTCCAGTTCCTCCACAGGCTTCATGGGCCGACCCAAGTGTGAGGTTGCCTCCACAAACGGCCTCGGCCTGCGGGGTTTTTCCCTCCTAACACCTTTTCCCAAAATCGTTCTCCTTTCACTCTGTTTTCCGCAGCGCCGATGCCCAGCCCGGTGAACGCTACAGCTATGGAACCGCTCCCTGTTGCCAGTAGGGCTGCAACTAACGATTATTTTGATAATCGATTAATCGGACGATTATTTTTTCGATTAATCGGATAAAATTCAATTAGATTTTTTGTTTATTATGACTAAATAAAACCCGGTTACACTTTATTTTAAGGTGTCCTTGTTACAGTGTAATTATATATTTAAGTACAGAGTAATATTAAGTAACTACATGTACTTACTATAGGAATAGGGTAGGATTAGGTTGAGGGTTAGTTGCATGTAATTATGCATAATTTACTGTTATTACTACAGTAAGTACATGTAACATATGTAACAAGGACACCGTAAAATAAAGTGTTACCTAAAACCCTAAATTAGGATATTTATGTGTAAAAGTGTACTTTAAAAAGTGCAAAAGCCACACATTGAGTTTTACAAATATCAATATTTGCATTGTGTTTAATGATAATTGCTGATGGCAAGTTGACAACGGTGATTATTGTAAAAAAAAAAAAAAATGTATCCAACATATTGTTTTAAAGGCACACCGCGGAACTTTTGGCCACTAGTGGCGCTCGACCTGTAACTTTCACGTCTAGCGTCCCTAGAGGCCACAAGCTCCGCAGCACTGTCGCAAAAGTCAACAAACAGTCAACCGGTCAGCCCATAGACAGTGGGTCAGCCTCCCGAGTCTTTAGATTGTGTGTGCTTGTAGTGTTTGAGGCGGGCAGCCTGGCCGCGCTCGATTCCCTTATAGCAGTCTGCTGAGAGAGAGCGAGCGGGGCGAGCCCCATGGGGCTTAGTGCTAACATGTCTGTGAGTGAATGTGGGCGCGGGACGGCGGGCACATTTACTGCACTAAAAACACCGTCGGCCTGAGCTGACTGTAACTTATGTATGTTGGTTTCGTTTTACAGAAACCGTGGGACATGTTGTGTGTAGTGTTTGTGGGAACGTTCACTACATTTAATGTACATTTGACATGAGTAGACTATTGTGCGAGCCCTGCACTGTGGCGGGCTGTGTTTGTGTGTAGAAATGAACAATGGGCTGTGGGCATTTTATTACACTCATAACACCATCGGCTGTGGCCGGAATACCAGAAACTACTAGCAGCTACACTGCTTATATGATTTATCTGGGTCACCTTGGAAACGGCATTTGTGTGCAGGCAAGCGTCAGCATCGGTCGGGCACCCCTCCTCCTCCTGTAGCTCACGCCAGCGAGCGAACGCTGGACCAATGGTGATCCTCGTCCTGGCTTTTCATTTGTCACTATGCTTTTTCTTTTTTTTTAGTGTCCTCTGACAAAACCTTTGCCTTCTTCCTTGTAGCTGTTGGTTCGGCCATGACGAAAACATACAGACGGCAATCAAACGCGAGTTGAGCACTTACGTCAGAATCTGAGGAAGTTGGGGTGGTGGGGGAAGTGACGTATGCCGTAAAGCGGTTGAATTTTGTAGTTCTTTTTGTGCTCGGGTTCCTACCCGAAACCCGAAGTTACATAGTGCTAGGAAAAGCGATACAGACACCTTCAGGCTACGGCAGACGTGTCATTCAACCTATTGTAAGTCGATGTACCATCTCAATGGGTTTTGGTAATATATTATAAAGGTTGAAAAGTTCCACAGTGTGTGTAGTTGACCACTAGCAGTGTTTTATTATGATTATCCAGTTTTTTATATTTTTATTTTATGTGACTTTTATTTTGACATGCTATCTGCAGGGGGGACTATTTTTTCTCTGTGTTCATCCGCTCACGCGCTCTCTCATGAAGGGGGTAAACGCGGGAAGGCACGATATGAGACAATGCATGTCTGAGGTCGGAAAATATTACTGTAACCTTAAACTAAAATGTTAAGTGTTATTCATCTGTACTTATTTGTTTGGCAGTAAAAGTAATTCACGAAATTTGTCCAAGTTAAGTTAATGGTGGCAGAAACCCCCCTGGATCACTACTTTTAGCACCCTTTGATATGCGGAGCGAGGTATGTGGTTCATTGTAATGTACTTTTTCATATTAATTAATTTAATATGTTCATGTAAATGGAAATGAGATTCATTTTGTGATGGCTGTTGCCTGCTATGCTGTTGTCAATCTGATGCTAGCTTTCTAGCATTTGTGCATTTGTCAAAGGATCATTTTGCATCTAGCTAAACTGCCTTTGTTATTTTCCTTTTAAGTTTTCACGGTGTTGATGCTATGCACAGTCATCGGAATAAAAGTACACCCATATGGAAACACTCCCAAGCCTGTTTATTCCAAGTTGAAGGGTTGCTACAGTGAAAACTCGACGCTCGATGTGGAGTGAAACTCAACTCGACGTTCGAAGGACTGCCACCCACCATTCTATGGACAAGACTGCCACCTTCTGTTCAAACGCCGTCACGTCAACCGGTATCCAGGCAAGATCGGTCTATTTCGTTTGCTGATTGCTGCATAAAATCACAGGGACTCTTTGACTGCGAACAGTGATGTTTATTTAATGGACTGAAGTCACCTTTATAGACCATATACTGTAAATGTTTGATGCTCTGAATTAATCATACATTTGAAAGGTGAATTTAAAGATACAGAAGGGTAATTTAATTTAAAAAAAAAAAAAAAAAAAAAAATAAAAAAGGGAGAACTATTGAACTAACTGAACCTGTTAAAAGTTTAATTCATTCATGGGTAAATCTTTATGATAGCATTCATTGCTAAGCTGTTCGTGTGTTAGCCTTCACATTTTGTTGATGATAATCGTCCAGTGCATGTTTGATCTTAATTATTGGTTGAGTTATTAAGCTATATTTCAGTAATTAAAACTATAATTCAGTAGTTCAATATAACCAAACAGCATCACAACTTCAACAAGATGTCACTTAATGAAGAAGAAGTAGCTTCTTCTTCATTAAGTGAATACAAGAAAGAATTCATGAGAGCTTATGGCTCCTGGAAAGAGGTGGCAGGAAAGGTTAGGACCACACTAAAATCATTCTGTTCTCAAGATGAACTAAATAAAATGAGAGAAGAAATCCAAATTCGACACAGTGCAGTAAGTGAATGTTATGAGCCCATTCAACGCAACCACAATGCCACCCCGGACATTGTACCGAAAATGGATGCTTGTATAGCACTCACTGTCGAGATCAGCGAAATAATAGAGATGCGGCTACAAACTGTAGATGAGGTCTTCAATCCAGAACTTGAGAAACTACGAGTGAGGATGGCACTTAAGAAGGATGAGTATGGATCCGTCTTCGGACACACAAAAACAGATACTGTACTCTCTCCCGCAGAAAATTCTATCCACTCACAGGGCTTAAGCAAACATGTAGATGCGGGAGCAGAACTCGCAGCTCAACAAGAGAAGGTTAAAGCAGTATACCAAATACAAGCTCAAGAAGAAGTTCTTAGCAAGTTAGATGAAGAGAAGCAGCTGGTTCTTAAAAGGTTGGAAGAAGAAAAGCAAGTAGCTCTTAAAAGAATAGAGACAAACATGCGTCAGGAGAAAAAGAGACTACAGCAAATTCAAGCAGAGTCAGAAGTAAGAATAGCAGAGGCTAGAGTAAACGCATACGAGAGCCTTGAACATGACTCCAGAGACTGGCCAAAGGAGACAGATCTCACAGTTGGATTCAAAAGCCAGCTTAATCCAAAGGCCATCGCATACCAGCCTCCTCAAGCACACGCTAATGTGCTAGCATCTCCTGAGAAAGATGACCTTACCCGAGCACTCATTAACTCACTCAGTATGAATCGCCTGCCTGCTCCTGAGCCACCCAAGTTCTCTGGCGAAGCCCTAAAGTATGTAGACTGGAAGATGTCCTTCATGGCCCTCATAGACCACCAGCCTCTCCCAGCTCATGAAAAAATGTTCTATTTAAAAAAACTATCTGAGTGGAGAAGCACGTAAGGCTGTAGAGGGATTCTTCTTTAGAAACTCAGAAGAAGCATATCAGGGGGCCTTAAGGGTCATGGAAGAAAGGTACGGAAACCACTTCATTGTGCAGAAGGCTTTTAGAGACAAGCTCATGAAATGGCCCAAGGTTGGTCCCAGTGATCCTGCTGCACTTCGAGAGTTTGCTGACTTCCTGCAAGGATGCGTTGAAGCGATGCCTCATGTGAAAGGATTATCCATCTTGGACGACTGTGAAGAGAACCACAAATTGCTGAAGAAATTACCAGACTGGATTACACGAAGATGGAGCAGAGTCGTCACGGAAAGGCTGGATGAATCCGGTGATTACCCGAGCTTTTCCTGTTTCACAAGGTTCATCCAGAAGGAGGCTCGGATAGCCTGTAACCCTGTCGCCTCTCCACTTCTGATCAAGGCCACAGATGACAGGCAGCCCAAGAGAGCTAGAGCACTTCACACAAACATTAAAGGGAGCTATCCCACGGAAAAGGTTGAGAAAGTGTTCAGCACCAAGTCAAGGCCACCTTGTCCTATCTGCAAAGATGAGATGCACGGCATCGTAAAGTGCCCTACCTTTGCAGCAAAATCTCTGGAAGATAAGAAGACTTTCATACGGGAAAACAATTTGTGCTACGGATGTTTGAAAAAGGGACATAACAGTAAGGATTGCAAAACACGACACTCTTGTGGCATATGCAGCAGACGTCACCCCACCTGTCTACATGAAGAGAGAGAGAACCGATCTGTGGAAGCAAAGGAGAAACAGTACATTTCCACAGATAAAGGCACTAGTCAGGAGGAGATCAAGGTGACGTCCCATGCAGTGACGCAGCGCATCTTTGCCACATCAAGCATCGTCCCTGTGTTCATGTCATCTGCAAATGAACCACAAAAAGAAGTTATAACGTATGCTCTTCTGGATACGCAGAGTGATTCGACATTCGTCTTGGAAGACCTACTAGAAGAACTGAACGTGGAGACTAAACCAGTACAGCTCAAACTGAGCACCATGACAGCTGTTGACACACCCATCGCAAGTAAAAGTGTGCACGGTCTACAAGTTCGAGGATTACAGTCAGGAAAACAGATTCAGCTACGCCAAGCCTACACTCGTGGCTTCATTCCGGTCGACAAGTCCTACATCCCAACTTCCGAAACAGCGCTGCTGTGGCCTCATCTAAAGCATTTAGCAAACAAACTCCCGCTGTTGAAGGACTGTGAGGTAGGACTGTTAATTGGAAGTGATTGCCCTTTGGCGTTAGCCCCCCAGGAAGTCGTCATAGGAGGCGAAAACGATCCATTTGCTCAGAGAACGGAACTCGGCTGGAGCATCATAGGCTCATCCAATCCACATCTGGATCGCCAGGGAAACCAGAGGTTCGTCCATCGAGTGACAGTGAAGGAAATACCAGCGCCATCAACCACTGACCTGCTGAAGGTCTTGGAATCAGACTTCAATGAAGGGAAGTATGCAGATAAAGACAAGTATGTGTCACAAGACGACGTTCGCTTCATTCAGCTCCTGAGTAACAACATAACTCAAAGGAAAGATGGACACTATGAAATGCCCCTCCCTTTCAAGAGCACAGAGCCTCCTCTGCTACCAGACAATAAGAAGCTTGCAACAGTTCGACTGCAGCATCTAAAGAAAAGATTGAAAAATAACGAGCGATATAAAGAACAGTACAAGGCCTTCATGAAAGATATGATAAAGAAAGGCGACGCAGAGCCAGCCTCTCCTGCAACAGGACAGAAGATTACGTGGTACATACCACACCATGGGGTGTTCCACCCCAAGAAGCCAGAGAAGCTAAGGGTCGTCTTTGATTGTTCAGCGAAGTTCCGTGGTGTCTCACTAAATGATACACTGCTAACAGGTCCTGACCTGATCAACTCTCTCCTTGGAGTGCTCTGTCGTTTCAGGAAAGAGGCTGTAGCCATCATATGCGACATAGAGAAAATGTTCCATCAGTTTTACGTTTCTCCCAAACTACGGAACTACTTACGGTTTCTCTGGTGGGAGGATGGAGACCTCGAAGCAGAGCCTTATGAGTATCAAATGGCTGTGCACCTATTTGGCGCCGCTTCGTCACCCGGATGTGCCAACTTTGGCCTGAAGTACCTGGCACGCCAACACAGGGAAGAGTATCCATCAGCATCAGCCTTCATTGAAAAGAACTTCTACGTCGATGATGGGCTTATCAGCGTCCCCTCCGTAGAAGAAGCGAAGAAGTTGATCGCTGAAGCAAGAGAGCTGTGCAAGAGAGGAGGTTTGCGTCTACATAAGTTCAATTCAAACGAAAGGTCAGTTCTGGACTCTGTGGACCCAACTGAGAGAGCAGTCACATCTGAACCCCTCAATCTGGACCTAAATGCAGCTCCAGCAGAACGTGCTCTTGGTATCCAGTGGTCCCTTGAACATGACACCTTCAGCTTCAATGTAAATCCACAGACCAGGCCCCCCACACGTCGCGGCATCTTATCTGTCATTGCTTCTTTGTACGATCCAGTCGGATTCGTGGCTCCGTTTATCTTAACTGGAAAGTGCATCCTCCAGGAGCTGTGCCGTCGAGGCATTGGGTGGGATGACCCACTTCCCGAAGACTTAAGTCCACGGTGGGAGAGATGGAAGAGCGACCTACAAAGGCTTAATGAAGTCTCAATACCAAGATGCTACCAACCGCGAGGTTTCTGCAAAACTGTCATGAGGGAACTACACCACTTCTCGGATGCCAGCAATATAGGATATGGCTCGTGTTCCTATCTGAGGAGCAAGAATGAAGTTGGTGAAGTTCACTGCAGCCTTGTGATGGCAAAAGCTAGAGTTGCGCCTACAAAACTCACAAGCATTCCAAGATTGGAACTTTCAGCAGCAGTGGTCGCTGCAAGATCAAGTGTCATGCTGAGAAATGAGCTTGAAATGCCAATCAATGCAGAATTTTTCTGGACTGACTCGCAAGTTGTCCTGGCTTATATTAACAATGAAGCCAGAAGGTTCCATGTCTTCGTTGCCAATCGTGTGCAAATGATCAGAGAACACACCAGCCCCAGCCAGTGGCATTACATAGACACAACAGAAAACCCTGCTGACCATGCATCAAGGGGTCTCAATGCAGTAGACATCTCCACAACAAACTGGCTACCAGGACCCAAATTCCTGTGGGAACAAGAAATACATCCAGAGTCTCAGCTCACTCCTGAGTTGCTTGTTGGTGATCCTGAGGTCAGGTCAATGCAGGCGTTTACAACTAAAGTAGAACCTTCCAAGTCTGACTTTCTTAGCCGTCTGAATCGATTCTCCTCCTGGTCAAAACTCCTGAAAGTCATTGCAAGAATCAAGAGGCTGAATTCAAAGCAAACCCGTCCTGGCAAACCTGTAAGTGTGGAAGAGTGCGAGAGAGCTGCCGAATCAGTAATGAGGCTTGTACAAGAAGAAGCATTCTCCCAAGAGATGAAGATACTTCAAAAGGGAAAGGGTCTTCAAAATTCCAGCCCTCTGTTTCGCTTGGATCCCGTCTTAGAAGGCGGAGCACTTCGTGTCGGTGGGAGACTAGGTCAGTCATCCTTAAGCCTTGAAGTCAAACACCCTTTGATTCTACCCAAAGGAGGACATATTACCAAGCTGATCTTGACTTACTGCCACGAGAGGATCTGTCACCAAGGACGTAATCAAACTCTAACAGAACTTCGAGCCAATGGGTTTTGGGTCATCGGTGGAAGTAAGTCAGTTGCTAAGCTGATACACAGATGTGTGAAATGCAGAAGACTCAGACGGCCTGTAGAAGAACAACGCATGGCAGAGCTTCCTAAGGAGCGGGTAGATGTCTCTGCTCCCTTCACATACTGTGGCATCGATTGCTTCGGCCCATTCATCACTAAGAAAGCCCGCAAGGAGCAAAAGCGCTATGGCTTAATCTTCACTTGCCTTGCCTCTCGATCTGTTCACATTGAGATGCTTGAGGACTTATCCACAGATGCATTTATCAATGCCTTAAGATGCTTCATCAGTCTTAGAGGAGCCGTTCGTCAACTCCATTGCGATCATGGAACTAATTTTGTGGGAGCTAAAATGAATTCAAAGAAGCACTGAAGCAATGTGACACCAAAACTATCGAGAGCTTCCTCGCAGAAAGGCAATGTGAGTTCATCTTCAATGCTCCCTCAGCAAGTCACGCTGGCGGCGTCTGGGAGCGCCAGATTCGGACTGTCCGTAATGTCCTAAATGTCACACTCTGTCAATACTCAGGCAGACTCGACGACTCTTCCCTTCAAACTCTGTTTTATGAAGCAATGGCCATTGTGAACAGCCGTCCATTAACCGTAAACGGGGTAAATGATCCTACCTCGCTCGAGCCATTAACTCCAAACCATCTCATACTGATGAAGTCCAAGATTGCCCTTCCACCGCCTGGCAAATTTGAAAAGGAGGATGTCTATGCAGCTAAAAGGTGGCGAAGAGTCCAGTACCTCGTCGAACAGTTCTGGAGCCGGTGGAAAAGAGAATATCTCATGAACATCTCCACACGCCAAAAGTGGCATACGACTCGACGCAACCTTAAGGTAGATGACTTAGTCATTATAAAGGAAGATACCCCTAGAAATCAGTGGCACCTGGGACGAGTGGTTGAAGCCACAAAGGAGAGTGATGGACTAGTGCGTCGTGTCAAGGTGTTAGTAGGAGAAAGGACGTCAGTGAAACAAGATCGCTCTACCAAACCTTTGATTATAGAAAGGCCCATTCAGAAACTAGTTCTCCTCCTCGAGAGTGATTGATCAGTCTTACTGTCTACACCTTTATCCCCTTATGACATAGGTTACTCTCAGTTATTAAGTAGTACTCACCTGCACATATCTAGAAACACTGATACAGACTTAGTACTCAAGTATGAGCCATTTCAGCCAGGTTGATCCTTGTCTTCACTCTTCATAACATGAGTGGTGGGAGTGTAGTTGACCACTAGCAGTGTTTTATTATGATTATCCAGTTTTTTATATTTTTATTTTATGTGACTTTTATTTTGACATGCTATCTGCAGGGGGGACTATTTTTTTCTCTGTGTTCATCCGCTCACGCGCTCTCTCATGAAGGGGGTAAACGCTGGAAGGCACGATATGAGACAATGCATGTCTGAGGTCGGAAAATATTACTGTAACCTTAAACTAAAATGTTAAGTGTTATTCATCTGTACTTATTTGTTTGGCAGTAAAAGTAATTCACGAAATTTGTCCAAGTTAAGTTAATGGTGGCATAAACCCCCCTGGATCACTACTTTTAGCACCCTTTGATATGCGGAGCGAGGTATGTGGTTCATTGTAATGTACTTTTTCATATTAATTAATTTAATATGTTCATGTAAATGGAAATGAGATTCATTTTGTGATGGCTGTTGCCTGCTATGCTGTTGTCAATCTGATGCTAGCTTTCTAGCATTTGTGCATTTGTCAAAGGATCATTTTGCATCTAGCTAAACTGCCTTTGTTATTTTCCTTTTAAGTTTTCACGGTGTTGATGCTATGCACAGTCATCGGAATAAAAGTACACCCGTATGGAAACACTCCCAAGCCTGTTTATTCCAAGTTGAAGGGTTGCTACAGTGTGCCTTTAACACAATTTTTGTTAAAACAAATTTACAGACATGTTTTTCAGATGTGAAGATATAAACTAAAAACATCTCAAATATATAATTCATTTAATTTTTATTTAAAATTAATTGAATTATAAGGATAATTTGTAAAAAAAAAAAATATATATATATATATATAGAAAGACTGAAAACAAGCGTGTAAACATAGAGCCGCAGTAGATCGCGTTTGAAAAACAATTAAAACTTAATAGTAGACAAATGCTATATAAAGAGAACGTAATGGAGGTACGCAGCAAGCTAACAGGCTTGATTAAAAAGACAGGAAAATGATGCATTAGTGCAGCCTTTCTCAAACTTTTTTCAGTCGGGGCACCTTTCAAAAGTGCATAAAATCTCAAGGCACCCCAGTGTAAAATATAAATTAAAAACACTGCATAACCCAAATGTAAATGCAAATGTCCTGTTTATTTAGACAGAACAGTAATGAACAGAGCATAATACGAACTGTAAATAACAATAACAATAATAACAACTTTACAGGGCTATCACTTTTGTGAAAAAATCCTGATCGATTTTTGAGACATAAACGTTCATTGAATCGATTGTAAAATCGATTTTCCATGTCTAAAGACGTTTCCATTTTCAGCGCCAAATATAGGCAAATCCACGGACAACTAACAGGCATTAGCACGAGCGTAAAGAGTGCGCTTGAGACGCGCACAAGTCAGCAATATTTCTGATGATTTATTGGCATGAAGTTTCGTGCACAATGACAAACAGGAGTGCAAGATTCTCGAAAAACAATAAGCAGAGTGGACTGCCATAACATCAATGAAAAACATTACTGCAGGCTTCAACATGGCTGTGTTTACGATTAGAAATGTCAAACAAATTTCGCCTACGTAGGCGATTGTAGGCCGGATCTGTATCTGTATGCATGGGACTGTCTGAATATCGGCAGAATTCACATTTTTGTTGTAAAAAGAGACACGTTATGCAGAAGTATAGTATAGTTTGTATGTGTGTTTGTCAGAGCCTGCAGTTGCTGTGTGACGCGCGTTCGCGCGGTCGGTGTTGTTGCTAATGGGTTGCGTCACTTGCGTCAAGTTGTGTGTGTGTCTTGCTTCGGTCTTGTGAGACGGATTTTTATGGTTAATTTTATATATATATATATTTATCTAAAATGAATTTACAATTTTATTAATACGTTCATATGTTTAAAAAGAAGAATGTATTTATGTAAATTCAAATATATATATATATATATATATATATATATATATATATATATTTTTAGCCTACGTAATTTTTTGGCGGCACCCCTGACAAAGTCAGGGGGCACCCCAGTGTGCCGCGGCACCCACTTTGAGAAAGGCTGCATTAGTGCACAAACATTCGCTGAAAACCACTGAGTACAGTGACTAAAAAACAATAATTTACTGCTGCTGTTATTAACTGCCTTTATATTTAGTGCTTCGCTTTGTAAAGACCGTTTTAATTTAATATTTCTGCGGTAGCACTATTTTAATCCATCACTTATGTTGTGAGCGAACTGATTGCGCAACCTGATGCTCGAGACGCAAAATACAGACATCCCAAGTCTCCCGGAAGTTCTGGAAGTCACCCGCATATTGATAGCGGCTCGCAAATTAGTTCAAACTCCCGGGATTTGAGCGCGCAAGCAAGAGCGCGCATGCGAGACAGAAGAGACTGTGCTCCAAACCGTTGTAGCGCGAGCGCGCGGCAGAGCAACGGAGGAAGAGAGACCTTGCGTGTGTGCCTCATGAAGCGCGTGTAAGACAGAGAGCATCCTGATTGGCCTGTTTCAACCAATCACCAGTAAACGCTCCCCGTGACGTAAGTAGACCAACTAATCGATAATGACATTCGTTGACAACGATTTTCATAATCGATTATTATCGATTTTATCGATTAGTTGTTGCAGCACTAGTTGCCAGCAACATCAGAGCACAGATCCTCACAGGTGCGAACATCGATTTATCTTCTTTACTCCCTCCCTCTGCCTCAAATAAACTGTGGCGATTTTGCAGTCACCCTCAAAAATCCAGTTCATAATTCATCCCGCATGTGGACGACGGGCATGCAGATGAGCTTCCCTGAGACGGTTTCTGACAGGTTATGCAAACCTAGTGCTGCCACTAACGACTAATTTTCTAGCGACTCATTTTTCGATTAGTCGACTAATCTAAACGACTAATAAAAAAAATAAAAAAAATGTCATTTCGTTGTGTCCATTTTATTTTGAACTCAACTGAAGGGCCAAAATATAAAATGTCACCTGTTGAAAAACATTATGTATTAACAATCTAAGCATAAGTAGGCTTATCTGAATTTCCATTAGGCTATACCATATTAGTCAGAGTCCTAATCTAATCCTCTATTAACAAACATGTATGTATTCATTACTTAAATTAGCTCTTTGTTCTGCCTTAAATTAATACATTATTAGCTTACTGTACATTATGTACATTTCTGAAATGCAACTGATAACATCACTCTGAATTGTAATGTAGATGCATGCATTTTCTGTAAAGCTGCATTGAAACATGTATTGTGAAAAGCGCTTTACAAATAAATTGGAATTGAAAGAGTCTGGACTAGCCTACTACACTTAGTTCTGACTAATAATGAATCGAGCTGAAAGCAGGCAGGCACACAGATAAGCAGCTCGCGTTTACACTTGTGTGCATGGCGGGCCCGTGCCGGTTCGCGTTAATGTGAAAGCAACACGGACTCGGCTGCGCACTTGTTCAGAAAGTAAAGTGACCTGTGCATCCTTTTTAGCTATGCTGTCAAACGATTAAAATATTTAATCACGATTAATTGCATTAATGTTATAGTTAACTCGCGATTAATCGCACATTTTTATCTATTCTAAATGTCTCTTGATTTCATTATTTATTTTTCTCATTTTAATGCTCTTATCAAAATGGAAAAGTGGATCGGCTTGCTTTGTTGTTTTCAATAAAAAAAACATTTGCACATTGACAATACTGTTCAATTTCACACTAACATTCTCACTTGGAGCAAATAATCTCTCACACAATGTAACACTGTCCATCAATAAAAGGGTGAAAGAAATACTGACGAGGTCCTGATATTGACGAGGGGGCGGAGAATTCGCATCAGCTGTGTGTGTGTGTCTGTGTGTGCTTGGTCGTCATCAAGTGGTCTTTCAGACTGGACGTGCTGCGATGATGATAGCTCAGTTCACAGTGACAAAACACAGATCACTTTGGTCTTGTCAATGGAACCATTTGGCAACTTTTTAAAAGTAAACTTTCCATTCAGAATCTTTTTGGCATCCATTTCGGCTTCTCGCGCTCGTCATTCACTCAAAACGTAACGCTAACCAACTATTTGGCCGTCTCGCAAGCCCAAACAAGTGTGTGCGGCGTGCCTGTTGTTTTGTTTCCGGTCTAGCTAGATCCGCTTGCGCTTTGGTCGACGAAGCAACAAAACGTCCTCGTGCGGCGCAAGCCATTGAAATGAATCAATTGAAACCGCGCATGCCGCGTCCTGTTGCAAAAGCACGTGAAAAAAAACGACAGTTTGCTAGGCCAAAAAGACCGCTAATCGCACGATAAAAAAATTAACGCCGTTAAAATGGGTTTGCGTTAACGCCGTTAAATAAAACGCATGTAAGGGATAATAGTGTTGATGATTTACCTTGGATACGAGCGAGAGCAGTGGCGGTTCTAGAGGGGGGGCCAGGGGGGCCCGTGCCCCTGTGACAAAAAGCTTGGCCCCCCTTGTGCCCCCCCTAAATGTGGAGTTTGAAATAATTTTTACAAAACTGTTTTTTGCTATCGTTGTATGCGTATTTTTTTTATTTTTCTATCTTTGTGGATTTGCATTTTCACGTGACAATTCGCATCACATTCGCGGGAATCGCGGCAGAATAACGCCTGTCTCCTGCACGCTAGAGAGGAGAGAAGAAGAAAGTTGGTAAATGTCAGTTCAATTGTAAGTTCATTCTTTATGTGCGTATGGGGTGTGCGATGTGTATTGTCTATTATGATATTGTAATCATTGTTTTAACTATGTACGAGGCACTGTGAGCTGACATAGCATTTGTCTATCGTCATTTCACTGCTGTGTGCAGTTCATAGGTAGGCTATATGTCCCCAAATTAGTTTTTGTCTTATATTTATATCATATTATGTTCTTATATTAGAATATCACATCAGCAAGAGTGCCGTTTTCCCGTGCACAATTGCAACTGTGATATTTATGTTATACAAAAGTTAAATTAACAATAAGTTAACATTGAGTTACTTTTTAGACACAATATTGGCAATATTGTTTGTTATCCCTTTATTTCGCCGACTATAATTTCAAAATGAAACAGTAGCAGAGTCTCAATGCAACACAGCAATGATTTATTGACTGAAATCCGCATTTTGAACGAATCACTTGCTTCTTTCCCGAATAAATCAGCCGTTTGAACAAATCGTTTGAATGAATGAATCCCTCTTACAGGGACTTGCCGCCGCCTACTGGCGGTTTTAGTTTCATATTTAAAGTATCCTTTAATTAAAACGTTAAAATTAGAAATAATTTCATTTTTAAATATTGATTTAAAAAAAATTTCATAGCTTTATTTATGCAATTGTAAATGGAGTGTAAATATATTAATGCCACTTCTGTGTCACCTCTGCACTGCAAAGATGGATTTTGATTGAATTAATTAATTTGACTGGTAACAGTGGAACTGTATAATTATTGCATAATTAAGTATTATTGTATAAATAAGTATAATTACTGTATAATTTGAATGTTAGTATTTGACATAAAAGGTGATGCATAACTCTAAATAAGTTTAGAAAAAAATGTCCATATATAGGTGAAAATGCCCCTGGAAATCAATTTAAGGTGGCAAATATTGCCTCTTAATTAAAAAATGTATTTCTGTCACTGCTGTGAACTGACCACTGCATAGAATATGAAAAATATTAATATCTTCGTGAGTCAGCTGTCAACAACAGGCCTAAACCAGCCATGGCACCAGCACAAAAACACAATCAGTAAAATATTAACTAATTATTAACAAAATGTTGAAAATATTTAAATTTATTTTTGTCAATTATGCACACCCCTAATGTACGGTATTAATTTTGATTTCTTTAGGTTTTAAAAAGCCTTAAATTTGACTTTAAAAAGTGTGCAGGAACCCTGTAAACGGTTAGACATATCAAGTCAGTTATTTTCAGTAAATGAATTAATAAGCTTCTTGGTCCCCATTGCTTTTGCTCTATAGTTCTCAAAATGAAGAGAAAGAAGGACATCATGTCTATTACAGTTACTGTGACTAATACTGAATATGTAATGCAAATGTAAAAATATAATGGAAATGCAAATACATTGTTGAATGATTATAAACACGGTATTTTGCCTGTTAATGCCTGCAGCAGTGCAGAAAATGATATGACAACAATAAGGTCTAAATGTAACTGGCCCCTCTAACAGTACAACTGGCCCCAGCTTGGCCCCCCCAGTTGAAATGGGCTAGAACCGCCACTGAGCGAGAGTGAGCCTGCAGTGTATTGACCCCCGTTCTGTTTTCTATCATGCGTCTTGCATGTTTGCAATGGCGTAAGATGCACGCAAACGCCCCAGGGTTCGGTAGGTTTGAACAAGCTATACATGCTTTTATTTCTTCTTGTTTAGACTACTGTAATGCACTTTATATCGGTATAAATCACAACGCACTTTCACGCTTACAGTTAGTCCAAAATTCTGCAGCACGTCCTTTAACAGGAACCAAAAAGCGTGATCATATAACTCCAATTCTTGCCTCATTGCAATGGCTTCCTGTTCGTTTTAGGATTGATTTTAAGATTTTATTGTTTGTTTTTAAAGCTGTGAATGAACTGGACCTAACATATATTTCGGACCTCATCCAAATTTATACGCCAGCGCGGTCACTGAGGTCAGAGGGCCAGCTCCAGCTTGCTGTCCCCAAGTCAAGACTTAAAGGATAATTCCTGTATTTAACACTTTGAGTCTATTTTTTAGTTTGTTTTGGATGAACTAGAGTGGTGGACTTAGAAATTTTGACGATGGGTCCTGTCTCGACTTAATTAATATTTTAGAATCGCCTCTGAGCGCTTCAGAGTGGATGTCTATGGGCATGCTCAAACATGTCCTTAAAACAACCCTTAACGTTCGTTTTCAAAACTGTGCAACTCACCGAGTGGTTAGTGGTGTTCGTTGATGATTAAAAACAAATATATCGGCTCAATGTATGCTTTCAATCCGTGTTATTTGCTATATTGGAACTATTTTTTCAGATACCTCACAACCGCGTATAAACTTCCGCTCGATATTTGAGTCTGAAGCGTTAGCACACCCCCGACCACTTGATGGCGACAACCACTTTGCCGCAGTTGCTCAGCTCACGCTAGCCTCCTGAGAGACGGAGAACCGAGCGAAAAGACTACAACCAAATGTAAACAGACCCCTTTCCGTTTCCGGTAGCGCAGTAATATCAACGAGCACTGAGTCCTCCAGTAGACATCAATGCGATTTAAAAAATGGCAAATAAAACTCGACAGAAACTGTATTTCGCTACGCTACTTGTTTTGGAACATCAACGAACACCACTAACCACTCGGTGAGTTGCACAGTTTTGAAAACGAATGTTAAGGGTTGTTTTAAGGACATGTTTGAGCATGCCCATAGACATCCACTCTGAAGCGCTCAGAGGCGATTCTAAAATATTAAAAAAGTCGAGACAGGACCCATCGTCAAAATTTCTAAGTCCACCACTCTAGTTCATCCAAAACAAACTAGAAAATAGACTCAAAGTGTTAAATACCGGAATTATCCTTTAAAACTCGGGGGGACAGGGCCTTTTCTGTGGTTGGACCTAAACTCTGGAACGCTCTGCCCCTCCAAGTCCGAACAGCTCCTACAGTGTTTTAAGTCTTGTCTAAAGACACATTTTTTTTCTTTGGCTTTTAACTCTGTGAGTTGTGTGGTCCTCTGATGTCTTTGATTGTTTTACTTTTTATTCATTTTATCTTTTTATCTTTTTAAACCTGATGTTCTTATTTTATTTTAATAATTGTTTTGTATGTTTTGAGTCTTCTGTGCAGCACTTTTGTAACTTTGTGTTTGTAAAATGTGCTATAGAAATAAAGTGGATTGGATTGGTAGAATTAAGTTGGGTGTGAAACCAGACCAACGCTGCGTGGCCGCCGGGAACAATTGCGCTCTGTATCGATATATATAGTTCAAATATGCGCTGTGATCCTTGCTCCAAGCAAGCTGCTGACCCGGAGCTCTCTGCACGTGAAACTGCGCGCTGCAGAAGTCCCAGTCCCAGTCCCAGCCCCAACCCGAAACGGTGTTTCTGTTACATTCATTCTGCCGTGGCGGGCCGCCACACCAAAAATCATCCCGCCACAGCTGCAGCTTCTCAGTGAAGTCCGATATTGTGCACACTATTGTGTTATTGTTAAAGGGATACTCCACTTTTTTTGGAAATAGGCTCATTTTACAACTCCCCCAGAGTTAAACTGTTGAGTTTTACCGTTTTTGAATCCATTCAGCCGATGTCCGGTTCTGGCGGTACCACTTTTAGCATAGCTTAGCATACATCATTGAAGTGGACAAGACCATTAGCAGTTCTCAAACAAAAATCACCAAAGGGTTTCGATATTTTTCCTATTTAAAACTTGACTCTTCTGTAGTTACATCGTGCACTAAGACCGACGGAAAATGTAAAGTTGCGATTTTATAGGCTGATATGGCTAGGAACTATACTCTCATTCCTGCGTAATAATCAAGAAACTTCACTGCCGTACCATGAGTGCAGCAGGCGTAATGCTGCACTCATGGTACGGCAGTGAAGTTTCTTGGAACGCAGGAATGAGAGTATAGTTCCTAGCCATATCAGCCTAGAAAATCGCAACTTTACATTTTCCGTCGGTCTTAGTGCACGATGTAACTACAGAAGAGTCAAGTTTTAAATAGGAAAAATATCGAAACCCTTTGGTGATTTTTGTTTGAGAACTGCTAATGGTCTTGTCCACTTCAATGATGTATGCTAAGCTATGCTAAAAGTGGTACCGCCAGAACCGGACATCGGCTGAATGGATTCAAAAACGGTAAAACTCAACAGTTTAACTCTGGGGGAGTTGTAAAATGAGCCTATTTCCAAAAAAAGTGGAGTATCCCTTTAAGCCCCACTAAAGGCAGAAAAAATATTGTAAAGCACCATAAAGTTTTCTTGCACTATATACTTCTAAAGTCATTCGATTGCATAATGTGAGGTAAAAATTAATATTTAAGTCGTTAAGTTAAAGTTAATGGAAACTCATCTCTCCTCAGTCATTCTCCATTCAGCAAGCTCTCTTCAAGATCAATGTTCCCACTATTATACTTTTTTTTGTAGATAAATGTCTATGGTTTGCATAAAATGACTTTATCTTGCTGGAGTTTACTGCGCTTTCTAAATCATATTCCTTTCTCCCGGGTGTCTGTTAGATTACAGCACTGGAGTAGAGAGCACTATTAATTGTTCTTCATGCACACTGTAACTGAAATTTAAAACTGTTAAAAGAAAAGGCTCAATAAACTGTTGCATAGATGTAATATACTAAGTATCAAATATCTCTTCGCTTTGTGCTTAAACTTTTAAATGTGAAGTGCTGCACGCTGTGACTTCGCGTTGCTTCAAGTGCAACATTTTGAATCCAAAGCAAAATAGACGCGCGTAAAAAGCGTTTGAAGCGAAATTGACTTGGGTCCACCAGACTCTCCGGAGGCGTTGCCAGTTTGGCGAGTTTCACCACTCGCTCCAGGAGCTGCGCCTGGATGATGGCTGCTTTCAGCGGTACCTTCCGCCTGTCCCGCGGCCAGTTTGATGACCTGTTGTCCCACATTGGAGCGAGGATCACCCTCGCCCTCACCCACCTAATCTATCATTTATTTTGTTTTGATGATAAATATTACAAAATAATTTATTGAGGCCAAACATATAAAATAATTTATCGAGGCCAAACATATAAAATAACATTATAAACTGAAAAGCGGGCCTGCCCCTGT
Organism: Rhinichthys osculus; assembly: GCA_029959095.1. NCBI lineage: Eukaryota > Metazoa > Chordata > Actinopteri > Cypriniformes > Leuciscidae > Rhinichthys > Rhinichthys osculus. Next base: position 28,956,889 of record JARWKJ010000009.1, on the reverse strand, counting down.
TTATCACGTCACTTCACCACGTGACCGCAGCAAGCAGTCTCCTGATTGGTTAATACGGCGCGAACTGACGCCAAAGTTCAGATTTTTCAACTTTGGCGTCAGACGTGAATTTGCGTCAAACGCGTGAATGCACCAAATAAAATCATTCGCGCCGGACACTCAATTCGCTTCATTCGCGCGAACTGGACTCACGAATGAGGTGAATTCGCGTCTACTGCGCCGCGCTAAACACCTCATTCCTCTAGACGCGTGTAAACGCATCTTTACATTCACTTAACATTGAAATCACTCGTGCCAGATGCTCTATTTGCGTTTGGTGTGAACGCACCGTATCACCAGCTGGCAGGGCTCTCTGTATGTTTACAGTATTAAGTGAGTTTTTTTTTCTTGAGAAAAATTAACATACCTACTGTACCTAATATTTATCAAAATAAATCGATATGGAATCAAGATCGTAATCAAATCACAAGAATTTAATTGAATTGAAATCGTGAAATTTGTCAAGCAATAATAAAAACAGTAGCCTACCAGTCATTTTACCATGTAAACATTTTAACATGTTGTCACTAAATTTAATACAATTCTGTTTAGTTACCAAATGTTTTGACAATCACATTACACTTGTGATGCAAGTTTTTTTTTTTTTTTTTTTTTTACATCTGTTGTTAATTTTAACCTCTAATATTATAGTGTACCAACTGAGATGGTTCCCTGTATATTGCAACATTATTTGGGAGAGTTTTCTTTTCCTTAAGAAAAATCAAACTATAGGTATCGGCATTGGCCGATATCATTCTGAATAATCGCCTGAGAAATTTAGTATCGGTGCTTCTCTAAAATATCTTACTGACCCCAAACTTTTGAATGGTAGTATATATTTTAATCAATGTATTGAGTCATGCATATCTGAGGACAGGTGATGTAATTTAATTTTGATATAAATTTTTTTTTTTTTTTTTTTTTGAAGAATATTTTTACGAGAATCTCTGATTAATTTAAAAGTGGAATTGTTGTTATCTAAAAAACGAATGGCAATTTGTTGAACTTCTAGGTCTCAAGAGAATTGATTAGATCATGAAAAGTTGTTGAAGCAGGAGCTCAAAGGTTGGGCTGGTTCTCTCTGGCACATATGATAATGTCAACAGATTTCTGTCTCACATGTATATTACACCTTTTTCGGAAGGAAGAGGTTGATGTCACCCGAAAAGTACAGTCATTTCAGAGACGGAGCAAGTCTTTTGATTTTAATGAAAAATAAAAAAAATAAATAAAAAAAAATCTCACTGAATTACCATGCACTCATGAATAACTCAATGAGATATTCCATCTTTTGTCTTTCACAGAAAAAAGAAAGTCATACAGGTTTGGAGCGACATGAGGGTGAGTAAATGATGACAAAAATGTACTTTTTTGAAAATAAAATATTCCTGTTGCTTCCTTGTATTATGTTGGGGGCCAAAATTTAGTTGTCAGAACTACTGCAATCTAGGATTATTTTGTGACATCTTCTCAATAAGTATCGTAAAAAAAATGTAAATAAAGATTTTGATGTTCGCGGGTCAATTTGCCCCGCAATTTCATTAACTGTATCTGCACATACCCACCAAAACACAATAATTTATGTATTTTTTTAATGTATTTTCTCAACTACCCTCTTTACACTTATGCATCTGGCAGACACTTTTATCCAAAGAAATGTACACTGCGTTGAAGGCGTACATTTTTATCAGTGCAATAATTTTTATTCGCTGGGAACCGAACGCATGATGTTGCTGTTTCTTGCACCACTTCAGGAATGCACAAAAAAAGTAGTTACAAGAATTGAATCCAGTTAGCAACATAAAAGTCATACCCAGAATTCGAACATAACAAAGTTTAAAGGTACCTTCACCTAAACTATCCCTTTAAGAATGTGGAACTGGAAATTTTATGTCCATGATGTGTTTCACAAGTTAATCTATTTGACATTATTTAATAGATGAAGGCAAACATGGTTGTAATGGAACATCATAGGCCGTAATAATAACGGAGAACAAAGCTCTAATTTATGTCTCACCTTATATATCAAAAGTCATTTTTTCATCTACAGATGATCATGGACTTGTACGCTTGTCAACACATTAAGTCATGATAGAAATTGCATGCAGATGCGGGCGCTCAGCAATTAGCCTTTGACTAAACATTATTATTTATCTCATGCACCATCATGCCTTCAGCTATTTATGCACGTTTCATATAATCACATTTCCCTGCATCACAAGTTGAAAATTTGGAGGTTTGAGGAAGTGAAAAAAGATTTTAATCAGACAAAGTTCCACTTAAAAAAAAAAAAAAAAAAAAAACTTGCACATGGAGATGAAAAGGTATAGGTATAGCTGAAAAGCATAGCTGAGTAGATCTCATTGTGCGGTCATCTCGAATCAAAGCCGCCTCGGATATTTTAAATATGCTTCGGTTAACATGAGAAATGCAGAGACTTGCCGAGATTAATACTTGAGAACTATTGAGAATTTCACACTTGAATCAGTTCTGCAAGTCCTGAAAGCTTCCTGAGAGTTTGTATACGGCGTAATTCAATAGTCAGATATGGTGGCAATGTAATGCGCCGCATGAATTCAAATATAACGTTAACTATGCTGTTTTAAACTAAGGTGCTTTATCGTAGGATTAGCCTAGTTTTTGACCTCAACTCTTAATTAAAATGCCTTTCGCAAAGCAGAAGAACTGATAGAGTGGCCTTCACCTAAAACACACCCCAAACCCCATCTGTTGGGTTACGTGACTGTACGAGCATGTGCGCGTGTGTGTATTTACGCGTGGGCAGGAGCAGCTATGAGACAGTGCATGTGGGTGGAGGATGGGAGATAATAGAGCACATGGCTTAAGCTATTAAAGGACTGTTTTACAGCTTAATCGTTTTTTTTGTTCGAGGCTCCATGCAGATCTGTTCTGGGTTATTTCTGCTGCTGCCGTTTCACTCTTTTGGAGGATTTAACCGAGTTTACCCCTCTAATCTGACTCTTTTTGTTAGCGATACTCAGACCTGTTTGCAGCGCCCACTAATGCGCGTGTGTGTTCTCCTTCATTGAGACGGCTCTACTTCATTGCCATGTCCATCACTGTCAGATATGATCGTGTCTTCGCTGAAACAACGGATGTGCTTTGGCACAACTTGAGTTTGTGGGTCCTTGGAGACCTGTAGTCTGTAGCTCTGTGTTAGAGCAGTTGTTTTGCACTAAATGAGAGAGGGTTAGTGTGTGTCAGCTAAATAAAACCACGAGGCACAAAATGTATATTATATCACAGGGCTCTAGAGTGCGACCATTTTGGTCGCACATGCGACCAAAATTTGTAAGGGTGCGACAAGAATTTTTCCTAGGTCGCACCAGTGCACTTAACGTTCTCGCATGATCGCATCCGTTGCCTCTCCACAAACGAGTATTTTGTTCTCCTTGCACGCATGGTTGGATCATATCGTGGTCTAAACCAATCAGAGATAGAGATTGGGCGGGTCTTTGCCTCTGATTGGTTGTGGTTAAGATTTTCCTGTAGGACTAAAATGCTCCGTGCTGTGTGATTAAAATAAATTGCGATCTGTCACCTGAGCACCAGAGAATCAGTTACGGCAATCAGCAGCATCAGCTAAATAAACGCAGGAAAACAGACGACGAAGAAACTTTTAAAAATGTAGGCTACTTGAACTAGGTAAAAAAATATTGATTTCTCGATTTTAATCGATTCTCGTTGATTTTTACGAACCGTTGGGCTATGCTGTTTTCAGTTGATGAATGAATGGAACATTGTAGCGAGCATCCCATCCAATAAATCGCAATAATATTTGTGCTTTGTTACTATTGATATGAAACAAAGTCTCAGATTTCAAATTGGGTCCATTTTCTTATGAAATTCAAAAACATAAATATAATAGTGTATTGACGCTGTGGCGTGAGATCGCTCTGGCTCTGCTCAAGAGAAGCATGATCTCCTCTTCTGCCTTAATAATACCAGTTACAGCGCGAAATAAACATGAACGAGCATCTGAAAGTGTGCTAAAAGATAGAGTACAACTTATCGAAATCCGTATCTTTCACATGGAATCGCTCAATCAGTGTTTCAACCGTGGAAAGACGTCAGTAAAACGCTTGTAAACAATGTCATGTAACGTCACATTTACCTCAGAAAAAACCTATCCAGTGACCATAAACTCGTTAGCTAGCTAGAAAAATTAACTCTAGAGGAGCATTATGCCTAATATATGGACCATATTACATATTCATTATAATTTATGTTTTTCAATATTTACTGCATGTTGTTTGAAAAAAATCTGGCAAGTTTTTATGCAGCCACCATTTAAATGTTTATATTTCATATAACTTTATTATTATTAAAAAATAATAATAGTGTTATTTAGGTGTTTGTGTACAAATCAGGTAATTTTTACCTTCAATATTATAGTAGGCGAATGAAGCATAGTGGGCTCAACTGACTCCCAGTTTACAGCATTAGTCAAGAGATTTGTTTTTCTTGAGAAAATTTGCCATGTATTGTACCTGATATCCAAAATAATCAATATTGAATCGAATTGTGAAATTTGTGTCAATACCCTGCCCTAACTTGAACAATGTAAAAACAGCACTTTAATTTTTTTTTAAAGATTTATATTTTTATATACAGTATAATTGTGCTTCAAAAAAAACAAAAAAAACTACACCTTATTCTTGTTTAAAAGCATTTACATAATATATATGAATATATGGAGCGTGATAAAAAGGTGACCTTGAAATTGTGGCGTTAAAGGCGACGCGAGACGAGGAAAAATTTGAGTGCACCTAAATTTTGTGCTGGTGCACCTAAATAAAAAAGTTAGGCGCACCAGTGCAACCAAGGCAAAAAGTTAGTCTGGAGCCCTGTATCATTAAATATTGCTACTGCTCAAAAGTTGGGTTCAGCAAGGTTTTTTCAACCACGCCCCTTGTGGTGAAAATCAAGTTTTTAATGTTGTTTATGTCTATGTGGTGTTTTTAATATGCTTTAAGACAAACCATGTGCAAATTCATAAATCAACACCATTGCTTAGTATTTTTTTCTTAAACCTGGGGTGAACCAAAGACAGTCTCAAAAACGCGGTTTGAAATCGCTGGTGTTTCTGACGTCACAAACTACCCTGTAACCAATCAGGTCAACATGTGATCGTCAACGAGTGGATCTCTGAGCTGGTGTGAGTGAGAGGAGGCGGGGCTAATGTGCATATTCATAGAACAACGTATACTAAATGATGCAAGGCTTCTAGAGTTGCATTCAAGCTTGAAGGCATGAAGAAATTATTTTCAAGGAAAAAACGTTTAAATGTGTCCTTTTGGTGATCAAAGATGAGTTTTAAGGGATACAATTATTAACTACAGTGGGATTTTAAGTGAATGAATTTCACCAAGCTGCATTTACTTGATCAGAAATATTATAAAATCATAATATTGTTGAAAACGGCTGTGCTGCTTGCGCTTTTGCATTAAAGTAGTTCATTTAAAAATTAATTGTTGTCATTTACTCACTTGTTCACGAAAAGAGATGTTTAACAGAATATTGATGCAAACCATAAAAATACCAAAAAGTAGACTCGTATGGTCTAAATTTAAAGTCCTCTGAAGAAGCTTCGTGTGAGGAAAAACGTTTGTTGTTTATTAAATCTTCTTTTCCACTGCAGCTCCAATATCTCAGTTACATTTACATATATTTGAATATATTGCCATTGTTTATTTAAAATGATATAACCTCATTAGTTTTCATGCGTCTCATAACAAATTGACACTGCAAATTTGAATATGTGCATTGAAAGATTTGAAAGCTACTGTACAGAGAATATTTTTTTAAGACAATGACAACTTAAATTGACGTTGTATTTATGCATTGAATTTAGATTTTCGGTGTTGGGAATATAGCCGAGTCATACAGACCACTTTTATGGTACTTTTATTTAGCTTTTTTTTGTCAGTTTTGCAGTTTGAAAGTGAAGTTCATTTGTTGTGTCTGTTGGAAGAAAGAAAGAAATTCAGGTTTGGTACGTCAGGATTTAAATTTTAGATTGAGTAAACTATCTCTTTAAAGAGGCTTTTTTTTTTTACATATTCAGCTTTCTTTAATGTGTAATGTTGCTGTTTGTGCTTTGTAAGTTTGCAGACCTTTTTCAAGCTCAAAGTCCCTCCAAAATAGTTATTTTCTATATCAGTGCGCACTGTTTCTGAACTCCCTGATACGCCTCGATTGTAGCCTTGAGTTTTCTTCTAGGAACGTTCACGTCACAGTATTCCTCATTTAAATAATTCCTTCCTAAGGCATATACGCAAAAAAGTGGGTGATGCCTGGTTGAGTTGTGTTAGTAGTGTGTTCAAGAGATGCTATTTTTCCCAACCAGATCTAACACGGTTATTGTTAGGGGCATGAAATCTCCGATACACGATTGAAGTGGTTGACCAATCAGAGCACAGTGTGCTTTTCGGAAGGAGGGGCTTCGTAGAGACAGGAACTAGACAGAGCATTATTGAGGCCCTGTTTATACCTGGTATCAAGATTCGTTTTTGTCGATCAGATCAAGTAGACGAGTGAGGCACATACCCGTTTACACCTGGTGTTTTAATCCGTCTCTATTGACCACTTTCGACCACGTCTGTCCTGATTTCTTCAACGGGAGGGTCTGTGGGCGGGTAAATGAAAGGGCTTTTTCAGATCTTTCGATTTAATTGTTGAAATAAGCTCAGGCAATTTACACATAACATGACCAGAGATGACAGAAAAACATACGAGAGCAGCAGCTTTCACGTCATATGAAAACCATCTTTGGCATCACTAATGTAGCCTTAAAGATCGGTGTGTTTGTCTGTACTAGGACATGCACATGCAATTTTTGTACCCTAATGTAGCATGTGTAGCAGCACTGTGTGTATGGGGTTGTTTGATGGAGTTTGGTGTTATTCAAATTAGCATTTTCTAGTTGTGTTCCAAAAGGTCACATGTGGGGTGTTTGTTTGAGTTTGTCTTTTGTGTGTGAGAGAGAGATAGCATCAGTAATAGGCTTACGGTGGTGGAGCGGTAAATAAAAGAACGGGACACACAAGGTTGGCAACGATGCTCATCTTCTCTGACCTCCCGTTTCAATATGGGCCCCATCCCTCGTTTTATTCCTCCCCTCCCTTGCTCTTCTCCACTCATTCACCCTGCTGTCTCTTCATCAACCCTTCATTGTGATATATGGGCACGTGAATGGACAGTAAAGTGCTAAAGTTTGTGGGCCGTGGATCCCACACCACTGCATAAAAAAGAGAGGGAGCGAAAGAGAGGGCTGGTGCTTCCAGAATTGGATGGAGTGGAGGGAACACGTCAGCATTTTCTCTCCCAGTACGTTTCACTCAGCGCGATTGAGTCTTATTATCTGACCCCTCTCCCTCTTCACACTGACCTGATAATATTTTACCACTCACACATTCTCTCTACTCTCTATCTCCCTCCCTCTATCTTTCTGACAACTTCCTCTCTCTTGCGCGTTGTTGCACACACACACACACACACTTTGTTTTATCGTGTATATTACTGTATATTCTATCCCCCAACCCTAAACCTACCTATCACAGAAAACTTTCTGTATTTTTACATTTTCAAAAAGCAAAATTTTATATGATTTGTGAGCTGTTTTCCTCATTGGGACCAAAAAAATTCCCCAAAAGGTCAAACATTACTGGTATTACTATTACTCTTGGTATTATTACTCTACTATTACTCTTTGTGGGGACATTTGTTACTCACAAATAAAAAAAAAAAAAAAAAAATTAACCAGGAACAAACACACACACACACACACACACACACACACACACACACACATATATATGCTCTGCCGTTCTTCCATTTGTAACATCATTATTCTACTCAATCACTGATTATGATTCTGAATAATTACCATAGCAGACCACATGTCAATTTTTATTTGTTTACAACTTGGTAAAAATTGTGTATATTATTTAATCTCTAACAAATATTTGCATAAACTACATATTTATTACTGATTATTATTGTCATCTGTTAAATACACACACACACACACACACACACACACCATACTGTATGCCCATTTTTTGCTTTATTTTAAATCTCTATCATATCACATCAGTATATAATTAGTGATTGTTTTATAGTGAATAACTTTTTTATACTTTTTTTAAAATTTGTTTATTTCTACCAGAAAGACTCATGAGATAGAAACTCCCGATAGATGTGTAAGTACCAATCTTTTATACTGCAAGTATTAGCACATGATTGGTTAGATGTGAAGGCAATAAGTGACGCAACGATTGAGTCTTCCTGACAGAACTTACGCTAAAGCTTTCATATCTAGATAGAATTTAACTTTTATATTCAATCTCTAGTACCATATAGTCACATAAATTACAGTTAATGGTTATTATCATGAATAATTATTATATATAGGCTACAGACAATATGTCTGTTTTTATTGATATTTATGTATAACTATAGATTACATTTTATATTTAATTTACCATATTTTACAATCATTTATTTTTATTTTGAATAAGCAGGCCACATGTCAGTTTTTATTTATTATTTATATAGTCATACATCTACTTTCATATTTAATCTGTTTTATGAATACAGAAATCACACAACTAATGAGTAATGGGCATTGTTTATGTTGCCATTTGACATGAAATAACTGACTTTGAAGTAATTGACATTGACAGCATGTCTTCCATTGCCATATGCATTTCTTGGAATCAGATATAGTCAATTAAATAAAAAACTAAAAACTAGTTTCCACCTAGGGAAGAGGTATTTCCAGTTTAAACGCATCTCACACTAGCAAATGTTACCTTTGGTAAATGAGCCTTAATCTTTAAGACTCATTAAATTTTAATTAAAAATCTATTTCAAACATTTTGAAGCATTTATTCTGCATTGCATTATCAGTGTTGAGGTAAGCGTGTTATGTAATCAGATTATTTTTTGGGAGTCTCAAATAAACAAAACCATTTTGGGATTTTATGTCTTCATACTTGAGTATCTCAAAATGTAATGATCTGCATTACATTTTTGTTTAATTGATCGATTTAATGACAATTTTAATCAAAGATCTCTCCCTTCTCCATGACATAGGCCTACACACAGTGCATGTCTAGCAGTGTGACGTGGAAACAAGCAGCATAACACTGCAGTTTTGGAAGAACAACAGCGTAAACCGACGTATGGTGAGCACAATTCAGAAAAGGTTATGTAGAGCCTTAAAGGGTTCTGTCAGGCTCTTCATATAGAAACTTTTAGGGGTTCCCACTATGGGATCATTTTATGAGATCGTCCCCATTGACTTCCATAGTATTTTGTTTTCATGCTATAGAAGTCAATGGGGACCAACAACCCACATTCTTCAAAATATCTTCTTTTATGATCAACAGAACAAAGAAACTCATACAGGTTTAGAACAACTTGAGGGTGAGTAAATGATGACAGAATTAAAAAAAATTTTGGTGAACTATCTCTTTAACTGCCCTTTCATCAGCTGTCAGAATATCACTGTATTAAATAGCTGATATTCAGAAGCTCATTTGCGGTTTTGGGTTAAACCGAGCCGATTTGTGGATTAGCGCCTCTTCAATCTGGCTACCACAGCTGGTTTCCATTCAACACTCTGTCTGACCCCCCATATCATTGCCAGAGTGTGTTTGTGTGCGAGTGTACGGTGGCGAAAACCAACCCGATCCGGGGTCCAAATCCCTCTTAACCGGAATTAATCATTTTTTCCACCTGCTCAAAACAGTGCCTTGTGGGTCACCAACAACTAAGGGATTAGCGCGACCTTTAACGCTGATGTGACGTTCCTCAACGCGAAGATCCCAGAGATCTGTCCCGAGACTTGTGAGATTACGGCGGACTTGTGTCCTGGCCAGACTTCCACGGCCAGACGGTTGCTTGTAGATGAAGGCGATTTTTGTAATCAGAGATAGGCAGATTGGTGTGTTTTGATGTTGTGCCTGTGTTTTGAGTGTTGCCTTGCGTTTATGTGTGTGTGTGTGTGTGTGTGTACTGTATATGCGAAGTCTGTTAAAGCAGATTTGGCCTAGTAAGAGCAAGATGTGTCAGCATTAGTGACGTACTCAGTTCTTTCAAGTTAATGCACAACTGAGTCATTTCCTCTTTTCCGCTGACCCTCTGTGACATATCCCTTATAAAGTCAGAGACACAGAGCCCTATTGGTTGGGTTGATTAAGCTGGAGAGCTCATGAGAACCGCCGGGTTCTTGCTCTCCAGCAGTGCATTAGCCGAGCACTTAGCCGCAGACCGACCGGAGCGAGAGTCTTCTTCGGGTCAAGGCTGTACTTATCGCATGGGCTACACTTCAGAACTCTCATCAAGTGTAATACTGTCGTACTAAAACTTGACAAACACTGTATCGCAGTGTTCTGAAATGAGGAGGCAAAGTCCTCACTTAATGTTTTTTTTAATATATTTTGTTTATGTCCCATGTTGCACTTACTGTTGTCACATTTTCCTAATTAAATAAACATTACTTAAAATTACTTAAAAAAAAGAAAGAAACCAACTCTATATATCTATATCTTTTTACATTTATTCCAAAATAATAACTAAAGACAATGACAATTTAAAGAATATATTTTATTTGTGTACTGATGTTCTGCTGTTCTTTTTTAGTTCAGTAAACACTGCACTTGAAACTGTTTTTATGATCAATAAGTTCTGACAACATATTTTTTTACATTGGTTTAACTGATCAAAATGTGTTAAGCAATTTTCAACTTTAAACAAGATTCAACTCATTTAAGTCAGTTTAATGTAAGTTGAAATGACGTAAACATCCAAGGTGATTGTACTTGAAAGTTTAAGGCAGCTTTTTTTTTTTTGTTTACAGTGTGGTCACAGACACGAGGATGAGCCTTTCATTTCATCAAGTTGATTGATCACAAAAAAAAAAATCTGTATTTTCAATTTTGACGTGACATGAAGCAGTGATCTCTAAGTGGGTGAGCTGTTTATTAAAAACGAGAGATTTATACACTTTTTAATGCTATATTAGCATTGTTTTATTTTTGTAATATGGATTATTTTATCATCCACTTTTTTGAGGTGGCACTTCCTCCCTTGCCTCCTCGGAGGAAACGCCCCTGCAATATTTGTTAATTCAGTAACACTTTACAATAAGCATCCATTTGTTAGTGTTAATGCATTGACTAACAATGATTCATATATTTTCTACATAATTTATTAATATTTAACAAATGGAACCTTATTGTACAGTGTTACTGATAATTCAGTACCAAAACACAAGAATGAAATATTTAAACTGGGATGCCCTGCAAAATGTCAGTGAAAGTAAATGTCGGGTGGGCAACGGTTTTAAAGTTTTGGGTCAGTCATTTTTTGTAAAATTATTATTATTTGAAGAAATTCATATTTATTCAGCAAGGATTCATTAAATTGATAAAGTGAGAGTAAAGACATTTCCGTGGACATTTCTATTTCAAAAAAAAGCTGTTTTTTAAACCGTATATTCATCAAAGAATTCTGAAAAAAGTTTTCAACGTTGATAATAATAAATGTTTCTTGAGCAGCAAATCTGCATATTAACTCTTTCCCCGCCATTGACGTAAATTTCTGGCTTTCCGTGTTTTCACTGTTATACGGTAGGAGGCGCTATTACACATCTTCTGAAAGAGTACTGAATCTCCCGCTCAAAACACAGGTGAAGAAGAAGCAACAAGCGATATCATATGTAAGCATATGTAACAGTAAAATAACATGATCATCAACATTAAACAGCATGTAAATCAGAACTGCCTAATGTTACCAAATGAAATGTCGACGAAAGCTAAGGACTGTGAAGCTTTGGGGGTGTTGATGGACTCAATCTACCAATGTTTTGATCATCGTTCTGAATCTGATCCAGATGTAGTCTTCGACAAAAATATGATTTTCTCAGCTTTTTGCTCAAAATATTGCTTTTTTAATTAAACTTACCCACAATCGAGTGTTGATAAAAAAAGGAATGCATGAAGCTAGAATAAAACTTTTGTGAAAATGATAACAAATGCTGGCGGTGGCTGGCAACTTTGAAAGAAAATGCTGTCAGGGAAAGAGTTAAAATGATTTCTGAAGAATCATGTGACACCGAAGACTAGATTAATAGCTCATGAAAATTCAGCTTTGCCATCACAGGAATAAATGACAGTTTAAAATGTATTAAAATAGGAAACCGTTGTTTTAAATTGTAATAATATTTCACAATATTACTGTTTTTACTGTGTTTTTAATTAAATAAATGCAGACCTGGTGATATGTTTTTCTCAAAAACATAAAAAAAACGTTCACAAACTTTGGAATGGTAGTGTGTTTGCGAGTGAAACTGGATATTTAAAGAGACACAATGGTAGAAAGGAGACTTGAATGTGAAAAGTTGTTTCTATATGACACTTATTTGTAGGAGAGGCATCAACAAATTCCAAATCCCAAAAATATTTATTTGGGAACGTCAGCCGAACAAGGAAAGTCGTTTCACAGGGCAAGCAAAATAATATATTTTTTTTGTTGAAAGATTATAGACAAAGACCAATGTTTTTCAACAGAATAATGTGTGCCCGCGAATCGTTCGCAATAAAACCAGGAACGAATGTGTATCATGAAAATAAATAGACTCAATTTGGTTATTAAACGGCTCAATGACTTCTGGACATTAGATCAATTGTTTTAAGGATCAGAAATGAGTCTATGGTTTTGTTGAAAATTTAGTTTTGAGTTGTGATGCATATTCATTAGCTGGATTCTTGCATCAGAAGTAAAAGACACACACACACACACTCAACAAAAAAACTAAAGGATTAAATACAAAAATATATAATGAACTAACCTAAATTCAAGTCAATGTAAATCTCCACCATGGAAGTGGGCTAAACTCTCCCTTGAGGGAAGGAGAGATAATGTTTTAACAAAAACCTGCCCATTTTTCCTTGCAAATCACATAATCTAAAAGAGGTCACTGAATCAAATGTAATCAGACGGGTAATTCTTAAGTCGGCTAATTCTTTCTGCAAGTATCAAGTACGTGCCATTTTTAGGAACAGGAGTGAATCCATACATAAGATCTGTTCATTAGTGTGTTTCAGACGGAAAGCAGGCAACAAATTCATGCTGCCTTGTAAGTTACCTTCTTTTGAGCAAAATACCTTATTTTTACTTTTGCACAGAATGCACTGCAATGAGGATAGTGTTGATTACATATTTAATTAATAGGAAGTTATTTCTGAAAGTAAGCTTTTTCACAGAATATCCACTCTCCCTTTCAAAAATCGTTTAACTGTTTTCTGTTTTAATATATTTTGATTCTGGTTTATAACTGAACTCTTTTGCAAGATTATTAATGTCTTTACTGTCACTTTCGTTCAATTTATAGTGTTCTTGCTGAATACAAATATTAATTCCTTAAATAAAAAAAAGTCTTACTGATCCCAAATGTTATTGAATAGCATAAGGAGTTGTTAGCTTAGCAACATGCTAATGTCACTCTATTAGTCAGCTATTGTGTATTTAATGTGATGCTTTTCCATCGTTATTTTAAACATGCGCTAGGCGGATGTTTATTTTACTTTTGCGTTAACATCTCACGCATGACACGACATTCTCAAATTGTGGTGCTCAAGTTAAAAGTTCAACTTAAAAAAAAAAAAAAAACACGCCTCAATTGAGCTTGCAGGTTTTTTTCATCCCACCATTAGGCACAGAAATACATGTGTTAGAAGGTAGATGCCTCTGTGATGAGGCAGCTTCAGAACAGATTTGCAGTGAAACTTTTAAGTTTTGTTAAAAAAAAAACTGCTTTAAGCCACCATGGCACAGTTGTATTCAGAAGTAATGCATTGTAGAAGTCATGCCAGTTGGATCTGGCACTAATCTTGAGAAAAACCGCAGTGCTGTTGTACGGTATTAGCCAGGCGCTCTACCGTAAACAGTCTCAAGATGACAGCAGGGCTATAGGATCCAGATCATGAAGGCTACGGGTTAGGTTGTAATTCCTAGGCTCAGAGCACACAAATGGGATCGGATCTTGAGCTAGGGCCCTCGGAGGTCTGCCTGGGTCAGTGGGGTCCTTTTTCATTAAATACAGCTCTAGTTTAAAGTGAGCTGCTGGGAGTGTTAATTTCCCTCTGATGAATTTGGATATTAGTGTCTGTAAAACCTTTTTTCCTCATCTTTTATCTCTATAACCTGTAGCTACTGTTTGCATCCTGTAATTAAACTTCCTGTCTTCTCACTGTGGTTTAAAAAGGGAATAGATGCTGTGTGTGGTGATGTGTTTTGGAGAATGTATCTGTGCTAAGAGAACACTTTCACAGTAATGTGTACACAGAGAATACACTGATCCAAATATAACTGTGGAAGTAACATTAACTGCTTGCTGTACTTTGTCAGTAAAGAAAATTATAAAAAAATGTTAAAGTAAATTTTACAACAAACATTTTCGGTGTTAATAATACTATTTTGTTGTTTTATATAGTATATGTATTATTATTATTATTGTATACATTTTTGAAGCAAATTTTATTGCACAGTTGTTGACATTATAACTATTGTTGTCGTTATTATTATTATTATTGAAGATATTATTTGGCCCCCAACTACGGCCCTGATGTCAACTAAACAATATTACCAGGAAATTGGTGCTGTTTTACATAATACTGGGAATGCTTCCATGCATTGTGGTGATTGGAGTGAGTGAGGTTTGCAACTGAATTCAGTGTTTATGTTCTCAGAACCCTTAGAAAGGTTCAAATTTGTTTTTAATGAAAACCTTTGTATTACATTAGCATTTTTTTTGTATTATACTGTATACAACAGTCTCTCGCATACATTTTTACTTACAGAGCCCCTCTTGCACCTACACTTTTATTGCTGAGGATATTGCTTTCCTTGACCATTTTTTGTTCTTCACAGAATCTCTCCTGACAGTCTGTGCGTGTGTGTGTGTAAATGTGCGTGTTCTTCACTTTCTGTAAACTAACTCTGCTGCAGCTGTATCTCCTGGTTCTTTCTCCACTGGTTAGCCTTGCCCCATCCATCTCTCGTTCGCTTTTCAACTCGGATGCCATCCCTCTGTCTTCGAATTTGTGTTTGCTTTGTTGTTGTTTTTTTTAAATCTTTTTCCTAACCTCACTTCACAGTCCCTTAAAATATTTGGATCTTTCATTTTCTTTGAGTTTTATGGCTGCAACTGGTTCAAAAACATGTCCAGGTCACATTTCATCCTCAACCAAAAAAAAAAAAAAAGAAACAAAGTAAAATAAAATAAATGATGTGACAAAGAAATTGAATCATTTAAATTCCCCTCTCCCTAGACACTTCCTCCAGCTCTTCCGTTCCCAGGCCAGCCGGGAGACATAATCCCTCCAGCGTGTCCTAGGTCTTCCCCGGGGTCTCCTCCCAATGGGACGTGCCTGGAACACCTCACCGGAAAGGCGTCCAGGATAGCCTGGTTAAAACCAGACCATTCTCAGTTGTGGTCTGGCAAAGCGTCATAGACAAATCATTTCCAGAGGGGTGTCACCATCGGACGTCGCGGATAGACCTAAACCCAATCAGAGCGATGAAGGAGATGACGTTGCAGAGCGGCGGAGAAACATCTCCGAGTGTTGTTCTTTGCTCGGTTTTTAACTAAAAGGAAACGTTAAAATCGCTTAAAACAGATGCGATAGCTGATTCGATCGAGTGATGTTCGACGGCGGCATCCATCTTTGTAATGTAGGCTACAAAATCTGTTTCAAAATCCCAGCGCTGTCGTCATCGTGTAAAGCCCGCCCCAACCTTTTCTGATTAGTGCCGCGATTTCGACGGATTGGAAATGTGCTTGAATGAATGAGCTCTTTGCCAGACTAACTTTCAGAGCAAATCTAAATTTGCCGGAAGTTGTCTGGGTTTTCCCAGGCTACGTCCAGGAGGCATCCGGAACAGATGCCCGAGCCACCTCAGCTGGCCCCTCTCGATGTGGAGGAGCAGCGGCTCTACTCTGAGTTCCTCCCGAGTGACCGAGCTCCTCACCCTATTTCTAAGGGATCGCCCAGCCACCCTGCGGAGAAAGCTCATTTCGGCCGCTTGTATCAAGGATCTTGTCCTTTCATGATCTACAGCTCATGACCATAGGTGAGAGTAGGAACATAGATTGACTGGTAAATCGAGAGCTTTGCCTTGCGGCTCAGCTCTTTCTTCACCATGACTGACCGGTACATCGACCGCATTACTGCAGAAGCTGCACCGATCCATCTGTCAATCTCCCGTTCCATCCTTCCCTCACTCGTGAACAAGGCCGCAAGATACTTGAACTCCTCCACTTGAGGCAGGAACTCTCCACCAATAATATAATATATATGCTGTATGTATATATATATATATATATATATATATATATATATATATACAGCATATATTTTGTAGAGGAAACAGTGCAAATATTTCGCGGCGGAACCAGGAACACTTCCCATAACACCTGATGTACTCCTTGCATCATAAAAAGAATTGCATCTACGCTAATATTAGTCTCTCTGTTTACCCCGAGGTTTAGCATGGTCAGCCGTATCAAGGCCGTATCCAGATCAGATGAAAGACCTGTGTCTAGACACGACCACAACGCAGTCCTGAAGTGTTATCCCCTGCGAAGGCCTCATCAACGCGACAAAAGGGCTCTTTTCAAGACAAATGTTTTTTTTTCCCTCTGTACAGATGAAAACATTATCAAAATGATTCCCGTTCACACGGATCCGCAGAAACGATAAAACGCGGTATAATTATATATTATTGAATTTAGCCGCATCGATGTCATCATCTGACATCATGCTGGTGCACGCAGAGGGGAGTAGAATTAAGTGGTGGGTTGGGCGAAACTGACAGAACGACAGTTTCTTTTATATTTCCCCTCCATATAAAACACTGTTTGTGCTCATCCAGTTTGAAATGTCGACTACAAACACTGATGTTATTCAGATTTTCTGTTGCGGCGTTCTCTGTGTATTTTTACGACTCGTTGCAGCCTTTAAAGGGTTAGTTCACCCAAAAATGAAAATTCTGTCAGTAATTACTCACCCTCATGTTGTTCCAACCCCGTAAGACCTTCGTTCATCTTTGGAACACAAATTAAGATATTTTTGATGAAATCTGAGAGCTGGATCACTCCTCCATACTAGTCCATAGGCTTCTTCAGGGATTGAACTTGCCGGCCTCGAAAAGTTATTAAAGACATTGTTAAAATACTCCAAGTGACTACAGTGGCTCAATCTTAAGTTTATCAAGCGACGAGAATACTTTTTGTGCGCAAAAACAACAAAAATAACGACTTTATTTCAACTATTCATTTCCTTCTCTGTGAGCCTCGAGTCAGTTCACTAGTGTAATAGCGTAAGCTTCTGTTGTTGTACGTCACACGCATCACGCACATGACAAGCGTCGGCCAATAGTGAGCCTACGTGTGACGGAGCTCTACGGAATCACACTACGTTAACTGACTAGAGGCCCAAAGAGAAGGAAATGAATAGTTGAAATAAAGTCGTTATTTTTGTTTGTTTTTGCGCACAAAAAGTATTCTCGTCGCTTGATAAACTTAAGATTGAGCCACTGTAGTCACTTGGAGTATTTTAACAATGTCTTTAATAACTTTTAGAGGCCGGCAAGTTCAATCCCTGAAGAAGCCTATGGACTAGTATGGAGGAGTGATCCAGCTGTCAGATTTCATCAAAAATATCTTAATTCGTGTTCCGAAGACGAACGAAGGTCTTACGGGATTGGAACAACATGAGGGTGAGTAATTACTGACAGAATTTTCATTTTTGGGTGAACTAACCCTTTAAAGGTCCAGTGTGTGATTTTTGGCGACATCTAGCGGTTTGGTTGCGAGTTTACACTAAGGGCTCAGCCCACCGCTCACCCCTCCCTTTCGAAGAAGCTACGGTGGCTAAAACGGGACAAACATCGTCGACTGAGACAGCAGAGAATAGCCAGAGTAAACCAATTTTCTGTACCACAGTCCATTATAAACCACATCATGGATAAAGTTTCAGGTGAGGATCAAGGGTCTTAATGTTACATAATATAATGATAGTAATCAGCTGATTGTCTCACGAACGTAACCAGCACATTCTCTACACATAGCAAACCCATAATACAGCGAGGGAGAAGAACCACATGAAAATGTGCAACTATATATTTTTCTAACAGGATAGTAAAAGTTTAGCTGGCTAATATGAGCTGTTGTTGAGCCTTGTTTAAACTCGACGCGTCCGCATGAGCCCAAAGGTGCGTGCGGCAAAAATGACGTGATTGTAGCAGCGCGCGCGCCTCCGCATCCCTAGACACACTTACTACACACACAATAGGCTTTTTCTTCCAAGATCGACGGGTTGGTGATTCCTGTAACTGTTTTACGGTCAATGACAAGAGTAGCCTACTAATCAGCTGTCTCACGAACGTAACCAGCACATTTATCCCCACATAGCAAAGCCATAACACAGCGAGGGAGAAGAACTGAGTAACATGAAACAATCCAACATATTTTAGTTGGATTACACCACTGACAAGGGAAAAGTCACTTCTCACGGTGTTTATGGCTAGCTTCTAGCTTTCTGCGGCTTCTCTTTCAATGTAGTGACGAAACGCACTCTGTAGCGCTGTTTGTTCGCTGTCGGCTACGGTAGACCTTCATAGAAGGGGGTGCTGGCGGTTATGGAGATATAAATGCCTCATTCTAAGGTAATAAAAACATTACGGTTTATTAAGTAAGTTCTTTATACACCACTGAACACATAGTTATGGATGTCATATTGCATTTCTGTTAATAAATACTCAAAAATGTTACACACTGCACCTTTAACCACTGCCTACAACGCACTGAATCCTTCACTGGAAACCGAAAGTAACTCACTCCCGCTATTTACTCTTTGAATTCTTGCACCCTGGAACAATACAAGTTGACACCATTATGACTAAACGTTCGCTGAGAAGTATTTTCTACTGAAACAAGACAGTATTTGACTCTGGTAAGTGTATCCCTAGCAGACTGGTGGAAATGACCTTGGACGGCAACATGCCCAGTGCATTATGGGTGTTGAAGTTTGAAGCACAGATTTCAAATTTCCCCTGCCTCTCTGCATAGGCAGCCACGGTTTACTGAAAGCCCATTTTGCCAGTGGTTAAGAACCCCTTTAAAGACAGGCAGCAAAATAATGGGGGACATTTTTTTTGTCATTTTAGTTTTATTTTTTCACTTAGACTGTGTGCAAGTTGATTAGTAAGGTTTTTATGCTGTTGTGCAATGCATGTGCCTGCATTTGCATATGTGTGTGTGTTTGGGTGTGTGTGTATACATATTAACCTGTGCCTGGGGGCCACTCTACATAATGACTGAGCAACAGGCCCCAGCTGTTCACATCTGTCTCTCCAGCTCTCTATGAAGCACCTACCCCATGCCTCTTTCCACTTATAAAGCACGTCTCACTGTGTGTGTCGGTTGTATGCGTGCATGTAGATCTGTGTGTGTTGAAGGCCACGGCCTTGATAGAGGCACATACAGTTATAAGAACACTACACCCAGGGTTTTAGAGTTCAGCTTAAATCTATGATCTGTCTCTTGTGACTGAACTTTACTTCTTACTCTTTACACATTCAGATTCAATGCACTTCTCAAATCTCCCAGATACAGTGAAAACGCTTTTATGTAAGACCTTGTAGGAATAAATGTCTTTTACGAAAGATGGTTTAGTTTATTAATAGATCTAGAGAATAAATTACATTTCTCCATGTAGTTGTGAGGATTTGATCATCGAACAAAATTGATGGCCTTGATGACCTTCTCTTGTCAAGAAAACCCTCTGATTCTCTTTGGTTATTTTTGATATAAAAATTGTATGTTTTGGGTTTTTAGATTTAAAAAAAAAATTGTCGGAATCGTACGAAACTTGGTGTCTAAATCCACACACACCTTTTAGTTGTCATTTAGCAGGCTGAATAGTTATCAAAGTCTTAGGGCCCTATCATACACGCGGTGCAATGCGGCGCCAGGTGTGACGCAAGTGTTTTTAGCTAGTTTCAGCCCGACGCAGTTATCTTTTTCACGTCCTGCGCCACGTTGTTTAAATAGCAAATGCATTTGCGCCCATTTGTGCACCCATGGGCGTGCTGGTCTGAAAACGAGGTGTGTCCAGGCGCACCTTTGAGACAAAAAAAAAAAATTGCACCATTGTCTTTAGACCAGGTTTTTGTTGGTCAATGGTGCAGTATTATTATTTTTTGTAATTTAAGAGAATAGGGACAACCCTTTTAGACCATGCACTGGGCGTGCCAACCATTTTTCCAGTCATTAAACTAGCAAAAGTGGATTCGGATAGTCCCTAAGTGTACTTACGCCGTGCGCTTAGATCGTTAAAATAGGGCTGTTTGTCTTACAGGTCTTGATGAAACGCTAAAGAGAACTCTATAGAAGAGGAAAAGACGCAGGAGCAAGGAGACAGGAACTTGGGAATCACAGGAGGTAATATTTTGAGGGTAAGAAATACAAAGTAATCCATAGTCCAAGTTGAGACCAGACAAATGACAGAGTGCAGGGAGTGTGATTGCTGTATATGGAGGAGTGATTGAGTGCGGTGATTGATAACAGGTGGCTGGGATTAGAAGTGACTGGGATCCGAGTGAGGTGATGGAACACATAGGATTGTGGGATATAACAGACAGCGAAGAATAGATCTATGTACAGTATATATAACTTAGAGAAACATATAGTTATTATGAGATATACAGTTTCTTTATATAACCACTGTAATGCATAGGTATACAAGCTTTAAAAATCCATTGTGTAGAAACGCAGCGTCCCTGAATGCCTGCGAATGCAAAATTCTGCAGAAGATGATGAGACGAGCCATGGCTATAATTGACCCTTATCCTTTGTTTAGAAGTAGATTTTCCTAAAGAAGAAAAATCTTTATCCATTGTCTAGAATCACTCAAAATTCCAACTGCTTTTTCTTGGTGGCGTCACCAGTGAGTAAATCCATGTCTCGGGTTTCCATTAGGTGGCATATAATAATAACAAAAAAAATAGAAAAACTGTGGAGGGGGGAGGGGGGAGGGGGGTTGACAACGATTTTCAGCAGACAATCAAATATTCAGTTGTGGAAAATGAATTCTGTGTAAAAATCTGTTGCTGTGCGCAGTGAGAGAAGCAAAGGCCCCTAAGGAGTGTTCAGTATATAAAATAAAGTGAAAAGACTGTGCACTATTTATTATGCATGAGCATAAATGTTACAAAACTGGTCGCTGTGGAGACTGCAGCGTTCACTTCAGTGTCGACAAGGGTACCACGGTCCCTCAACATACAAACAGAGCGAAAAAGAACAAGAAATGAATTGAAAAGGGAAAAAAATGGCAGTGTTGTTCTAGATGTAGTCCATTTGAAAGGCCGTGTCCTGTGTTAGCAGTTAGCACCCTTCTGTAGTTCCGTTAAAGCTCATTAAATGCTCGCCAATGGCTGAATATGATGAGGTGAAAGGACAGATGCTGTGCCACATTACAAGTGTTCCTCTGCTTTTTTTACAGTCAGCAGTTTGCTCATCTCATTTCCATTCACTCATCCTCCCTCGTATCACTCCTCCAATGCCGTCAAGTTGTTAAGAAACCGTCAGGACGAGGGGAATGTGTGTAGGGGAGCCCCATGGCATTTCTTCACCATAACTGGTGAACGTCTTCTGAGAAGAACCTCCACATGAGGCGAGACAAAGGCAAGCGGTGAAGCTCAACAGGTAAGCTGCGTTCTCTCATATGCAAGTGTTTTATCAAGCTCAAAGACACCTTTTTTATACGGTTCCTCTTTTCCCCATCTCTCTTTTGGCTTTAAGACAAGTAAGAGTGAGGAGATGGAGGCTTGAAAGAAGGCCGTTGTCTCACTCTCTCTCCCTTGTCAGTTTTAAGTTGACTTCTGTGTCAAGGGGATGGATGAGGGAGAGACGGAGAAGTATTTCTGTGTGGAAGCTGCGATACTAAGTTGAAACGGTATGACAAAGAGTCAAAACAAAGAGCATTTTAATAGTGCTGCTGCCTCAGGAAGCTAAAAGTGGGTGAAATCCATTAGTGGCCTTAAAGATCTTCCATTTTACCAGAATAATCCTGGAATCTGTTGATGGTTTCCTAACTGAGTTTTTTTGTCTTCATTGAAGTGTTCATATTTGTCACCAAGATTTTAAGATGGCATTTTCAACAGATG
This sequence comes from Rhinichthys osculus, assembly GCA_029959095.1. Lineage (NCBI taxonomy): Eukaryota > Metazoa > Chordata > Actinopteri > Cypriniformes > Leuciscidae > Rhinichthys > Rhinichthys osculus. The sequence continues at coordinate 28,934,590 of JARWKJ010000009.1, read as the reverse complement.
TAGAAATTCAACAGATGTTTTCATTGATCATATGTTTCTTGAGCAACAAAGCAATGGTAATGGTAAAAAATCATCACAGGAATAAATTACATTTTAAAATATATTTAAATAGAAAACAATTGTTTTAAATCGTAATAATATTTCACAATATTACTGTTTTTGATGTATTATTGATCAAATAAATGCTGCCTGAGTGAGTTTAAGAAACTTCTTTCAAAAACATTACATTTTTTAAACATTAAAACACCACAATTTTTTTAACCGTAATATGCATGTATCTATAGGTATACCTGAGCTCTACCAACCCAGGAGATGCTGGTTTTAAAATTTGCAAAAACATCTGCATGTCCCAGTCGGAGAGTAGAGAGCCGATCTCATTTTCTGCACATTGGGAAATTTCATGCTGTTTTTGCATCAAATAGGTACAGGCTTGAGTGTAGGGTTGTTTGATGATGTAATAATAATAATAAAAAATAAAAAAATGTACCTGAAAGGGTCACTGTCTGTGATGCCTCTCCGGCCCAGCCAGAAACCCTACCGTGTTTCTACCCACAGGGAATCGAATTTAATATATTTCAACTTTCACTCTTCTGAAGAAACAAGGAGACTGACAAGGACATATATGAGATGTAAACAAATTGCAACACAAGGATCACTTGTCACTGAGTACAATGACATCCACGACAGCATGCAGGAATCATATTGACATGCCGATGGAGCAGCCTGTATGTGCACAGATTAGCTGTTCAATCTAACAAGAGAAATGGTTATTCTTATTCTGAGAGACATTAGTGTGTCAATATTACATATAGGAAAAAAACATGATATAAAAAAAAAACACTTATATATATACATATATACACTGATTCTGTATAAATATTATATATATATATATATATATATATTAAAAAGAGTTAAAAACTTTTTATATTGTGTGCACAATTTACTTAAAATGAGGGAACGAATGTGCTGACTTATTAGTAAGTCAAGTGCGGGGTGTTGTACAACTCAGTGCCATGGGAATTGACCTAGTCCCCCACCTTCCCCAGCACCACCTGCCCAGATTTGCTAGGGGGTTCTCACTAGTTTCCTCACAGCAGCTCTCATTTCCTACTCACTGTATTTAATTGCATGTTTCGGCAGAAGCCTTCACTCATACCAGTAGGATAGCAGATCTAGTCTGTCAAGACAAGGCCTATGTATATTCCATTCTTATCAATAAAATCCCCGTTAGTTTCTATTCCGAGAGTTGTCATGATAAAAAAAGAAAATAATAATAATATAATAATATATGGTTTGACATTTAACTGTTTCAGTTTCTATGCCAAACCATTTTTGATTTGCCTTTACTTTTAGTCCATTTTGTTTTTCAGGTCTTTTCATAGTCATACCTGAAATTTATCTTGATTAATTGTAAATTAAACCCAAGCTGTTTTTTTTTTCTCTTCCTTTCCTTGTCTGATCAGGTAAATTTAACACCAGTGTTGCAGTACCACAACTTGACAAGACATGAAAACACGAAAAAAACATTAATTAATTTCCTTTTCCTGTGCCATGTTGATTCCCCCCCCCCCCCCCCCCCCCCCCCCCCCTGCAATTAAGGTACTTGTTTGTCTTTTGGAGATGAAGGAAAAGGGAGGTTAGACAGGCCTGAAGAACATCTCATTAAAGACCTGGACAGGAACCGCTGAGTCATTCAGAAGAGCTCCAGTTATAGCTCTAAACCTTTATCGCATCACCCTGACAGAGCTCCGACACCTTCCTCAGACGCACAAAAATAAGGTTTGTGTCAAAAAGAAAAGAAGAGAAGTTAATTTTCCAAACGAGCAGTGACTAGCACAGCAGTGAAAGTCAGTACAAAAACTGTGAGTTTCTCTTTTGATTAGTCCTCGGCACACTCAGGGAACATTAGAATAAGAAAGAGAAAAACGTTAGCAACACATCCATGGGTGTCACTAGACTCTTGTTTCTTGCCCTATGAATTTGATATCTGGGTTTTTTTTTTAGCTCTGGTCGCATCCACCAAATACTCCAGTTAAATTTGATGTTAAAGGGTTAGTTCACCCAAAAATAAAAATTGTCAGTAATTACTCACCCCCATGTTGTTCCAACCCCGTAAGACTTTCGTTCATCTTCGGAACACAAATTAAGATATTTTTGATTAAATCTGAGACCTGGATCACTCCTCCATAGGCTTATTAAGGGATCGAAACTGGACGGCCCAAAAGTTATGGAAGACATCGTTAAAATAGTCCGAGTGTTATGGAAGACATCGTTAAATATCGAAATCTTACGGGGTTGGAACAACATGAGGGTGAGTAATTACTGACAGAATTTTCATTTTTGGGTGAACTAACCCTTTAAGCTTAGGAGCTTAAGAGGTCAAAGGTTACTTAATACACTGTGAAGAAATGTAGACAGATGTGATTATACTGACCTGTAGTAGCCTAGTAGCCATTTGGGGCATTCTGCAAAAGATGTGCTCATCATATAGAAGTTCTGTTACATTTGACATGTTTTGTCTTCATTCTTTCTCTATATACATATTCTCTCTACCATTCAAAAGTTTGGGGTCGGTAAGATTTATGTTTTAGAAATAAATCTATTATGCTCACCAGGACTGAATTTATTTGATCAAGGTATTGTAAAAATCAGTAATATTGTGAAATATTGTAATTTGTTTATTATTGTGATGAAACCATTATAATATATACTCAAAAAAAAAAAAGCTTATTATTATTATAATGAGGAAAACCATTGTTCTGCTTAACATTTTTATGGAACACATTTCTTTTCAGGATTCTTTGCTTGAATAAAACGTTTATTTTGTAATCTGACATTACAAAAGTGTTTACCATCACATTTTTATCCATTTAATGCATTAATTAAAATCTTGCCCAGATAGGATATTGATATTGGGCCGAATCTGGTTGAATTTCGGCTGTGAGTTTGGCCCACATACCACATGGAGTTACGGCCCGAGATTGGCCCAAAAGCTACTTGCCGAAAGTAAACCAGATCCATGCCGGAAGCAGACCAAAACTCACTCACAACTTCTTCCATATCCCCAGAAATCAGCCATAACTGGCCCACAACAGTGCCAGATTCCCCAGATGTCAGCCAGAAAAGAGCCAAACTGCCACCACCTTTAATGACCCCAAACTGAACGGTATTGTATTTTTGATTTTACTTAACAGTGTACCTTTAAAAATATAAAAAAATGTGAGTTATGAAAAATTCCCTAAAGCTGTCATATTAGCAGAATCATTCTATCAAGAAGTGAAATTTCCAAGAACAAGTTCAAGTCTGCTCTTTTCTTATGTTTGCAAAACTGTTATGATTTTGAATGCAGACATTTCCGCATCGAAGCACCTTGTCGTTCTACAAACTTGAGCATTGAATTAAACAAAAATATAACAGTTACCTTTCTGAAGGCATAAATATATTCCAACATAAACTGATATAATCAGTTTGGCTTGAGATGACACAATGCAATCCTACAAAAATGTACTTACCTGGAAAAGACCCAGTACTCAAGAATATGCAAAAATGCTTCTCACAATGTATTGAATAGTCTTATAGTATAGTATTTTTACAGGGTCGCTGGCAGCCAGTTTCCCCCAGTACTGATGAAAGGCTTAAAATGTCTGTGGGCGCATGTGACGAAAGAAGACAGACAGAGAAAATGAAGGGATATGTTTAAAGAATGTCTAAATACAGCTTGCGTACTCTCCGGTTGAAAGCTCTCCATCCATTCACGGTTGCGAGGAGGGAGATTGCAGTCGGCGCATTCACATTTTGGCGTCTGGGACTGTTTGCGGGCACAGAGGATAATTGAGTGTGAGTTAATTCCTATCAAAGCCCATTGGACTGCAACTAATGGACCGAGGGAGATGCCTCAAGGAGCCAGCGCTTTCAATTTCTTTTGTTTATTTAGATGGGAAAATGTTTAGTTTTTAATTAAGTAAATCACTATTATTTGTTCCAGTGTGGTTGGTAATTTGAAGAGATTGCAACCTGACTTGAAATGCAAGCGCTATTGGCTTTAAAAGAGAGAGATAGGGAGTACTGGAGGAGGCTAAAGCGTGGCGTAATGGCCGTGAACCCGAGAGAGCTCTTTCCATGCAGTATAGAAACACTCCCTGGGCTTCACTTTGAAGTGTTCCTAAGGTTCTCTCTGAAAACTTGAACTTATTCAAAGGGAGCGCTTAAATGGAGAGTGAAGGTAAAAAAGAGAAAAAAATCAAGGAGTCATTGTAATGTTTGACCTTCTTAAGTAACTGCGTGTATGTGTACGTGCGTCTTTACTAATGTACCTTTCTGTCTTATTTTTACAGATTTGTTTTTGTTGGTGAGTGATCGGAGGAGATGGATTTCTTGTATTCACTCGTACTGTCAAGTGCCTGGGTTTTTCACCTTATGGATTTCAAAGGTACATTTTGAAACAGAAAGGTCTTATATGCATTTACCTGATCACACTAATGGAAGCTTGTTTCCACCACTGAATAAAAAAAAAGGTAATTGTGACTTCTAGCAATTGCGAGTTTATATCTCCCAATTCTGGCTTCTTTTCTCAGAATTGGGTGATATAAACTAGCAATTGCAAGTTATACAGTCAGAATTGCAAGATATAATATGGAAATTCTGAGAAAAAAGTATTTTTTCCCCATCAGAATCGGATTTATAGCTCGCAATAGCGAGTTTATATCTCGAAATTCTGAGAAAAAAGACAGAATTGCAAGATAAAAAGTCACAATTATCTTTTAAAAAATGTTTTATTCCATGACGTAAACAAGCTTCCATGTACTAAGGTGTTTTATCTTAACTTTGTAATGAAACCTACGAGTCATTATACCAAATCCTTTGTCCATAGCTTTGCCGTTAACTACATATCAAAGCACTAGCGTATTTGTGCAAAGGTACAAATACAAAAAAAGTTAGGCAAAATTGGGAGAAGCAAATTTAAACTGCTTTGACATTGACATTATATTAGCCTTAAGCTAAACTACACCACACTTTCAAAAATGTTACATGGTATCCTTAGCCTGGGAAAACCCAGACAACTTCCGGCAAATTTAGATTTGCTCTGAAAGTTAGTCTGGCAAAGAGCTCATTCAAGCCCATTTCCAATCCATCGAAATCGAGGCACCAATCAGAAACGTTGGGGCGGGCTTTACACGATGACGACAGCGCTGGGATTTTGAAGCAGATTTTGTAGCCTACATTACAAAGATGGATGCCGCCGTCGAACATCACTCGTTCGAATCAGCTATCGCGTCTGTTTTAAGCGATTTGAACATTTCCTTTTTGTTAAAAACTGAGCAAAGAACAACACTCGGAGATGTTTTTCCCGCCGCTCTGCATACGTCATCTCCTTCATCGCTCTGATTGGTTGTTAGGTCTATCCGTGACGTCCGTTGGTGACGCCCCTCTGGAAATGATTTGTCTATGACGCTTTGCCAGACCATAACTCAGTTACAACTGAGAATGGTCTGGTTTTAACCAGGCTATGGTATCCTAGCTTCAACCAAACATTCACAGATAATCCTAAAATGTATGGGTTAAAAGTGACATCTGTTTTTCCCCTTAAACTTTTAAAGTAATCTTTTCATCTGACAATTCAGGAATTTTTCAGTTAATGTGTATTTGATCATGTAAAGTAGTTTACAGATTTAACATCAAAGAGAAATAAACAGAAAGAGTTGAAATGAGATGTTATTATTTACATTTTCTAATTTTTATTTTATCATTATCAGGAAGTGTTGTTGGAGTTTCACTTTTTCACCTCACCTTTTTCCTGTGCAAACCAATTTTAAAGAATCGGTGCAAAAATAAAAATAAATGTATCTTAATTAGTGCTGTCAAACGATTAAAATATTTAATCGCGATTAATCGCATTAATGTCATAGTTAACTCGCGATTAATCGCATTTAATCGCACATTTTTATCTATTCTAAATGTCTCTTGATTTCTTTTTGTCCCATTATTTTTTTCTCATTTTAATGCTCTTATCAACATGGAAAAGTGGATCGGCTTGCTTTGTGCAAATGTTTTTTATTGAAAACTATATTGGCATATACTGTTCAATTTCACACTAAAACATTATCACTTGGAGCAAATAATCTCTCACACAATATAACACTGCCCATCAATAAAAGGGTGAAATAAATACTGATGAGGTCCTGATATTGACGAGGGGGCGGAGAATTCGCATCAGCTGTGTGTGTGTGCTGGCCATCATCAAGTGGTATTTCAGACTGGCCGTGCTGCGATGATGATAGCTCAGTTCACAACGACAAAACACACAGATCACTTTGGTCTTGTCAATGGAACCATTTGGCAACTTTTTAAAAGTAAACTTTCCATTCAGAATCTTATTGGCATCCATTTCGGCGTCTCGCGCTCGTCATCCACTCAAAACTGGACGTTTTGAACGTTCCTATAACATTCAGAAATAACGTTTTTATAACTTAATGGGAACGTTATGAAAACATTCTTATAACCTAAAATTGTTAGCTGGGGAAGAGGAGAGATTCGCGATTGCACTGAACACGTTTTAAGTGCAGTCATATTCTCTGAGTGAGCCCAGAGAAAATTCTTACAAGAGCAGCGTGTATCTGAGAGCGCGCGCGACTCGAGCAGAGAGATTCGTGCTCGGCACATTATATTCCGCGCGCGAGCAGAGAGATTCGCGCTCTCGCATCCGGCTCGCAAGCCCAAACAAGTGTGTGTGGCGTGCCTGTTGTTTTGTTTCCGGTCTAGCTAGATCCGCTTGCGCTTTCAAAACGTCCTCGCGCGCCGCAAGCCATTGAAATGAATGGGTTTCATAGCGCAGCGGCCCGCATGCCGTCCTGTTGCAAAAGTATGTGAAAAAAAACTACAAAGTTTGCTAGGCCAAAAAGACCGTTAATCGCGCGATAAAAAAATTAACGCCGTTAAAATGGGTTTGCGTTAACGCCGTTAATAACGCGTTTAACTGACAGCCCTAATCTTAATACAAATCAAACTTTTATTTCGGGCTGTGGGGAACACTTTTTGATTTTGATTGGTCATTCACTCCATCACCTCGTCAGATATTTTTTTAATATTTGCTGTCACTGAAACTGGCTCTACTTTTGTATATCTCCTATATTTAGAGAGTTCACACGCCACCGAATATTAACCAACTGCAGATGCTCAATGCTAGCCTAGAAATCTAGACGCACCCTAGCGGCAGCAAAAATCATTTCGCCGCAAAGTGTGGTCTAGCAACTCTCCATAGACGGTTTAGCTGGAAAACCCCAAACCTTGCCGGGCCAATCACATCGTGTATAGAGTTGGCGGGCGGGCTTAACATAATGACGACAGAGTTGCGACGGTCAGAGCAAGCTCGGACATATTCGGTTTGAAGTCATTCATCCTCGGATGCGGCGCCGCGCGCGCTGTTACAAAAAAGCTGTGGCGAAACGATCAACTTGTCATTTTTGCCGCACTCGTGCGGACGCGTGGAGTATAAAGGCTTTATTTACTCCGTGTCAGCGCAAAGGACCTCCGAATCATCTCCAGCACTCCGAAGCACCACTACTCCGCCTCCGTTTCCCTCGTAAGCTGATATTAGTATTTAAACATTCTCTATGATATTATTTTTTTAATGACAAAAAAATGTTTAATGACTCTTTCTCTCTCTCTCACGCACACACACACACACACTGTCTCTTTCTCTCTCACACATAGGCTAGTTATAAACTCTTTAGACTTTTAATGATTATTGTTTTATTTTTAAAGTTTGTGGGTCGTGTAAAAAACAAAAAACATCCCTTATTTTGGGGATGGATTCCTGGAAATCTCCCTTATTTTCAATGTTCAATGTTGACAGCTATGGACTGGATACGGTAAAAGTTTAATATATCAACTTGCTCCGCTGACTACGTCCCCTTCTTCGTTGCTCTGATTGGTTGTAGCGCTATCCAATTGCGTGCAGAGAGAATTTGAAAGACAACCGTTTATCCCGCCCATCAGATTGAGCCCTGTCAATGATGAGTTCCCAGACCTAACATCTTGATGTAGGTCTGGCGTGCCAGTCTAGCTCAATGCTGCTGAAAGGACGCGTTTTTGAGAAGCTTTTTGAATTTGAACATTTTTTGCATGGCATGGCGTCTTGAAAATATGGCGCTTATGAGCAAGATGCTAAAAAATCTTCGAGACGTGGCACAATCGCTGTAAACGTTTGGTCACCCTACATCTGTCTGTGGATTTTGCTAATATTTAACCAATGAAAAGTATTAAAAACAGCTTGTGACTTAACCTCGTAACTCTATTGGCTCCTTAAACTGTCGGTCAAACCTCTTTACTCCAATCGCTTCTTGAATCTTGAATGAAGTGCCACTCGCATGTTTGAAGCGTCACTGCTTGTCTGCAAAGCAACGGTAAATAAAGAACTAGTTGTCTCAATAAGAACAGCATTTTCTTAATTCAAGAAACAATATAAAGGCAAATTTTTAATGTATTTGAGGAGCGAAGAATGGTGTCTTAGTCTTGCCGTCGAATTATCATAGGCAATACTGTCTTAAATAACCTGCGCATAGCACTTCATCTTTTTATAACATGAAATTTTGGCCAACTGACAGAAAAAATGGAGTGCTTACAAAGCTACAGCTACAATAAATAAATAAATTTGAGCTTGATTTTGTTAATAAAATAATGACACATGCAAGTATATGATCATTTATGAAGTCACAATATCAACTTGACAACACTGTTTAATTATTTGTAAAAATACAGCATCCCCAGCGTGTATATATATATATATATATATATATATATATATATACATACACTCACCTAAAGGATTATTAGGAAAACCATACTAATACTGTGTTTGACCCCCTTTCACCTCAGAACTGCCTTAATTCTACATGGCATTGATTCAACAAGGTGCTGAAAGCATTCTTTAGAAATGTTGGCCCATATTGATAGGATAGCATCTTGCAGTTGATGGAGATTTGTGGGATGCACATCCAGGGCACGAAGCTCCCATTCCACCACATCCCAAAGATTCTCTATTGGATTGAGATCTGGTGACTGTGGGGGCCATTTTAGTACAGTGAACTCGATGTCATGTTCAAGAAACCAATTTGAAATGATTCAAGCTTTGTAACATGGTGCATTATCCTGTTGGAAGTAGCCATCAGAGGATGGGTACATGGTGGCCATAAAGGGATGGACATGGTCAGAAACAATGCTCAGGTAGGCCATGGCATTTAAACAATGCCCAATTGGCACTAAGGGGCCTAAAGTGTGCTAAGAAAACATCCCCCACACCATTACACCACCACCACCAGCCTGCACAGTGGTAACAAGGCATGATGGATCCATGTTCTCATTCTGTTTACGCCAAATTCTGACTCTACCATCTGAATGTCTCAACAGAAATCGAGACTCATCAGACCAGGCAACATTTTTCCAGTCTTCAACTGTCCAATTTTGGTGAGCTCTTGCAAATTGTAGCCTCTTTTTCCTATTTGTAGTGGAGATGAGTGGTACCCGGTGGGGTCTTCTGCTGTTGTAGCCCATCCGCCTCAAGGTTGTGCGTGTTGTGGCTTCACAAAGGCTTTGCTGCATACCTTGGTTGTAACGAGTGGTTATTTCAGTCAAAGTTGCTCTTCTATCAGCTTGAATCAGTCGGCCCATTCTCCTCTGACCTCTCATCAACAAGGCATTTTCGCCCACAGGACTGCCGCATACTGGATGTTTTTCCCTTTTCACACCATTCTTTGTAAACCCCAGAAATGGTTGTGCGTGAAAAGTAACTGAGCAGATTGTGAAATTCTCAGACCGGCCCATCTGGCACCAACAACCATGCCACGCTCAAAATTGCTTAAATCACCTTTCTTTTTCCATTCTGACATCCAGTTTGGAGTTCAGGAGATTGTCTTGACCAGGACCACACCCCTAAATGCATTGAAGCAACTGCCATGTGATTGGTTGATTAGATAATTGCATTAATGAGAAATTGAACAGGTGTTCCTAATAATCTTTTAGGTGAGTGTGTGTATATATATATATATATATATATATACACTCACCTAAAGGATTATTAGGAACACCTGTTCAATTTCTCATTAATGCAATTATCTAATGCAATTATTAATGCAATTATCTAATCAACCAATCACATGGCAGTTGCTTCAGTATGTATGTATGTATGTATGTATATATATATACAGGCCCGCCGACAGGGCGGGACAAACGGGTCTGTTGTCCCGGGCCCAGGGTAGGGAGGGGGGCCCAGAACTGGGCCCTCATTAAATTATGGAATAATTGTAAAAAAAAGAAGAAAAAAAGGCATATTTGTTGAAAAAATATCTAATATTTGAGTTACATAAAAGCTTTTTATTTGTTTTCTTCCTAATTGTCCTTGAAATAGTGGTCAAGAACCCCCCCAACCAAAACAAAAATGGTTTGGCCACTGATCAAAATATGATGTTGTCATTTGATTTGAAGTTCAGTAGGCTAACGTTACGCTCAAAATGTCCGGTCAGCACAAGTCCGGTGCTCAGAAAAGAAAAGAAAAGAAAAGGAAAGAAAAGAGAAGAAGAAAATAGAGGCCTTCGAGGAGACGGTGAAGCTGGAACTAACGTTAGTAAAGTCAACGTAGAGCAAGGTAAGAAACAGTGCAGCCAACGTTTATGAGTGTTGTCAAAGACCCGGTACTTCGGTACCAAGTCGGTACAAATTTCTTTCTAAACGTCACGCCACGGTACCAGGTTTTCTCAAACCCGGGATGCGCGTGCAGTTGCGTCCTCTTCATAAAAGCGCTGAGACATTGCGACCGGCGGTGCTGCTGCTGTGGTGGCTGTAAATCCACTTGTTGATAAGAAAGGAGGAAAGAGCCACATATGGAAATATTTTGGATATTAGCTCATAATAGCGAGGCGGCGCGCTCGTTTTTACAGGCGCGCCTAAGTTCATTGTTGCATAGCAACGACAGACGCCACGGGAGAGCAAACGCTTGTGGAAAGGAGAAAGCGGTGCGAACTGCGCTCTCCATGATGACGAGGAAGTATTAGCAAAGAATTCATTGATTTCTAGCCCTTGAATTAGCTTTACTACGGAGATAAGAAATAAAAAGCCAGCTGAAATGCATCACTGTCATCATCGGTGAACAGATAATGGGTCAGATCCGAGTCTATTTTTGCTGCGCTGCTCATGCTTAAAAGTGAAAGCACATTTTTGATGGACAAAAAATAAATATGATTTCACACAAAAAGTGCCCAAAATGCACAGATTTTGCATGTCTAGTGTGTTTTAACAAGAACTGCAGTAGGCTATGTCAGAAAAGAAAATGAAGACATTTATAGAAAATGTACCCATTTAAACGTGTTTTTATTATTCATTTTGGGTAAAAGTATATGGTGTTTTATAAAAAATAAAAAAAATCGTGGGGGGGGGGGCCCATCTAAGATTATCTTGTCCCGGGCCCAGGCAAGACTGTCAGCTGGCCTGTGTATATATATATATATATATATATATATATATATATACATACATACTGTATATAAGCATTTTTGTCCTACAAGAGGTGAAATGCTCATATAAGATGTCCTCAAAAAGTTACACTGAATGTGTATCTAGCCAATTTGGCCCACGAGCAAATGTTCAAATCTTCTATTCTCAAAGCTATATGCGGTAAATGCTCCCTCACCAGTTCTGCACTGCTTGACAAAACTACATCTGAATAAAAAAAATGGCCAAGGCAATTTACTGTAATGATTGCTTGTTGCATTTTCCCTTTCTGCCTCCATATACAAAATTTGCGAGTCTAACACCACGTGACACAGTGTGGAGCTCTGACTTGCCTTCATCCTCCTCGGTCTGAGAAGCTTTTGACACAGAATACCAGGCCTTCCTCCTTCCTCTATTCACCATCTTGCTGTGAGCTTTTAGCTCTTAATAACTTTGCTGCCTGTACATTATCAGACTCCAACAATCAAGTTTAGTGGAGTTGAAATTGGTTATCCGTGTACTGTATGCCAAGGCTCAATTTGCTTTGGAATGTTGTTGCATGGCACCAAGGAAATAACCTGCTGTGTGTGCAACATTCTTGTTGCCATTATACAGGAGTGGTAGTCTGTATGTCTGTGTTTGTGTTTAGCTGCATCTTGTGTAAGACAAGAGGATATAAAGAAAAATACTAAATAGCATTTTTATGAAGAATAATGGAAGATGAATAAAGAAAAGAAATTTAAATTAATTTATTTAAAACCAAAAATGAAAACCAAATTCATGTGTAAAGCATTTTTAAAATACAAATAAGATATAGTATACAGTACAGTACAATAATAGAAGAAAAATAAATACACCACAAATACTTATCAAACCTAATGATCATTTAAAATAGTGAAGACCTCATCAAAATATTTGATTTAAAAGGTTTAGCTGCAACTGGCGATGTAATGCAAGTATAATTTAAATCATTATAAAGAATTTTTTATTTTTTTTTTGTTTCACTTTCTATTCGCTGTGTTGCTCTGCCCACTGTGAATTTAATTGGGACAAAATTCAGAACTTCTAATTGGCTGTGATTGTCATGTTGCTCAGCAATTACACACTAATATTTGTAGATGACCATTTCTTTTTGCTTGAAAACTTGTCATGCTTGGTATTCGCAACTGAAAACTGCTGAAAGAACCTCTGCGTATTGAAAACCACAGAAGTAGTTTATAAAAAAGGTGTCAGTGTTTGCTTTGTAAATATAATTAGAAATCCAATTGTTTGCTTGTAATTGCAACCTTTTTATACTGTATGCAATGTGCAACAAGCTTTATAGCGAAGGAGATTGCATGAGATTGCAGTATGTGAAATATGAGACGCTGCTTGTGCCCTAATTATGTTTGAATATAATGTCTGGCAATATGCAAGTCTCCGGCGTGCACTTTTGTGAGTCTCTGATCTGACCAATCAAAGCCGAAAGCGCTCAAATTGTTGTGTTAAACCACCTGTGTTGTCGTCTATGCATATCTTTCCATGTATGACTCAACTGTCAATCTAAAGCGGGCGTTCACTGTCGAATCAGATGGAGATATAAGCAGCAACTGTGTTTTTTTCTTTGTTCTAGACTTTGAAATTGCATCTCCTTTGAATCCTTGAATGAAAAACACACAGGTTGTGATTAAAATCTCAAAGTGGTGTTTATTTAGACTTTGAAAAGAGCAGAATGGTGCTTTGTTGTACATCGCATAGCGTTGATACTTTCTGTTCCTAGAGTCGCCCGCCAGACTAAAAGTCAGATTCTCTGCTGCAGCCTAATCCCATGTCATTATCTTGTTTAAATAAGACGTCAACGTGCCGCATCAGGAGTCGGAATCAGACCGGCGTGCGTGTTTGACATGTATTTCCTCTCCTATCGCTGCTTCTCAGGCAGTACGACGAGTACGGCTGGCTGAAGCATTTAAATGTGCCATGCTGATTATCTTGCCACTGTGTTTACGTATTCATTTATGTAAACATTATGCTAATGTGTTTTTCGGCTTGTCGCTTGTGTCCAATCGTGCCCTTCAAGTTTGACGTGAGGTGACTGATGCAGCCTTGATGTGAAGTTGCAGCTTCTGTCGTTCGGGTTTCTGAGAGCAGTCGAGTGCGCCCAGATGCACTGGATACTTGTCATTGGCTCAAAAGAGGTGCCGGGGTTTGAAAAGTCTCGGCCGTGCTCTCGGGAGTGGCCTTTCAAGAAAATGCGTCCTAAAATAGCTGACCCTTTTGTGCACGCTCCATTTGCTTTTACACACTAAAGAGTGTCCGAGTAATCATGGTCTCTAAGAGGTCTTTGAAGGCTGGATAAAGTCATGATCGGATCAGAGAAGGCTGATAAAAGTCTGACGCCGCCTTCATAACAAGTGCGCCTGGGGCTCGTGAAATGTGTGAATGCCTGCTACCTAGCGTGCATCACTTTAAAGGAATAGCTCACCCAAAAAACAAAGGCCGCTCTTGCCATTCAACCATTCATAGTGAGTTGCACTCTTAAAAATAAAGGTTTCAAAAGAGTTTCTTAGCAATTTCATTTAAAATCCATTTTGGGTTTCCCAAAGAACCTTTTGGTGAAAAGTGCTTAATTTCCATTTACATTTGGCATCGATGGCTCCATGTAAAACCTTTAACATCAATGGAAATTTTCTATTAGCCAAAAGATTCTTTATATTGTAAAAATATTCTTTAGATTATTAAATTGTTCTTCACACTAAGAAGAAAATGGTTCTGTTAACTGTTGACTGAAAGGTTCTTTGGGGAACCAAAAATGGATCTTCTATGGCATCACTGTGAGTACAAGAATCATTTAATGTTCCCCAAAAATTTTTTTTTTTTTTTTTTTTTTGGAAGGACATTTTAATAATCTAAAGAACATTTAGTGCAATGGAAAGGTCCCATGTATGGTAAAGGTTCTTCATGGAACCATAGATGCCATGTTTTTAGAACTTTTATTTTTTAAGTTAATCTGAAACCAAATCATAGCTTTGCATGAGAAACAAATAGAAAGATATATTTTATTCAAGTTTCTTCACATATTCAATGTGTTTTCCCCCATTTAGTAAAAGTCAAGAGGGTGCAATGTTCTTTGGACTACATTTACTGTACTTTCAAAAGTATAATCTTTTGTGAAGAATGTAAGTCATTAAAAGAAATGGTTCTATTTAGAGCCAGAAATGGTTCTATCACCCGCTTCATATATGGAACTCCAAAATGGTTCTATGAATCCAAGTTAGATGGTTCTATATAGAACCATTTAAGGGTTCTTTATTATTAAACGAGTTAACTATTATTGAATAAGAAAATATAACCAATCCAGAAAGTTCAAAAAGTTTAAATTTGTTCAATTGATTATACAAAAATATTAGTGTCATATTTAAAATTGCACCTCTGTATACTCTGTATTAGACAGCACAACTTTTTTTACATTTAAGATGTTTAATTACATTCAACCATTCAGTTTAAATTATTTAATTTAAGCATTTTCGCTTTGTAATAAAAATACATAAGCTTGTTTATGTACTGTATGTACATATACAGTACTTAACTTTTACATGTATCTCTGAAATAAGGAAAAACAAATCATTTTTGATATTTGACAAATGCAAATAAAAACAATACATGAACAATTAAAACATCTATTAAATAGCACTACAATTTACACAAGTTGACTACATTTTTTATTTTTTTTTTTAATAAAAGTCATTGTGTGCTTAATGTCAACTGGGTATTGCACATTGAAAAGAAAATAGACTGCAAAGATTCCACACCCATGGGCCCTAGTTTAACGATCTGAAACGCAAGTGGCAATGCGCAAAGCGCAAGTAACTTTGTGGGCGGATCCCGGCACTGTTGCTATTTTCCCGGCGGGATAAATGCCTCTTGTGCCTGGCGCAAATCTAAAAGGGGTTGGTCTGAAGTAGCTTCATTATTCATAGGTGTGGTTTGGGCGTAACGTGAAATAAACCAATCAGAGCGTCATCTCACATTCCCTTTAAGAGCAGGTGCACATGTTGCATGGCGGATTGCTATTATAACGGCGGATTTACCAGGCGCGCGCCAGGAGCGGTTCACAGCCGAGGAGACCGACGTTCTTGTCAGGACCGTGAAAGACAGAGAAGTGACGTTGTATGGGGATGGGAGAAACCCACCCAAATCAGCGTCGCTTAAACAGGCGTGGGAGGAAAAAAACTAAATTTTTTACATCTTCATGGACACCACAATGATTTCCCTCATGTGTTAATATTTTTCCTTGTTATAATGTATGATTTGCAAAAATAAAAACTGCTGCATCTGTGTTGATGAGAGAATCAAAGTGTATGCGCGTTGTGCACCCGCTACATTATGGCCAAACATGCGGGCTTAAAATAGCATTATGAACAACGCGCAACGCACCACTGACTTTAGACTAGGTTTTTTCTGGTCAGTGGCGCAATTGTTTTATAGAACAGCAAAATAGCATGAGGTAAAGTTTGCGCCGAAACACGCCTCCTCTTTGCGCTGAACCGCCCCGGGGAGCGCAAGTGTATTTCTTAGTTAACCGACGTGTGTCTGTGGAGGAAAAAGTCCCCTTTGCGCGGGTGCAAAATAGGAATGATACATGCGTCCGTGTACAAAGTCATTTGCGCCGGGTGCAAGATAGAGCCCCCTGTGTCATGTCAATGTCTGCCTCTCTTATAATGTTCACGTTGTCCATTATAATGCTGACACTTTCAGCATTGAGGGGATCAGGAGAGCCGTTAAACACAATTGTTGGTGTAGGACCTTTGGGTTCCTGTAAAACAAACATTTCACCTTTTGAGTGCTTTTCACCAATTAAAAGATGTCATCAAATAGACTTAAAATTACCCCATATTTTAGGGGTGCTATTCAATGACAGTACAAAGCAGTAGAAACAGTACAAAACTTATGACTAAGGAAGTGAGTGACTAAATTAAAGAGTAAATTTCAAAGATTTGGCATAAGGGTGAGTAAACTGACTAATATTTTTATATTTGCATGAACAGTTCCTTTAATTCAAGTCAAGTGCATCAAATGTTAATGAAACTACAGAAGGCTCTATACTTACACTATCCACACAGTAGAGGAAGCTGGCATTTTCTTTAAATAGCGCTGGCAATAAAATGAGTGCAGCATTGCTAACGAGACCTACAAACAGATACAAATAATTGTACATTAGGTATAGAAATCAATTAAAGGGATAGTTTACCCAAAAATGAAAATTCTGTCATCATTCACTCACTCTTGTCATTTTAAACCTATATGGCTTTTCTTCTTTGGCATAACACAAAAACATATATTTTGAAGAATGTTGGTAACCGAACAATGCTGGTACCCAGGGCCGGCGCTAGCCATTTGGGTGCCCTAAGCACAAATGCTTGGTGGTGCCCCCCCACCCCACTCACCCCCTCACCCACCCAAGGAATAACAACCATTCAGAATTTCTTAGTCTGATGAAGCACAATATAATAAATCTGTACATAATTTGTAGGGCTGGGAAAAGATTAATCGCGATTAATCGCATCCAAAATAAAAGTTTGTGTCTACATGAATGATATATGTGTGTGTACTGTGTATAATTATTTTGTATATACACTACCGTTCAAAAGTTTGGGGTCGGTACGATTTTAAATACTTTTAAAATAATTCTCTTCTGCTAACCATGGCTGCGCTTATTTGATTAAAAATACAACAAAAATCAGTTATAGTATTAAATATTATTCCAGTGTAAATCAGCTGTTTTCTGTGTGAATATATAGTAAAGTGTAATTTATTCCTGTGATCAAAGCTGAATTTTCAGCATCACCAGTGTCAGTGTCTTCAGTGTCAAATGATCCTTCACAAATCAGTATAATATGAGGATTTGATGCTCAAGAAACATTTATTATTATTATCAAATGTTGAAACAGTTGTTGGTCTGTCAGTTGTACAGTTTTTTTTTTTTTTTTTTTTTTTTTTGGATTCTTTGATGAATAGGAAGTTCAAAAGACTTTTGTAACATTAGAAATGTCTTTACTGTCACTTTCAATCAAATTAACTATTCCTTGATAAATAAAAGTATTGATTTCTTTCCTCCAAAAAATAAAAATAAAATTCTCACTGACCCCAAACTTTTGAACGGTAGTGTATATAAATACACATTTGCATGTATGTATTTAAGAAATATTTGTTATTTATATATAAAATATTTAAATTTATATATAATATAAATTATATATACAGTATATACATGCAAATATTTCTTAAATATATACGTGCATATGTGTGTATTTATGTGTGTGGGGGGGGGGGGGGTTTCTAATTGCAGTTTCACCGACAGATGTCGCCCTTGGGCCTTGGCCTATGAACCTCTTGAAAATGAACGCATTATCCGCATAAAACAACAACGAAAAAACGTATCTAAGCGGTCTTCCTTTTCTTCTCAAACAAACTAACTGCATCTTAAACAGCCCAAGTTTCAAAATTTTCCGGGGGAGAAAGCCCCGGACCCCCGTTAAAATAAAAGATTCAACATGCAGGGCTAAAAAAGCCACGGATCATTTCATTTGCACTACTAGCGACGCCCCCCTGGACGTGCATACACGACGCAAGGGCGCCCGCGCTACAAAACTAACATTTTTATTTAAAACATTGTCTTACCTGCAAAGCGACGCGCGAGTATCATCCCGCTGTCTATTCTTTTTCCTTTTTTCGCCCCCGACTCTTGGTGCCTTTCCGAGGCCATGTCTGAGGTCGGTGTCTGCCAAATTTGACATTGATTGAGGCGTAATCGAACAGACCACTGGGAGGTGGGGAAGGGGGGGGGGGGGCACCAGAGGGAGACGAAAAATGAGATTCACCTTTTTCTCGACTAATTTGGTCTAGGCCTATATTACTTTTGTATTGCTTTTGTATATTAACATGCTTTAGACATATTTTATTTGTTATTTATACTAGTAGCCTATTGTGATGATTTTTCACGACCCAGATTTTTTGGTGCCCCCCCAAGCACTTGGTGCCCTACGCGCAGCGCGTGATGTGCGTGTGCGGAGCTCCGGCCCTGCTGGTACCCATTCACTTCTATTATATGGAAACAAAACCAATGCAGGTCAATGGGCATCGCCGTTGTTGGGTTACCATCCTTCAAAATATCTTCTTTTGTGTTCTGAAGAAGAAAGTCGTAAAGATTTGAAATGACGAGAGGTGAGATAATTATGAAAATTTTTGGGTAAACTATTCCTTTAATCCTTACATTATTTTAAGATATGTTTTCACTCATACAATTTATAGGAGCTACAACCTTTACATTGACAATGCAAACAATGCAACTTTACACTGGGCATGGAACAGACAGGTTGGATGGGGAAAAGACAGGTTCTGTGGTTTCCAAGGCTGGTCCAATGAGATTGGCGTAGAGGTTTTTTTGACTTCCTCCTTTTGCACTCCTGATGATGTTTGGGGCCATTTCATTTAGAGATGTTTCCATGTTCTTCGCCAAGTCTGTTCCAAACCTTATTGTCATTTCATGCAGCATCTTAAATACAAAACATTTGTTTACTTCTGGTGCTTATATCCAAATTACACACTTTCAGCCAAGTTCCTTAAAGTCAGCATGAACTGGAGGTTGCAATTGACTACCATATAGTGATGTATTTCCAAGACAGAATTTCCAATAAGAAAAATAGTGGGCGTGGTAAAGTAATCAAAATTATTACAGGCGTTGAATCCCATTTGATTGAAATAACATGTAACATAATTTTTTCTATTCAATTTGCAATTCATTTGTTGTGAAATTTCATTAAAACATTGACATTTCTACCAGAAATGATTCTGTGCCGTTATGGTTGCAATCGAGACGCGGGTGAGTGAGCGCCGGCGTCAGTATCTGTGAATGTAGTAATGGGTGTTAACCAGGCTTAAATACTCCATATGTCAAGTGGTGATTGGCTAGATCTGTGGTTATGAATGACGTGACATTAGAGTCTTCCCGGTAGAACTTGCGCTAGAGCTCCCATTTCTAAATGACCTCAATTTTTAACAGCAGTATATATCTAAAATGAAAATAATTAAATTAGAATAAGATTAAAACAAAATAACTTTATATCGAATAAAATACTTCGTATTTGGCAGATGCTTTTATCTAAAGGGACTTGCATTGCGTTCAATCTATACATTTATCAGTTTGTGTTCCCTGGGATACCCTTTTGCATTGCTAACGCATTGCTCTACCAAATGAGCTATAGGAATTCACAGAAATATAATATACACTGATTTTTCTTATTTGCTTGGCACAAAATGTAACAGTGTTTACTCACAAGCTGTGGCACCCCAACAAAAGGAAACTGCTCCATTACTTCAGTTGCAGGCCTGTCCATAATCCGTACTCTTTTGAAAAGAGTGCGCTTCATCCGGTTCTTGACCTCGGAGTAACTGGGGTTGCTTTTACGCAACTCCAGGGTGATGGCATTGTGTTCCTGGAAACTTGTCTTATCCTCACCCATTACTTCCAGGTCCAACACAATCGGAGGTAGGAAGACAGTATTGTGCATTTGTACCTCTTAAACTTTATTTAGCATCAATGAGGTTTATAGTTTTTGAACCCAGTGGCACATGTCATCTACTGACCATTTATCAACCATGGTTATCTGGGGGGAAAAGAAAACAGAGCATAAATAACACTTCACCAACCAACTGTGCATTAAACACACCTAAACATTTTTGGCTTTAGAACATTTGAATGCTAAATTTAACCATGTGCTATCATCACTTTAATCCAGCGCATGCATCACAGTAAACATAGACTACGGTATATGCGTATACGAATGCTGCACTGCAACCATGCAGTTTTAACCCTTAAGTTATGTTGCGGGTCAATTTGACCCGTTTCGATTTTCAAGTTGTTGGAAATACTGGTTAACCTTTGTTTTTTTTCTTGATATTTTGTGACTTTTTCTCATTTATCATGATGAACATGCATGCAAAGTTTCAACATGCTGATGTGTTTTGACATATACAAACAAAATTACTGTTACGTTTGTGGTGTTCGCGGGTCAATTTGACCCTCATAGACAGCCATTCAAAAGCATATACAGACACAAAATAAAAACATTTATTGTCATGCCTGGGCACTTTAACTCCAGTTCTAACGTGCATGTGCATCTAAAAGTGCTCTAACCCTAACCAAACACACTTGAAAAAGATAAAATTACAGTGTTCAGAATTATTTGCAAATTACAGATGAAAATCTTTGTCAGACACAGATAGTAAAATAAGCTCTCATTTCAATATTCAAAATATCTAAAATACCTAGCTTTTAACCAAAACTTTTATGTAGGATTTTCAAAGGCAGCTTCACAGAGCCAAAAAATAAATAAAAATAAATAAAAAACATTTATTTGATGTATGATTTTGTTATGTTTGGTTTCTCACTTCCCAGTGAGTGAATAATGAAACTAGGAAAATAGGTCTTAGGAAACTAGGGAAAGTTAACTTAGGAAAATGAAAAATTTTCATTATACAGCAATTTTTTTTTTGTTCAGTTACGATGTTCAAATCATAAAATGTAAAAAAAAAAAAGGAAAAAAAATATATATGCAAAAAAAATCAGTATACTGTTTATTTTCCAATTTTGTCAAAACAAAACTGTTTAAAAAAAATGTTTTAAAAACATTTTCATAAATCATATTTTCAGATATAATGTTTTTGTAATGTTTGACAAATGTTGATATTAAAAGTTTACAGTTTGTATCTAAATCTTTGTTGTTTTTCATAGTGTGATTTTTGAGGAATTGTATTGAATCCAATTAGGGTCAATTTGACCCGGTCCATAAGGGGAGTACACAGAAATCGAACAGAACGGGAAGCTCTCAACTGTAGCGTGTCCACTTTCCTTCTGAGTTTAGCTCCAACCCTGATAAAACACACCTGAACAAGCGAATCAAAATCTTCGGGATTACTGAAAAGTAACGTTAACAGTCTGATCTGGGTTGGAGCTAAAAAGTAAAAACTGCACAAAATGGACCTCGCGGGCCAAAGTTAAGAACTTCTACACCTGTTAACACAGGCCTGAGTATGTGTGAAACTGCGACAAACATTCACATATCATACACCTCCGTCTTCCACCCGGTTCCCTTATATTTGAATCGGCGCCTATCATTAACTTAAAGGGGTCATATAATGCCATTTTTGTACAAGCTAATATGATTCTTTAGGGTCTAAATTAAAAGTTTGTAATATACAGTAATTAAAAATTCTCATTAGTATTGTAAGAAAACACTTATTTTACCTGGTCAAAAACAGCTCTGTATTCAGCACGCCGTTTCAGTGCATATGCCTTTAAATGATAATGAGCTTTGCTCACCCCGCCTCTCTGTTCTGTGCATACACCGTTTGTAACTCAATAACACAATAAACATAATGCGTTGTTCAGTATAAACGTGGGATAATGAATTATATTGAGAACGTCATACATAGAAAACATGCTGTAATGTACCCTGAGTGTAAACTGACGCATTCATTGTGAAGCGTGCAGCTAGCGATTTGCAAAGATTAATATATTAATATAAAGTTTAATAAAACGTTACACTCACTTCCGTTCTTCTGGAGGTTCAGCAGGAGCACGAATATCTGGTACCGATCCTTTTTTCATGAGCAGCTTCTCATGAAAATCCAAATCCAGCTTTATACTGATCCTCGTTTATAAAGCAGTCTGGTGAGAAATGATTCGCGCAAACATGAACGCATTGACGTTGCTCGTGGGGAATATTCCCTTCGAAAACAAACTCAGCCACTGCGTCTTCAGCGGTTCGGATTTAGGAACATTAAAATGACTGCTGTGTTCGTTATTACACCCAAGAACAGAACACCACAATCGCTTAGACGCCATTCTGCTCATAGACAGTGCTCCAGCATATCAACAATGACCGCGCCGGTCCGCGCAGACTATGATTGACAGCTGGCTCACGAGCGAGGGCGGGTCTGTGTTGAAACGCTCTTGTCAATCAACAATCGTGGGAGGGGCGTGCGAGCTTGTGACGTCACACGGTCGAACGGCTTAATTTGAGGCAGGGGAAAACATATAAGGAGATTAAAACAAAATCACTGGATGGTTTTTTATCATTTTATGATGGTTGTGTACAGACACTGCCAACACGCATTTCAGTACAATCAACTTGTAAAAGTGCATGTACCATTATATGACCCCTTTAAGTTACCGTTAACGAACAACGAGCGCGCGCTTCATTGAAATTATAATTCACGCTTCCGTCTCGAAGCTCGTCTCCTTATAACCCAGCTGTCGTATTGTTATTGACAATTTCATTAACATTAACAAGGAAATAAAGGGGGACTGTCACTTAATTAATTTAAAACCGGAGCAAAATCAATTTAACAGGGCTTTCTGAACTGACGGCTGACGAAGCCCGTCAGTGCTACACAGCATGTGTTTTTAACTGAGGTGAATATTATCCTTTTTGCTTCTAGTATCAGTATTTAACACAAGGGCTAGGCTAACCAATATAACTATTAACTGCAATACTAAATATTTCAGTACAATTATTTCAAAAATGTAAAAACTTAACTTACCTGAGGGTATGAACGGGCAGAAATGGTGGACTCCTCAGTTTGAAAAATTAGCCTAACTGTCAACTTTTCTCAAGGTTCATCTTCGCCAATCCACCAATTGGAATTCAAGGATGATGCAACGCATATACGCCACCAGAGGGCATTTTTACGATTATTTAATGTTACCTTCGATAGATTAAAACCATCACAATATGGTATACCAAATAAAGAAAAGACCTGGTTAGTTTATTATTATTTTTTTCCACAAAATGATTGGTCAAAAAGGCAATATAATGTATTAGGAAATATATAAGTTTCATGCTAATGTACAAACGTGCATAAAGAAAGCTCAAATCAAACATTGACTAGATATTAATATTTGTTGACTCTTGTGTTTGACTACAGCAGTCATTCTCATGGGTCTTGACTCAAAAAGCTTTTTGAATGTCTTGTGTAGGCCTATAATTATTGTGTAATCTTTAGTTTAAACTTCAGTCATAAAACATGAATTATAGAACCATTTTAATAAAAAAAAGTTCTTTGCTCTCAAGGGTTCTACATAGAACCATTTTTTCCGGGTAAAAGGCCAAGTATGGAACCCCAGAGTTCAATATAGAACCTCGAGGAACCCCCTTTTTTAAGAGTGTACAGGTTTGTAAAGAGGTGAGTAAATGATGACCAAATTTTCATTTTTAGTTGAACTAGTTCTTTGAGTTATTCATTAATAATGGTGAAAAAAATCCCAGAATTAAAATGTTTAGGCACACTGTTCCTTTAAATCTCAAACAACTATTGAATATCACATTCTTTTAATTAGGTACGATCTCCCACGCTGAGTTTCCACAATTGCATGCTTGATGTTACACAACGGGGTCGTCGGAGAGTCATCGTCAGTGTTATGTCCCGTTAAATCATGTTTATGACAGGTACAAGCCGACTCCATTCGAAAGAATGATCAGCAGATGGGTGTCACACAAATCATAATGCCACAGCCCAAGTGGTGAGGAAATAGGCGCCTTTTGTAGCCCAGCCATTATTCTTCTGGGTGGATATTAGCCGTAGGTGTATTGACAGCTGAGAAAACAGCAAGGGGATTTGAGATCTCTTCATACCTTCATTTTCCCCTGCTCTCCTTCTCACTGAGGAGAGATTTAATTCTCTGTAATTACATTATTGACTCATTTGCAGAGCTGAATTGGCTCCAATCTGTCGTCAATAAAACACAGAGATGAGGAACAGCACAGTAATGCTTAAGTACAACATCATAGTGGGAGGCAATTTTTTCTTCAACGGGGAGAGTGTCATGGCAGGCCTGGTAAATCAGCATCTAGATGTGACAATCTTACAGAAAGCATAACATTATTTATGGTACTCTTAATCTTATGATAATCTTATGCAGAACTATTGAGCAAATTCACTAAACAGTTGCACCAAATTGAAGATATTTTGGTATAAAAACGAGTGTCCTATTCTCTTTCAACCTGCAAACCATTTTTATTTATTTGCTAAAGTAATTTTTTTATTCACATTTGACTCTTGGCAAATAAAGACTGGTTATAAAAGGAAAATGTTTCCCTAGACAAGGACACATGAGAACTAATGCCTTATTGTATTTCAGGGTTCAGTTATCAAATGGAATTCAACAAAAACTTATATAACATACAGCCATATAAATATGATTTGAATATTGGTGGAATACATGAATGATACATGTCTCAAATAAAAATATAAAAATAATTTACTGAAGCATTATACAGTAGCAATCTGATTTTTTTTTTTTTATATGGCACAGGGCTCACTCAACGCTAAAAGGATTTTTTTACTTGCCCTGCAAAAATTCACTGGCCCTACCACAGAAAAAGTAATAAATAAATTAAAATATAGGTCTAGTTATTGTTCTCATTCTTTTTTACCCATAACCTTAGAAAACAAGGTTATGACATAAAAAACTACTAGCCTAACTCAAATCAATTCAACTCAATTCAAAAAGTGATACAGAAAAGTAAACTGTCATTAATAAAATTATGGGCAATAGCAAAAATAATTACAATAGAATAAATAATCAGTGCTTTTCAGGTTTTTCAGGAAGGTTTAACAGTAGTTTCAGGAAGAAATTGAATAATCAAATGTAAAATAGCACTGCTAGTCTTCACTGTATAAATTAAATACAGATTAATCCTTATTAAAGTTACAAAGTTATTCAGTCAGTGAGTGAGTGAGTGATGTTTTTGTCTTTTGTTGTTTGATTAACATTAAAAACAGACAGTAGCATGTTTATTAGGCTGCTGTCACTTTAAGAGCAGCATGGATCCAATATACTGTTACACAAGTGCTTTATATACCGCAGCGTTCGTATACGCACATACCATAGTCTATGTTTACTGTGATGCATGCGCTGGATTAAAGTGAGGATACCGACTATGTTGATGAGGATACTCGGTAATACTGACATTTTGACATAATTATGTGTGAATATGTCTGTTCAAGCGCAAGAAGGTGCGAAAGAGAACTAAATGCGGTACTCGCTGTGTGAGAAGATTTGTGTGTGCAACACACATTCGAAGCGCGTGCTCAAAAAAGCACACAAAACTTCTTACACAGCGAACCGAAATGAGTTCTCTTTCACATCTTCTTGCACTTGAAACATGGTGAAAAACTTTTGTGACGATGCAGCAGCAAATAAAGATTCCAAAAGAACCATAAAAGAACAATTTTTGGGTTCCCAAAAGAACCTTTCAGTGAACAGTTCTTAAAAGAAGTAGTCTTTTCATATAAAGAACCCTTTTCCAATATAAAGAACATTGTGTAAAGGAGAGGTTCCGTGGATGTTAAAGGTTCTTCATGGAACCATCAATGCCAATAAAGAACCTTTATTTTTAACAGTGTATTTGTAATAGTAATAGTATTTTTGTGAATTTGGAGGCAAAGCTCACTATCACTGTGAGTTAAGTCAGTTAGAAAATATTGTGTACCAGATTTGAACTGACGTCGTCTATAAGCACCACAGCTCAAGAGTTTTTAAGAGATGGAAACTTGAAGGGGCGTTAAATTATCTTTGCCATTTCAAACCTTCTGAAGAAAAGAAATCTCTTACCACAATTGTTGACCTGATACAATGGCAGAGGATAATTAAAGAAGAACACTGGCTGAGCTCTATTTGGATCCCATTTTTGTTGTTGAGAGCTGTTAACTGAAATGAGATTTGAATTGCTCTGGTAAAGCAACCAGGTTTCTGTGCGTGTGTGACATCAAACACTTTATATAGATATTTACCTATGTAGATTTATATTATTGAGTAATACCATTAAGTATTTAAATAAATATTCCACTATAAAAAAACATGCATGGACTTTCAGTGAATCTTTATTTTCTCCTTCAGTCTGAATGAACTGATTCATTAGAATGAATCAAGTTTTCCAGTGCTACAAAGTGCTGCGCAGATTACATACAAGTTATAGTCCATTACTGATTGCAAATTAGATGATGATAATATTTCAAATATATTCCATTTTGCACATTACGTCAGGGGTTGCGGGTGAATAGCGTGGAAGAACTGCAGTTGTTTCGTAAGTTGATGAAAAAACAATAAGTTATTAAATAATAAAAATGGAAAATTATTGTCTTAATTGTTTAATATAGCTAAATATATTAGGGCAAAGAGGTTCAGCTTAATAAAAAAAAGAGGAATGTATTAAATGTAAATATGAAATTACATGAATTTGTGTATTTTAAAAAAAGAATAAATAAATTAGGAACAATTTACTGACATTGTGTGAACAATGTTATCATGCAAAAAATAACTGTAGTCTGATTATGAGAATTTTAAAACATAATTTAATCCAACTAACTACTTCTTTTTCGGAATCTGCTTATTTAACCCAGATTAAATATAACCAATTATATGTATGAGTGAAAGAATCAGTTAGGATTAATCGATTCACTGAAATGAATCGGTCCTTTCAGCACTACATATTAGATCGAACCAATTCACTAACATGAATCAGTCTTTCCAGTGTACATTTAAGAGAAAGGACCAATTCATTACAATGAAATTGTCCAACAAACCCCTGAACTACTGTCAGTCTAATGAATAGGGAACTGTAAGTTAGTAGTACCGCTACTTTTAGTTAGTCAGTCCCTGCAAATATGTTTTCATCATTCAGCAATAGAAGCTTGTGTCGGAAATGAAAGATTTCGCCATCCTAACCTTGACTCCCATTTTCTTCTGTTGTCTTTCTTTTTTTTTCTGTAGGTGTGTGTGGGCAGCAGGCATTCAAGACAGAGCCACGTAATGTGACGGTCAGGGCGGGGGCCACATCTCTGCTGAAGTGTGAAGTGCTGAGGGCCTCAGGGGCCGTGCAGTGGGTTAAAGATGGGCTGCTCCTGGGACCTCAGAGATCACTGCCAGGCTACCCACGCTACCGCATGACAGGAGACCAGCAGAAAGGTGAGAACTCGGAGGGATGGAAAGAATGACATGCAGTGATTAAAAACAAACGTCTATGTGTTGCTGAAATGTTTGCTGACATGTTGTTAGATGTGCATGAGTGAGCAACTATCCCCAAAGAGTACAAGAATGTGAAACTGTTCTCGGAACAGCTAGAGTCGAAAATGTTACAGTACATTTGATAAACTTGGCTAAATCAGAGAAAGTATTTATTTATTTACTTAGTGAATCTCACAAAACCTGCATAAGTCACATTTCAGCCTAAACAATCTCAATTGGAAAATGTTACAAGACAATTTATAAACGTGGCTGAATCTGTAAAAAAGTTTGAATTTAGTTAGTAAAGGCTCGGGTATACTTAATTTTTTTGCGTTCCGCTCCATCTCGAGCGCAGTTGAGCGGCTGCAGGGATTCCCCCGAGGGGAAGTGCTTAGGGAAGTTCTAAAAGTAGACTGTAACGCAGACCTAGTGGCTCAAGTCACTCGCACGTGCGCTGTTGTACACACACCATCCGTGCGGACACACAAATTGGGCTGCATATGGACAGTGTGCGTCTGGACTGTTATATGGACTTTTTTTCTAAAAATGATTTCACATGGGACAGTGCGCGGACCGCGGCTTAAATCTCACAAAACCTGCCCAAGTCACATTTCATCAAAAAATAAATAAATACATTTCATATATTTCATGTGTAATATTTTTTGTTTAAATATATGGTATATGTATTTAAATAACTTTTTTAATACATGGTATTATTAATATTTTATCTTACTTTTAGATACTTAGATACTTTTTTTTTATAGTATATTTTGTTTTGTTTTTAATCCACAGTGTTTGGGGGTAATGCTTTACAAGTATCGTAAGTTACGTAATCAGATTACTTTTTTCAAGTAACTAGTAATGCATTACTTTTGAATTTACAACAAAATATCTAAGTTACTTTTTTGTTTTGTTTTTACTAAGTGATGCAACTTACTTTGTTTTCCCATGTATTGACTTGCAGCTCTCCTGTCCTCATGTTGAGAGAAATCATGAGTAAGTGCAGAGGCGTTGTGTGTGAACATGATGATTATTGTAGATCTAAACTAAATGTGAACAGTTACTCATCTCACTGGCATAAATACAGATTCCGTATTCCACAAAATAAATAAAATAATAATAATAAATGCAAACTCAGAATATTACGCAATGATTACATTTTAAATGACACAAATATTTATGCATTTTTTACTTTATTTATTCAATTTCTCTTTATGAAGCAATGTCTTTGCTGCTGACCTGCGATGATCCAATTCAACCATACAAATAAGCAAAAATGACTTTAGATAAACATCACATTTGTTTTTTTTTTAAACTTTATTTTTTATTACTGAAGTATGAGTGTTGAACTTTCTTCTTCTGTGTCCTATTCTTCTGCGATCCAGGGGTGCGTTTCCCGTACAACGACGTAACTCAATGCTTCACTACCATAGTACGATGCATCGTTGCAGTGTTGCCAACTATTTTCAAAGGAAAGTAGCTAAGGCCTTCCCTAAAAGTAGCTAAATGTCGCTAGATGACGTCATACGTCAATTAGCATATAAATGACGTCATCGCGTCGTACTTGCGTTCTGTCAGCCTAGTGCGTTTTCTCTCTAAATTAATGCTCTATTCAATATAATATAGCCGAATGTCAAATAAAGCTGTTCTCATTTCCTATTTTTTTTTGTTGTCAGACAATTGAACGAGTAGCTATAATATAGTGAATGACTACATTTTTTATAGGCCTATGTGGACCATTATCTGAATTGAGAGAGTTAGGGAACCGGATAAACTAAGCTCTGTGATAGTGAGTGTTACAAGTAATAAGCACAAGAAAATAAATAAAATTAAAATGGTCAAACTAAATTATTTAAATATAAAACAAAAGAAAAGCATATAAGTGATAAATCCATGGAAAAACACTGCTCATTCGCGTCTGTCAGCGGCCGTGCGCTCCTCTCAGCCATTCACTGAAGAGGGGAGACGCAGCTAGAGAGAGTAACGACAGGGAGAAAGCAAGACCTCGCGCTCGTAGGACAGTACTGGCAACATTTGGAGGTTATTGAGGTTTGTCCAAAAAGTCGCTAAAATTGTCGATAGTCGCTTTTTAAAAAAAATGTCGCTAAAGGGGTCTGAAAAGTCGCTAAAAATAGCGATAAAAGGCGCTAAGTTAGAAACACTGCATCGTTGAAGAAATCAAGTAGCTAGTTGTCGCAAACCATATTGTCGCAAAGTGGTCGTTCAACCACGTTGATTTATGACGTCACGCACGTGGTGGAGTAATAACTTATTTTAACGAAACTCTCTGAACTGAGATCGCATTAATGCTAGATGTTTTTATATAAATTACAGACATGGCATCTGAGCAATATTTCTAGTTTTTCTCAGTTATTTCGCTTTATTTCCAGATTCAATCATAGGCTCGTTCTTACATAGTAGAGCACGTTCGCACATGCATACTCTTCAAAAACAATGCTTTAAATCTCGTGACAAACTCAAAGACGTAAATGACATTTATGTATTCTAAATAAAAGACACAGGTTGTACTAAATGTCAGCTTGCTTATTTTGCTCAAGATAAGGATTTATTAAATCCACGTCATGCAATCTAGAAACTAATGCTTCTAGCCACAGCTGGAGAGCTGTCGTTCCAACCACACAACTTTGCGATGCTGTTTGCGAATGTTCGTTGCGATGGGAAACATCGACTCGTTGAACTATGCTGATAACGACGGATCTTGCGACCATAGTTTGCTAACGATGCTTTCGGGAAACGCAACCCAGAATAGCAGCACAGCTGAAAGGTTTGTTTGACCGGCGCCCTCTACTGGACAGGCGTGAATTTGCATTTCCTTCAGCCTGAGGTTTCTTCATTTCACTTTTGGTGTGAAAGGGCTTTTACATTTGCCAAAAATATACCCTTTTTTTTGTAATTAAAAATCAAAGAAGCAAGCCCAGCCTAGGAGAGAAAAAGTAATGCAAAAGTAGCGTAACTCATTACTTTCCATAAAAAGTAACTGTAACGCAATTAGTTACTCTTTTAGGGAGTAAGGAAATATTGTTATGCATTACTTTTAATGCACTATACACTATGTACTCATCCAGTGTATGAACTTTTTATTATTTATTATGAAGGTTTTTATTATTATTATTATTATTAATAGTTATTTTATTTTGTCATTCAATGTCAGAGTCTGATAGCCCCTCCCCCTCCACTACATAATTAAAGGTGCATTTGAGTGCATGAAGTGTCCAACATTCCATACTTAATATTTTCTGTTAATTAAGTGCGTAATCCGTTTAAGGTGTACTTTTTTTTTTCTAAAATCATCATAGAATAGTACATAAGTATGCAAATTGGGACACACTTTTTTTTCTCTCTTGATTTTGGAGTGAAATATGACCCATAATGCTCTTGACAGATTTTGTGAGATTACCATTAATACATTGTTGGCTTAGGTAAATGCACCGCTTTTTTTGTTTCGCGTGAAAGATTATTAGCATGAATCATTAGAAAATGTTTTGCTCATAATCTGCAGAGGGCTATAGATGCCTCGGTCTCAATTTCTAGTTTAGATGCAGCCTTCCTCATCAAAATGCGCTCAGCTCTCTTAAAAACAGCTTAGCGAGATGCTATCAAAGGGGTTCTAATTTAAGCACCAGAGACAGATTTAAGAAATTAGCTCTTTTTTTTTAGAGAGTGAGAGGACTGCAATACATACAACCACCACCACCCCCCACCCCAAATTCCCTTACAAATAAAAAAATAAAGATAAAATCTTTACAAAGATTTGTAAAGATCCCTGAAGTACATTGAGAGTAAATTAAGATCAATGTGCAATGGGCTGAGGCACTGAATAACCTATGATGCTTGGCCAGTGTGCATTCCGTATATAAAAAAGCCAATTAAAAGACAAAACGAAACAAGTCCCGAGCATATGCTTCTCTTTATAGAGGACAAAAGCTGCTATCCGGCAGAGAGAGGCAGTTTGTTCCAAATGCAAGTACAAATGCTTAAAAAATGCTTACGCTCTTCAATGCTACCGCTTGTGCCGCCAGGCATTGATAGCATGACGGATAAAGAGTGCCATGTAAGGGACAAATGATATCATAAAAAGACACGCTGAAAGCATCTTTAATGTTAACCCTGCCAACCTTAATCTACTGAAACGCAGTCGCGTATCCACATGAGTTCACGCAAACGGCATGACAAACGGTAGGTGCGCCCACACCCCCGGATACATTGCAAAAGGAAATGAGTGAGAGAACGGGCCAGAGTCCCTGTCGGCGTTTCGTATTGGTTGTCAGAGGCATAATTATCGGACTTCTTCAAACACCCTGAACTGCAACACCGCGGCAGCGTGTTCCGAGTGCAATTTCAAGAGAGTGGAAAATCATTAATGATCTAAGAGTGGTTTCCTTTCCTTCTATGATCACATAGATCTGAAAATTGCTGCTGGTTGGTGTTAATTATCCTGCCATCCTGGCTGACACCTCCTTTTTTCAGCCATGGAAGTTGTCATATCAGGAGACTATTTTCTGCATGTTGGTTTTCTTCAGAGGGGAGGAGAAAAGGAAAAAGGAGCAAAAGAAAAATGTTCAAAGCTCGAACAGCTTGCATAAACTTTGCCGGAGCATCCATTAATCCTGGCAGAATGGTAGTTGAACAAACAACCCCTTGGTGGCACAATATTCTGCTAGCAAATAACAAGCATCTTGCACACAAAGGAATGATGTTGAAGGGCTGCATCAAACAGAATGAATCACGTTCTTCTCTCCACAGTGTTCATAGCTAATTGGGACCGTTAATTTGAGATTGCGAACAAATTTAGCACTGCCATTTGACAATTGCAATTTCTTTACTCTGATTTGTTTCTAGCTAATTATAAGTGAAGAGCTCAAGAAGCATTTGAACATGCCAAATCTCAAAATTCTTCTTAATGGTGGGAACTCTTGAAAAACCCAAGACATCAATCAGCGCATACGTTCAAGTAATATTCTGAGATAAATTAAACTGTACGTTTGCAAAACAACAACAAGCGAAATTGCATTCTGAGTTGGGTTTCTTTTGTGGAAATAAATTAATACTTTTATTCAGCAAGGATTCATTGAATTGATCAAAAGGGACAGTAAATACTTTTACAAAAAATTATTTTTCAAATACAGCAGTGGCCAAAAGTTGTGTCTGTAGGGGATGTTTGCAAAATATTTACTTTTCATGACACTTCAGGTTCTATTAAACAATCAAAATATGAGGAGTATGTTATATTTGGAAGAAAATACACTAAACTTGGTTGAGGTATTAAAATGGAAAAATTATTTGGCAAGAAAGGCAAACTCCAGCATATAATTAAAATGGGTTTTATTGTATGATGCAAAAAAGGCATTGAAAAAAAAACTCACTTGAAATAAAGCATTCATTGACTACAATGTAATCAGTTATTCATATTTTGTTAGTTCTCCCCTTGTTTTTGCTTAACTTCTTTCCAACTTTCCTTAAGTTCTTCCCAAATTTGAGCTTCATTGGAAGACCTGTATGAATTATCACAATTCAGGCTTATAATTTCCCAAAAGTTTTCAATGGCTTTAAGGTCAGGGGACTGACAAGGCCATTTGAAGACTTCAAAATGCTCAGCCTGATCACTTTCATTGCGCTTTCACTGTTTGTTTGTGATCGTTATCATCTTGGAAAAATACATATTTGATCTCCAAACAGATCCTCCATACTCGGCTACACTGTGTTCTGGAGGATTCACAAATATTGGTCCATTTTCAAAGTTCCAGCAATTTTGTAGATCCTACAAACACCTGCTGCAGACATGCGTCCCCGATACCATTATTTTTTCCCCTGCCATGCTTAGTAGTGCATTTGGAATTAAAGAGAACTAACCCTTAGATGCTGGGATCCTCACTAATCCCACTATATTGGTTCTTCCCACATTTTATTAAATAAAATGAGTTTGGCCATGAGATAGATGGGGTCAAGTTTAATTTCAAGTTGAATTCCAAGTATTATGTCTGCACTTTTCAAACCGGTGTACATTCAGCCTATTCTCCAAACTGATTGACCGGTTGATAACATGTTCTATAGTACTCAACAGCATTACAAATGATACCAGTAGAGCTTAATAAGCCTCTGAATATTCATTCTCTATTGTCAAGTCTCTATTACGATCCATCAGTCATTGAAACATTACATTTCTCCCATATTAATTTCTTTATGCCTCATATTTTCTGCTCTGTCTTTCTCTTACAGGCCAGTACCATCTTCAGATTTTCAACGTGAGTTTGGAAGACGACGGCATCTACGAGTGCCAAGTGGGGCGGTCCGTAAGCAGCCGTGCCATTGTGTCCCGCACCGCCTGGCTCAATGTGCAGAGTAAGCAAACCAATCTTTTACCACCGCGCAAGGAGGGGGGTGCAAATGGGGAAAAGAAGCACGCGGGACAACTTTAGCCATGACAGATCGCTCAACCAGGGCCGCTAATGGCTGCGCACGCACTGAAAAGGTGACACTCGGTGGCAAACCTAAGCCTGTCACTATAGCCACATTCAGGGTACTAATGAGCCATGGAGTTTCTCTGCAGTGTGGTGGAGAATCCCTTGTGCTGCACTTCAGATAAAGTCCCATTGGTCACAGGTGTATGACAGCGGTGATAGCTCGCATTAGTGATGTGGCCAATTAGTTAGCGCGCTTGGCCACTGCGGATAGGGCACTTATAGCGGGCAACATCTGAGACTGAGGTTCTCCTGCTCGTGGGTGATAACTTTTTTCTTTTAATTTAGTTTCTTTTTTAAACTCCACTGTGAAATATAACATGTCCAGATGGGTTTCGCTTTGTCCTTTTGCTGTAGAAATCTTTACGAAGGTAGTCAACTTAAGAGT
Source organism: Rhinichthys osculus (assembly GCA_029959095.1). Lineage (NCBI taxonomy): Eukaryota > Metazoa > Chordata > Actinopteri > Cypriniformes > Leuciscidae > Rhinichthys > Rhinichthys osculus. Next base: position 28,900,194 of record JARWKJ010000009.1, on the reverse strand, counting down.
TGCTAAAGTTTTAGAGAGAGAAACGAAGATTTGGAAAGAGCAAAAAGTAGCAAGTTTTGACCAAGTGAAATAATAAAAAAATAACGATCGACATATTTTATATAATTGTATTAAGAAAAATAAAATAAATACTAATTATTATAAAAATGAATGAAAATTTTATTGCAGTTTTTTTAAAAGTAATTATATTTATATAACTTTCCCAGACATCAAGAATCTTTCGCTTTGTCTTTACTGAATAATAAATCAAATAAAGGGGCGGCAGTGGCTCAGTGGTTCATGTTGGTTGTCTACAAACCGGAAGGTTGGTGGTTCAATCCTCGGTTCCACCTGACCAAGTGTCGAGGTGTCCATGAGCAAGACACCTAACCGCTCCCGATGAGCTGGATGGCGCCTTGCATGGCTGCCGTCGCCCGTCGGTGTATGAATGAGTGAGTGAATGGGTGAATGTGAGGCAAATTGTAAAGCGCTTTGGTGGCCATTGGGTCTGTGAAAGCGCTATATAAATGCAGTCCATTTACCATTTAAATTCAAATTATTATACAAATAAATTCAAATTTAAATATAATTATTTGTAATTTCTATTGCATTTTTTAAAATGTATATACTTATAAAACATGTCCAGACGAGTTTCACTTTGTCTTTTGCTGTAGAAACTTTTATAGAGAAATTGTTAGGTTAAGTGCTGCTATGGTTTTACAGAGAGAATGGAAGATTTGAAAAAAAACTTTTGGACCAACTGGAATAAAATGGATAACAAATTGAAATTCTTACCGTAGTTTTGAGTTTCGGGTTCAGGGCAATGTATCAGTTTTGTGACTTGGCTATGATTCTCTTTGTATTGTGTGAACCTTTGAGGCCGAATCGCCTTCGAGAATACCTGAAGAAAATTCATAGACATCACAGGGAAGGAGTTTGACTTTGTGTCAAATTGATTTCAGTGAAAGATGCTGGTAGTTATTGGTTCAATCCTGTGCAGCTGTTCTTTCCAATCTGAGTTCAATTTGAGGATCTTTGGAGCCGTTTCAACATGTCAATTCCTTAAGCACTCGAGCTCTGAGGATGTTATTACTCAACCGTTCTTGACTCGTTTTGATTCGAACATGACCGGAAGACAGATTCAGTGAGGTGCTATAGCTTGAGAAAGCTCTCATTGTATCATTGAGAGTGAGTTGTTGAATCTATTACTTTGACCCGACAGACTGATTCACAAATGAATTGTTCCGTCTGATTTGAGTTCATTAAACGAGGGCTAACTGAAAAGAATGAATCATTCATGAATTGTGTCTATACTAATCTGTTGTTATTTCTTATGAGAAAAACGAACTTTTGAATTTTAATGCCATTGGATTGATTGGATTGATGCAGTGTTAAAGTTCCACTTCGAAAGGGAAATGAGTTTTCAAATCATTGGCAAAATCAAGATTATTAAAGTGATTAACAACCTGTTTCTCACACAAAGCTAGTGTACAGCTTCAAAAGTGTTAACATATAATGCAAGTCATGTTGTATGCTTTTATGATGATGTTTGTTCTTTTTGGAACTCCACAGACGTGGTCAGTTACTATGAACTGTTGCTGTATGGGAAAAAGATGCATGAATGCTCTTCAAAAATAATTGCCTTTTGTTGTACTTAGAAAAACATGAGAAAAAAAAAAGTAATGACATATACCTTAAAGGTTTGCTATTCCATCACTTTTCTTAGTCTAGGCATGCATGTATATTTGTTTGTAGTTTATTGCTTGTGTAACGTACCTTTCAAGATGAATCTGAGGCGTCGTGTGGCAGATGGATGTTACTGAGCATGGTCACTGGTCCACGTCATATCACTGTATCATTCTTTCACTTTCTAGGCTTCTCTCACACTCTGTAATGCATGCGTAATCCTCCCTGTTTCACACTTTTTCTCTTTCTTCTCCCCAAACTATCTATCCATCTATTGCTCAATCCCTTTCAGTCTCTGACTTTTGCTTTCCTTCCATCTCTTCTGCCTCCTGTGGTGGGAGCTGGCCCATATGTCTAAGGCAGGGGGTCTTGAAAGCCCCTTTTCTTCACCAGTCATCAAGCGTTCACTTCCTCTTCTGTCCCAGAGATGTGTGTGCGTGTGCGTGTGCGTGTGTGTGTGTGTGTGTGTGTGTTTGTAATGGAGGGTGGTTGCTGTGGTGACTGCTTTTCTTTTGCCTGGGAAGGCAGCAGGTTTTATTGACAGCAATGAAAAAGAGAAAGGACAAGAGAGTGAAGATAGTTATGGCTGTAACAGAATCTCAGTTTCACACACACACACACACACACACACACACACACACATGCTTCTGCAACAGCAGCAGGCTTGAGTCACTCATTTATCACAATCAACAGATTGCGTTTGCGCTTTTAATAGGACTGTAAATTTAATATATTATTTAAGTGTGTTTTAATTATTCAAAAATAACAATAAAAATAATCAGAATATATTTTATATGGTTTAATTATAATAATGCTTTTATCATTTTAAAATAAATAAAAATAAATTCCAAATATAAAAAATAAATTAAAATCAAATGTTTATTTTAATTGTATTTTTAAAAATAATTATATTTATAAATGTATAAAATTATATGATTATATATATAAATATATTTTTTTCCAAGCATACAATAAAAATTGCAATTATGCCTTCTGTACTTAAATTCCCATATACGATTCCAAATTAAAAACTTGATATAATTCATCCATTATATAATTCATCCAATATCATTATTATATTTATTTGTATAATATATATATATATATATATATATATATATATATATATATATTTATATAATCAGAACAATTGTATATGTTACAATTAGGGCTGTCAAATGATTAATCGTGATTAATCACATCCAAAATAATTTTTTTTTTTACATAATATATGTGGGTGCACTGTGTATAATTATTTTATATATATAAATACACACACATGCTTGTATATATTTAAGAAATATTTTCATGTATATACTGTATATAGATTTATATATAATTTATATTATATATAAATATTTTATTTATAAATATTTTTTTTTCTTAAATATACATGCATGTGTGTGTATTTATATATATACAAAATAATTATACACAGTGCACCCACATATATTATGTAAAAAAAAAAATTATTTTGGATGTGATTAATCACGATTAATCATTTGACAGCCCTAGTTACATTTACATTTTACATTTAGTCATTTAGCAGACGCTTTTATCCAAAGCGACTTACAACTGAGGACTAAACCAAGCGAGTCATCGTGAAGAGGCAAAAGCAACGCAAGAAGTGCTCAAAATACAAAGTTCAGACATAGCTCGGAGTAGCATAAGCCAGGCAAGCGAGGATTTAGAGGAAAGGATTTTTTTTTTTTTTTTTTTTTTTTTTTTTTTAAGTTAAGTGCTCCCGGAAGAGATGAGTTTTCAGTTGTCTTTTGAATGTTGTCAGGGATTCTGCATTCCGGATGAGGGTGGGGAGATCATTCCACCAGCATGGAACCGTGAATGAGAATGTTCTGGAGAGTGATTTTGTGCCCCGCTGTGATGGTACCACAAGCCGTCGCTCATTGACCGATCGTAGGCTTCTGGTAGGGATGTAGACTTGTAGTAGTGAGTGGAAGTAGGAGGGAGCTGAACCTGTGGTCAATCTGTAAGCAAGCGTCAAAGCCTTGAACTTGATGCGAGCAGCGAGTGGTAGCCAGTGCAGAGAGATGAGCAGAGGAGTGACGTGGGCCCTTTTGGGCTCGTTGAAGACCAGGCGAGCTGCAGCATTCTGGATCATTTGTAGAGGTTTAGTTGCACATGATGGAAGTCCAGCCAGAAGAGCATTGCAGTAATCAAGCCTAGAAATGACCAGGGCCTGGACGAGAAGTTGTGTTGCATGCTCAGTTAGGAAAGGCCTGATCTTCCTGATGTTGTGCATAGCAAACCTGCATGATCGAGCTGTCTTTGTAATGTGGTCTGTGAAGGTCAGCTGATCATCAAAGATTACTCCAAGATTTCTGACCGACCTTGATGGGGTGATTGAGGATGAATCTACCTGGATAGTGAGGTCGTGCTGTAGAGACGGATTGGCAGGGAGGACGAGAAGCTCAGTCTTTGCCAGGTTGAGCTGCAGGTGATGTTCCTTCATCCATGCCGAGATGTCCGCCAGACAGCTTGAGATCCGTACAGCTACTGTGGGATCATCTGGTTGAAATGAGAGGTAGAGCTGGGTGTCATCAGCATAGCAATGGTAAGAGAAACCATGTGCCTGTATGATAGGTCCCAGTGATGTGGTGTAGATGGAGAAGAGGAGCGGTCCGAGAACTGAACCCTGAGGAACGCCTGTGGTCAGTTGATGTGCTTTGGATACCTCACCTCTCCATGTGACCTTGAAAGACCTACCTGTGAGGTAGGACTCAAACCAGTTGAGGGAGGTTCCAGTGATGCCCAGTGATGAGAGGGCGGACAAGAGGATCTGATGATTCACAGTGTCGAAGGCAGCAGACAGGTCCAGTAGAATGAGAACTGATGATTTGGAAGCAGCTTTTGCGATCCGCAGGGCTTCCGTGACCGACAGCAATGCAGTCTCAGTTGAATGTCCTTTCTTGAAGCCAGATTGGTTGACATCCAGCTGGTTGTTCAGAGACAGGAAGGATGATACTTGGTTAAAAGCAACTCGTTCAAGTGTTTTTGCAATGAATGGTAGGAGAGAGACAGGTCTGTATTTCTCTAGAAGTGATGTGTTTAATGTTGATTTTTTAAGCAGAGGGGTTACCCGAGCCTGCTTAAATGCTGTAGGGAAAATGCCAGTGTGGAGGGATAAGTTGATAATGTGTGTGAGAGCTGGTAGAAGTGTGGGAGAGATGGCTTGTAGAAGGTGTGAGGGGATGGGGTCTAGAGGGCAGGTGGTAGGATGACTGGAGAGGAGAAGTTTAGATACTTCTTCCTCGGTTAGTGGAGTGAAGGAGGAGAGAAGGTTATTGGCTGTGGGAGAGGTTAGTCTGGGTTCCTGTGCTGAGAACTGACTGCTGATAGTGGTAGTTTTGTTAGTGAAGAAGTTAGCAAAATCATCAGCAGTTAAAGAGGAGGTGGGTGGTGGTGGAGGTGGACAGAGGAGAGAATTGAATGTCTTGAACAGTGAACGTGTGTTAGAGGCGCTGTTGATCTTGTTGTGGAAATATGAAGATTTTGCGGCGTGAACGTCAACAGAGAAGGCAGAGAGCAGAGATTGATACCTACTGAGGTCAGATGTGTCTTTTGATTTGCGCCATTTCCTCTCCGCTGCCCTGAGCTTGGTCCGGTGTTCACGAAGAACCTCAGATAACCAGGGGTTAGAGGGAGTGGTGCGTGCTGGCCTAGAGGAGAGAGGGCAGATATTGTCTAAAGAAGAGGTTAGGATGGAGCATAAAGTATCCGTTGCAGTATTCACATCCAGAGATGAGAAATGTGAGGGTGAGGGAAGAGAAGATGACACAGCAGAGGAAAGATGGGATGGAGAAAGTGAGCGCAGGTTTCGTCTGAAAGTAAATGGTGGGGAGGTTGGTGGAGCATGGGTAGTGAGTTGTAGATTGAAAGTAATGAGGAAATGATCTGAAACTTGGAGAGGTTTCACCAAAATGTTGTCTGTGATACAGTTGCGTGTGTAAACCAGGTCCAGTTGGTTGCCTGACTTGTGAGTACCGGTGGTGATGAGCCGTTTGAGATCGAAAGAGGCTAGGAGAGAGATGAAGTCTGTTGCATACGCCTTTTCTAGATGAATGTTGAAATCGCCAAAGACTACAAGTGGGATGCCATCCTGAGGGAAAGAGGACAGCAACACATCCAGCTCTTCTACAAAGCTTCCTAGTTGACCTGGGGGACGATAAATAACTACAATATGGATCTTCATGGGAGTTGTAAGTGTAATAGCATGATATTCAAATGAGTTGTTATTGCATAGAGAAGAGAGAGGTGAATATTTCCAATTGTTAGAAATGAGAAGACCAGTACCCCCACCCCTCCCGGACTGGCGAGGTGTGTGAGAGAAAGAGAAGTTGTTAGAGAGAGCAGCAGGGGTTGCTGAGTCTTCTGGACGGATCCAGGTCTCAGTCAAGCCCAAGATATTAAGAGTAGAATGAGATGCAAAGGCTGGAATGAAGTCAGCTTTATTGACTGCTGATTGACAATTCCATAGACCCATAGAAAGAGTGAGAGGTGAGTGTGAGGATGAGAGAAAAGGGCGCAGATAAGCAGTATTGCGCTGCCTTCTGTGCGTGGTGAGAGAGCGTTGTCGAGAGACAACAGGAATGTATTGAAAGCACATAATGATAATGGGAAATAAGATAAAGGTAGGAAAGGAAAGGGTGAAGAAGATACTTTAAGTGCCTTGCAGGTGTCCTTGCTCGGTGGAGTCGCGCAGGTAGAGTCGCAGGTCTTTACCCGAGTCGGTCTTCACATGAGGAGGCTGAACACGAGAGCTGAATGCTTCCGCTGACGCTTCCGCGACAGCGCGCACACTACATAGAAATAATGCTATCAATCGTCTGAGTGAGGACAGCTGTGGTAGTCCTTGCAATTAGCACAGCGAAAGCAAGTATCCCGACAATGGCCCAAATCGAAACTAGCTGTTATGAACAGCAATACTTAAGTGCTACAATAACAAACAGACTCCAACCCTTAAGACGGCAGATATTCAAAATAGGAACGCGACTAATTAAAATAAAGATATTTAGTGAAGATAAAAATTACAAAGAAGCAAAGAATCGAAAATAGCCCTACTTACTTGACAAATGGTAAGCAGAGCAACAGGAGAACTGGATATTAAGAAAAAACAACTTACGCGCTCTTGACGTTCTCACCGAGTGACTGCTGTCCTGGCTTTCACCTGAATTTACTTCTAATTTATATCTGCTTTAACAGCCCTTGCAATTAGCACAGCGAAAGCAAGTATCCCGACAATGGCCCAAATCGAAACTAGCTGTTATGAACAGCAATACTTAAGTGCTACAATAACAAACAGACTCCAACCCTTAAGACGGCAGATATTCAAAATAGGAACGCGACTAATTAAAATAAAGATATTTAGTGAAGATAAAAATTACAAAGAAGCAAAGAATCGAAAATAGCCCTACTTACTTGACAAATGGTAAGCAGAGCAACAGGAGAACTGGATATTAAGAAAAAACAACTTACGCGCTCTTGACGTTCTCACCGAGTGACTGCTGTCCTGGCTTTCACCTGAATTTACTTCTAATTTATATCTGCTTTAACAGCCCTTGCAATTAGCACAGCGAAAGCAAGTATCCCGACAATGGCCCAAATCGAAACTAGCTGTTATGAACAGCAATACTTAAGTGCTACAATAACAAACAGACTCCAACCCTTAAGACGGCAGATATTCAAAATAGGAACGCGACTAATTAAAATAAAGATATTTAGTGAAGATAAAAATTACAAAGAAGCAAAGAATCCAAAATAGCCCTACTTACTTGACAAATTTAGTTTTCATTCTCATGGACTTTTAGTTTGCTTATTATTTCCTGTTGTCTTTGTTTATATTTCCCACCACTTGGTACCATGGATATTCATTTAATCATCACATCTGTTCGTATTTGAGTTCGTTATCAGTGTATACTTAAGTTTCCTTTTTCCTCAGTTGTTGGTCGGTTGTTGTTTGTGTCTAGAGCACACTGTTGCAATATAAAGTTACAATATAAAGATCCAAAGATGATGAAGAGTAAGACTGGTTCCAAATACTAAGTGATTTAATGATAAAATAAACTCAGAATATTCCAGCATGTGCAACAGTGTGCTCTAGACACAAACAACAACCGACCAACAACTGAGGAAAAAGGAAACTTAAGTATACACTGATAACGAACTCAAATACGAACAGATGTGATGATTAAATTAATATCCATGGTACCAAGTGGTGGGAAATATAAACAAAGACAACAGGAAATAATAAGCAAACTAAAAGTCCATGAGAATGAAAACTAAACTGACAGATCATGACATTACACCCCCTCCGAGAAGGTGCGGCCTCAGGCCGTAACTGAAGAGGTGAGGAAGGAACGGTGGGGGCTTAGGAGGTGGATGAGTAGATAGCGAAGGGCTGGTGAGAGGAGATGGATGAGACCCTGGAGGCAATTATTGTAGTTGCCTGGTGACTGAGATGGTTTGACAGCCCACGGCGGAGTCGACTGCGGGAGGAGCCACAGTGTAAAGGTGAGCTCCGACATCCGGGTGACAAACGACGGAGATGGAGACGATTTCAGAGGATCCCTGGGCGCAGATGAAGAGCTGATTGGCTTGAGTGACACCGCTGGCTCTGGAGACCAAAGCGAGGGTGCGGCGACGAGCGCTCGAGGTGGAGCCAGAGTGTCCGAGGACTGAGGCTGAGCCGGCGGAGCTGGAGGGAAGGAGGAACCCGCTGTAGCCGTAGAGTTGGAGGGACTGAGCGCAGTGTAAGGCTTGGAAGTCCGTGGCTGAAGTAGAGTGACGACTGACCAAGGGGGAGCCGGTGGGACGAGGGAACCCAGTGGAGCCACAAAGTCGAGGGTCTCTGGTGGAGCTGAGGGCAGGAGGAGCCAAAGCGGATCCGACAGGTCGACGGGCCGAGGCGGAGCGAAAGGATCAGAGGCTGGAGGTGGAGCCACAGAATCTTCTTGCTCGGGTGAGTCTGGCGGTTGCACGGCCTGCGGCTTCACAGCACAGCAAGGCGTTCCCGGGGAAGACAAAGGTTTGCAGGCATCCAGCAGAGGCGGGGCAGGAGGACCGGCTGAGCTTAGAGGTGAAGGTGACGGGGTAAGTTTGAGGTGATCAAGAGCGGTCATTCCAATTCCAAAAAGGTCAACTAAACAGTCTCAGTGCAGTCTTGAAACAGCGATGATTCAGGACAAACATATAAATTACAGTTCATTTAGTTGTCTCGAAACAGCGATTTCGATTAAACAGATATTTTTACAGTCCATACAAGTTTCAGTGCTGTCTTGAAACAGCAATGATGATTCAGAACAGATCCATCAGCCAGTCCCCCGTGTCCAAATCCACCGATATTCCCTATGTTGCTGCTTTCGCGGGATGTATGATTCTCGGGATCTGGCTCACTCATTGCAGTGCGGTCGGTCTCCATCTGTGGGGGGTGGGGGGTGGGGGGTGGGGGGGGGGGGCTCATGCGAAGTATCCGTGGTCGAGGGTGGTGGTGGGCTGGGCTCTGGGTCTGGCTGTGTCCTGGATTGGGGATAGATGACATCTGATGTCATCTATCCCATCTGACATCTGATGACGGCCTCCATCCAGTCAAGTCCTGTGGTGTCTGGGAAGTCTACTGATCCAGAACAATGATTTCAGGGTCTTGTCGTCATTAGAGCAGGTGATGGCGAGATGACAAAAAAAAAAAAGATTTATTGAAAAATCCAATAAATGAAGGCTTCAGCAGGCTAAAGCAGTGAATTTTGTTGAATAATCCATCTGGCAGTGTTGTGCCTGAACGCGTTCAATGAACGATAGTTCATAAACTCGTTCATATTTTGGGCGAACGTGAACTGAACGTACTGTATTACTGCCTGATGAACGTTACTGTGAACGCGTTCATTCTGGTGTCTGTGAACGCACGCTCTCTCAGTTTAACTTCGTTCAATAGGGTGCCAGATTTCTATAGAGCCTTCCATGCGAAAACCCGGCTAAAACACACGTAACAGGCCTTAATATGTAGCGAAAAAAACACCCAATCTGGCAACACCAGCCACCAGTGTCGCACCGCGGCCGCTGCATGCGTCATCAAAACAAAAAGCAGCATGTAGCCGACAAAGCAGCGAAGAGGCGTCGTATGATCATTTAAAAGAGTTTTATGACAAGCTCGGTGAGGAATGAGGATGGGAAAAATCTTACATTTCTGTGCAAACTTTGCCCGTCGATAAAATAATTGCTGTCTGTGGTTGTATATGGGCTCTGACAATAATAATAAAAATGTAAAAAAGAAGCTCGCAGCAACATATGGAAAAAAAGAACTATGAACTAGTTCATTTTTTGAAGTATGAACTATGAACTGAACTAGTTCATTTTAAAATTTGTGAACTGAACTTTGATCTATTTCATGTAGAAAATTAACTTTCCCAACACTGCCATCTGGGTAGGTTGTTCTGTTACAATATGAAGATCCAAAGATGATGAAGAGTCAGACAGGTTCCAAATACTGATTATTTTTTTTTTTTTTTTTTTTTTTATGCAGTAAAATACCTGATTCAAGAATTTTTTTTTTGCAAGTATGCTGGATGATATGTTCAATGATAATTTAATAATACATTTTTAGAAAAAACAAACAATATATTGACTATTCAGGTGACTATTCAAATGCACTTTTTTGTAATGTCTATTTGTGGTTTTACTTATCTGTAGGCTAATGTCTTATCTTACTAACTGTATTAACTTTAGGGTTTGTTAATTGCCATTTAATTTAATTTATTTGATTACAATATGTATTAAGCCCGATAGTCTGCTTATGTGAAAGATGCATCACTCCATTTTACTTTTTGTTTAGTGTTTCCATATATAACTGAAATATTATAGGCTAATTTTTGTTTATGTGACGTTTTGAAATGGACATTTGCAAATGTGAGTGCTGAAGGCAGCAGTATTTTCCCATCCATTACCTCACCATTGCACCCATTCGGGACTGGATTTTTGCTGTGTCTGCTTCTAATCTACCTCAGTAAATCCAATCCAAATGGCATAATGTCTTTACAGAGGGGAGTGGTGAGGTGGGGGAAAAAGGAGAGAAGACTGAGCGAGAGACTAAAAGATGAGGCAGGGTCTTAATTGGATTCCCTATGTCCATGTGATATGTTTTATAATGGCCTAATTCAAGATGAATCACCCTTGGCTTGCTAGAAGCTAAGCGCGTGGCCACAGCGTCAATAGCTATCTCCACAGGCACTGCCGTGAAGCTTTCTCAAGGCTTCTATGTGTGTTTTTCTTCTTTGTCGCACATTGACCATGGTTGACCATGGCCGTCACTTCAAGTGGCACCTTATAATCCTGAAAAATAATGCGGCCGTGTCCTTTTTCTCCTTTGATCCTGACTATCCATTCTAGCAAACCATTGTTAGCAAATACAACCAGGTTCAATTCTGGCTCAAAAGCTTCTTTTCGCCTGTGTAAAATAATTAATTTTGAAAACCTTTTCCCGTCTTACAGTTAAAAATACCACTTTATATCTCACAATTGTGACTTTAATTCTCATAGTTGCTTCTTTATCTCACAGTTGCAATTTTGTTTCTTGTAATTTATTTGTGCACTTGTTTTGTGTGATTGTATTTAACATTATGAACATTATTTCAAGTCATATATACAGTAACATATTTTGATAAAAGGGCTGCCCCCGACTAAAGATTTTTCTAGTCAACTAGTAGTCGTTCATTTAAGCCATTAGTCGACTAATTGGACGCTTATATTAATTTAATTACTTAAATATGTACTAGGGGGAATACTAAACCATAACAAGCCTTTAATATGGGTGTAATATATGCCTTGCACTCGAGGAAACGCATAAAGCTTGCTGCAAAGCACCATTAAAAGTAATAATTATGAATGTGTCATTTTAATAATTCATTAATAAACTAATGATTTCTGAGTCGGTGTCAGCTGCAAAGATGGAGTTGACAATGCTGACTTCATCTCCGCAGTAGCCTATAGTGGACGCGCCTTTAGATAGAAATGCATCTTTATAGGGGTTACATAATCAGAGAGTATTTTTTATTTTAATTGGTTTGTTTAAAAGTCGATATTTAAAGCTTTCTATAAATATATTTCTAATGTCTTAGAGGCAAGTAGCCTATACGCTGAGTTTCGGTTCATTTTTATGATGCGCTTCAGTTCATGGAGACAGAGACGGCAGAAAGCGCATATTCTTTTTGTATTCTTTATTTTTAAAAAGCGCAACGTTTTGTTGTTATTGTGAGTTTACACACAAAAGTGTGTTCCTTTAGTTTCGAATGATGTATTACCACTTGTCTGTATGACCATAAATGGCTAAAATGATCATATTCACTTTCGGTCTATTTAGTCCACGAGTCCGTATGGTGTCCCATTAGTCATTTTAGGTTTCAGAAGGGTGCTCGTGAGCCCTCATTTTTGGTGTGAAAGGGCCTTTACATTTGCCAAAAGAAACCCTGTTTTTCTTGGTTATTAACAAAACAAGCAAGCCCAGCCCAGGTAAGAAAAAGTCATCCAAAAGTTATGTAGCAAAAGTTGTGTAGCTAAAGTGATGTAACACACTACTTTCAATAAAAACGCAATTAGTTGCTTTTTTTTGGAGAGTAAAACAATATAATAACACATTACTTTTAAATGTAACTTTCCTCAACACTGATTATGTCTTTGTAGAAGAATTTGTTTACCTTTTTTTGGGGAATTAGATAGATAGATAGACAGACAGACAGACAGACAGACAGATAGACAGACAGATAGACAGATAGATAGATAGATAGATAGATAGATAGATAGATAGATAGATAGATAGATAGATAGATAGATATACAGATAGATATATAGATAGATAGATAGATAGATAGATAGATAGATAGATAGATAGATAGATAGATAGATAGATAGATAGATAGATAGATAGATAGATAGACACATAGATAGATAGACACATAGATAGATAGACACATAGATAGATAGACACATAGATAGACACATAGATAGATAGATAGATAGACACATAGATAGATAGATAGATAGATAGATAGATAGATAGATAGACACATAGATAGATAGATAGATAGACACATAGATAGATAGATAGATAGATAGATAGACACATAGATAGATAGATAGCAGAGGCGGACAGAGTACAGAGCTTTGTTACTTGAGTAAAAGTACAGATACCCCTTGCTAAATTTCACTCAAGTACAAGTAAAAGTACTACATTCAGATGTCTACTTAAGTAAAAGTACTAAAGTACTTGTTTTTAAAAGTACTTGAGTATCAAGAGTACAAGAGTAGATTTTCTAAATATTGCATTACTAATCTACTGCCACAGTGCTTACATTTATGCACAGAAACGTCCTACATGGAGTTATGAAAAATGTTAATGTTAATACCTTGGAGAATGTAAAAGGAATTGAAAGTAAAATCAAGTCATTTTCATCTTTTTACCATGTTGCTTTATTTAATTTAATTAAATTTTTTGGGGGTCCCATCTTTAAATGCGGGGACAACACACACACACACACACACCACATGTAAGGGTGGCGCTGCCAATAAAGCACCTAAAAGCTGTCACAAAGAACCGGCAAAAGGAATGATTATGAATATGTAAAATATAGCAAGGAGATATTTTAATTGTTTATTAATAAACACTTGTTAATAAACAAGTGTTTTCTTTGTCAGTGTCGGCTAGAGGAAGTTGACGATGCTGACTCGCGATCTTCAGCAGTGAACGCGCCAGAGAGAAATGCACATTTCATACGGATTACATAAGCAGTCTGTAGTCGGTTTTCTTTCGTTTTGATTTTTTCTGTTTAAAAGTAGACATGTCTGTGAGAGGCAAGTAGGCTACCTTATACACTGAGTTTCGGTTCATTTATGAGATGAGATCCAGTTCACGCGCCGGCGCCTCCGTTTCTTATCTATCGTCTGCTATTTACTTCTAATTTATTAAACCCAGGCAATTGGTTGATGAAACATTGATTCAAATTAAGATACAATTAATGCAAAACGAAATTCAGGTTAAAGAAAGGTTTTGTGTTTTCTGTTTGATGTCTCTGTGAAAGTTTTAAAGCATTTTTTTTGCCGCTTTCAGAGCGCTCACGTCCGTAACGGAGAACACGTCCATAACATTGTTTTTTCCTCATAAATGCAAGCCGGAAAAATAAAATAAAACAAAATTAATATTTTATGTACTGTGGAGACTGAGCGCCAACCCTTCATTCGCTGGGTAGAAGCCTACTTTGGTTTGCGCAGTGTAATTCACATAATCAGTAAAAATATATTTTGCCTCCTAAAGTTTTTTTTTTTAAGAAATCAGAAATCCCTCGTGGCTACGCCACTGCCACATTTGAACCTGACTGTGTTAAACACACCACATACTCAAGAACATCAAACCAAATGCTTGGCTTACATTAATGTGTAATATAAAATCTGACCATGGAGTTGACTTTGGCGGAAAGCTGAAAGTGATTGCTGATAGGCTGTCCCAATCAGTGGTGCCTGCACAATCCAATCACGTTTGAGAGGGAAACAACAAATTGAGGGTTTCTGAGATTTTTTTTTTAACTTTTTTTTTTTTTTTTACTCTGGTACTCACGATTATGGATAGAAATGTATTGGAGTAAAGAGTACAATATTTGCCTCTCAAATGTACTTGAGTAAAGTCATGAGTACCCCCCAAAAATGATACTCGAGTAAAGTACAGATCCCTCAAAATTGTACTTAAGTACTGTACTCAAGTAAATGTACTCCGTTACTGTCCGGCTCTGATAGATAGATAGACACATAGATAGATAGATAGATAGATAGATAGATAGATAGATAGATAGATAGATAGATAGATAGACAGACAGACAGACAGACAGACAGACAGACAGACAGACAGACAGACAGACAGATAGATAGATAGATACACATAGATAGACACATAGATAGACACATAGATAGATAGATACACTTGGATACATACAGTAGATACATATATTAGATACATACATACTTATTTACATAGATACATACTTACATAGATACATAGATTGATTGATTTGATTGATTCAAAGGAAATATGCAAGATGTTGGCTTTATTTCTGAACTTTCGGATAAGACACGGAATGTCCAGCAATATCGTGACCCAATGCTCTCTCAGCAGAGCTGGAATCTCATTCCTGATGAGAGTCACTGCTTAGTCGCCATGATCTCGCTTTTCTTCAGGCATCTCTTTGCCGCCCACATTCAGTATCTGAGTCATGAATTGTGCCACATATACGTGATTGTCACTCACATTAAGTCAACTGCACGTCCTAGTGCTCCAGCCCGGAGGTGTTTTTTGCTCCTCTGCATAGCCTCAGACTAAATATAAATGCAAAACTGTGTCCAACACAGCTTCCTCCAGAAACGATGAAGCTTTAAAGAGGCTCAATGGTTGGCTGATTATGTATTTTTTTTTCCTGCAGCTCCAGAGTGATTAGTCATGTGGCATTCTCCGATCAGATGATTGGCAACAAAAAAAAAAGTTTCTAAATCTTAGTGCCTATGAGGAAACTGCTATTGAGATGAATGGGAATGCTAACGGTTAGATTTCTCCTGTTATTATAGACTTTGAGAGTAGCGACTCTGGAAACAAATCTCAAAAGCTAATATTTTAGTTGTGAATAGATATATTACATTACATCACATTACTGCATAATATATTAGATTAGATTACAGCATATATTATATTATCGCATTTTATTGCATATTAAAACCCACTCGAGACAGGTTTCGGAGTGAATCAGTTGGGATTGTAACATCTAGTCATCAAAAAGATCTTTATTTGTGTTTGGAAGATGAATGAAAGGGTTTGGAACAACATAAGGATGAGTAAATAATGACAGAATATTCATTTTTGGGCGAACAAACCCTTTAAACAGCAAGAATTCTGCCAATTTTCTCTGGAAAGTGCTGTATAGTGTGAGAGCGCTAGTGTCTGTTGGGAGTGTGTGTCATGTAGGGAAGTGGATTCGAGTCTCTAGATTATGGTTGGTAACTGGTTCGGACACTATTTTGTTTATCATATGTCGGTTTGATTTACCCAAATCAAGACTTGTTCGGTCGATTGTTGAAAGTGTTTACTGTCATATGCGGTGGGCTAAAAATGAAGAATGTTAGAGCAGAAAAGACAGAGAGAGGGAGAAATTGCTGTTATCTCTGTTGCCTCAGATGCACCTGCTGCACTCTTCAGACAGGAACGAGATGGGAGGAGATGAGAGGAGAAGTGCAGAGCGAAGGAAGAGGTGGAAAGATCAGTAGTATGAAGACGAGAAGATGAGATGAAATGAGAGAGGGAATGAAAGAGAGAGAGCAGAGGAGAAGAAATGGGACT
The DNA here is from genome assembly GCA_029959095.1 of Rhinichthys osculus. Classification (NCBI taxonomy): domain Eukaryota; kingdom Metazoa; phylum Chordata; class Actinopteri; order Cypriniformes; family Leuciscidae; genus Rhinichthys; species Rhinichthys osculus. The sequence goes on along the minus strand of JARWKJ010000009.1, from coordinate 28,884,152 downwards.
GGTTCAATGGCTCTTAGCTTCAAAGCTCACACCTGAGCCCAGTGTATCCGTGTGTATGTGGATGAGTGTATTCAAGCCTTCTGAGGCATGTCTGGTCAAAGCTTGTTAACAGACTGTGTTTGCTCATGTGGTCTAATAAGGCTGTGTGTGTGTGTGCGTGTGTGTGTGTGTGTGTTGTGCAGATACACATGGCCATGAGAAAAGACGGTCTTGAGGCAGTGTTGGGTTTAGATGAATGACCCTCTATCTGCCTCAAGTTACCTGGCTATGTAGGAGTTCATCTCTATTCAGATACGGCCAAATACGGTTTCTCTGACTCGATGAACTTGACATTAACGTCGACCCTGTTTACTTAATACACGTTTCTGGTCTTATTGTGAACCATCGATGCTTTTCATTCCAAGGAAAATACGTTTTTTTGTAATCTATTATTAAAATGCACCTGCTTGGTTTCTGAAATCACTGTTGGGTAATGTTAACCAGCTATTTGGCTATTGGTTAACAACCAATAGTCTACACAGATTAGATTACATCAGTGTTAAATTAAAACATTGACTGTCTCATATTGCCTTAAAATGTTTTGTAAATGTTTACTTGAATACATTCCTAATATTTGAACTGAATACAATGACCACACCATATATCCATCCATCCATCATCTCTATCTATCTATCAAACTTTAAGGCTTTTTAAAACTTTTTTCAGAACTTTAAATATGACTTTGTCATCCCAATATTAAAAGTTTGTTTCCTAAAAAAATACAGTCATATCAATTTCCTTGAATTTTCCTTATTTTTCATTATATTTCCTTGCATTGTATTGCATGCTTCTAGCCTGGGAAAACCCAGACAACTTCCGGCAAATTTAGATTTGCTCTGAAAGTTAGTCTGGCAAAGAGCTCATTCAAGCCCATTTCCAATCCGTCGAAATCGAGGCACCAATCAGAAACGTTGGGGCGGGCTTTACACGATGACGACAGCGCTGGGATTTTGAAGCAGATTTTGTAGCCTACATTACAAAGATGGATGCCGCCGTCGAACATCACTCGTTCGAATCAGCTATCGCGTCTGTTTTAAGCGATTTGAACGTTTCCCTTTTTGTTAAAAACCGAGCAAAGAACAACACTCGGAGATGTTTCTCCGCCGCTCTGCATAGGTCATCTCCTTCATCGCTCTGATTGGCTGTTAGGTCTATCCGCGACGTCCGTTGGTGATGCCCCTCTGGAAATGATTTGTCTATGACGCTTTGCCAGACCATAACTCAGTTACAACTGAGAATGGTCTGGTTTTAACCAGGCTAGCATGCTTCCAGAATTCAGTACAAATTCAAGGGTTTAACTTAACCTGGCCCTAGCCAGATGAATTTCGCTCCGCCTAGCTTCACTCACATCCATCTGGAACCTCTTCCATTGAGAGTGATTTCTCCAACCAACTTTATGGTTTAGCCAATCAGGACGCAGGGCGGGAGTTTCATAGATGTGACGTAGGGGAGAAGCGACCGTGAGACTGTTTTGATTCAGACAACAATGGCGGCTCACATCGAGGAAACAAGCGTTAACATTGATGCTGCTATTTCATCCGTGTTGTCCAATCTACCTAATATTGTTTCATTAAAAGAACATCAGAGAACGGCTCTTAAGGCTTTTGTTGGTGGAAACGATGTTATATAGATCAGTGCCTTCTCCCGACCGGATTCTTCAGCGTCACGGGTTGGCTTCGGTGTGAGTGGTTGAAATAGCACGTCGATAAAGATGACAGACAAGTGGCTTATCCAATCATATGCAAGGATTTTTGATAAGGCCCAGCCTTCTGAAACGCCATTTCAATGGATCGGTTCCAGATGGATGAGTGAAGCTAGGCGGAGCGAAATTCATCTGGCTAGGGCCAGGTTAGGTTTAACTGGACATGCGATCTCGACATGACTGCCTCTGTGAGTTAAACCACTTTTATATGTCTAGAGTCCTCATCTCATGTCACTGTACATAATGCAATCCTTTTTTCTGAAGTATTTTTCATTCTTTATGATGTGAAACTTTTTAATGAGGGAACAATTAAGTAGTAATTAAGTGCACCTTTAAGAATCACTCTTGTCGCAGCTTCATCTCGATGACAAAACTGCATCAACATTAGTTTACACATATAATTGTCCATGTGGGAGGGAGCTGTTTTGGTTTATTTCAGCAGGAAATGTCTATTTGTGCATGAGAGAGCTTAAAAACACGAGAGCATCTGTGATCAAATTATTGCCTTTTGACTATCTTTTCATTCACTTGGCTATTGCATGTGTGAATCGGTTTTGAGGAAAACATTTGCATGTTTATATGTTTATTGATGAGTATGTGAGAGAAAAACTGAAGGGGTATGTTCATCTGTCTGCGCTAATGAGCCTCTTATCTTCCATATCTGTCCATCCATCTACATTTGTCTAATGAATCAAATTTCGCTGCTCAATGTTTCTATGCCTGAGCGCTTGTATGTGTGTGTTCATTTCTCTGTTCTTCTGCTTACAAATGTATAATGTGTGCATGTCTGGCTTTGTATTTGCTCTGTTCATATGAGCGTACATTTGTCTAGGGAGGAGAGGTCGCAGAAAGTATGGTGGGCGACTCAGGTGGGCTTCTCTGAGGTCATCATCTTTGCCTGACTAACCATTGGCTGTCATGCTCTGGCTCCTAATGCTCCCAGTAACACAGACATAAAACTCCCCACACATACCCAGACACACCTCTGCACATACTCCCCCCTAACACACACACACACCATCTCCCTCTCTCATCATTCCTTCTCTCCGGTCTCAAAGAACAGACTGCTGAACACACACACCTGGTTTCTACCGCAGCTTGACTGCAGCAGAAAGTGAAAGGAGTAAGAATGAGGTAACTGGAGGGTGTTTAAATGACCAGGGGGCTAGAGACCCCTCATTCCAGTCATTGCACCCCTTGTTGTTTCTAAAAACAGTCTGAGAGGCCTAGTCATTTAAAAATGTGGACGTCCATTACATCAGACTTGAGATAAATGAGTTAAAATATATTTGAACTGACAGTAATAATTACAACTTTTTAGATAGGTTATATGTAGAATTCAGAAACCCTTGTTGTTTTGTGACATCTGTGGACGTGAACTGAACTGCAGCCAGCAACTTATTGCTGGTGCTCGCACACGTAAAGTACAAGAGACTGAACTTGATTCAAGGCCCCAATATACCCACGACAAAGTTATTTTTCCTTCTTTGCTCAGAAGTAAAAAGAAGCTGGAAACCTTTGAAGCGATACACTGTTAACGAACATCCAGACGTCGTCCATGCTGCTGAGAGCTAAGCTAGATGAATATGTAAATATGCGCTGCATGCTTTTCACTCAATAACAAAAGAAACGTCCAACAAAAATGACAGCGGTGAGAAAACAGCCGTTAAGAAAGCATCTGATCATAGCAATGTGGACGTATTCATCATGTCGACAGATGAGGTCATGAAAATCACACTGTTATGATTAATTTGATTAAGTATATGAGACTATAGACTATATAGATCGGACAATGTGAGACTATAGTTTGAATTAATCCCTTTTCTTTGCATGACACATTGGCACTACAGTACCGAATGGCTCTTTCAGCATCATCCTAAACATTCTATAAGCATTTATTTAATGTGTCATAGAATGAAAAAGACTGAGGCATTAACATCACATCCTTTTGATTTTTCTAGCGAACTACCTTCACCTTTCATTGGTATCCTAGGAAGTCGGGAAAGGTCACGTTTTTTTTAAGCTTCGTTACAGGCTCTTCACAAATTTGCAATAAAAAAAGTGATTATTAATACATGGAAAATATTAATATCATACAAAGAAAAAATAAACAATATAAAACATATTATGATATTATAACACTACAGGACAATAATCGTCACCTGGCAATACTTGAAATGGTATTGGAATGTATTTAATCAATATTTAATCTCTAATGTATTTAATCTATTTAGAATGACCTTTTGCTATGTTAATATACTGTATAGTTGTGCTGATAAGAGGAAATAGTTTAGCACCAGTAGGTTGTAGATGACATCACTGTGATGAAACACGTTGTTTTTGCATGCTACCTTGGCACTGCTGTCGATTTTTTTTTTTTTGCTGTTGTTGTTTTGAAGCACCTTTTGGCTTTTTTAGCTTTGCTATATATCGAGCACTGAGCCAAAAGTTGAGAGAGCGAGAATGAGGGATGAGGTGAAAGACATGCATAGAGGCAGAGATAGAGAGAGAGAAAGAGAGAAATGCTCGCTTGGTCTGTGAGCAGACCATCAGTCTTTACTGGGAAATCTATGTGCCTAAACAATGTCTTCTCTACCACAACAAGTGATGAGCCTGGCGTCATCTGCAGAGAATGAGAGAGAGAGAGTGAGGGGGCGAAGGCGTGAGGGTGAGAAAGCGAGAGAGTGAGAGGAAATTGTGAGCAGTTAAAAAGAGAGCGAGAGCCGAAGAGAAGAGAAAACAAATGCTTCTCATTATCTAAGCGGGCTCCTCTGCAGTGCTCTCCTCAGCCATCAGTGTCCACACAGCTCCTATTGCTTCCTTTAAATCCATTTGAAGCCCAAGACTTGCCCCATCTGTCTCGGTGTGAAGCCCCTCGCTCCTCAGTGCCGAGCTGCACACAGCAATAACGCCCCCTAGTGCCTAGAAACTCCAGGGGAGCAACTGGCGTACCTGAACAACAACACTCTAATTACAATGTGCCAGTTCTCACTGGGTATTTCTTTGGTTTATTTGCTAGGGTTTTTTTCCATAGTGAAATTAAGGATTTTATATTGTTTTGGGTATGTAAGCTTGCCCCTCTGAGAAAAAAAAAGAAAAAACAAACTGATGATGATCATGTCATCCAGTATAATTTGAGAATGTTCCACAGAGAGACTTGTGCTTCAAAGGAAGCTAGAAAATCAAAGTAGGCTAGTTCTAATCTTATTTGTCTATTATTTGACTTAGAAGTCCAATTTATTATTCTTTTTTACTTATTTATTAGTAATTAATGATAGTTAAAGAAGTTATTTATTTATGAAATATCTTAATAATATTTTATTTTTATTTATTTTTAAAATAAAATAAGAAATATATAATACTAGATAGAATAATATAATATAATTTATTATATAGAAAATATAATCATATTAAAAATATTTTTATAATAAACTATACATACATATATATATATATATATATATATATATATATATATAACATGTATACATGCCTTCTATTATTTTTATTTTGTAGAGAAACAGAAGTTTTCATTCTATTATTGTGCATATAAACAATTTTATAGTTAATTGAGATTTTAATTGTAATCATAATACTATTTGTTTATTTTCTTCTAAGCTGTTACTGTGTTATGATATTATGTAGAAAGCTGTCAGACGTTATTGTCTCAGTTAAAAGTTTCAGGGGCCGTTCACAGGACATGTTCTTGCTTTTGGTCTGCACTGTTTTTTTAACTGTTGTGTCAGAAGTACATTTGGCCTTTTTTAATAATTCACCCTTTAATAACACAAGACCTGCGTTTTTTGCTCCCTACCGTTTTGCACCGTCTAGGTTTTTTACAGCTAACTCGCTTCCTGTGTGAACAGCCTTAAGTTCATAAGCAGGATTTTAAGATATTCCTTACACATTTTACAACCAAAAAATATCGCCGTTTCACACTTTTGCATCCAATATCAAGCTCAGAGTGGGGAAACTGTAACTCGGGTAAACTTGGACAGTGCCACATTTGAGTTCGATTCGTTTGAACAGAGCACAAAAACTGATTTTCACTCTCTCTCGTCAAAAGCTGCGAGAAGCGCTCTATAGCCCCGAGCGATGCAGGGGAAAGTTGCGCAGCGGAGAGGTAAAGAGGGAGCGCTTTGATCGGCGGCGTGCGCGTCTCTTCTGCTGGAGGTGATTTGCAGCGCTGTTGCTGCTGCTCTTTTTTTCCTATAAGCAGAGCGCTATGCTAGATTAGCATTTAGTGCATTTCCACAGGCTTGTCGACAGTGCAGGGGCCACGCTTCATCATCCGTCTGTGATTCACACAGGCGTTTCAATTGATAATGAGATGGTCCGCTTCTGCAGTGTCGTGCTGAGGCCACTGAAAGTGCTCTGATAGAAAACAACCAAGAAACACTGCGAGGCCCTTCGTTAAAATCTTAAATAACCATGTGCAGGGGTTTGTGAGGCCCTAAGTAAGATTTGTTTCACTATTTGTTTTAAAGCATTAAAGCGGACCTATTATGCATAGGCAGCGATTTATGTTTCTGCCGGTGGGTGCCCACACTCCATACTCCAACTTGTAAGTGCAAATTCATTACCAACCAAGTATAAACATCTTTATTCACCTATGTTTCCATGAGCAAATGATAAATGGGCTAAGCAAGGTGACACATTCACATACGCAACAACAAATGCCACTTAAAACATTTTAACATGCTCCTTGCTCCATTCTTATTAGGCTATACTTGTTTTTGTTTTTTTTAAGAGTACAGTCCGTGCTTTTCAGTTTTTCTCCGTGCGATAGTGCACTTGATGAATTGATTGCACAAAAGTTATTTGTGTATTGTGAAGAGAAATACATTTCCAACCAAACAAAAACATATTCTTTCCATGAGTGTTGTCACGAGTCTGTCTCTTTCTGATAAACCTGATGGTTTTTGAGTTAATTACATAAAATGCATTTTATAATGGTGGAAAAAACAGAAAAGCTTTTGAGTCAGGTTATGTTGTAATGCTAAATGTAATGGTATAATTATGTGTATCACAACCTGCCGGGACCAGATGTAAAATCCACCAATCAGAGAGGTTTGAATCTCAATTGATTTTTTTGATTGGCCATTTTTGTGGGTGCTCGGCACTTATGCTATTACTCTTTTTTTTACATTTTCAACTTTTAGTGTTTAATGTTGCTGTTGGAGCTTGAAAAGGGTCTGCAAATTTACAAAAATGTATTTCAAATATCTTTACATGGAAAAAGTCTAAACCTGTGTCAGTGGAGTAAAATGGCAGCTTGAACAGGCGTAGCCAACTGGGTCGGTGGCTTTGCACGTCAAAACTGTCAATCTTGATGGGAATGTTGGTGTTTGTGTACGGTTGTGTCACAGCCTCTAAGCACCAAGTATCTGCTAGAACACGCTCTGAACCAGGATGATGGAGCTGTTGATCCTGTAACGAACGTAGCTCTATGTAGTGTTGTTTTTGGCGGCCTGTTTTCATTTTAGTTTTAGTCTAGTCTTTGTGTCAAGCTGTCATTTTAGTTTTTATTAGTTTTAGTCATGTTCATACTCTTTTTAGTCTAGTCTAGTTTTAGTCGACGAAAACTGATGACATTTTAGTCTAGTTTTAGTCGACGAAAGACATAGTCTAGTTTTAGTCAATGAAAATAGTATTTTAGTCTCTTTTTAGTAATGTAATTCTATTTAACCCAGTTAATATAGTATAAGTAGCCTACCTAGTAGTAGCCTATAGACGAAACCAAAATTTTCTTTTAGCCAAACCCATTTCAAACAATATTATCTTATTATAGTTATCTTATTATATTATTGTTACCTTATAGACTCAAGAATACATCCATTCCAGACACGGAAGACGCTCTGATTTGAATTTACAACTTATTTATTTTACCAACCAAACATGTTAGAAGTAGCCTACATGAAATGAAAGTTTTTCCAAATGTCATTTCTTTTTCTCCCAAAGACGAATCCCTTTCTCTGTGTCAGACTTAACTTTTTTTGTTGTCGTTTATGCTAACGCCTGTTTCACACTCCGTTTGCAGTGCGTATGTGGTGGTGCGTATTTTTCCCCGCACCCATGTTAATAGGTTAGAGCCTATGGTTTGAGCGCTCACACCGCACGCGGATGCGGTCCGGTAATGTGCTCCAGGAGCGGTGCGTGCATAACAGCAGAGCAGAGATAATGGATATAGGCTAAAAATATTGATTTGAATATTGATTGTGGTGGTACAGCCGTAGATCAGTTTCGCACTGCAAACGCAGCACACGTGAAAGCACAATAGCGCGTGCTGCTCCTGCATACACACCGCAACACGCACCGCATACGCCCTACACACGGAGTATGTGTGAAACAGCCGTAACTCACGCAGCTGGATCTTCTAAATAATGCCGCGAGTGGGGCTTGGGGATGTGAAGTCGCCTGCGTCTGCGCAGTGCGATCTGATGCAGCCCCTGAAATGACACACGAAGCAGAAATGCTGCATAATAATAATAATAAGTAAACAAGACGAAATAAAGTTAAATAACATTTTGTCTCGTCTCGTTTTGGTCAACGAAAATGAAGAGACATTTTAGCATAGTTTTTATTTTGTAAACCACATTTGGTCTCGTTTTCATTCGTCAACAATATTTGCATTATACATTTAATTACAGTCATCATGACCAGCATTTACGTTGCGTCTCGTCTCGTTTTCGTCACGTGTAAAAGGTTCGTTGACGACGATATTTAGTCATAATTTCCGTTGACGAAAGCAACACTAGCTCTATGAAACATTAATAATCAATAATAACTTGTTATGATTGTGAATATTTGGGTCAGTTAATTGGATTAACTTGACATGGCTAAATTAATATTATAATCAATTAATCAGTTCGTCCAACAAACTCTTTTGATTATTAATTTATTCTAAGAAAAGGGTATATTCCATGGCCACAGAAGAATAAATATTTTTTAGCATGTACAGCGCTTTGAGCATGTAGCAAGATCAAGATTGCAGAGATGCTCACAAGTCTCTGAGCTAGAGTCCAAGTCAAGTCTCAAGTCTCTGAGCTAGAGTCCAAGTCAAGTCTCAACCTCCCGTAACATTAGGTAGCTAAAGCAATAAGCAAGCTAACGGTAGATGGTCTATGCTGAGCTAAACATGTTTACTCACCTATCAGGGTGCGTTTTTCAGATGCCTGATAAAATTAGATGTGGTTGAGCCAGAATCTTTTATCGTGATACTGCATATTTTGCATTGAGCGCTTCTTTTGAGCGTGTCTTGTTTGAAGTTTTTAAACCCAAAGCTAACGATGAATGGCACAGCAGCGGCCGGTGCAGTCGACATATTTGTTTGTCATCCTCTCATGTGTGGTCGCCCGCGCGCTGCCAGCAATAGGCCACGTAGTACGTGGTTACGTAGGCAGGTTATAGGTAACGGAGGGAGGGGGATAACAGCGAGCTCATCAGACGTTTCCTAAAAATAAACATTGTTCACGAGTCCCGCAGCTCGAGGTCGAGTCTGAAGTCTTTCGAGGACGAGTCTCAAGTCGAGTCTGAAGTCAGTGTGTGTGCCACTTAAGTCGCAGTCGAGTCCGAGTCTCAAACTTGAGTCCCCATCTCTGCAAGATTGTAAAAGAGACTTTGTTTGCAAGCAGTGAATCAGAACCAAATATATAAAGTGCACAAGTTGTATTAACTAAATCATAAACATGAACAAACTAAACAAACATGCATTAATACATAAATACATGTGTAGGAAAAAGGAGTGAGAGATGGAATGATGTAACGATGGAGAAGATCCATCTAACTATGAGAAGAACCAACAGCATTTCATTTTCACATTTCATTGAATTGAATACTTGCATTTGTAGTGGGAACAATTCTTGAAGTTGTGGAAAATTGAAGTTGTTGAGGGTTCCGGCAGTGTCAAGTGGAAGTTGTTTGAAAGTTATCTTTCTCCATGAGCACATGGCTGGTTTGGTCAAGGCCAGGGGCCCTGGGCCCTGTTGAGGCCACGCCGAGCACCCAGGAGAAGTGAGGAAGTCGGAAGAGTGGGTGATTGGAGTTGTTGTTGGTTGGAGTCGTGGTTCCAAACTCCTGAGATTGTCCTTGGTTCTTTGTGAGAGAGTCTTCTCTCTCCTGCATGAGCCCATATCTGGTTGGATCAAGGCCTGGAGGGCTCTGGGCCCTGTTGAGGGGGAAGGGGTTCCCCAGTATCACTAGAAACAGTGTTGCGGCTGGATGAGAAAACCCAAGAGAGGGAGGTCACATGTGGACTGTTTCTAATAAAGCCTGAGAAAGATCCAACCCCTAAGGGTTGAACTCGACCAATAAGAATGGTGACATGTCTGAGAGGGAAAGTGGCTCTTAGTTGATTTATAGTCTTTGTCCCCAGCGTGCTTATAGACTGTTCATTCATGCTCAGATAGATATAACAAATCCACATTGCATTCTAAGAGAAGGTGATGAACATCAAAGTGTGAATCATTAAATGAGGATTAATTAGGTTGGAGGCATGATACAGGTGAGGTTAAATTGACCGTTAGCTGGTTATATAATAAAATACATATCATAGTATATACATAATCGTACACAAGACAGTAAATCATTTACACAATGCTATGAAGCATGTTCATTTATAGATCAGTTAGTCTATGATTAATGCAGCAAAGTCTGTTTTAAAGAGGGTTTCTGTCTTCCCATCGTCTCTTGTGCACGTGGCCACATTCCTGTGGAGGTCGTAAAATCTCCTTATCAGCCCTGTAACATGACACTGTTTCTGCCCATGTGTTCGTTTCATTTGGGATGTTAGTTTTGGAGTTTCATAGACCTTTGTACATAATGAATAATTATTGTGTGTCTGATGGGTCCAGACCCTACAATCCACATCTTGAATGTGTAGCTTTGTGACATGATTCTGGGGGTCTAGAACGATTTGGCTGAATAATATCTGGATCCAGGGTTTCAGCACCACGGAGTCTTCCACCCTCTCTTATCTCTCTAGTGGAAGTGGGTTGTCGAGGATTTGTGGCACACTCTACAACCCGGTTCCTCAGAGACGTCGGATTCAGTGGCCAAGAGTTGCTTCGCACAGTAAAGAACTTATCTGAAGCAGCAGAGAGGAGCAGCAACTGGCTGTGGTTGAGACGGAAAGATTCTGGCTGGCTGTGTACAGGCAGCCACGCTACGGTTTCGTAGAATTCTTGAAAAACTCGAATAGTCTGTTGTCTTATTTGTATAGTTTCCATAGTTATTACAGTTATTACGTTCCTGTGTATATTGCTTGAATGAGGGTTGGTGATTGGGCGGATATGGTGTTTCGCGGTAGTATGCCATACGGAACTGTTGCCACTGAACCTACTTTAACGAAGACAGTGGGGCTCGACAGCCTTAGTCAAACGGGTTGGCGCGTATGGTTGGGTTGCGGAGAGATTGTGGTTAGGTCACATGTGAACTCCGAGGAAGGAGCAACCTCTGCAGCAGGAGGGATGTAAAGGTCAGTAAGCTGGGCTGAGTTGAGTGGGGGACGGAGGGGGGTGACTCTGGGATGCCAGAGTCACTGTCGAGCCCTCTTGAGGTGTCGTGGGCTAGTCGACGAAACACTGAGGACGGAAGGTGCCCACTTGAAGACCCTAGAGATGTCCCCTACTCAGCTCAATCCAGACGGTTGTCATGCTGGTCCACTGGGGAGACCACACTGTAGTTGCAGCCGTTGTGTGCTGACGCGCCAAGTACACTGCAGCCGTTAACGCCGGACAGGAGGAGATTCACATCACCATATGGAAGGAAGCGTAAATGGATGGAGAAGCATAGGTTACTGTAAAACTACGTCTTAGTTTGTGCTTATCTTGGCGAAAGCCGAGGACAAATCAGCATGAAGTTTTAACATCTACTCTCGTGTAATGGAAATCATAAGACCAGTATCTTTATCGTACTCTGGGGCGAGAGAACTAGAGCTTTACAAGGGGTGTCAGTGGTGGCTGCCCCATCACAGGACTAAACAGTGGCCTGAACTAGCACCTTTTAGGTTCAGAATTGACTGAGGTCTGGAGGTATGGGGCTGGGAACTACCATGACTACTCCAACAATGGATGCTCTTTTAATTCAACTTGGATCGGGCTGTCTCTGTGCAGGGTGTCAATGGCCACATGTCTGATTGTTGCGCCAGGAAAATTGGTCCAGATCTCCACTGGTGAGGGCCTGCTAACTCCAATGGTCAGCTGGGTTTTGAGCGAAGTCAACATATCTCTACCTGGTAACATCTGTCAAAGTCTGAATGTCAGCTACACAGGCCCCCACAAACACCTTGTATCGGCATGATCCTGACTTCAACCGTTGCAACACAGTAGTGGAATCAGACCAATATGTGACTTGTTTTTTGAGGGTCACTTATGCCTGTATGTGTCCAATTGGGCTCCAGAAAGTGAAGCACATAAGCTCTAGGCGTGGCATACATAGGCATTTATGGGGAGCCACTAGATCGAGCCAGCCCAGGATATAGGCAATGTGGACTTCCTCATGCTCATCTGTGGTCTGAAGGTAGGCTACAGATCCACATACCCTCTCTGATGTGTCACAAAAGACATGTAGCTCCCTAACAGGGAAAGGAGTGTCAGCAAAGGCAGGAGTATAAGGTCTTGCTAGTTTTCGAGGTAGGGTTCAATTGGGTCATCCTAGCCAAGGTTATGTTTCCATAGATCCTGAATAAGAGTCTTGGCCCTTTTGGTGAATGGTATGGTAAACCCCAAGGGGTCGAATTGGCTTGCCAAAGTCTTACAGTATGTAACCCATGTTACTAATGGTTAAAGGCAGAAACAGAATACACTTCAAATTAAATAACAGATTAAAAGTATGAAGGATGCTGACAGAGTAATATAAAGCTGTAAACAAATTAATTGTGTATATATATATATATATATATATATATATACAGTATAATTTTTATATATATATATATATATATATATATATATATATATATATATACTACCGTTCAAAAGTTTTGGGTCGGTACGATTTTAAATACTTTTAAAAGAATTCTCTTCTGCTAACCATGGCTGCGCTTATTTGATTAAAAATACAACAAAAATCAGTTATAGTATTAAATATTATTCCAGTGTAAATCAGCTGTTTTCTGTGTGAATATATATAGTAAAGTGTAATTTATTCCTGTGATCAAAGCTGAATTTTCAGCATCACCAGTGTCAGTGTCTTCAGTGTCAAATGATCCTTCACAAATCAGTATAATATGAGGATTTGATGCTCAAGAAACATTTATTATTATTATCAATGTTGAAACAGTTGTTGGTCTGTCAGTTGTACAGTTTTTTTTTTTGTTTTTGTTTTTGGATTCTTTGATGAATAGGAAGTTCAAAAGACTTTTGTAACATTATAAATGTCTTTACTGTCACTTTCGATCAAATTAATTATTCCTTGATAAATAAAATTATTGATTTCTTTCCTCCAAAAAATAAAAATAAAATTCTCACTGACCCCAAACTTTTGAACGGTAGTGTATATATTAGGGGTGTAACGATACACGTATTCGTATTGAAGCGTTCGATACAAGGTTCGTTGGATCATTTTTCCTGCCCACCAAAATATAGTTATTTCAAATCTAGGCGCGTCTCGCGTGGCAAGCGCGCTCATAATGTAAGAGACGCTGGCGTGACCACAACATTGCCCAACATCAAATGGCAAATGTAATGTAAGCGGAATGAAACTGAGCTTTGTGTGGTTGACGGACCGTTTATCAGTTTGAAGTTTTGCGAGATCTAGTGAGAAACATTCACATTTCTCTGTTATTAACGGATCAAACAGCGCTGACGTGGAAACCAGGAAGAAATATTGTGCCATGAATGAACTATCCAGTGTCCACAGATCAGCAACATTCATCATGGATTTACTGTAGTAACACTATTAACTGTAACCATGGAAGTTTGGCAGGAATAGTAGGCCATGCTTTCAAGTAACATTATGTCGGTTTTATTTTGACATTATGAATACAATTGCTGCCCTCAAATGTTCATCTGAACTAAAATAAACCTTGGTTTATAACTACTACAATATTACATTTCATTTTGTCCAAGGAGCTGTTTTGTTTAAATGCTCCTAAGAAAAGTCAAGTATAGCTCCATCATTGCTCAAAGTAAAAAAATATCATTCTTTATGATGTTAGTTTTAATAAAAATCTAATTAAAAAAATTAAATCAAGGAAATTTCTCTGACATTTCTTTCTTTTTGCTGTATCGAAAACGAACCGAACCGTGACGCAAGTGTATCGTATCGAACCGAACTGTGAATTTTGTGAACCGTTACACCCCTTATATATATGAAGAGTTCAGATGCAAAAGCCTCTAAACGCCACCTCCGTCAAAAATGAGATAATGACATTGAGTGAAAGCTATCTGAACACAGTACACGTTCAACAAATATATTTGCTTCAAATCCTCGAAATCTCAGCCTCAGCCCATTCAGAAATATCAGTTTGTCGGCAAAAGCCTCTAGACGCCACTTCCCTTTGGCAGCAAAAGCCACTACATCCCGAGAACCAATCAGAAGGCGCGAGCCGCGCGAATCAGTACAGGCTGTTTCAATAGAGCGGTGCGCTGAGGAGACGGATTTTTTGAGACGGCTGAGGAGATTGTTTTGTTTTTGGATTCAAATTTTTTACATTTTTAAGATGGAGTTCGATGAAATGGAGGAGCCTGTCCTACTGACATCAAAAGGCAGAAGAGAACGTCGTTTATCTACCTCAAAACTCTTCCCGTTAATTTACAAGGCAAAAGAAAATCGCTAACTTTACAGTGAAAATAGCTTAGTCGCAAGTGTAGCATGCACTCATAACAGTTCTTGGTGCAGTGCTGTAACTTTGAAGGAATTTGATTTATTATACTTGAGATATACATTATAATATTACTTTACATTATTTTAGTCTTATAAGCTTCTTATACAAAATGCACAGATATTGATGTTTAAGAATGTTGCTCTGTTCTACTTGATTATACAAACTAAAACTATTAAACTATTTTAATCGCCAATTCTTTTTGCCAATGTGGTTGTACTGTGTGAATCGGGGGGGGGGGGGGCTTTTGTCTTTATTCAGACAGGGCAGAAAGGTGACTGCAGAGAAATGGGGTGGGATTTGCAAATAATCGCAGATCTCATTCAGCCCCCCTGTAAAGAGGTGTGTCTACTGTTTAATTTTGAAATGAATGTGCTCTAATCTTTTTCAGTGTTTCTAGTTACATTTTTATTGATTTTTCAGCTATTTACTATGTCTTGTCCCAAAGAGGTGGATTTAGAGGTTTTTGCGAAAAAAGCACAAGTGGATTTAGCTGTTTTTGACGCAAAAGAAAATATAATTTGTTAAAAATCACTGAATTGACTCAAGTGACATTTTTGAAAAAAAGTTATTTTATTCAATGACTAATAACCTTATCAGTACCTTTAAAATGAAACTACTGGACGTGAACATAGGAGCCTGATAAAAAATGCTCATTTAAAGAAAATAAGTCTGATGGATTTAGAGGGTTTTGCATCTGAACTCTTCATATATATATATATATATAGGGAGAGAGAGAGACTTCTGCATTGTCCATTTTGATGGACAGGGACGTAATAATCTATTACCCGTCATTTTAATTTTCATATTTTGATGAAAGTAAGCCATTTAAATAGGCTCTGTTTTTGTTCACATTTTCGTTTTTATTCACAGACTTACAGGACAAGCATATAGGCTAGATTATGCATTTATTTGTTTATGAAGAGAATATTGAACGGAGACTGTGGGTCACTTTTCAGGTTTCATCTTGAATGTTTGTCCAATAAATCACAATAATCTTTGTTTTTTGTGACTCTGTCCATTTTATCACGTAATTCAAACAATAAATACCATTTTGGTGCTTTTTTAATGTGGCACAAGAGATCACTGTAGCGCCTCAGTTCAACCGAAGCGGAGCGCGAGTGAACATGATCAGTCCTCCTTTTTTACTATGTTACAGAACAAAATAAGCATGAATAAACATCAGAAAATATGTTGAAAGATGCAGTCCATCTTACTGAAATGTCTCTCAAGTAATCGCTCAATCAGAGCAAGACACCTAACCCCGGCTGCTCCCGACGAGCTGGATGGCGCCTTGTATGGCAGACACCGCCGTCGGTGTATGAATGAGTGTGTGAATGGGTGAATGTGAGGCAAATGTAAAGCGCTTTGGTGGCCATTGGGTCTGTGAAAGCGCTATATAAATGCAGTCCATTTACCATTTACTAACTGCATGGCATGTTTCCAGAACTTCAAGATGACACCCTGTAAAGATGGCTCCAGTGTTGGCCTAGGAAGCAGTTGTTCATTCAAGCTTTGTCCTTGGTACCGGAAGGAACAGTTGAAGACTATTCAGTCTTTCCCATTATGATGCAACATGGGATGTGGAATAAACCAGGACTCTGTTGTCTTGTCTGCCTCCTTTGGTGGCATCTTGGCAATTTAGCCTGCAGATTCAAGCTTTTGAATTTCAGAGCAGTAGGTTTTAGCCTGCTCAGGATTCGTTGCCAGCTTTCTCTCAATATTTCTGGGTAGCAAGGCCTCTTGGTCTGCATGGAGCAAGGTGATATTAGTATGCCTTAGCAATGGGATTCAAAATACCGCTGAACACCGTAGCAGACTGTAAGAGGTTATAGGGATGTTGGTCCTGCTTTGATCTTGTGATCAGCCTTTCATTGTATGGCAAGGTGTTAATTTGCGCCATAAGCGCTTCATATGCTTATAGCCCATTGCGTGGGGTTGTCATAATGTGCAGACATTGTTGCTGGCTTCTGAGGGGTTGAATTGGACACATTGGGCCTTCCAGTATCCAACCAAGCCTTGTACATATGGCGACCGGGCCACCCAATGTTCTCTTATGTACATGCTGAGGAGGAGTCAGGAGGTGTGGCGTACCGGACCCTATTAGGAGTAAGGTTTTGACTCTGTCTACAGGTTATGTTGGTAGACTTTTCAGGTGCCGATATGCTTTCTGGAGAGCTGCCACAGGATAATTGTGTTCTTGAAGACATAGACCAGAGGCTGTAAAGGCATTATGGATGACATACCTTGCGGTTGGTTTGGTGATGGGAGAAACCTCCAAGGTTACTATGGACCCTTCAAGTTTGGTATGACTTTGTTGGATTGTCTGTAGAGGGAGAACTTATGGGGCTTCATTTAGTTTAAGCTGCTGAATTACTGGAGGAAGGATGGTGGTTCTCTCGGAGCCATCATTAAGAATAACATAGGCTTCCATTGTTTGGCCACCATTGTGCAAGAGAACTTTGACAACCTTAAGCATAACTTTGTGTGAGTGGTTGTGTCTGTCAAGATAGATTTGTGTGGATGTCAAATGTAATGTAGGACAGTAAGGAGCAGTTCTTTGCAGACTTCACATGCCCGTCACAATCTGGGTGGGGGTCAACATCTTGAATTTATCACAGGAGTTGAGATAAGGATCTCGGTTGTCACAATGAGGACAGTAGGGTTTTTTGGCTTGGAAATGACTTTAGCCTGGGCAGGTTCAGAGGGCTTGACAGCTTTCTCAGATGTCAGAAGTATAGGTTTTGACTACTCTCGGGAGAGATGTGGACTTTACAGGATCAGGCTGAAACATGGCAGCTATCCGGCTAGAGATGTGCTTCGCTTGTGACTTTGTTTGTAACCAAGCCGTCAAGTCAGGGAGAGTGTAGGTTCTATCTGTACCAGTTTGGAGAATGCCATGACTTAGACGGTACTCTACAAAGCCGTTTTAGTAAGCAGGTGGCATCTTGCCTAGAAGGCAGTCCACATGAAAACCACACCTAAGCTCATAGCTCATACCCATTATGTCCCTCTAGAGTCCTCAGAATGCCAATAAGGGATTGAGTGATTGGACAGATAAGGCAAATGAGTCGAAGGCATTGGAATCACCAATTTTGTGGGTGTGGTTGTGGTGGTTGTGGGTGGTGCATATATGGCTCAGTCAACTGCTGAGCACTATCCAATTTCAGATGGCTCAGTAAAACTTGATATTTGTACTGCTCACTAATATGAGTATGATGGCTTAATAAATTGTCCAAGGTGAATTTCAACAAGGCAAAGTCACTTTCGGTGCCACTTTCAAACACTGGTAGTGTGGGGTGAGGGATGCCATAGGCAGCTGCAATAAAAAGTTTGGTTCCGGTTTGAGGTAAGTAACGAGTTTGGGGAACAGGTGGATGCTGATATTGTTGAGGATAGATGGGTGTGTTATATGAGACTGTCACTCTGTGACGAGTGGCTGGAAAGGGATGTGACTGACTGATTGGTGGACTGGTAACAAGGTATTCACATTTGAGGTTGAGGTAATGTTTGCAACAGGAGTCACAGCCTGTGAAATCAGAACACTATCTGTGTGTGGTGTCACAAATTGGGTTGGAGTTGGTTGCTTGGGGTTAAATTGAGGTAATGGCCTTGAGACATGGTTAGGAGAATGCTGTGGAAACCTGTCGGTGGCAAGCTCTCCTGAGAATATGCAGCTTGAGATTTTCCTTGGAATTGAGTGACTGCACTTGGGGACAATTGTGCTGTGGGATCTGGAACTAATGCAGGCATAGTTGCTTGTAATGTCAACTGAAGAGTTTTGATTATTGACTGAACTGTGCATTGGGCACATGTTCTCTGTGCCTCTGGAACAGTCTGTGTAGCTTGGATTATGGAAGATAATGGGTAGGGAGACTGTTGAAATATAGGTGGGTTGGCTAAGAATGACAAGGAATTGAGGTGGTTGCCCAGTGTTGTCTGGTGATGCTCGAGTCTCTGGATCAGTCAAACTTGTATCTTTACTGAGCAGGGAACTCACCAGCTTGGCCACTTCTAAATCAGTTTCTGCTCTTTCCAGCTTGCTTTGTCTTTCTAACTGGTTAGATAATGCCTCCTTTGCCATGAGAGCCTCTTCCTGAGCACATATAGCCTCTTTAGCTTGAATTCGTAGTCTCTGATATTCTATTTCTGCCGGCATGTCCTCCATTTGTTGAAGGAGGTCGTCATACTGCTGCTGTTTTATTTTATCCTCCATCATGGCTGCCTGGCTGATTGTGAGTGCAGATGTAGCATGAACACTGGAGATAATGGAATGACAGCTGGATTTAAAAATTAGAGCTGGCTTTACTATGGGACGTTTTCGTCTCGAAGGACCAAATTCCGTCTCGAAATCAGCTCGAAGGTCTAAATTCATGTGGGGAAGCGCCTCCCAACATTTACTTTAATTCACTGATTTGATAGCGGACAAATATGGACAGTGATTCCGTCTAGAGCAGGGGTCTCAAACTCAACTTAACTGGGGGCCGCTGGAGGTAGAGTCTGGGTCAGGCTGGGCCGCATCAAGTATTCCACAAAAAATAGTATTCAAGTATTCCAAAAAAGGAGCACAACTGATCCAATCTTCATGAGCTGTCCTTCTGACAGTTGAAGTTAATTTTCCTTATACACAAAATCTTTGTGTTAGCTGCTACTTCATTTTACAAACATTCTTTTTCTTTTCCTTATAACACATATCTGTGATACTTATATTTGCTTATGTCCTTTTTATTTTCTTTATACAACACATTAATGATATTGAATGTTTTTTTTTGGAAGGCACATTTCCTTTTATTATACTTAGAAAAACGATTATTGCTTTTGAAATACAAATATTTGCAGTCATGTCTGCCCGTCTTAGGGCCTGTTCACATATCGCGTCTTTTGCGCGCTCAAGTTCGTTATTTCAAATGTAGGTGCGCGGAATGCGCGCTCATAATGGAAGCGACGCGTTCGTGGTGCGACGCGCTCGTTTTTTCCAAGCGCGTGCGCCGCATCGAGATAAAATCATCTCAACTTTTCAGAATGCCGCAAGCGCACCGTAGCTTAGCAACGACAGACGCCTACGGAGCGCAACCGCCCTAGCGCTTTGGAAAAAAGGAGAACGCGGCGCGCCTAGCGTTTTCTACGCGTTTTTGGGCGCTAAATGTGAATTCAGCCTTATTTAATTGTTTCTACACATAGATAGTGTCTCAGGCAAATTACTGACTTTGCACAAATCAAAGCAAACCTTCTTATCAACCTGCTGGACACATATTACTGTCATGAATTGCGTGGAAGCAAAGGCGGTAGTCGGATCTAAATGCAGCAGTAGACTTTAATAATGCAGACTAAACTCAGAACAGACAAGACACTCGTAGTACGTAAATACATTCATTCAATAACTGACAAAGACAGGGCAGAAACACAGGGCTTAAATAATCAGAGACAAACGAGCAGACAGGATAACAAGGGGGCGTGGATAACAAGAAACACATGGGACAACTAATGACAAGACACTAAGACCCACATTATGACATAACCCCCCCCCTTAAGGGCGGCTCCTGACGCCCAACAAAACCAAAAAAAAAAAAACCCAAAAAAGTTCAGGAGGGCGGTGAAGCACAGGCGGTCTTCGGGGAGGGATGGAGGGCCAGGCCCGTGCAGGGGAACGGGACCAGGACCAAGGCAAGGCGGGCCTGGGCCGCAGAGCGTGGGCGGAGCAGGACGAGGCGAAGGCCAGGGCGGAGCCGGACGAGGCAAAGGCCAGGGCGGAGCAGGACGAGGCGAAGGCCAGGGCGGAGCAGGACGAGGCGAAGGCCAGGGTGGTGACGCCCCTGCAGACGACCATGGCGGCACAGCCTTCATGGTCTCTTCACCGGACCCTTGCCCCCCCCCCCCCCAAAAAAAATACTTGGGAAAACCTAGGGGGACAACCTCCGGGCTGGCAACGGGCTCTGGAACAGTCTCATGGAGCTTCATAGACATTGGCCGAGCGAAGAGCAGAGACGGGGCCGGCAGGGCAAGGCGCAGAGACGGGGCCGGCAGGGCGAGGCGCAGAGGCGGGGCCGGCAGGGCGAGGCATCTGGGAACACCCACCGGAGCCTGGCGAACCAAACGAGTCCTCCTTCTCCTCCTGCGACGGCGAGTCACTGGGCTAGATACTCTCACTTGGCTAGATTCAGCACTTGGCTCACTTGACTTGGCACTTGACTTGGCACTTGACTCACTCGATTCACTTGATTCACTTGACACGGCACTTGATTCACTTGACTTGGCACTTGACTCACTTAAATCACTTGATTCGGCACTCGGCTCACTTGACTCGGCACTCGGCTCACTTGACTCGGGACTTGACTCACTTGACTCGGGACTCGGCTCACTTGACTCACTTGACTCGGGACTTGGCTCACTTGACTCGGGACTTGGCTCACTTGACTCGGGACTTGACTCACTTGACTCGGGACTTGACTCACTTGACTCGGGACTTGACTCACTTGACTCGGGACTTGACTCACTTGACTCGGGACTTGACTCACTTGACTCGGGACTTGACTCACTTGACTCGGGACTTGACTCACTTGACTCGGGACTTGACTCGTGAACCGTGGGTTCGGCTGGGCAGACGTTAGTCGCGGGCTCGGAAGAAAGAAACTCAGGCATGTCGGTCTCGGCGGGAAGAAGCTCAGGCATGTCGTGAAAAGCCGGCTCGACTTGGCTCACGTGAAGCG
Source organism: Rhinichthys osculus (assembly GCA_029959095.1). NCBI lineage: Eukaryota > Metazoa > Chordata > Actinopteri > Cypriniformes > Leuciscidae > Rhinichthys > Rhinichthys osculus. Next base: position 28,862,881 of record JARWKJ010000009.1, on the reverse strand, counting down.
CGGGCGCGACTGGGTAGGACGGGAAATGGAGCCGTCCACGAAGCAAGCCTCTGCAATGTACCGGTCCAGAGTCCAATCGGTAATGTCACTCGGCATCCATCGAGCGATTCGGTAATCCAGCCCGCTCCGAAACAGGCTTATGAGCTGGATTTCATAGAGCGTTCCTAGATGGCAAATGGAGAGGAAGTCATTAGCGTAGCTTCGGACGGACTGGTTCTCTTGAAACATTACTGAGAGATATTCTCTCAGGGCCCGGTTGCTGACGACTATGGGAGAGACTGCTGGAGCGACTGCTGGATCCATTTTGCGGATTGCGGTGAGTTCTTCTCCTAACTGCTAGATCCTGGGAGGTCAGTTATTCTGTCATGAATTGCGTGGAAGCAAAGGCGGTAGTCGGATCTAAATGCAGCAGTAGACTTTAATAATGCAGACTGGTACGTAAATACATTCATTCAATAACTGACAAAGACAGGGCAGAAACACAGAGACAATAATCAGAGACAAACGAGCAGACAGGATAACAAGGGGGCGTGGATAACAAGAAACACCTGGGACAACTAATGACAAGACACTAATGACACTAAACATGACAGGACACAAGACCCACATTATGACAATTACAAGCTCAAAATGATTATTCTCACATTGTTTTAGAGCAGGGGTCTCCAACACGTCGCTCGCGAGCTAGCAGTAGCTCGTGGCATGTTCACATATCGCGCTCACATATTTTGCTTGGTCAAGTTCGTTATTTCAAATGTAGGTGCGCGGCAAGCGCGCTCATAAGCGACGCGCTCATTTTTTCCAGGCGCAGTAAGTTTGTACTTCGCGGTTGTCTATGACAACTATTGACAACAAACCCACCGTAAGCTGTCATGAGACTATCTATGGTAGCCCAAAAGGGATAAAAAATATATATATATTTTTAAAACGCGGCACACGCAACGACGGGCCGCACTAACATTAAACTTTAATGTCAAGTAGGGGGCCACAGGGGCCGCGAGTTTGAGACCACTGGTCTAGAGAATCAGGGACTGGAGGAATTTTGTCTTATTTACAGTATTTCCTCTTAGTCTTTGTATTTCCTGTCAGTCACTTCAGTAGCAGCATGCGAACACTGTGCTCAACGGTGCAAATCACATTGTATTTTGTAAACCTTTGACGGTCTTCGGTCTACAGTGTGTGAACACAAATAAGCAAGGGGACCATTTAAAAGAAGCTGCCTATCAATGGCTACTGAATTAAGTCGAAATAGTCTTGGCTATAGGAACCCCAGTCCGGCCGTGCATAGTGATATCCGACCCACAACGAAAATGACAACGTAAATATTATTCCACCCGTTACATGAGATATTAGCAATTCACCCCCAGGACTCTGATTCCCGCCCAAGGCATACACAAAATAAAGGGACGAATCCTGGTTGAGTTAGTGTTAGTAGTGTGTTGAAACTAACGATCATGGTAAGGGGCAGGACATTTATGTAACTCGTTTGAAGCAGCTGGCCAATCACAACACATCCAGTCGACCAATCAGAGGACATTGCACTTTTCAGAAGGAGGGGCTTCATATAGACAGGAACTAAACAGAGTGTTACTGACAGACTGGGAAGAGAGTTGCTGAAACATTGTAAATTGTGAAAAACATTTTAACATTTTTAACATTCAAGTACGAAAGCCTATTCTAGTAGACCCTATAAACAAAATCAAGACTTTGTAAAAAAGCATAATATGGCCTCTTTAAAGAATAAAGATAAATTGGATCCAAAAAGCCTAGTCTAGTAGACCCTATAAACAAGATCAAGACTTTGTAAAAAAGCATAATATGGCCTCATTAAAGAATAAAGATAAATTGGATCCATTCGTCAATAACGTCAGATCTGTTTTTATTGTCTGTTTTAAGTGAACCTGGGAAGCTTATCCATCCGAGTTGTGCAATTATGCATTCAAGTCAGTAAAACATACTGAAATAGCCAAAACAAATAAACCATAGATGATCACAAAGGCTTTTTTTATGTTGGATAAGTGGATAATCATAAGTAAATATGTTTTACACAACCTGTATGATTTATTTATGCATGCATTCAATCTAACAAATAATTGATTAATTTGCATAGAGCAAACCTCATGAGACTCATTTACTTTACATTAGTTGACTACACGCTGGACATACTTATATGAATGATAATGTGTGGCTTGTGAAGAAGTCGGATGCTATTATTCTTCAAAGATATCAGACTTACAATTGTATTTCCTGCCAGACAATAAAGAGGGTATAAATCTGTTAGATTTCCATTGAAGGATGGACCTGAGCCATATCATAGAGTAAAGACAGTAGACTCTTTTGACTTGGACAGAATAACTTTGCCGTCACATACTGTAACAACATGCTAAAAACCACTCAGAACTTATCTACACTCCCACTGGCATTCTCTGCATTGTCATTGTGCATTTGCATGAAGATGAACTTTCTTAAATTTGTCTCTCCCTAATGTTGCCTCAGATCACCAGCTCTCATTGAAAATGAATGACTTCTGGTCGCTTTGTTTCTGCAGTGCTGTCAGTGTGAATGCCCTTAACATGGAAGAAATAGCTTTCATTGCTTTGGTCAGGACACGGTGTAAACCAAATGCTAAATCTACCCTTACAGATGAAGTAGTTATGTTTTCACTGAATAAATACTTTCTCCTATCCCAGTTTAATTTGCAGCGTCAACATTACTAGCCATCACTACTTTCATTTTCCCTAAAAGGGAGGGTTTTTTTACAGTGTTCGGAAGACCTGTTAAAAAAAGAGGGTAATCAAATGGCAAAAAACTATGCACTTCACTTTTGATGTTAAAATTTTGGTACTTATTGGGTGAAATAATAAAGCATTTGTTGAATTAATTACATGATATGCTTGCTGATAAATTCACATATTTTATTAATATATGTTCAGAAAAGCCCCCAAATGAAGATGTCAAATACATCATTGTCAGGATTATGTTGTGTTTAGTGTGCTTAAGTTCAGTTTAGTCTTGATTGCATCCTAGTTAGTCTCCTTGGTTACTAATTACTTTCTGTCTGTCATTAAGTTTCCCTGTGTATTTATACTCCCTGTCTCATTCAGTTCATTGTCGGTTCTCGTCTTACGTACAGTATGTGTAGTTAATGTTATGATTCTCCGTGCCTTTATCCAACGCTCTTCGTGTCTATTAAATAAGTTAGTATCTGATATTCTGCATCATGATTTGGTTAACGACCACGACAAGTGTGACAGAAGAACAGACCGAAATAGATTATGAGGACTGTTTTTCACAAAACGGCCTGTCGCTGGACGATTATGTGAAGGAGTACCTGGAACTATATCACGAGGTGCGCTGGGACGATGAAACTTTGAAACAGGGTTTCTGGAGTGGGATGGACGATATCCTTAGCTAGATGCCACTGTTGGGGGGAGGATCACCGTCCGTTCATCGAGATCATTGATTACGCCTTGTGGGTGTGCGGATCTTCCCTCACTATGGGATTCGTTGAGGACAACAACATCATTATCTCTGACTCCCCAGGACTATCTACACCTCCAGCAGCCATCTCTCTCGGAGACAAAAGCAGGTTTCCACTCCAATCCCGAGGATGGAGCCGTTCACCAGATCCAGCGACGAGTTAGGTCCGTTGAGACAGTTCTCCGATTGAGCCAGTTGAGGAGCGCTGGGTCATCAATTCCGCCACAGAACTTGTCCCTCTCCAGCCCACTACACTCTTCATTATAGATGACCCGATCCCAACCAATATCCTGCCCATTCCACTTTTGATCAGTTTAATGCAACCTTGCTGAATAAAAGAATAAAAGAGTAAAAGTAAAAAAATATCTTGATGATCCCAAACATTTGAACATTAATATGTATTGGATTGTATTATTATTAGTAGTATTAGTATTATTAGTATAAGTATAACGGATATAAATATAACAGGTTATAAGATGTACATATAATATTAGTTTAAAAAAAAAAATATCACGTTACTTTTTATAATTAATGATACAAATGAATGTTAAATGTGTTTCCCCAGTCCTCACACATATACAAAAATACATTTACTTTTTGTATGAACCAGGTTTTTATAATGTTGCCAAAAACGCTTCAAATTTAGCTTACTTATGGAGAAATATCATCAATTTTGTCTCCAAAGTAGCTTGCTCAGAAACGTGTGTGTGTGTGTGTGTGTGTGTGTGTGTTTAAAGCTCTGAAATATCTCTTCAACCAGACACCAAATGAGTTCACAGCTTGCAATAAAATAATATATTGTGACAATCCCCTGCAGGTTAATCTCTCCTCACCTTCTCCTCATTCTCTCTCTTGTCTAAGTCCCACCCTCACAGCCGTACATCCAGCAGGAGTCTGATGAGCCGTGGGTGGAGGGAGACGAATACACGGTGACCTGCATCGCTCCTGATGCAAAACCTCCTGCAGAAATCACCATGTTCAGAGGTACGCCATCACTTAAGAGCCCCACTCTTTCTTGCGTCCATTAAGCATAGCTCTTATGAGACAATTACACTGTTGATGCACAACGCCGATAAAAGATGAAAACACTCTTTGGGAGCTTTCAAAGCAGTGGCTGTAAACTCAATTCAAGAGACTTCATGATTCATTTACTAAGTTTGAGTCACACCATCTCTTGGCAAGAAGTACCCTGAGGTAGCTTACAGACTCTAAAACTTTTGTGCTTTTTTTCCCCTTCTTTCTCAGATGGAGAGGAGCTGACGGAAATCGATTCTTTCACAATGTCAGGCTCACACGATAAGCTTTTAACGACTCATGCCGAAGTCATGTAAGTTTGTGTGCGAAAAATGAAGTTAAAGATTATTTGCAGTTGAATCCCCTTCACCACTTACATTTTACTGAAATTAGAAAATACCTAGGATAAGATTTTAAATACTGTATATAAAGGCAAAAGAAACAGTGGTCGATGGATTTTGTGAAGAAAACACTTTTAATTTAACCACCATGTGAACTGGGATCTAGAGGTGCATTGTGTAATATTTAGGAGGATCTGTTGACAAATGCAATATCATATACATAACTATGTTTTGAGTGGTGACCTTTGAGAATGAATCTTTGTTTTTATTACCTTAGAACGAGCCAGTTCTATCTACATACACCGCGGGTCCCCTTACACGTTAAGTCGCCATTTTGAAGTCGCCTGAACGGACAAATGCGTTTCGTCACTATGTTGTTCTTCGTGCAAAGAAGCTAGCCAAAGTCAGCTAATAAAACACTGACACAATGATGAACAACAATAATATTTGAACAATAATAATTCTAAGGTGTGCAATTATTTTCAAGGAAACGCACGGCTAAAGTAGGTCCAGGCAGGTCTTGACCGCATTACAATTCCACTTTGCCAAAATGATTTCAGTTATTTCAAAGGTCTTTACAGCCTTACAGAACCAAAACCCACAACAACACTGACCGAGCAAATAAATATAGTAAACAATAGGATAAAAACAACAAATTATTTCCAAGGTTTCATTTGCCACAAAATTAGTGGATAGTGGGGTAAGATGAGCCAGTGGGTAAGTTGACCTACTCCCTTTATCTTGGCAACCGTACACTTTTATTGTAATGTGAACATATATTTTGGAACCACCCACCATTTCTGCCAGACTTTGAAAAGGAGAAACACATGGCAGGAGTGGAAGACACACAACTGTTTTTGGGTTTGTCAGATGCAGAGGCGGACAGAGTACAGAGCTTTGTTACTTGAGTAAAAGTACAGATACCCCTTGCTAAATTTTACTCAAATACAAGTAAAAGTACTACATTCAGATGTCTACTTAAGTAAAAGTACTAAAGTACTTGTTTTTAAAAGTACTTGAGTATCAAGAGTACTAGAGTAGATTTTCTAAATATTGCATTACTAATCTACTGCCACAGTGCTTACATTTATGCACAGAAACGTCCTACATGGAGTTATGAAAAATGTTAATGTTAATACCTTGGAGAATGTAAAAGGAATTGAAAGTAAAATCAAGTCATTTTCATCTTTTTACCATGTTGCTTTATTTAATTTAATTAAATTTTTGGGGGTTCCCATCTTTAAATGCGGGGACAACACACACACACACACACACACGCACGCACACACACACACACACACACACACACACACACACACACACACACACACACACACACACACACACACACACACACACCACATGTAAGGGTGGCGCTGCCAATAAAGCACCTAAAAGCTGTCACAAAGAACCGGCAAAAGGAATGATTATGAATATGTAAAAAATAGCAAGGAGATATTTTAATTGTTTATTAATAAACACTTGTTAATAAACAAGTGTTTTCTTTGTCAGTGTCAGCTAGATGAAGTTGACGATGCTGACTCGCGATCTTCAGTAGTGAACACGCCAGAGAGAAATGCACATTTCATACGGATTACATAAGCAGAGAGCAATCTGTAGTCGGTTTTCTTTCGTTTTGATTTTTTCTGTTTAAAAGTAGACATGTCTGTGAGAGGCAAGTAGGCTATCTTATACACTGAGTTTCGGTTCATTTATGAGACTAGATCCAGTTCACAGGCCGGCGCCTCCGTTTCTTATCTATCGTCTGCTATTTACTTCTTATTTATTAAACCCAGGCAATTGGTTGATGAAACATTGATTAAAATTAAGATACAATTAATGCAAAACAAAATTCAGGTTAAAGAAAGGTTTTGTTTTCTGTTTGATGTCTCTGTGAAAGTTTTAAAGCATTTTTTTTGCCGCTTTCAGAGCGCTCGCCTCCGTAATGGAGAACACGTCCATAACATTGTTTTTTCCTCATAAATGCAAACCGGAAAAATAAAATAAAACAAAATCAATATTTTATGTACTGTGGAGACTGAGCGCCAACCCTTCTTCATTCGCTGGGTAGTAGCCTACTTTGGTTTGCGCAGTGTAATTCACATAATCAGTAAAAATATATTTTGCCTCCTAAAGTTCTTTTTTTAAGAAATCAGAAATCCCTCGTGGCTACGCCACTGCCACATTTGAACCTGACTGTGTTAAACACACCACATACTCAAGAACATCAAACCAAATGCTTGGCTTACATTATTGTGTAATATAAAATCTGACCATGGAGTTGACTTTGGCGGAAAGCTGAAAGTGATTGCTGATAGGCTGTCCCAATCAGTGGCGCCTGCACAATCCAATCACGTTTGAGAGGGAAACAACAAATTGAGGGTTTCCGAGATTTCTCTTTTTTTTTTACTTTTTTTTTTTTTACTCGGGTACTCACGGTTATGGATAGAAATGTATTGGAGTAAAGAGTACAATATTTGCCTCTCAAATGTACTTGAGTAAAGTCATGAGTACTCCCCAAAAATGATACTCGAGTAAAGTACAGATCCCTCAAAATTGTACTTAAGTACTGTACTCAAGTAAATGTACTCCATTACTGTCCGGCTCTGGTCTGATGTTATGGCTGTTACATCATAGCAAATTAAAAAAATCATCCAAGTCTAAAAATATTTATTGATTCGTATTGGTGATATAGCGATGTATAAAACCATGCAAATAATTTAGCTAATTATTAGCCTGATTTGGTAAGTTAGCTAGTTTTGGCCAAAATGGCAGCTATGGGGCAAAGTGAACCAAATGTTGTGGGGTAAATTGAGCCAGCATTTTAACTTACCCCATCATAAGGCACTGTAGTTAAGTTAAATCTCTGAAGTATAAACTGATATAATTTCAATGTAATATTACGCAACTGGTTTAGTTCATCATTGGTTTTTTGTTGCTACATGACGTTTCTCACTAGCTAGATTCGCTACTACACTCGCTATTAGTAGACGCTGGTGCCGAACACTGTTGAGAGACACACAGATCGATGTAATTCACACACGTGCTTAATCTCTCTCTCTCTCTCTCGCTCTCTCTCTCTCTCTCTCTCTATATATATATATATATATATATATATAATAACTGCATTAATGGCTGAAGCCTCCATTACTAGCTCTAAAATTATATTTTGTTAGCAACGGAGGCTTGTGATGAGATGCGTAAGAAATTAGTCCCAGACACAAGAGTGTTTTAAGGATAGAAACCTGAAAAAACGTCTTGAAATAGATCATCTGAACAATATTTTGAGCTGTGGTAACCGTAGTATAAGCAGAATAATTGACTCCGGGCCGTTGAATTATTAGAAAAATAATGCACACCCGAGGTGTAACGTCAATTATTCCTTACATAATACTCCACTCTACATAATACAATACGCTTCCATAAAGCGACTCAGCATTCCTTTGTTTCAAGTTCTGAAGTGAAGTTTTAGAATTAGTAACGGAGGACTGGAGAGAGGAACGTTTATAAGTGAGTTATGACCTAAATATCTGCATTTTTTTCATGCAAAGTTGTCTTGTGGCTTTAGAAGACTTGAAATATAGCTTTCAAAGTGCCACTTTATGGTTCTTATTCTTTTTTTCCTTTCTTCATTTTTAGAACTTGACAGCCTCAGTATTCATTCACTTTCATTGTATGCAAATGAACAGCCTGGACTTTCTGCCTAACGTCTCGTTTTGTGTTCCACAAAAGAAAGAAAATCATAGCAGTTGGAATGACGTGCAAAAGGACAATGGAATTTAGATTTTTTGATGAATTCCCCCATTTCAGCATATGTTAAACCACGTGTTTTCTTTATTAAAACCTCTTTTCAGCTTTTTATGCAGCATAATTACCTAGACTGACCAAGGATTTTCTTTGCCTGCAGCCTCATACATGTTTAGTCTATGGGCAAATCCTGAAATCCATGTGGAATTTTGTCAGAATATCTGAAACGTGTATCTGCTGCATTCCACTTGCGCTGCACTATTGAGTAAGGTATTGCTGAACAATCAAATCTTGGAGGCCAGGTACAGTTAAGTGTACACTGGCAATGCTCCAGGCTGGCAAATGAGTAAAGTTATGAGATCAGTGGGGTTGTGGGTAATTGTGGCAACACTGGGGATGAGAAAGTGTCACAGTGTGAAACGCATTAACGCAAGTCAATCCCTCTCTCTCTCTTACAGCATCAGGGCACAAAGCTCGTACGACACACGGCAACTGACGTGTCGAGCGAAGAACCCAGCTTCCCCTCGAGCTCTTGAGACTGGCATGACCATGAGGGTATACTGTAAGAACCCTGCATTGTGCAAATTCACACTGTTTTTTTTTTTTTTTTTTTTTTTCATTTTTTTTTATTCATGTGTGTGATGTGAAGGGCCACTGGATTTGGTATTTGAAATCTCAGTTCAAGCAGAGTGTAATTAAAGGGAGTACATACTGTAAATAATGAAAATAACCAAGACTTTGACTAATTCATAGATTTTTGCTCTCATAGTGCCAAGTTCATAGCCACAGCTTCGTGACTCGTAGCCAATTGGGCCTTTTTCCTGTCAAGTAGTACTCCTTGTCCTTTCACTGTGAGAAGAAATGTATCCTTCACTCTGAGAGGGTAACAACTACCAAGTACCAAGAGTACACACTGAACCATTCAAATCAACATTAAATGCTGTTTGCAACCCATTTTCACTTCCACAATATGAAACATGACATTTGGCAAGGAACAAATTTAGATTGTTTTTTCATTTAGAGCCGATTGGCAGTCAAAAATGTTATTTAAATGAACCTAAATACATTAGGCTACTCCTAAAAATATATATATTTAAGGGTTGGATCAGATAGAAACACCTAAAGTAAATATTCACCCAAAAATGGGAATTCATTATCATTTACTCATCCCCCTACATTGGAGGGACATTGGAGAAAACATTATATTTAAATGCTTTCACGTTCTCTGAAAAGTTTTCCATCCCCCCCAGGAATCTTTGCGTTCACTCGCAAAGCTTTTGTGATGGAAATAATATGAGATGGGAGGCAACGCAAAGTTTCTTGGGAGAATGCTAATGTTTTGCAAGAGAATGCAAATGTTTTGCAAAATAACTCAGTTTCTCTGGAAGAATGCATACTTTTGCAAGAGAACACAAATGTTTTTGCGAGAGAGGGCAAACGTTTTTCGAGCGTACGCAAAAGCATTGAAATATACACTACCGTTCAAAAGTTTGGGGTCAGTGAGATTTTTATTTTTATTTTTTGGAGGAAAGAAATCAATACTTTTATTTATCAAGGACAGTAAAGACATTTATAATGTTACAAAAGATTCTATTTCAAACAAATGCTGTTCTTTTGAACTTCCTATTCATCAAAGAATCCTAAAAAAAAAAAAAAAAAAAAAAACTGTACAACTGACAGACCAACAACTGTTTCAACATTGATAATAATAATAAATGTTTCTTGAGCATCAAATCCTCATATTATACTGATTTGTGAAGGATCATTTGACACTGAAGACACTGACACTGGTGATGCTGAAAATTCAGCTTTGATCACAGGAATAAATTACACTTTACTATATATTCACACAGAAAACAGCTGATTTACACTGGAATAATATTTAATACTATAACTGATTTTTGTTGTATTTTTAATCAAATAAGCGCAGCCATGGTTAGCAGAAGAGAATTCTTTTAAAAGTATTTCAAATCGTACCGACCCCAAACTTTTGAACGGTAGTGTATATTTTTCCTCCCATCTCATATTTTTTCCATCACCATGTCCCCTTAGAGGCTCCATACCCTCATGACTATTCAAACATAAATGCAGAGTATAAAAGAAGATTTTTTGTTGTTGTTATTGTTTTTGAAGAACTGTACAATGAAAGTACTGTAAATGGGTTTCTAAACAACATTGGACCCCAAATGACTTACAGTATATCGTATGGACAAGAAACTGAGACATTTTTCAAATGTATCTTCTTTTGTGCAAACATTTTGAATAAACAATCCCTTTACGGTAACAATTGCAGGTTGGCATTTTGCACCAAGTAGGTTTGATTTCCGTTTCATATTGACTTTAAATTGAAAAACAAAGTCCTTTCGAATCAGTTTAGGGCATCTTGTTTTATCACACAATAATGATAAAACAATGTTAATGATAAAACAATGTTTCCATGTTAAGTCTGTACGCTTACCTGTTATGTTATTAGGTGAGCTTCGAAAACCGATGCGACCTAATGAACAAAATCCATGTGATATGATGCATTTCACAGGCATAAGCTTCCCCCGAAACGCCAATCACATTTTCTCTGCTCGCTAAATTTATGCTTTAAAGCATTGCCCCCCTTCACTCACCCCAGCTCATGGTTCCATTACCGCCCAGCCAGTGCAATAAGTGCTAATGTAGCAGAACCGATGGCCAGCAACGCTGCCTTACTCAGCACGCCTGGCCCATCAAATCCGACTTTCCACTGGCCATTTTCATCTGCAGCAGATTGTAAGCAAGACGGCACTTTGTCATGGCAGAGACTCATCCGTCCATCGCGTCCACTTCCAAACTGATTGGGGCAATAACAAAGAGCGGCCCTGCCACATAATTTATTTGATGGCAAATGTATTATTCAGCTCCACTGTAATTTATTCATGTTCCACATTGCCTTATTACGGTTTAAACATCTGTTATTTTGGTTTATGGACTGGTGCCAGTGTGTGGGTCGCTCTTTATTCTTAATGGTTTCATCAAAGGGACAAGTGATGTCTTCCCGCTGCACTGGCGTTAAATGTCCTCGATTTAACAATGTTGTACGGGACTAAAATAGAGTCGTGCTCTTCCTGACGCTGTGATGCTGAAACTAGTGGTCGTTTGTCTATCTTGCTCTTTGTTCTTCCATTTCATCTCTCATGACTGGCTTAACATGAAAAGATGCCCATCTTCACAGAACAAAGGCAAGATCTTTTGTTTTAATAATATTTTCCCTCCTTTTCGCACATGAACTGCACTCATTTCATTTTTTACTGAGAGTAGTGTGAGCTGTGCTGTGATCCCTCCGAACACATACAAATGAATCAAACTTCTATCTATTGATGTTGTAACCCTTCTTTCTCTTGTGGGTTCATTCGTTCAGTTCCCCCGCAGGCTCCGGTGATCATGGGATTAGAAAATGAAGAGGTCAAAGCTGGTTCCTTTCTGAGGGTGGTGTGCATATCGTACGGGGGCAACCCTTTAGCCACTTTGCATTGGATTAAGGTGAGAGAAATATACTAAATTCTTCATCGGTTGCCCTTTTCCTTTTCAGAAATAATTACTTGGCCTTTACCTTTACTTGAACAGGATACAAACTAAGACTTTTTGTTTGGCTTGTAGTTGTTATATTTCCCACAAATGAAAGAAACTTTTTCGGTTACACTTTTTTTTAAGGTGTCCTTGTTACAGTGTAATTACACAATTAAGTACTAAGTAATAGTAATTAACTACATGTACTTACTATATAGTTAGGGTTAAGGTTTGGTTTAGCGTTAGTTGTGTGTCTCTGTGCATAATTGACTGTTATAACTATAGTAATTACATGTAAAATGTGTAACAGGGACACTGTAAAATAAAGTGTTACAACATTTTGTTTGATTGGTAACACTTTACAGTAAGGGTTACTCTCAGTTGTCTATGTGTGTAACCGTGTGGAACTCAGAACGAGGAAATGAACACAACGTCGTCATTCGGTAGGGCAGGAGTTATGATCACACTTAATATGATTGACAGCTCTAGAGCGAATGAGCTCTCTGACTCATTACAGACACGCACGGAAGAAAACAGCGCTCTGTATGCCTTTCCAAGCTCTTCAGATCGCATAATTCAGCTGCAAATGAATAGAAATGGTGATCTGTATAAAGAACATGTAAGAATAAATCTGTTCTCAGACACCACTGATAACACTCAACATCCATTCTCTTATCTCTTGCGGAATACTTTTCTTTGGTGTTTACGCAGGTTTTCTAAACAGCTACCACTCTCACACTTTTGTGCAACAGCAGCGGCTCGGGTTAGCTGAAAAAAGACCCGCCCCCTTTAGTTACTGTTGCTATGTCCGACAAGCCATGCCGCTCTCACGCCACAAATCTAGTCATCACGCAGTGAAAAATACATCGCGGAGCAAAAAGGAAAACTGACAACATCGGCAGACAAGACAAAGCAGGTTACTTTTGATATGAAACAAAGTCTCAACTTTCAAATTTGGTCGTTTCTTTAAAAAATTTAAGCAATAAATACAGTTTTGTGGCTCTTTAATGTCGTGACAGATCGCTGTAGTGCCTCAGTTCTCTTCCTTCTAGTTAATTTATAGCATCAAATAAACATGAATGAACATCTGAAGGAATGTTTTTTCAACTGTGGAAAGACATCAGTAGACACCGTTTTTTCACCGACGTTAATACTCTCCTGACTGCTTTGTCAGACAAAATGGCGGATTCGATGGATTATGATTGGTCAGATCGCCTGTCAATCAAACTCCCTGCGAAGGGTGAATTGGGTGGCTTGTTTTGTCGCCGGGCGATGAGGGAAAAAATCTACACACTGGTCTGAAAAAAATCTTGCTTTGTTGATTTGCGATTGATTGTGGATGTAGTGAACAGCTCCATGGGGATCAATTGTTTCGATTCAAGTGTGTCATCGTGATGTACATTCGCATCAATTACGTTTATTTGCCACCACAGCACTTTATTTCTTTATTCTTATAGTGTTAATACATGAATTTTGCTTGGGTCTGTCTCACTTGATGCACCGAAATTACCGTAAATTTGCGGTCGAAACTGAAATTTTCATTTTCGGCTGAAATGGTTTTGGAGGGCTGAAATCATTGACCGAAACATTGACATTTAAATGAGCTTCTGTTTCGTGCACATTGTGGATAAATAACAAACATGTTGATTTCTTGCTTTTGATCGATAATGATATGGATTCTCAAGATCAGTCTTTTAGTCTGCTGTTTTCTGTTGTAAACATTTCTAAACATTTGTAGCGCACCCATCCAATAATCACAATAAACTCTGTGCTGTGTAATTTTTTATATGAAACAAAGTCACCGCGCCGTGTGGATACTGACATTCAGAATCACAGATTATTCTTTTTGGAAGTATGACCAACAATAATTTTCACCGGAAAATGTCATCTGATCAAGTAAATAACATCCACTTTTGTTCTGGTTCTGACAATGTAGTAAATCTGACATTGTAAAAATTGCTCTCAAATTGTTCATGTTAACAACGTCAGTATTGCGTGACTTAATGTAATGTTCTTCCGATATTTATCCTTGTTTTCACATGGGCCGGTTGCGGTCTCTTTTTTTCTGTAGCCACTCCGAAGTCCGAACGAAGTCTTTTGCATTTTACAGCGGGTGAATCTGTTGTCACTGATGATCGTCGTTTGAACCTTTCTGGATCCGCCATCAAATTAATAAGTTTAATTATATCAAGTGCTGTGAGAAAAGGCTATAAATCTCCACCTCCAACATCCTCACACGCAATATAGCCTACTAGCCGAGACTCTTCTTTATGTGTACAGATGTGACGTAATGACGCAAAGACATGCTCGAATCTCCCGCGGAAATCCACCAGTACCACTGGAATTAAAAACTTTATTACAAGCTTACCGCTTTGAATCGAGCTAAGGCAAGCAGATAATTTTGAACACTGGCTGGTTATGTATTTTCACAAAAATGTATTTTGGATAATTTTTAACCCCAAAAAAGCTACGGACTTTTATGCAGCTTTAAATGAAATTAAAAAAATATATATATATTTGCCATGCTGTAGAAAGGGTCCAAATGATGTCACTTCCTGTGTCACAATTTTAAGAAATTTTATATTTGTGTGTGTGCCATTTGGTTATAGGGTTTTATGCAAATGTAGAACAGTTATATATATATATATATATATATTTTTTTTTTTAAATAGTTAATCATTTAAAAAAATAGAAAATTAAACATTTTAAAGGTACAATATGTAAGAATTTTTCGCCACAAGAGGGCGCAGTTACCAACATTAACAAAGCCAAAGCTTGGTGACGCTATGAGAGAGAGTTGAACGATGGGAGATGTCGTTTTCACCATCCAGAGATGTTATGGAATTAATGAATCATGATCACGGATGAGGTAATTTATTTGTTTTTGTATTACCTGTATGTCTAATCGCAATATTTTATGTCACCATAATTAATTAACTGCAAGGAACGCGAAATGTTATGCTATATTATCCTGTTACAGCTATTTGTCAAATGATTTGTTGGGTTAATGCTGCGTAGTTTTACATGTTTATGGTTAATGCCGTGTTGTTTTACGTGTTCAAACCAATCGTACTCAAAGTAAATTTAAACTAACATTTGCAAGTAATGGCTAAATATTGTTTAACAACACATATCCGATTGTATTTAATTGCACTGCCATAATCTCGGTCAAAACACAAGTGATAAAAAGCATTACCAAAGTACAAAGAGCAATATAACTGTGAATTTTCATCAGCATAACGATCACTTGATAGTTTTTCAACATATGCATAATGATTGATCTGTCACGTCACATAGGCGTATGTATCTCGCATTGTTTATAAGTGATATTATTGACAGTTGCATGTGTTGCAAGTAAACACAGATACATCCTTTTGTTTTATGTACATTTGCTCACCTGTCTAATAAAGTATATGCAAGAGCAGTGTTGCTCCAAATTAGTCGTGGACTAATTTTTTGTCCCAAAGTCTGCTTGCCATGGTCCATAATGTTTGAACGAAACAACAACTGCGTGCCGCTAAACGTTACGCTCTACACAGTTGTCCAGGTCTGTCGCCATGGTTACGTCATGGCTATGGCAGTACGAGCGGAAACCGAGGAAAGCTCGGATATTGCGTCATTGACAGGCGACATTTTTTTTCCGGGACGTTCACTTATTTAAAATTGGAATTTCTCTGAAATAAAAAATCTTTGGAGACTTTTGGGATATTGTAAGTACACAACTGCAGGAAATATATCACACTGTGCAAGTGATTTTTGGATATTCTATTACAAAATTCCTACATATTGTACCTTTAAGATTATTGTATAAAACAAGGATTTTATGATTTTCATTTTTGGTACAGTTCAGTCAAGAAGGTTAAGACCTCTGATGTGGGAGAGGCCAAAACCGTTTTTTTTTGTGTGGAGGATTTGTTTGAAAAGTAGTTATTATGATCGTTTTATAGTTTACCTAACATATGTAATAGTTCACAATCCTAAAAAGTCATGGGACACCAAAGTGTACTGCATTCATGGAAAGTGCCACTTAGATAAATTGGCCCAAATGTTACGTTAAGCAGGTAGCTGTTAGATGAAAAATTATGGGCTGCATCATTCAACCATGTGAGAGCTGTTTACCAAAATGCTTTGCAGGCCAATTACCATGAATGTAATGCCAGAGTAAGGTCAGAGTGGAACGCAGGTTGCTAAAGTAATTTGAAGCTAGCTAGAATCTGGCAGGTGCACCAGTGGTTTTATATTCTTTCAATTTTCCCAACCTCAGAAATTATGAAGCATTGGCATCTCAAACAACTTAATAAATGTGATGCAAAGCTTCAGTGCCACTGAAAACTCCGCTGAGACTGTGTCGGAGGACTAACTCAAGATAACAGCGTGCATATGTTCACAAAGAGACTGAGCCGAGAGCAGAGAATGAACAAAAGCAGTGCTTTCTTGTAAAGGCCATTCAACATTTGGTAAAGACACGCTCTCGGGTAATGTTAAGAGGACTGCCATTGTGTAAATTCTTCTCTTAAATAGGACATTAGGAAACTATGGTAAATGTATTGTTTTGTTATTCAACCATTTATTTAGTGTGTGTGTGAGTGTGTGTATCTGTGTGTGAATTAATAAAATCAGCAAGCCTAGGGGAAAGCTGAGAGCTATAACGAAGAACTTTATTAAATGTCTGTGTTTGGAGACAGAGAGAAGATGTCAAGCTTTAAATCATTTGCAAGTGAAGTCTGGGCAGCCGAATCTACTTGTCCATTCATGTAGTGTCCCGCAGACAGACTCGCAGTGGAGACTCTCGTTTTACTTTGATAAAGTGTGTCAGTCCTGACATCTCTAATAATTTTCAGCTAATGCAAATGTTAGTGTCTGCAAAGGCGTTGACTGGATGACTGATTTCAGACACAAATGTCTTTTTCTATCTATCTATCTATCTATCTATCTATCTATCTATCTATCTATCTATCTATCTATCTATCTATCTATCTATCTATCTATCTGTCTGTCTGTCTATCTGTCTGTCTGTCTGTCTGTCTGTCTGTCTACTCTCGATCTGTCTGTATCTATTTATCTGTCTGTCTCACTCTGTCTGTCTACTCTCGGTCTGTCTGTCTGTCTACTCTCGGTCTGTCTGTCTGTCTGTCTGTCTGTCTGTCTATCTATCTATCTATCGTCTCACAGTCGGTCTATCTGCCTGCTTGTCTGTCTGTATATCTGTATATCTGTCTGTCTATCTGTCTATCTATCATCTCTCGGTTTGTCTGTCTATCTATCGTCACTCAGTCTGTCTGTCTGTCTATCTATCGTCTCTCAGTCTATCTGTCTATCTATCTGTCTATCTACTCTCGGTCTATCTATCTATCTATCTATCTATCTATCTATCTATCTATCTATCTATCTATCTATCTATCTATCTATCTATCTATCTATCTGTCTGTCTGTCTGTCTGTCTGTCTGTCTGTCTGTCTGTCTGTCTGTCTGTCTGTCTGTCTGTCTGTCTGTCTGTCTGTCTGTCTGTCTGTCTGTCTGTCTGTCGGGCTCTAGAGTGCGACCAAAATTTGTAAGGGTGCGACAAGAATTTTTCCTAGGTCGCACCAGTGCACCTAACGTTCTGCCTCTCCACAAATGAGTCTTTTGTTCTCCTTGCACGCATGGTTGGATCATATCGTGGTCTAAACCAATCAGAGATAGAGATTGGGCGGGTCTTTGCCTCTGATTGGCTGTGGTTCAGATATTCCTGTAGGATTAAAATGCTCCGTGCTGAGCTGACTGTGTGATTGAAATAAATTGCGATCTGTCACCTGAGCACCAGAGAATCAGTTACGGCAATCAGCAGCATCAGCTAAATAAACGCAGGAAAACAGACGACGAAGAAACTTTTAAAACTGTAGGCTACTTGAACTAGGTAAAAAATATTGATTTCTCGATTTTAATCGATTCTCATTGATTTTTACGAACCGGTTGGGCTATGCTGTTTTCAGTTGATGAATGAATGGAACATTGTAGCGAGCATCCCATCCAATAAATCGCAATAATCTTTGTGCTTTGTTACTATTGATATGAAACAAAGTCTCAGATTTCAAATTAGGTCCATTTTCTTACGAAATTCAAAAACATAAATAGTGTATTGACGCTGTGGCGTGAGATCGCTCAGCTCAAGAGAAGCAGCAGCGCGGCGCGCACATGACCTTCTCTTCCGCCTTAATAATACCAGTTACAGCGCGAAATAAACATGAACGAGCATCTGAAAGTGTGTTAAAAGATAGAGTAGGCCTACATCTTATCGAAATCCGTATCTTTCACATGGAATCGCTCAATCAGTGTTTCAACCGTGGAAAGACGTCAGTAAAACGCTTGTAAACAATGTCATGTAATGTCACATTTACCTCAGAAAAAACATCCAGTGCCCATAAACTCGTTAGCTAGCTAGAAAATTTAACTCTAGAGGAGCATTGTGCCTAATTTATGCACCATATTACATATTCATTAAATTTTTTTATGTTTTTCAATATTTAATGCATGTTGTTTGAAAAAAATCAAGTGGCAAGTTTTTTTGCAGCCACCATTTAAATGTTTATATTTTATGTAACTTTATTATTATATAAAAAAAAGTGTAATTTAGGTGTTTGTGTACAAATCAGGTAATTTTTACCTTGAATAGTATAGTAGGCTAATGAAGCCTATAGGCTACAACTGACTCCCAGTTTACAGCATTAGTTGAGATTTGTTTTTCTTGAGAAAATTTGCCATGTATTGTACCTGATATCCAAAATAATCAATAATGAATCGAATTGTGAAATCTGTGTCAATACCCTGCCCTAACTTGAACAATGTAAGAACAGCACTTTAATTTTTTTTTTTAAAGATTTATATTTTTATATACAGTATAATTGTGCTTCAAATAAAATAAAAAACTACACCTTATTCTTGTTTAAAAGCATTTACATAATATATATGAATATATGGAGCGTGATAAAAAGGTGACCTTGAAATTGTGGCGTTAAAGGCGACGCGAGACGAGGAAAAATTTGAGTGCACCTAAATTTTGTGCTGGTGCACCTAAATAAAAAGGTTAGGCGCACCAGTGCAACCAAGGCAAAAAGTTAGTCTGGAGCCCTGGTCTGTCTGTCTGTCTGTCTTTCTGTATGTCTACTCTCGGTCTATCTGTCTATCGATCTATTTATCTATTTATCTAATTATCTATATATCTATATATCTATCTGTCTATCTATCATCTCTCTGTCTGTCTGTCTGTCTTTCTATCTATCGTCTCTCAGTCGGTCTATCTGCCTGCTTGTCTGTCTGTCTATCTGTATATCTGTCTATCAAGATTCAAGATTCAAATAGCTTTATTGGCATGGTGAAAGAAATATTTACATTGCCAAAGCATTCATAACACTATACAATACAAATAAGTAAATAATTATAAAATAAAAATAAATAAATAAAAATAAAGTAGTTTTTTTTTTTTCATGGAAATAAACATTGCAATTAAAATGTTTAATCTTCTAATAGTTATAATAGTGTCATATAGTTGGTAGCTCTGTCCTGTAGGAGGCTCTTTCTTCGTGACAGGACCTCACGTAACTGGCTGCCAGGTTTGAGCTCGCTGGGCTTTCTCCTAGCAGGAGTGGGAGTTTGTCCATATTTGATTTTGGGGCAAATAGCATTCCAGTTTAGTCTGTTTGGCTGTTGCGTCTGTCCAATATTTGAGGTATTTTTCTTTTTGTGTTTTAGTTATTTGGTTTGGTGTGGCTATGTTTTTGTTGTCAGTTTGTGACGTCAGATCTAAGGCCAATCAGCCGAGGGCGTTCTTCTCTGGCTTCAGCTCTTGGTAGGTCAGGGCTTTGTGATGGAGGGTCTGTTCATCGTTATTTTTTAAGTGGGCATGGAATTTAATGGCTCTTTTCATAGGTATTACAAGGGGGTATAATCCTAATTCCGCTCTACAGGCATTATTTGGGGTTTTGCGCTGAACTTGTAGCAGGATTTTGCACAGCTCGGTCTGCAGAGTCTCTATCGGGTGTTTGTCCCATTTAGTGAACTCTTGGTCTGTCAGTGGACCCCAGACTTCACACCCGTACAGCGCGATGGGCTCTATTACAGTTTTGATTATTTTTAGCCAGATTCTGATTGGGATGTCAATTTGGATATTTCTCTTAATGGCATAAAAATGTCTATCTGTCTATCTATCATCTCTCGGTCTGTCTGTCTATCTATCATCTCTTGGTCTGTCTGTCTATCTATCGTCTCTCGGTCTGTCTGTATATCTGTCTATCTATCTGTCTGTCTGTCTGTCTGTCTGTCTGTCTGTCTGTCTATCTATCATCTCTCGGTCTGTCTGTATATCTGTCTATCTATCTGTCTGTCTGTCTATCTGTCTGTCTGTCTATCTGTCTATCGTCTCTTGGTATGTCTGTCTGTCTTATCTATCGTCTCTCAGTCTGTCTGTCTGTCTATCTGTATATCTGTCTATCTGTCGTCTCTTGGTCTGTCTGTCTGTCTATCTGTATATCTCTCTATCTATCTATCTATCTATCTATCTATCTATCTATCTATCTATCTATCTATCTATCTATCTATCTATCTATCTATCTATCTATCTGTCTGTCTATCTGTCTATCGTCTCTTGGTCTGTCTGTCTGTCTATCTATCGTCTCTCAGTCTATCTGTCTGTCTATCTATTGTCTCTTGGTCTGTCTGTCTGTCTGTCTATCTGTCTATCTATCGTCTCTCAGTCTGTCTGTCTGTCTATCTGTATATCTGTCTATCTATCTGTCTGTCTGTATATCTATCTGTCTGTCTGTCTATCTGTCTATCGTCTCTTGGTCGGTCTGTCTGTATATCTGTCTATCTGTCTATCTATCAACTCTTGGTCTGTCTATATGTCTATCTATCGTCTCTCAGTCTATCTCTCTGTCTCTCGGTCCGTCTTTCAGTACCATCTTTTCTCTTTTTCAGAATGGAGAAGTCCTGTCCACTAGCTGGGAGGTGGACGTTGTGTCACGTAGGTCCAGCAGCATGTTGAGAATGGAGGTGAAGCCAGAGGACAATCATGCTGTGCTGCAGTGCGAAAGCGTCAACCAAGTGTCTCGGTCACCAATGTCCCTCACTCGCACTCTTACCGTCGTGTGTGAGTAGTCAGTAAAAATTTATCTTAAAAAACTTCTGCTCAAAAACCCATTAAACTTCTAAGAAGGCCAAAAGCCTGTTGTTGCTAGTAGTTTTCAGCATAGCCTTAAAACAATAGCTTGATCTTTCATGACACACTGTCACTTACGATAAGCCAATTACACATGCCTGTATCATGGCTGACAAGTTAATCAGGTCAATACTCGCTGCTACTTGTAGTTTCTGTAATCTTTCATTAACAGAGGATGGTTTGTATGGTCTTGTCACCACAAATTCTAAATGTCAAATAACCATGTCTTATCACAAATCTACTGTCATTGACGCATACGGCTTATTGAGAATAGATAGTCACACAAATACTGATAACATTTGGGCCTTTATTAGAAGATCTCTCTGGACACTTCTCACCATTTCATTGATCAGCTAGATCATTATTTCAATACTGTAAGAGCATCATGAGAACGTATTGTAATGGCCTCAAATCCTTTGTGGCATGACTAGCGTGTTTAAACAATTTGCTGGGAAGATATGCTGACTCGATTTATCTTGCTTCTCTTTCTGTTGTGGTAATCACTTTTCCTCACAGTTGAGCCAGCTGAAGTAAAATTACTGGGCTCCTTTGAAGCTGTAGAAGGACAGGAGATCAATCTGTGCTGTTACACTTCCTCCAGTAATCCACCGGTTCACATACGCTGGTGGCTCGGGTTCAAGGAGCTCAACAGAACGGATGTTACCATCTCTGAGGTATTCAACCTAACACTTAACAGTCAAGACAGAGGACGCGGAAACGTATTCTCTTACAAAAATGTATAAATTATAATTAAAACTATTGTTTTATGTGGCACTCTGAAACTGTTTCCATGTTTTGCTTTTGATAGGTTCATCAACAATACAAACTACCATCTAAACACTCACATGAGCCATTTCACCGACAGAGAAAGGCTTCGTGAGGTGTAGCGCTTGATTAAAGGAATATTTTTCAATTATTGTGTGAAATAAAGCCGGCGACCCTTGAACCGAGAGTGATTCAAAGTCTCCATCAAGACTGTGCTTTTACTCTAGATTCTATTAGTTACTACATAATATTCTGCGAGATCAGGGGCTTTTAGAGTCTCTCTCTTTTTTTTTAATCTCCAGCTCTTCCTCTCCAGAGGTTGATTTGAATGAAACATAAGTGAATGAAAGCCGACCCGAGGCTGCTCTGTGCTTCACAGGACACTCCTTGTTCATTTGGAGGTGTTTTACATCTGATCTTTCATTTACATGCCGGTGTTAATTTATTCTTTTTCTTTTTCTCTCTCCGAGCTTCTCTTTATGATATTTTCTAATAGTTTGGCCGTAAGTAACCGTGAAGCCAGGGTCAACTCTCTGAACAGGTGTAAATTAGAGCTTAGCAAATGAGCAGAATTAAAAACTCTGCCAATTGTAGTCGACATCGAAACAGAATTTGCTATTGTCTTTTCTTCTATATTGTGATTTTTCACATGGGTGGGAATCTTTAGGCACCTCACGATCCGATTCCAAAACTATTTCTTTGTCTAATTTTTTTTTCTTATTGATTAATCGTATTAATAGAATTTAAAATATTTTTTTTATTTAATTAGACAAGTAATAAGTACTCTTTAAAATAATTTAAAAAAATAATTAAAACAATTGCATGTTAAGCATTTTAAATAGGCTATATAAACTAATATAGCTTTATAACTTAAAATTTAGTAAATAAAGTGGAACAAAAAAAATCATACTACCAACAATAAACAGAGTGCTTTAATTTAAGTATTTAAGACTAGGCTGTCTGAATGTTTTCCGTTCAAGAGCTGTGAGTGATTTCTCTTTTTCACAGCTTAACTGTTGTTGGATGACATTTTCTCTCTTTACCAAGCGCGCGTGAGTATTTGAAATTGAAAGCAGCCTTCTGTCAGTGAGTTTCATATTTTTAATATAAGCCCACTGCATTCTAAACGACATAAATAATAAATAATGTCCTTGTAATTCGCATCAACCTTTCCGAACTTTATGAAAGGTTCGATTGATGTGTGTGTGTGTGTGTGTGTGTGTGTGTGTGTGTGTGTGTGTGTGTGAGGAATTGGAAGCAAGCAGAACGCACACGCAGTGTCATCAATAATGTGTGTTTTAAAAACTAAGCTCAGAATCAATCCAGAATCGTTGGAGATGGAATCTTTTCTCCCACCCCTAATGTATAGTATATGACCGACACAAATATTACATAAATGAAATATAAACTGTCCTTTCCTTTATGCCAGGCCTATATGCCTAGCGTGGCTTGATGCTTCATCTGCAGACTGCTTTACTCTGTCAAGTGACCAGAGTGTAAAAAATCATGTGTTGTCATACTCATATCGTTATATTATTAATTGTTCAGCCCTAGTTCACAGTGCCATTATGCTTGCCACACACTTGAAGAAGATTTTAACCCCGATTTAAGGCACAATTTGCACCCCCCCAATAATCAGAGTTGCATGGCCCAATTCGAGGCTTGTCGCAACCGACTTTTTGTCCAAAAAATCATTGTGATCATTTTACAGCTCCCGATCAAGTTGGAGCCTCCCGATCCCAAATCGTACTCTTGTTCGGACTGCCTCCGACAGGATACCTGCAATAGCCAATGAGAGCGAGCAAGTGTAACCGGTCCAATTTGACCCGCTCCGAGCGGGATTGAACCGGTTAAAATCGGTTAAGATTTGAAAATCGTCTAGTGTGTCCCAGGTCTTAGCTTGTTAGCAAGGGTTCAAAGTGCCAAATGCAAATAAAAACTGGCGTTAAAACGGTGTTACTCAACAGTTGCCCAGTTACTTCAAGAATTTTGACATTGGATGGTTGTGAGAATGTTATATGGCTTAGTGCGATCATCAAATCGCAACTGTTGTGATGTTATTATAGTCTGACACGATGCATGTTTCAGTGTAAACATTACAGTAAATGCTACTCTGCAAGTGCTCTGTGTGTGTGCTTGAGTCGCTTATAATTTGCATTTGGGAACGCAACATGTGCCAACCATCTTCCCAAATTCGTAACGAGAATCAGTCATAAATATGTTGTTGTGAACATAGAGGAGCGTTAAGGTCTTCCTGTGGTTTTCCGCCAAAATAGAAATTAAGAAGACCATACATGTTTTTATTGTCTGTTGATCTGTAAAATCAAATCAAAATAATAATTATTATTATGATTATTGACAATTACATTAATAATTTTATTATAACATATTGTATTATATTAAATTATTATTACATTTTCTTACAGTACAGTATGTATTATTGCAATTGTAAGATATTTCTTTATTAATTAAATTAAATAATAATTAAATATAAATATTTTTAGTCATAATAATTGCCCGGGGGGCGTGGTTCCTTTTTTTTTTTTTTTAGCTGCAGCTTCTCAAACAAGAAATTCCTATTGGTCGAAGTCATGTGATTGACCCGCCCTTGCGCTGTAAAACATCATCAAAAAAGAGAAGAGCGTCTCTGCAAGAGGGGAGGGGAAGTTATTCTGATTGAAGATTATGAGGCCACATGTATTTTTCTAAAAATGTGCTCGAATAAATAATTTATAATGAATACTGCAATATTCCATAAAATCAGAGTTGTCCATTTTGATTTCATGGTGACTTTAAAATAATGTAAATAATCAAGTCAAATCTTGTTTTCAACACTTTCCCCAGAAGGACTCATAGGAATCAGATGGTTTATACTTTCAATTTGTGTCACTAATATGTAGTCTAATTCATCTTTTAAAACAATTTCAGAGCCGTGGCTTTCCTAAGTGTTACACTCAGTCGGGTTCAAAGATGAAGAAGATTCTGAATTTCCAAAATAAAAGTATTTAATAAGCAAAATAAGCACAGAGCCAATGGCAACGTAACCGCGTGTCTAGCACAAGCTCAAACACAAATAATAACCGACTCGGAAGGCAGGGAAACGTGGAACTTAAATATACACAGATAACGAACTAAAGGACAAACAGCTGATCACATCTATCACCATAGTAACTAATGATTGCGGGAACAGGGACAACAGAGAAGAGAAGCAAACTAAAAGTTCATAAAAATGTAACTAAACAAACAAATAACTAAATAATCCTCACACTAAGTTTGCCACACTTGCATCTGTTTACGCAGTTAGTGAGATAGTAGAGCCACAATGTATTCCAACGCTTTTGTTTTTTCTTGGTTTTTAACGACCATATGTCAAATCACATCAGTTTCGAGAATGTGTGCCATCAAAGAGAGTGAATCATGGTGGTATAATTTGATGTTTTCACTCTTGTGTGCAAAGAGTATAATGTTACCTTATAATGGCTCTTTACGATGACCATATATTGTTCTCAGTAAAAATGTAAGTTCTCAGATGAAATATTTGTGTTGCAGGGGGACAATGGTGGGATGATGACGATGTCTAACCTGACACATAAAGTGTCACGTGAGGACAACGGTCTTCCTCTGACTTGCGAGGCGTTCAACAAAGGCACCCGCTTCTCTAGTGTTCGATCTGAAGAGCTCATCGTTTACTGTGAGAGACCACTTACATTTTTATCTAACATTTAGGTGGAATGATCCTTGATAAATTAATTTATTTTATTTTAGTAGCTTAACTGGTACAGTAATAGGCAAAGTTATAGGTTTGTTTCCCAGAGAACACATACACTACCGTTTTGAATAACGTAGAGAAATTAATACTTGTGTTCAGCAAGGATGCATTCAATTGAACAAAAGTGACAGTGAAGACATTTGTAATGTTACAAAAGATTTCTATTTTAAAAAAATGCTGTTCTTTTGTACTGAATTAAATTATCCTGGAAAAAAAAAAAACCAGTAGCACAACTGTTTTCAACATCGATAATAGTCAGAAAAGTTTCTTGATCAACAAAACATGATATTAGAAGGACTTCTGATGGATCATGTGACGCTGGAGTAATGATGCTGAAAATGTAACTTTGCCGTCACAGAAATAAAATACATATTAAAGTATATTAAAATAGAAAACATTTAGTTTACTATTTCTCAATATTACAGCTTTACTGTATTTTTTATCAACTAAATGCAGCCTTTGTGAGCATAAGAGACTTCTATCAAAAGAATTTAACAATTGTTAGCGATCCCAAACATTTGAACTGTAGTGATTGTTGAGTAAAATTAATCCATTGTAATTTGGATAAAAGCTTATCTAAAATAAATAAATGTAAACATAATAATGCATTCTTTTTCAAACGTCTCATCAATGCACTTGTGCTGACTGGAATATCAGTTCTGTTAATGTCGCTTCGTCTTATTCTTAGATCCTCCTCAGAAGGTGTGGTTAGATGCTCCTCCACCAAACGTCTTCTTACACTCTGGTACAACTCTCCGTTTAGTCTGTTTCTCCAGTGGGGGAAATCCCACAGGTCAGCTGGTGTGGTTGAAGGTGTGTAGTGACATGAAAGCTTTTGTTGATGGGGTTTTAGTAACAAGTGTGTTTTGTTATTTCTGCCATTAAAAAGTCCTCCATGTCTGTGTGTGTGTGAACTACAGAACAACAAAGTCGTGCCAACCGCATCGAAGCAGGTGTCTTCAGAGCGTGGTGTGTCACGAGATCTCCTTCTCACCCTCCAGCCCAGCGACAATCTGGCCACCTACCGCTGCGACTCCTCCAACAAAGCCAAGAAAGTGCTCTCCGCTCAAAGCAAACTCAGGGTTCTGTGTATGTTTCTAAACCCCCCTGTGAAACCATATCAGTAATTTGGGTTAGTGTGGTGTACTTCTTAACTCTTAATTAATACATACCATATACCAAATGAGCCAAAACATTATGACCACCTGCCTAATATGCTGTTGGTCCTCCATGTGCTGCCAAAACAACGCTGACCCATCGAGGCATCGACTCTAGTCTGCAAGACCTCTGAAGGTGTCCTGCAGGGTTTGGCACCAAGACACTTGCAGCAGATCCTGTAGGTTGCGAGGTGGAGCCGCCAAACTTGTTGGTCCAGCAAATCCCACAGATGCTCAATTGGATTGAGATGATCTGGGGAATTTGGAGACCATATATATATATATATATTAGGGGTGGAACGGTACATGTATTCGTATTGAACCGAAACGGTACGGGCGTCACGGTTCGGTGCACGAATTTACACGGAGAATACACGGTATAAAAATAAATAAAACTCGCGTGCAAATTAATTAATGTAATGCGGAACTACTGTTAGATACGCGGGTTCTTTAGGGACACATAATCTGTACCATCGGCTTAGCTCTGAACGCGCGTTCACTTCAAACGTTGGCTTTATACGCGCGTCCTATTCGCTTTGGACTAGACGCGATAGACGCTCTATTCGCGTTTGGTGTGACCGCATAATGAACAGGCTGCGATGTCAAGATTGCAATGCTGGAGTGTGTGTGTGTGTGAGAGAGAGAGAGGCGCGGCCGCGATCGAACTGTGTGTGTGTGTGTGTGTGTGTGTGAGAGAGAGAGAGAGAGGCGTGGGCGCGATCGAACAGTGGAAACATAAAAAACATACTCCGTCATTTTGTTCATACAGATCATTAAACCTGCAAAGTGTTTACTTATATTTGTGTACACTCGCAATAAAACACAACATTGTGCTTTTGTCAAACTGTAAACTCTTGTCAAACTGTAACCTACAACTGTCACCCAACCAAAATCACACACACACACACTGTTTTAAAAGCAAAACATATTTATCCAACTCCATTTCAAAACAGTGTGTAGGTCCCATCTTTTGGACATTCATCATCATATTGCATTGGTTTTCATTTCTTGTCCTTGGAGCACTAATCTTACACATTCTACATTCATTAAAAAAGAAAATAGAATGTGTTAATTAAAATTAAGGAAAACAAATATATTGATCTGAAATATAGCAAATTAATTTGAAATAAATTCAGGTACAATTACCAAACATATCGCAAGGTCGTTTTGTCTTTTTATTAATTTAATTAATAAACGAATGATATAAAACTATTGTCAGTGCACTACAAATAAACTGGTTCTATGCCTTTATTAATAAAACTTATTTAAAAAATACAATGCCTTCTGCATTTTTGTTTTGCTTTTCCCTCTTTTGTACCGAAATCGTACCGAACCGTGACGTCTGAACCGAGGTATGAACCGAACCGTGACTTCTGTGTACCGTTACACCGCTAATATATATGTATATATATATATATATATATATATATAGCCTACTAAGTGATATAATAAGTGTTCAATGAGTACAACTATTTAGTGTGTGCAGTGAATAGAACTGTCATCATAGAGTTGATCATAAAATTTTCTTATCAAGGACTCTTAATATTTGTATCAATCTTGTAGGGATTGTTAAAGGATTAGTTCACTTCAGAATTAAAATTTCGTTTTAGAAAATGACGATTGTTTGGCTAGATAAGACCCTTATTCCGCGGCTGGGATCGTGTAGAGCCTTTTGAAGCTGCATTGAAACTGCAATTTGGACCTTCAACCCTTTGGTTCCCGTTGAAGTCCACTATATGGAGAAAAATCCTGGAATGTTTCCCTCAAAAACCTTCATTTATTTTCGACTGAAGAAAGAAAGACATGAATATCTTGGATGACGTGGGGGGTGAGTAAAATTTAGTTTGAGGTGAACTAATCCTTTAATGGTTTGGGTTTGAACTCTTTGTCTTGTGAGTTAGGATAAAAGCATCTGGTAAATGTCAGTTAGCACAACTTCTTTTTGAATATGCCTTAAAATGAGGATACACTATGGCAATCCCCACTCACATTCTAATTGGTTGTTCTTTGTATTGTGCCTCGATCAGTTCCCGCAGTGAGTGTGAAGATCGTGGCCAAGCAGAAGGAGCTGCACAGGGGTCAGACTCTGGATCTGGACTGCCTGGCTGGCAGCAGCAATCCCACTGCAAATATCAGCTGGAGTTTGGGCCCTATCATGTACTAAAACTCTCACTTATACATATACAAGCAGCACCACATCATTACACACATGCACAAATACACACTCACTGCTAATACCGTATCACTTAGTTTAACACTCCCATGGGCATTTCGCCACCCATCTAATTTATTCACATCAATAAAACTGAAGAGCATTGACCCTTGATTCACAAAACGCAGGTAAATACATCATAAGCCAGGTTTCCATCCAAGGATTTTTTTATTTTATTTTTTTGTGAAAAGTTGTTTAGCGCATCAAAATGTTTACCGATATAGCTGATGGAAATGCCAAGTATCTATAATTTTTTGCAAATATCGATACAATTTGTTTCCTTTTAACTTTAGCATATATGTCGATACTTCAAATGTCATAGAAAAATAGTTTGGAAACACTTTTTGTTGAGAAAAAGGGAACGCAAATAAATGTGGTGTCACACGACAGAATTTGCCTATACAGCACCGTTTCTCTGTACAAAGTTCAAAGGCACATTAAATCGTATTTATATCAATTAAATTGTATACTCAATTATTTTATTACTATTGGTAAGAACCATTCATCATTCATCCTTATTTTTGTAATTTTGTCTGTTTTTTACGATCTAAAAAAAGTCAATCAGACAAATAAATGGCTTGATCAAGTATTGGTCTAAATAGTCTTATAATTAATCATTTTATGTATACAATTTAATTACCAATAATAAAGTTTTGTTTCAAAATGGATGAGGAAAATATAGCGCCTGGAAAATCTCTGCAGCTTGTCAAAAAAAAAAGGGGGGGCGTCTGTCAAACGAACGAAGGCTGTTGGAGTTTAGAATATAATAAACAACATACATGTCTGTATCTGAATAAATAAAATGAATGCCATACAATCACGATTTCATGGGCAGGATCTGGCTACTTGCCAAATGAAAATCACAAACATGACACTTGTTAATAAAATAAGTTTATAAAAACAATTTCTTAATATCTAATATTTTTTTATTTCAAACAAATTGTAAAGAATAAAGTGGGTTCTCGGCCACGTCATACTGCGAATGGCTTGACTGCATGTTCAAGGCTTATGTTAAAGACTGTTGCTATATGATCCAACATTTTACTGTGGCAATTTTTTTTTAATGGATCCTAAAATGTACAGGACAAATGAGCTGCCCTGTGTACAAAACCATGTGCTTCGTCCCATAAATCCAGTTACATGCAGTCCTGTCAGACTTCTCCGTGATCTTCTGATTAATATTTCCTAATTTAGTAATAGGCAGATTATTCGTGAAAATAGTAAGCGGTAAACTGGCTAATTTCAATTGTCTCATTACTCTTTGTATTTTAAAAATATTTGCGATGCTAAAGATACAATAGGCCTGTCATTTGCGATATACGGGAAATTATGTATGGAAACGACTTGAGGGAAGAAACTGGATGGAAACTTGGCTATATTCACTCACCGGAATGCATTTCAGATGAATTTGGCTCTAAAATTACCCAGGTAGTTTTTTTTTTGTAATGCTGAGTGTGCAGTAATAGATGACTTGTGATGTGAATCTGTACAAAAAGAGCATAATTTGTGCAGGAGGGCTCTTTGTAGAAACAGGAAAGTGTGAAATGATAGCAAAGGCTGATGGGCAGTTTGGAAATCCATCCCAAGACCTTTTTTTAACTTCAGTATTAGATTTCGACTGGCAGCTGGTGATCACTAAGTCATTACCTTGTTAGAGTCTGTCTCTGGCGCCGTCAATATGTAGCCATTTAAAAAAAAAAAAATCTTTACATCAATTGTGAGCAGATCAGCTTTTATTTCTAAAGAAATTCAGCTATAAACCTACAGTGTTTGTGAGCAGAGGAGTGGCCCGCTTCAAGTTTTATAGGGTTTCAGTTTTGTCGAATGGTCCCCACGGGACCCTAACGCATGTCGGGCAAACAAAAAGATTTCACAGCAGGTGAACACTACTGTGGAAGGCTTTATCGAATATTCATAGTCTTTTTTTGCAGTGTTGCTCCAAGGGGATGTTTTTGAAATTCTTCTTTGTATAAAATATCCATGAGAAATAACGTTGTAAGCTTGACTTTCACTCTCTCAGGCTGAAAGGAGTTGACCAGGCTCCTAAAAAGGCTGAATTTGGTGGGATGTCCCGAACCAGTAAGCTGTCCCTCAATCTTGGCTCCCATCACTGGAAGAAAAGGATCACCTGCCAGGCCTTCAGTAACGTGCTGTCCGAGGGTGTCAATAACTTCTACAGTCTCGATGTGCTCTGTGAGTATTCTTTTTTTGAGCTTGTTTGAACTGTCCGCTGACTACATATGCAAATATAGTCAACGAAATTGATCATGACTAATTGCACAGATATCAATTAAATGATTAGTTGGAGCTGAGTAAAGCATTTAATATACAACAAGTGACTTTAGGAGTTAATATTGTACATTGTTTTATTTCCATATTATTGAACATAAGCCGTTTTGTAAGCTTCTGCACAATATTCATTTATTTATTTATAATGGGTTTCGGACTGGCATGTTTAAATTTCAACACATCACCTTTGCATTGGTTGCCCGTAAAACTTAGAAAGCATAGAATTCAAAATTTTCATTTTGGTTTTTGAATCATTACATAAGTCGGTGCGTCCACACAAACCAGCGAGACCTCTCAGATCGGGACATGTAAGATTGCTGTCCGAGTCCTTCTCTAGCTCCAGACTGAAGCACCGTGGTGAACGAGAATTTGCTCATTCTGGCCCGACACTTTGGAACAATATCCCTGTATCCATCCAAACAGCTCCTTCTCTTTTTGTTTTCAAATCTATGCTTAAATCCTATTTATATGAGCAGATGAGGATGGTTTAAAATATAAGTCAAATAGTTTTATAGTATTGTTTCGAAAAAAAAAAATATTTAATTTATTTGTCTTCTATGTTCTTAAGGTAATTTTATGTACAACACTTTAGTCAACTCATGGTTGTTTTTAACTGTGCTTTATAATATATATATATATATATATATATATAAATAAATACATAAAATAAATAAATTAAATAATTGGACAGTTTACTCATTTATTTACCATATTTATCCCATAAGATAATAATTGATTTATACAAAATAATTAGTCATTACATTATTTCTAAATAAATAAATAACAGGATAATTTATTTAGAAATAATGCAATGACTAATTATTTTTTATAAATCAATAAATAATGGGATAATTTACTTCCATTATCCCGTTTATATACCGTAAACTAATTAATTAATTAATTTACTTATTTATAAATAAATTAAAGAGATTCATTATTTATTATCCCATTAATTACATATCTTTTTTTCTTTTTTTAACTAGTGTGTTATTTTATTTTTTTTGCAATAATTGATAGCCTTAGTTTTAACATGAGTTTGGTTGCTGTAGCTTACTGGTATGAAGATTGAAATACTGTTATGTTGATCTGGCAAGCATTCTGATGTATGTTTGAATGAGTATATTCCTGCTAATGCATATAGCGTGTGTGTGTTTGTTTGTGTGTGTCTGCAATGATAATGGTTTGACTTTGATGTTGTTTTGTCTGATCCAGCCAGCCACCTCTTCAAAGCCTGACACGCTTTGTGAGCATGAAGGAATGTCACTGTGTGTGTGTGTGTGTGTGTGTGTGTGTGTGTGTGTCTGTCTGTCTGTTTGTTGTTCTATCCCGGTGGGGACTTCAAACTGAATGCACACTGACTCATGGGGACTCGTGTCACTGTGGAGACCTAAATTGACGTCCCCATGAGGAAATAAGCTTATAAATCATACAGAATGAGTTTTGTTGAAAATGTAAAAATGCAGAACGTTTTTTTGTTTTTTTTTGGGGGGGGGGGGGTTGGGGTAGGGTTAGGGGTAGGGTTAGTGTAAGGGGACAGAATATACAGTTTAGACAGTATAAAAACCATCACGTCTATGGAGAGTCCCCACAAAGATGACGAACTGTGTGTGTGTGTGTGTGTGTCAACTAAACTATTTCAGAATCTCCACAGTTTGTGATTTGTGTATAAACAGACCATAAATGATTACTTTGTCTGTTTTATTGTATTATATTAAGATTATATTTTATCTTTCACTGTCCTATGTGTGAGTGTGTTTGAGCGTGTGCGTGTCTTTTTGTAGATGTAAGTAAATCATTTGTGTTAAAATCTGCATTTGCATTTTCATTTGCTCTGAAGTGACACAATGTACATTAATGAGACAGAGACACAGAAGCCCCTCTGAGAGATCAACAGCACAATAAATCACGCGCCTTATTCACACCCAGATGTTAGAGGAAAACGATTCAAAATCGTCTGCTTTCTCAAATCAGCTTTTACGAGCATTTGCAAAATTAACTTTTTGCCCTATGTGAATTAAGAATGTTACTAGCCATGAATATGAGTGATTTTCACAATGTCTTTTAATCCTTTCTTCAGTAGTCCAACTGTAGCTCCTGGATTTGTTTCACATCAAAACAATGGAATATTGTTCTTGTATTTTGCAATTTCTAAAAACATTACCAGACAGCTGTCCAGTAATAATAAACTCTCCAAAGCCATTGTTTGCTTGCATTTCATACTTGTTAACTCTTAAATGCATGAATGCTTTGCCAATCATTATTACATATTCGGGTCTAACACGGATGGATCTCTACCTGTCGCGATAATATAAACTCTCCTGATATTAGAGTAACAATTACAGAAGAATAAAATAGAGCATATTTTGTTACCTTTTGGAGCATCGAAGAGCTCAGTTTGAGCAGATGTTTTATACCATCATCACTGTCCTCATTAGAGCTAATTTCCCAGTACATTCAGCATCTGGCTCATATTCACAATCTCAAACACGTTCTCAAAATTACAATTTTCAACATCTGACAGCTGACAGCTTCTTCACCAGATCCACCATCAAGTGACAGTGACTCTAATATTTGATTGTGTTCAGCTGCAGTAAATCGCTGAGCCATTTCAAGTTTTTCTGATGATACTTCCTATTCTTTTGTTTTCTGCCTGCGGTAACTATGAGTGAAACGTCACTTCATCATTGTGTTTCAGACATTGAATTGCACTTATTCAGTCATCAAAGATTAAATTATTGTTTTGCAGAATAAATATACTTACACTGTTAGACACCTCGGGTTGTTTCGCGACCCTATACAATTTTTCCACAAACGAATGGGAAAACAGGCATTCTTTTATATTTTTTTCTTGTTATATTGTTTATAATGAATTGATTGAGGAATACTAAGAAGGTTGATGTCTAACTTAAAAAAAAAAAATGAGGAGGAGGGTAGTGAATGACGTCTAAGGTATGCGATTAAGGGTTCATTTGGACCCTATGATTATAAAATAAAAAAAATGTATTTCAATATTTCCATTTTAAGATGATCATTTTAAAATTATTATTTTTCTTTTCAGTCCGGTAGCAAAATAAAGATACTATACCCCCTACATTGACTACAAAAAGTAGATGGGTGTTTTGCAGTGCATTGCTAATTATGATTATATTGATTATCATAAATGCATTGCTAATTATGATATAATCATAATTAGCAATGCACTGCAAAACAGCTAGATCTATTTATGTCTTTCTATGTCTTTCATTTATGTCTATGATCTAAGTGGCTGTCTTTACATTTTAGTTAGACCTTTTTTCTATAATTGTGAAATTAATATATATGTATAATTAGAATTTAATATATTAGTCTCAATTAGAATTTAGTCTTAAAACATATGTTAGGAAGTGTCACCAATTGAGCTTATTAAATATTAAAATAGACTATTGAAAACATTTCAATTCTTTTATTTAAAAATATTCAATTATAAAAATGATGTGCATTTTAAAGCGACGTGTTTACATCAGTAAATACCGGCGTGTTAATTTGTGTGTCAGTGCAGAGAAAGTGTTAGTCTTGAATTAGAGCTGCTAATGTATGATGTGATTTTTTGTTGAATATGTTTCTTGCGTACCGTATGGTGTGACAAGCACAGTTTGTGTAACTGACTCCTGTGTTCAACATGATGTTGCTTCCACATTAGCACCTTCAAACGCATGTGATACATCTGTGTGTCATTGTGTGTGATTCAGTTCCTCCAGAGTTTTCGGATGACCAGCCCGATCTGGTCCAGGTCATTGAGGATGAAACCGCCACACTTCCTGTCAAAGTTTTGGCCAATCCGGACGAAATCACCTGCGAGTGGATTTTTCAGGGCGAGAAGCTTGTGAAAGGTAATAGATGACACTACATGACACTGAGCCGTGTCACCCTCGCAGGCGCTCTAAACACTCAAACAGACGCAAACACGCGTTGCCATATGCATTCTGAATAAAACATCGATGGATTCTGGCACTGCACCTTGGCAGATGTGATCTCGTGATAATGTATGCGGCCTAAATGAGCGTCGCTGTCGCTCTGAATGCGCCTCAGAATTTCCGGTCTTCATCTCCATGTTGAAAGCATCTCAGCAGTCCTGTGTCGAACTCCCTGTGGTATTCCTCCAAAGAGGTTTCCCTGGGAGAAGTGTTTTAGCGGATAAGCCACCTGTTTCAGTGTGTGTATATGTGCAGGATTTGAACGTTTGTTTTTGTCACTCTGTGATTCACCTGTTTCGTGCGGGTTGTTTCATGTCTCTTTTCGACAGAAAGAGATCCTCGTTATCACTTCGATGACTGGACCCTGGAAATCGTGAATGTTTCTCGGCGGGACGGGGGCGATTACATCATAGAGTGTTCCAACGCTGAGGGGACGAACCACACAAAGCTCAAACTGGATGTACAGTGTGAGGAACTCAAAACTAACTCTGACACATCATCCTAACGATATGCAACAAGTTATGAATATCACATTTCTCCTCGCTGGAAGCAAAAATGCTATAGGAAGCAACGGACAACCAATCAGAATTTATAGGGGAGTTTCAGAAATCTGAGACCACATTTAAAATATGTGATTTAACTGGAAATAAGGATTTAAAAAAAAAAAAAAGAAACCATGCTTTTATTAAATAATTTATTCCTGTGATCAAAGCTGAACTTTCAGCATCATTACTCCAGTCTTCAGTGTCACATGATCCTTGAGAAATCATTCTATCTAATATGATGATTTGATGCTCAAGAAACATTTCTTATTTTTATGAATGTTGAAAACAGTTGTGCTGCTTCATATTTTTGTGGAAAGCGTGGTGCAAAAGTTTGAAGGTAAGATTGTTAAGATATTAAAATGAGCAACAACAAATTAATTTGATCAAAATAGACAGTAAAGATATTTATACAAAAAAATGTCAATTTAAAATAGTTATTTCCATCAAATAATCTTGAAAAAAATGTATCATGGTTTTCACAAAATATATATATATATTTTTTTAAAAAACGTTTTCAACATTCAAAATAATAAGAACCATTATTAATAATCGAGCGCCAATAATAAATTAGAATAATAAATGAGTACCAAATCAGCATTATTGAATCCTGAAAGATCATGTGACACTGAAGACTGAATGAGTAATGATGCTGAAAATTCAGCTTTGCATCACAGGGATAAATTATGTATTCACATAGAAAATAGTTATTTTAAATTGCAGTAATATTTCAAAACGATTATTTCTAAACAGTGTATTCATGTTATTTATTCTATTCAACTGTTTTATATTGAACATTTAATTTTTAAGTCGAAAATATATTAATATGAAGAGTTTAGTAGTCGTCTCAGGCCCCACTGCATGTTTTAAAAAAAGCAGGACTTTGTTAAGCCGGACTTGAAACCTATGAAATTTCACTGTGGCCAGGACTAAGCAGTGTGACTGAAAATATACTCCAAAATGACTTGAAGCTGTTGACAATCACAGTTGATTGGAAAACAAGCTCATATTAGCATGAGAGGTGACACAGTCTTAGCTAATGAACTCTAATGCCACATGAATTGAAGATGCTAGCATTTAATACTAAAATTTAATATGTATAAATAATTATTAATATAATCAGAATGTATTGTCACAGTACTGTGAAAATCTCATTGAATTATTCAAATGCTAATTAATTTTTTCCCTCAGTATAAATTACCACAAAAGTTGCACTGCAAAGCCAATCTATGCTGTTCTCAATATTTGCACCACATATGTATTTGCCAATTCAAACCCACACAGACGTACACACACTTGAAAGTGAAACGGAGAGAAAGAGAGGGATGCAGAGAGAGAGAGAGAAAAGAAAGAAAGAGCACTCCCACTTCCTTAATGATTTAATAATAGCACTTCTTCAAATCTAGGCCTGCATGTTCCTGCAAATCCTTCTGCGCTAATGGATCTCCTCGTCCTCATACAATAGCATCTGACAGTGGTAGATATTCATTATGTATGGGCCATTTGAATAGCTTTTACCAGTGGTACTGTTTTCCGTGTAGGCCCCCCTCTTTCTGCCCGTTAGGAACAATGCAGAGGAGGATTGTACACGCCAACACGCCAGAGATTACGCTGGTGGTAATGGCCCACTTGGTTGAGGATATGATCCTCCTGGGGGCAGGGGTGGAGATGAGGCAGAAGAACAGCATTGGTGGGGTTTACCGTACGTGCCTGAGGCAACCATTTTAGGTCCACTTTTCTAGGAACTTCAACACAACTTGCTTCTCAGAGGCAAAGCAGTGATATTTCATTTTTTATTTGATTTTTATTAAATAATTTGTACATTTTATTTTGATATTTTATAATTATAATATCTATTATACTTATAGTCCATTTTTTTGTTTTATTTTTTGTTTATATTTGATCAATTAAAATATTTTTTCATAGCCTTTTTATTTGTTTAATATATTTTTTAAGATTTTTTAGATAGATATAGATAGATAGATAGATAGATAGATAGATAGATAGATAGATAGATAGATAGATAGATAGATAGATAGATAGATAGATAGATAGATAGATAGATAGATAGATAGATAGCTCAATCTGGGGATATTTACACATGAACACAAGGAACAAATAAAAAGGTGGCTGTGGGGACTTGTGATTTAAGTCATGTAAATTAAGTTATGTAGCAAGTTATGGAAAGCAGTAGGGAAAACTTAGAATTAGAATCACTGACTTACAGATATTGTGTAAAATTATACCTAATATACAGGTTTTATTGCACGCCATCAAATAATTAGCCATACATTTTGTCCATACTTACTGCACAAATCCAATTTTTAAAGATGTAAATTCATGATTTAAAACTAGAACCTTTAGTACTACTCCCGCTTAAACTAAGTGAGTTTATACGGGTTTTTTTTTTTTTTTTTAGAGCTCTGGGAAAGAGAACCTTTATTGCTAAATGGCATAAATGTAATTATTATTGACAAATTAATTCAGCAATTCTTATCACTATAGGTCTGTGAAGCCCTTACCTGGTCAGTGCAAGCATCTAGAAATGTCAGCTGTGCTCAGCTATAAAAATAGTCATACATAGCTGAATGAAATCAGCTTCTTAATGTTTTTTTTTATAATTATTATTAATATCTACTTTGCTTCTGCAGATGCAATTCTTCATTAATGTTCTCTGATCCATTTTAATAATACAGTTATCCTGACAGAGTGTGACAGATACTTTTTGAGGGGGCGTTAATTCTGTAGCCTTTCCGAGAGTGTTTTTAATTTGCCTCAGTAAGCATTACCTCCGTTCCAACATGTGCGGCCTGTGCTGTAGTGACAGCGACTTGAACACTGTTTGCAACCAGCCATGTAGGAATACCGGAGGATTGAAATAAAAGTCTTTCTACACTGCACATAATGGGGATGACATCACAATAGACCTTGATTTTAAAGGCTTTTTTTCACACCCTGTGAATAATTCAAACAGGAAGTGCAGAGACACACTGTATCGGGACTTACACAATGGCAACTCTAGCATCAACCCATCTAAATTTAGAAAATCAAACACTCCGTACGTTAACTTTCCTACGGAATCTTTTGTGCTGTCGTTGAAATTGGCTGAGTTGGAAATTGAACTGTCCTGGCCCTGACAAAAGGAACGCTACAATTAGTGCACGGTGCTATAGGCTGAACACCTAGTGAGATCGCTTTTAAGGAAGTATCTTAACCAAAATATATATTTTTTTTTTTCATGGGAAGTGGTTAATGTTCACATGTAGCACACCCTATACTGTATGTGTCACAGTGTCGGGTTGTGTTTTCACGGGGTGTCCACTAGAGGTCCCTTCCTTCCTGTATCCATTCACTCTAGAACCACATTTCCCATAATCCTTGTTTGTTTCCATCACTTGTGATTGCACCCAGCTGTTCCCATTTATGTTGTTAGTGTCTGTGCATAAATACCCTGGTTTTGTTAGTTCATGTCACGGAGTCATTGTATTGTTTGTCACTCTGCAACTCTGAGGTTTGTTTCTTGTCGGTTCTCGCTTGTTTTGTAATATTATTATTCGGACTGATTAAAATGGATTTCGACACTGGCATGGATGACTACGATTCTGATTATCTGGATTATGACGCTTGCATGGATGACGATGATTTGGATTGCCCTGACTATACCATTGCTGCATTTGGATCCACCCAATTCTCCACTATCTGTCGTGACAGTATGGAGCACCAGATACTTGACTAACGTTCAAGAGTCTGATGTTAGCATGTTGTTATGCTAATGACTCAAACGACTCTAAGCACAAAATATACAAAGCACAGACAAATATTAGGTGAATATGTTAGTTGGAGGTAATTCTATTAATATTTGTATTACTAAATATGTCGCAATGCCCTGGCAACCACCCAGAACCTAGTTATTGTTAACTAAAGCTGAAACTATTAAAACATTATATATATTAAATATATATTAAAACATTATATTAGTGCTGTCAAACGATTAAAATATTTAATCGCGATTAATCGCATTAATGTCATAGTTAACTCGCGATTAATCGCATTTAATCGCACATTTTTATCTATTGTAAATGTCTCTTGATTTCTTTTTGTCCCATTATTTTTTCTCATTTTAATGCTCTTATCAACATGGAAAAGTGGATCGGCTTGCTTTGTGCAAATGTTTTTTATTGAAAACAATATTGGCATATACTGTTCAATTTCACACTAAAACATTCTCACTTGGAGCAAATAATCTCTCACACAATGTAACACTGTCCATCAATAAAAGGGTGAAAGAAATACTGACGAGGTCCTGATATTGACGAGGGGGCGGAGAATTCGCATCAGCCGTGTGTGTGTGTGTGTGTGTGTGCGCTTGGCCATCATCAAGTTCAGACTGGACGTGCTGCGATGATGATAGCTCAGTTCACAACGACAAAACACACAGATCACTTTGGTCTCGTCAATGGAACCATTTGGCAACTTTTTAAAAGTAAACTTTACATTCAGAATCTTATTGGCATCCATTTCGGCGTCTCGCGCTCGTCATCCACTCAAAACTGGACGTTTTGAACGTTCCTATAACATTCAGAAATAAAGTTTTTATAACTTAATGGAAACATTATGAAAACGTTCTTATAACCTACAATTATTAGCTGGGGAAGAGGAGAGATTCGCGATTGCACTGAACACGTTTTAAGTGCAGGCATATTCTCTGAGCGAGCCTTACAAGAGCAGCGTGCATGTCTATGGCAGCGTGTATCTGAGAGCGCGCGAGCAGAGAGATTCGTGCTCGGCACATTATATTCCGCGCGCGAGCAGAGAGATTCGCGCTCGCGCATCCGGCTCGCAAGCCCAAACAAGTGTGTGCGGCGTGCCTGTTGTTTTGTTTCCGGTCTAGCTAGATCCGCTTGCGCTTTCAAAGCGTCCTCGCGCGGCGCAAGCCATAATATGAATGGGTTTCATAGCGCAGCGCCGCGCATGCCGCGTCCTGTTGCAAAAACATGTGAAAAAAAAACTACAAAGTTTGCTAGGCCAAAAAGACCGTTAATCGCGCGATAAAAAAATTAACGCCGTTAAAATGGGTTTGCGTTAACGCCGTTAATAACGCGTTTAACTGACAGCCCTAATATACACTCACCGGCCACTTTATTAGGTACACCTGTCCAACTGCTCGTTAACACTTAATTTCTAAGCAGCCAATCACATGGCGGCAACTCAGTGCATTTAGGCATGTAGACATGGTCAAGACAATCTCCTGCAGTTCAAACCGAGCATCAGTATGGGGAAGAAAGTTGATTTGAGTGACTTTGAACGTGGCATGATTGTTGGTGCCAGAAGGGCTGGTCTGAGTATTTCAGAAACTGCTACTGGGATTTTCACGCACAACCATCTCTAGGGTTTACAGAGAATGGTCCGAAAAAGAAAAAACATCCAGTGAGCGGCAGTTCTGTGGGCGGAAATGCCTTGTTGATGCCAGAGGTCAGAGGAGAATGGCCAGACTGGTTCGAGCTGATAGAAGGGCAACAGTGACTGAAATAACCACTCGTTACAACCGAGGTATGCAGCAAAGCATTTGTGAAGCCACAACACGCACAACCTTGAGGCAGATGGGCTACAACAGCAGAAGACTCCACCGGGTACCACTCATCTCCACTACAAATAGGAAAAAGAGGCTACAATTTGCAAGAGCTCACCAAAATTGAACAGTTGAAGACTGGAAAAATGTTGCCTGGTCTGATGAGTCTCGATTTCTGTTGAGACATTCAGATGTTAGAGTCAGAATTTGGCGTAAACAGAATGAGAACATGGAACCATCATGCCTTGTTACCACTGTGCAGGCTGGTGGTGGTGGTGTAATGGTGTGGGGGATGTTTTCCTGGCACACTTTAGGCCTTAGTGCCAATTGGGCATCGTTTAAATGCCACGGCCTACCTGAGCATTGTTTCTGACCATGTCCATCCCTTTATGGCCACCATGTACCCATCCTCTGATGGCTACTTCCACCATGTCACAAAGCTCTAATCATTTCAAATTGGTTTCTTGAACATGACAATGAGTTCACTGTACTAAAATGGCCTCCACAGTCACCAGATCTCAACCCAATAGAGCATCTTTGGGATGTGGTGGAACGGGAGATTCGCATCATGGATGTGCAGCCGACAAATCTGCGGCATCTGTGTGATGCCATCATGTCAATATGGACCAAAGTCCCTGAGGAATGCTTCCAGCACCTTGTTGAATCTATGCCACGAAGAATTGAGGCAGTTCTGAAGGCAAAAGGGGGTCCAACCCGTTACTAGCATGGGGTACCTAATAAAGTGGCCGGTGAGTGTATATATATATATATATATATATACACTCATCTAAACGATTATTAGGAATACCTGTTCAATTTCTCATTAAAGCAATTATCTAATCAACCAGTCACATGGCAGTTGCTTCAATGCATTTAGGGATGTGGTCCTGGTCAAGACAATCTCCTGAACTCCAAACTGAACGTCAGAATGGGAAAGAAAGGTGATTTAAGCAATTATGAGCGTGGAGAATGGGCCGACTGATTCAAGCTGATAGAAGAGCAACTTTGACTGAAATAACCACTCGTTACAACCGAGGTATGCAGCAAAGCATTTGTGAAGCCACAACACGCACAACCTTGAGGCGGATGGGCTACAACAGCAGAAGACTCCACCGGGTACCACTAATCTCCACTACAAATAGGAAAAAGAGGCTACAATTTGCAAGAGCTCACCAAAATTGACAATTGTACTTGCCACATAAATAATTAGGCATGAAATATTGGGCCGGAATATTTTATTAGGTCTTTAAACGCAAATCTTCTGCAGAGAGAGCATTTGCTAGTGCGGCAAGTTCAAACGGATATTTAAGGGATACAGTACAGTCATACCACTTATTACACAGCATTTCGTCACATAAATAATTATGGGGATAAGAGATATTGATTTGAGATGAAACTGTTTTAAAATCGTACCTGTTTGTTATCTTGGAATCCAACAGGGTTCAAAACAATCGTCGCGAAATGGCAGCAGCTGCGTTTGTATGAAACCAGAGAGAGCGAGTCCACGATACTGGGTGACATAGTTAAACAACTGGACACGAAAATTGATTTGACTGAGTTGAAATATTTTATTAGCTCACCAAACGCAAAACTTCCATGAAGAAAAACCGTTCCTAGCAAGCGTATAGCGCTGCTGGCTTCAGTAACACGGATGAGCCTGTTATCTGTTTTCAGCGGTTGTTATCGGGGAATAACATACCGCTGGATGGCGCGATTGACCAATCAGAATCAAGTACTCCACAGAGCCGTGTAATAATATATTAAATTATTTGATTAACATTCTGTCACCTTTTTTATGATAAAGTCACATAAAATAAATTCTTCCCTTTATTGATCTTTTTGGTTTGGTATACAGATGCCCCGACTGTTCATATGAAGTCCGATCCTGTGTCTGTGAACTTGGGAGACACCGCTGACTTACTGTGTGTCGCTGATGCCAACCCCATCACCTCCAGTATGTTTTCGTGGAAGTGGATGGTGAGTGATGTCTTTGTCACGTCTGTTTTTCTTTCTCCCCCCTTTCTCTTTTGCTTATTCTCACCCTTTCCCACTATATTGTCCTGTGTTAGGTGAGTTGACTCGCTATCTCTCTTTTTATCACCTCTATTTATCTCTCACATCTCTCCTCTTTGTCTCTAACACCCTCTTTCTCTCTGACTTCTCTTTTCTCACCATGTGTCACAGCTACTCTGTAATAGAAGCGCTATATTTCACCCTTCTAACTACAACAATGTCTCACCTTTATGCTTAATACTTCTGGTCTAAATGGAGAAAAATATCTTTCATTAAAGCCTCCTTTCCAAAGGCCACATTTCTCAGTGTTAGCCGGCCGTTTCCTACCATTTGTGCGACTATAGTGCCCCATATTCTTAGTCAGTGTTTGTGATGCCTCAAGCCGCCCTCTTTCTCTGAATGTTTTTATGTGTGCGTTTGGGAACATTGAAGTTTGTGTGAAGTCTTTGCCTGCCTTTGTCTCTTTCTGACTTTTTTGTTTGTGAGTTTGTGGCTTTTTTAGCTAGTTTACCTGTATGTGTGTGTGTTTTACATATAGGGTGAAGAGGAAGTAGATGATCTGGGAGAGCAGAGTGAAGATGAAGGCACTGGTTTGTTAACTATATACGAGGTGACCCGTGACCGGGCAGGTTTTTACCAGTGTACAGCAGACAACGGCATAGCTCCTCCAGGCAGTGTAGAAGGACAGCTCATCGTGCGCTGTGAGTCACATCATGTACTATGCTTGTTTAAGGTGGAAAAAAAAGGTTTATTTTTAGAACATTGTACATACAGTACACAAATATTACCAGTGGTTATCTCGTAAATGAACATTGGTTTTGATTTCTTTTGTGAAATGATTTCATATTTTATAATAATACTTTTTGAACTTTGCACTTTCTCATCAACTAAAATTTAACTTATTTCCATCGACCAAATTAAGATGTAATTTT
Source organism: Rhinichthys osculus (assembly GCA_029959095.1). Lineage (NCBI taxonomy): Eukaryota > Metazoa > Chordata > Actinopteri > Cypriniformes > Leuciscidae > Rhinichthys > Rhinichthys osculus. Next base: position 28,818,368 of record JARWKJ010000009.1, on the reverse strand, counting down.
AGTTTGAGTAAAACAGATGAAACATAATGGATGAGTAATGATTAAATATTGACTAAATTTAAAGGATTTATGATTTAAAAAAAAAACTGCATATGACTTGTATCCTATTATATTTTGAAGCCATGCATTGTATGAATAACAGACTGTAAATTTATTAAGTATAAAAAACGTATTACAAAAATATATACTTCTGTTTAAACGTTTAAGGGCAGTAAGCATTTTTTTTTAAAAGAAAGTAATACTTTTATTCAGCAAGGGCGCATTAAATTGATCAAAAGTGACAGTAAAGACTTTTACATTGTTACAAAAAATATATTTAAAATAAATGCGGTTGTTTTGAATTTTCTATTAATCAAAGAATAATGGAAAAGAAAATAACAGTTTCTACAAAAAATATTTAGCAACACAACTGTTTTCAAGATTGATAATAATAAGAAATGTTTCTTGAGCAGCAAATCATCATTATTAGAATGATTTCTGAAGGATCACGTGACACTGAAGACTGCAGTAATGATGAAAAATTGAAACATTCACATAAATAAATTTCATTTTAAAATACATTTAAATAGAAAACAGTCATTTTAAATTTGAACAATATCACCATTTTTATTGTATTTTTATTCAAATAAGTGCAGCTTTGATGAGCATAAGAAACTTTTTTCAAAACCATTAAAAAATCGTACCGACCCCATACGTTTGAACGGTACTGTAGGCTATGTTCAGTTTCTTGTAAATGAGTACTGGTCTTCAAAACACTGTTCCATGTTCCTGCAGTTGCTCCAGAGCTTCAGAAGGGACCGCAGTGGAGGAAGGTGGCCAGCCGAGGGGACGGCAGCAATGATGCAAATGTGGTGTGTCAGGCACAAGGCGTTCCTCGTGTGCACTTCACCTGGGCAAAGAATGGATTCCCTTTGGACTTGGGCAACCCCAGGTTGTCATTAGTACAGTAGCTTCATCCAGCCTTGGTTGTCAAGACCTGTTGTATTTGGTTTGTTGTACCTACGTCCTTTCGGGAAAGTTGAAAAAGACACAAAATAATGTCTTCTAAAAATCATAACAATAGACTATAGGGTTTGGGTTAGTTAGCCTGTAGTATTATAATTTGCCTAATGTAAGATCAGTAGAAGTCAATGGCGAGTTCCCATTTGTGTGTGTGTTTTCAAGATGGTAGTTAAGGTGAGCGTGGAACCATGATCACGGAACTGTATGTGTGTGTGATGTGTAATGATGACAGTGTTTAAAATTTAATTATATGTGCATGGGTTTGTTTTAATGTTTGTTTCATGTGTTTTAGAGCTTGTAATGATGGTGTTTGTTAGTGCTGTCAAAGCCGCAGTGTATTTTTGATATCCTCAATAATAGCCCTAAACAATTATCTATCTATCTATCTATCTATCTATCTATCTATCTATCTATCTATCTATCTATCTATCTATCTATCTATCTATCTATCTATCTATCTATCTATCTATCTATCTATCTATCTATCTACGTTTTATAGTTTTATTTATAGTTTATTAATTTTGTTAAATAAATTAAATGTTTTGAAAGAAAGTCTATGCAAGGGGGAGGGATTTTATAAAAATTCTATATATATATATTTTGTAATGATTTTTTATTCATGTTTTTTAAAGAAGTCTCATATGCTCACAAATGCTGCATTTATTTGATAAAAAAAACAGTAATATTGTAAAATAGTATTACAATTTAAAATAACTGTTCATATTTTACTGTATGCCAAAAATTATCAAATACAATAAAAACTATAATAGAAGTAGTCCATATGACCAGTAGTTATCTCGTAAATGAAAATTACAGACAAACCGGTGGTTTTGATTTCTGTTGTGAAATGATGAAATATGTTTAAATGAATATAGAAATTGCTTAATCATCTGCCAATCTGATAATAATCAGCCTAGTCTTTTTTGCATATTACAAATCCAAACTTTTGAACGGCAGTGAATCAGTTTCCGCAAAAATATAAAGCAGAAAATAATTGAAATGTTAATTGGAATAATGATAAAAGTTTCTTGAGCATATTAGAGTGTACCGGTATGTGTGTGTGTGCTGCATTTATTTGCATAGACAAATGTAATTGGCATATCTAAATACGATTTGTTGCTTTTGCTGCCTTGAAGGGCTTTAAATTCCTTTGAGAAATGCAAAACGGTTTTGACTGTGCTTTAATACTGAATGTCTCATTTGAGTGTTTATGTGACCTTACACAGGTACGAGCAGAAGACGGTGGTGACAGGTACCGTCCACACCAGCATTCTGACCGTCATAAACGTGAGTGCAGCTCTGGACTATGCCATCTTCTCCTGCACTGCCCACAACAGCATGGGAGAAGACTCTCTAGACGTCCAGCTCCTCAGCACCAGTACGTACAAACAGGAAGTGAGCGGTTCAGGGCCAAGCTGGAACGGTCAGCTTTAGCTGCATGGTCAGGTCACCTTCTCTTGAACCCCACTGAAAGGTGAAAGTGAATTAGCATAAATGTATGAATAAATAAAAGCATAATAAATGAAAACAAACAGACACCGGTGTCTAGGCGTCGCGTTTCTTATCTCCAACTCATAAACGCACACAATGATGATGAGCAGAGCCATGAATAAGATTTCTTTCAATGAGATTTTGTTTTTCTCGACCTGAGCATCAATTAATTATGAAGTTGTGGTAATCAACATCCGCTTGTTTTCAGTCTGTCCCTTCATTTATAGAACAATTGGGTGGATCGACCTGTCTACCTCTCTCACACAATGACTACCACCCTCTCTCTCTTTGTAATACTAATACTTTTTTTACGTTGCAAACCCACCTCTCCATTTCTCCAGCACTGAGAGTATTATTATCAGAAAATCTCTTTTTTTTATGCGCTCTCGATTACCATTTGGAAACTCGTGGCTTTAAAACTACACACACACACGTTGTTAACAAGCGTATAATGGAGATTTGTACCAAGGTTGTTATACAAAACAAAAAATAAAAAGAGATGAAATTCTGAATATTTATCATACACTGAAAACATTTTTTACTGATTCATGGCCACGATAGCTAGTTCTCTGTTGTACTCTTTTTCTTTCATTGCTCTCTCTCTCTCTCTCTCTCTCTCTCTCTCTCTCTCTCTCTCTCTCTTTCTGAGGTTTGTGGAATCGACTCGGGCAGGCACGTTTTAATCATAAAAACCATGAAATACAATCCAATATCCGCCTCTTTTTGTCCACACCTCCTTCTCTGATTTTACTGCCGTGAATATTCATAATTAATCTGACACAGCGATAATAAATTTTATTTGCTTCTTATCATCAGTCGACTGGGGAACAGAATGGTGCAGATTTTTTGCTCCCTGCTTTGCTATTTCGGATTGACCCCTTCACCCTCTCCCAAGAGAGCCAACAAGATAATTAACCAGTTTCATAGTGTACTGACACACATATTTCTTTCTGTCCGTACAGTAGCCTGTTAATTTATTTCTCATTGTCTCTCTCTGTCTCTCTACTCCTCTTAAATAAACATTCTGGAAGCAGTGCTAAATGATTTAGGCTGTAGTTGCTTTTTCTTATTTTAATGAGCTTGTGTTGTCTGTCTCTCTCAGACCACCCCGATCCCCCGTCCGACCTGAAGCTGCTCCGTGTCAACCATAACTCCGTGACTCTGGAGTGGATGCCCGGGTTTGACGGTGGTTTGACTCAGAACTTCCGTGTCAGGTGAAGTTGCCACAAATGCAGCTATGAGGTGTCTAAAACGTGGAGTTCGTTGTGGATATGTTTTTATCTCTCAGTCTAGTGTCACAACACTGCAGACATTTCAGTTGGCTGATATACATGTTTATCTAAGTCCATGGCACCATCATTTCTATATGATTCCCTGATAGGAAAGGTTTATTTCATAGTAATTCAGTCCTGTCTGGTTCAAAAGTTTGAGATCACGTTGAAAGTGTGGGATTCAAAATCTGATTTAAACTTCAAATACATAAATGATGAAGTGTAATTTCAACCTCAAAAGGGAACATCTCAGGTTTACATATGTAACCCAGTTTCCTGAGAAGGGAACGAGACACTGCATCATGGTGTTGTCCCTTTAGGTACGCCATAATGCAGCACTGAGATCCCTCAAAAGGGAACACGGGACATTCATGACATAAAATTAATAAGAAATGTTTAATATCCTGCACTCAAGGTGAGCACTTTTGGATCGTTCTCAAATCATGCTGGATCACATGATAATCAGGTTTTACAAACCAAACATCAGATAATACTCACCTTTTGACACAAATCACTAATGAAATTAATAATGATTGATACATTTATTCATATCTGTATTAAAAATTAAAGTAGAAAAAATTGAAGCAATTTCAACAGTAATTTGGACCCCATTGTATGAAAGTGAAATATAAAATAATTTAAGAACATTAAAAATGAATAGGAATAAAAAATAAATACAAGTTTAATATGAAAATGTATGAAAATAAATGATAATAAAAAAGGACATCAATTGATATTTTTTTTTATATTCAACTTTTCACATAGATGTTTTTGTGATAATACATTTGGTAATAACAATTGGTGGTCTCAGACTTTTGGACCCAAGTCAGGTGTCATTTAAGAACACAAGATGAATAAAGAACGAAAGGAAAACATAAGTTTAATTTAGAAATGTATATAAATAAATAATAAAAACATATGCAAGTACAGTTCTTAGAGGAGTATAAAGAGGAATACAAAATCATCTTTTGGAAATTGATCTTAATGCCTTAAAGGTGACCTATAATTCAAAATTGAATTTACCTTGGTATAGTCAAATAACAAGAGTTCAGTGCATGGACATGACATAGAGTGAATCTCAAACTGGACTGTTTTCGCATTCTCATTTAATTCACGTTTATGAAAAACACCCCTGAAAAACGGTCGGTTCTCCACACAATACCGACTGTGACGCAATAGTCGGGATCATTAATATGTACGCCTCCAAATATTTGCATAATGCCAGCCCTCAATGCCAGGCGGAACTGCGCAGCCGAAGCATGGCAGTTGCTCAGTGTGGGTGTACACATGAACACAAAAGTATTTTTTAGTTCCTTCATCTGAGCCTCTGAAGAAACAATGGGTTAATTTTATTTTCTCTGGAAATTTCCAAACATTTCACCGAGTGTTTCCTCAACTTGGGCCAATACAGAGCTGGCCTCGGATCGAGCTACCAAGCAACACTTTCTGATGTGTAATTGTTCAAGTTCAGACAGGTAATCTTTCTCTCAAAATCGTTTAATACTGTTTATGCATCAGTAAGTCAAACCAGTGACTAAAATATCAGCTTCACATCGTTTATTTTAGTAGGATGAAAATAATCGTATTTAAATTGTGAACAAATTATATACAGAAAGCGATCAAAGAACAATCTTTCCACACAGCGCGAGTTTATCTGGACACTTGCCAAACTCGTTATGAAATCAATGACGCACGTTACTGCACAACGAAGCTCTTACTGTATTTACATCATCGTGTTTGCATTGGGGAAAGCTTTAGAGAGTGCAGAAACTGCTTTGCAATGATTAGATCTTCATTCTCGCGATCAACACACAGTCATCTGCTCAATGCTCATCACGGCAACATTTTATGTGATGGGAATAGATCTAAATACTTTAAAAACATCTCAAGATTCGTTAATCTCCTTAGCTGTTATAGTAAAAATGTATAATAGCAGTAGTAAAAGTATTCGGGAGAGAGTTTCACATGTAATGCGTTGCTATTTCATATGCAAGCATGTCAGCCAATCACAGCAGTGGCCGCGGTTACACTGAATCCCACAGCAGACACGCCCCTTCAAACAGAGTGTTCAAATCAGAGGCTAAAAGCAGGCTAGGAAAAATGCCATTTATTTCTAAATTATTATTATTATTTATCTAAAAAACATACTAACATTATAAGGGTAACCCAGGAAACATTATTAAATAATTAAAAAAAAACATTCTAGGGCACCTTTAATTAAAAAAAAAAAAAAAGAGGAAAAATCCAACCTTTAAGGATACCAATTGTCTTTGTGAATGTATAATGTATCATCAATAAATAAATGTTCTTTATTAAAATACAGGGTGCATAAGTCAGGACGCCCCATGTTAAATTCCCATAGAGGCAGGCAGATTTGTACCTAGAGATTGGCATGGTTTTATTTCAGTTAGCCTATAGCTGGGTTGATTTACATTGAGAGATGGTGAAGGGTGTGTGATGATGTGGGGCTATTTTAATTCCAAAGGCCAAAGTACCAACTTTATCAGGATGCATTGTATCCTGGATCCATGAAATAACCGGCCATTAAAAATAAAAAATCTCCCTGCCTCTATGGGAAATTAACATAGGCGTGTCCTGACTTATATATCAGGGCATGTTATTATATGACTTATATCCCCCCTATATTTTAAGGAAGAACATTTATTTATTTACAATACATTATTCACTCACCAAGAAAATTGGTGTCCTTAAAGGTTGGATTTTGCCTCATTTTTTGAATTAAGGCATTAAGATCAATTTCCAAAAGATGATTTTTAATTCCTCTTTTTAGTCAACTTTAGCATGGGTGTGTTCACCTATGCTAAGCACTGTATGTAAACATTAGCATCTGTTTTATTGCCAGGTACCAGTGGTCAGGATCGGCGAGTTTCATGTATGTGGACGTGTTTCCTCCGACAGCTACAGTGTATACCGTCACGGGCCTCAACCCTTCCACTGCGTACAACTTTTCGGTCAACGCTCTCAATACAATGGGAGAGAGCAGCTATGCAGACAACAACAAAATACTGACGGTCACCACCGCTGGTAAATTCAGCTCAGCCTGTCCAATAAAGCTTTCCCGACACATAAACCGAATTATTCATCACTTGGGTTCCGACCACGGTGGGTTTTCTTGTAGGTTTAGATACAGGCTTTACTTTCCACTGATTTGATGAGCCATTCATCAATCTGACCGATCACATCTAATTTGTAAGGCAAAGATCACGGCTGAGTCTCATGCAAATAAGCCGAATGACTGAACGTCTACACCAATCAGTGCACCAGTGTGTTTTCTGAATGCATATTTCAGCTTGCGCGAGGGAGAGGGAGAAAAATCGAGCGATAGAGGGAGAGAGACAGAAAACAAAACCGTGTGATGTATGATAAATGATGATAAGCTACATTCCCTCGGCAAACATAATGAATTCGGCAATTGTAATGTCATAGCATTTGATTTGCAAAACAAATTAGTCATGAGCACAGGCAGCTGACGGAAGTACAGAAAACACAACATGGCCCTGCCACAGAGTTAGTAGAACTGACAAACCTTAGTTATTTAAGAGTTATGAGCTATTTAAAGGGAAAGCCTGATAAATTTTACTCACTTTCATCATAACAAACCCATCTCAACCCAGCACAAAAGGAGATATTTTAAGAATATCCAAGCTGCTCAAAAAAACAAAAAAACACACAGTGACCAATGACTGTGAAGATCGAGAAAAAAAAGGGAAATGGCTTTCTGTGAAGAACATACCAAAATTATTTTTTCCCTTTTTTTGCTACTTGCCATGTTTGATGTCATGTAGGTCTATTCTGCTCAGTGCTCACCAAGGTTGCCTTTATTTGATCAAAAACACAGTAAACAGTAATATTGTGAAATATTAATACAATTTAAAAGAACTGTTTTATTTTAATATATTTGAAAATGTAATTTATTCATTTCAGCATTATTACTCCAGTCTTTAGTGTCACATTACTTACGAAATCAATCTAATGTGCTGATTTGCTGCTAAAGAACCATTTCTTATTATTATCAGTAACATTATAAATGTTTACATTATAATGTAGTATTATAACATTATAAATGTCTTTACCTTCCCTTTTGATTAAGTCAAAGCATTCTTGCTGAAGAAAAGTATTAATTCCTTGTTTATCCCAAACTTTTGAACATTAGTAAAGTGTTTCTTTAAATTTGAATTTGAAATTTTTGTATTTTATTTGAAGAGTGAAAGCTTTAGTCCACATTCACTGTAATAGCATGGAATGCATTTTTTAAAACTACCCCTTTATGGACGAATAACAACTAGTAGAACAGTTCAGTTTGTACAGTTCTCACTCAAACTCCAATAAAACATATCCTCAATTCCGTTTGATCACACACAAACTGTTGCTTTTGCTTGAGAAGCATTCGGCAATAACTAGACTACGAAAAAGCATGAGTGAGTTTCGTAGGTATGTGTACTGCTATTGATTCTGCCATCAATCACCTTATTTCAACTCCGTTTAAGCCACATGTAATTGAATGCAAATGAAAACAAGGGTACAGTCCATTCAAGTACCTCGTTTTGTTTGTGTCAAATTAAATAAGCCATTTACTCTAACACAAGTCTTTACATATCACAGTGGGGCTTTTCAGGCTAGACTAAGTCTATAATCTTTGATTTTACACATTGGAATTCATTATTTCCCGCTTTGTACTTGCCGTCCACTCTAATGGACTCTAATGCCGACTACACATAGTACTAGTGTTGTAGGTTCTACATAATACAGCGTGTTTTTGAAATACATCGCAAACAAGAACAATGCACGAATCAATATTCGTTTTTGATTTTCTGAGCTTACACTCATGGTCAGAGCAGAAGAAAGTAACCTCTGCATTAAGTGATTTACCTCGTCTCTGTTTCTCTCTCAGATGCGGAGGAAGCTGACGGTGGGGTCTCACCAGAAGACCAGGATTCAGCTTTTGCAGGTGCTGCATTTCCTCCTCCGGCTCACTGCAGCTGCTATTTATCAAATGTAGAAAAGGCCTGACACCCCGGAATTCGGATCAATTTCTCAGCTCGTACTTCAGTTTCCATGGCCTTTACCGGCCTGTTTCATGTGCTTTCGTAAAGCCTTGGGGCTCAGTGTTTTCTCTTCTGCGGTTTGGTGCCGTTTTGCTCAGGCTGAACGCTTTGGTGCCATTTAATGGGACACAGTGGCTGTTATTGACCCTTGATTCGGGATACGGAATAAACTGACATTAGCTTGCGGCAAATTCGAGGTCCTCCGGATACTGCTTTGCATTTTGATTGGGTTTGTGTAGAAAAGATTCATTAGGGTTTTCAATTTCCTTGGATAGTTCCTATGTCATCAGATTGATTTGGGAATGATACACTGTGTGAGGGATTCTTTTTCAGGGAGAGATTTATCATTGTCTCTCGTCTATGTGAATAAACTAGTTCATGCGGCATTGGAGGTCTTTTCACGCGGCGAGGCATGACTCGAGCGTGTCAAATCTGTACACACTCTTCTACAAAACAGTGACATATTGCAAATCCAACAAGACAGTGACAGAGAATAGTTGTGCTAGAATAGTTTCAACTTCATGGACATATGGCACAGCTGCCATTAATATATGTATCTTGTGCCCAAAAAGTCTTTGAATGCTTAAGTCATGCCATTGCACTGCTTGATGCTCTAAGTCCAGCTAACACATGTCTGAGCTGTTTTTGCAAATACATTTAAGCGACTGGTGTCAGGGTGATTTTTAGTGGATGGATTAAGTCTGTTCCGTTTTAGGACTTTTCCACCAAAAGTACTATTTAATAATAGTTTATAGTAAAATTTAAGTTACAATCAAGATATATCATTAAAATCTAAAGCAATATAAGTTGCAGGGCAACATTCTCATTTTTGTTTAATTGAAGTTGAAGTACTAAAATAACTCAAACTAAATAAACTAAAACTCGTATATATAGACATATTAAAATAAAAGTACTAAACCTTTCAAATTAAAACAATTTAAACAGAAAATATAAAAAATAAAATCTAATTGAATACATTAACAAAAACTATAATATTGCATAAATGATACTAAAATAACACTGGTTACTATTAATTCATTTATAAGAAAATCGGCATTAGTTCCACTATTCAACGCTGGCTGGACAAGGTAAATGAGCCGTTACAAAAGAAAAGTATTTAAAAAGAATATTAATAATTTGTATTATTTTCAATAGTTCTTTATTAATTAATAATAAAAGTTTAACAATAATATTAAGTATCATTATTATTATTAGCATTTGTATTATTATTTTAAATAATGATTTATTGTGTTGTTAAAAAATATATATATTTAAATACAATATTTAATTGTATTATATAAAAATTATATGCTACACTTTCTCACATTCCTGTCCAGACAGTTTTTAATTGGTCAGAAGTTAGCAAATAAAAAATTTAAAAAAAATGTGTGACTGAAAACCATCAGAAAGTGTCCAAATACTTTCAACATTTTGATCTTAATTTTAAACAGTTAATTATTGTTTTTACACTTTTATAACCATACTTCTTTTGTAAAATCTTTAGCTTGAAAAGTCACTTGTCTGTAATGTCCAGATACTTTTTTTCCGGCCACTGACTGTATATCCCTTTAATAAAATACACACTTTTTTTATATATAAATATATAACACTTGTTCCTCAACAGGTCGTGGTCTTCCTGTCTATGCCGTGGTGATCCTGGTTGTGGGCGGCCTCCTGTTATTCCTAAATCCACTGAGCTGCTTTCTATTGGTCAGATGTAAAAACAGAGGGCGGAGCCTGAAAGGTATCCGACAGCGAAACTCCTCAGCGTGTCACCGCTTCTACTCTGCGCTGTTAGACAGCGTGTCCCAGACTGTTCGACTCTCAGCGACAGCACGCAGCGCAAAAGGGATGAACTGTCTGAATCCTAATATGACTTCTCACTTTCAAATCCATCTCTCTCTCTTTCTCTTATCTCGCTCGCTGGCTCCTCAGCCATCTGCATCATCCCGCCATCTCTCCTTTCCAGCGCAGCTGTCACTTCCTCCCTTCGTCTCTCCCCTTATCTCGCCCCTTTCCCTTTCGTCCTCTGTCATTCTCTCTCTCACTCACCCCATCTGTCTTTTTTTCGCCTCGCCCCTTCCTTCAAACTGTCAGGTGTCTTGTCTCTCCCCTCTCATCTCTCGCTCACGACTTTTTTTTTCTTTTCCTCTCTATTCATGAACCTGTCGTCCTCTCTTCTCGCTTTCAATTTGGACGGCCCTTTTTTATCAGTTTATTAAAGCTACTGTCACAACACAATTTGTAGGGAGGAACCAATAATTGAAATGGCGTATGATGAATGTTCCGTACACAAACAATTTGGTGTTCTGTCTTTTTGGTGTTCTGTCTTTTCCGGTGTCCTTTCATTTCTGTCATGCTCTCCTTCCTGTGACCTTTGCCCTCTGTTTTTTTTTCCTCCAGAGGACACCAGGAGCATTTCACGGGAGACGAAAAGCGAGGAGCAGAGGTCAGTCATGTTAGTTCTGTTGCAAGTATGCCCACTCAGCCCTGACCCTGAGGTGTCTTCACCCTGGAAAAAATAAGGAGACGAACTAGTTTCTGATGAACATGTGACCGCAAAACTTGTTACTTGGTTTCTAGGTTGTTATTTACTGGCCAAAGTGTAATGCTTGGGATTAGGAGAGTGAACAAACCCCTATGCCTTAATGTGAGCAATAGTAATTGTGATGTGTGGCTTAGAAAGCCGCACTAACAAGCAAGACCAGCATGCTGTGATGGCTCGAAGGCATTCAGAACAACTTCTGCCTGTCTGGGTGAGCCTTCCTGCTTCCAGTGGCTATAGAAGCCCTCAAGACGGTGTATAGAAATGCTGCTTAGCTTGCATCTCCATAAATAGACTCCAGAGAAGTACAGAGTTTTTATTTCACCAGCCTACATTTGACAGAGTCATGAGCTTAAAAAAAAGGCAGAATAGACAAAAGTTTTGGAGTTTTAGTTGGATATTAAAAAACGAGAAACCTAAGCCTTAGGTGTGTAACTTAACTTAAGTGCATGTAACTTTAAAGGCGCACAATGCGACTGTGTTTTTGTTCAAAATTAACAAAATTTAGGTAACGAGATCAATCCTTCTTTCAAAACGTGTTTTTGTCTTGCCCTGATTCACTATGGTAACTTGTAAGCCTATTATAAGTGTTTATATTTTAGACTTGTCGGGATGGTTTTCAAAGGAAATTGTGTCACTCGCCCGTGCGTTTGGTCATATCTGTAAATAGAGAAAAGCTGCTCCGGCTACTTTGAGGCGTGTGGAAGTGGCAGAGGTTAGTTGTCACAACGAGCAAAAACGATTCTCCCATCTCTGGGGAATCACCCGTTTAAAACAAACACCGAACATAGGAGAGTCTGCTGGCTAAAAGAGAACGTGACCGAGCTTGTAATACAACAAGAACCAACATTAGCTTGGCTTTTCAGAGATGGCGAGAACTGAGGGATGTGAAATGTTGTCAAAACGACATGGAGTTGGTGTTTTTATTATTCAACATGTGAGTAAAGTATTTTATTGAAGATATAAATTGCCATATGTATCTCTCTAACAGAGTTGATTGTAAAGTATTATCTATTGTGAAGGGTAATTTCATTATGGTTGTTGTAGCACTGTGCTGAAATTTATTTTCAAGGAAGTATCGTGTCTATTAATGGGTAAAGTTACAGTAACATCTTCAGCTAGTCAGCTTGAGATCCTCTCCTTCTAAACAGATTATTTCTCTTTAGCCTAGTAGTGAATGTTTTATGAGCAGTAGGATAACCATATTCATCCGCAAAATAATGCAGAGCCGAAGCACAACCAAAACAATGTTCTTCTGCAAAATACATGCAGTTTTGTTTTTTAACTGTTAGAGGGCCAGAAGTTACATAGTGTATAGTGTACCTTTAACTTTAACATTCAAAAGTATAGGCTATATAATATATTAGTTTGGAACATTAAATAATGTATATAATTTTTAATGTATTAACAGATTTTAATATATTAATATGGAAAAAGCCTATATGTGCGTGTGTATGTACATTTTAATTAATGCCAAAATTATACACACATATATATGATGATTCTGTGTATGTATACAACATGCATTAAGTGAATAAATTATAATTGAACATTTAAACCTTCTAATAATTTCCCATTAATTTCCAATTTTCCAGACTTCTATATTTATTGTCTGCTTCTTGCAGAAGTCCTTCTTTCTCGTCTGGTTTTCTAACTTGCAGTTGTGATTTGTGAATGTGAAGTTTCTCTGTTTCTGCAGGTCCATGTCGAGCAGCTCAACACGCTATGCGAGCAGAGAGCTTATCAACACCTCGGCACAGCGAACGCTCCTCATCGACAGCAGCTCTGAGCCTGACAGCAGCGTCTATGAGACCTACGGACGGGTATATCAATGGACACTCACGCAGCCAATGGAAAGGGCTGTTCTTGCAAAACGTTCAGATAAAAATACATAAAAAAAGAACGTTTGCTGCCCTGTAATGACAAAGATCCCACCTGAATTCACAAACAATATTTATTGCTACTGAAGATGTCCTTTCTTTTTCCTACATCTCAATAGCAGCAGAGTTCTCATTATTACTACAGTCCTGCGCTGTATACTCACCCTGAAGGCCCGGAGGATCATGGTGAGACTAATGTGGATATGCACACTTTATAGGGATTTAAAGCTTAACTTTTTATATTTTTTAGGTTCAAATAATCTCCCTTTCTCAAATAACTTCCTGCCTATTTAGCAAAAATCCCCAGAATAAACTACATATTTTACTTCTAATGTTACTGCCACAATGTTAGGATGTTGTAGGTGGTTGCCAGGGCATTGCTATGTGACTGCTAATGTTATACTGTTTTTTTGCTCATCGCTATGCAGTTGCTAAGATGTTCTTAGTGGTTAAAGCCCATCACTGTGCAGTTGCTAGGGTGTTCTAAGTGTTTGTAACTCATCGCTATGGAGTTGCTAGTGTGTTCTGACTGTTTGTTGCTCATCACTATGCAGTTGCTAGGGTGTTCAGAGTGTCTGTAGCCTATCGCTATCCAGTTGGTTTTCTGAGTGTTTGTTGCTCATTGCTATGCAGTTGCTAGTGTGTTCTGACTGATTGTTGCTCATCACTATGCAAATGCTAGGGTGTATCGAGTGTCTGTATCCTATCGCTATGCAGTTGCTAGGGTGTTGTAAGTGTTTTTTTGCTAATCACTATGCAGTTTCTAGGGTGTTTTCTACATCAATATGTAGTTGCTCGGGTGTTCTGAGTGTTTGTTGCTCATCGCTATCCAGTTGCTAGGGTGTTCTAAGTGTCTGTTGCTCATCACAATGCAGTTGCTAGGGTGTTCTGAGTGTTTGTTGCTTATCGCTATCCAGTTGCTAGGCTGTTCTGAGTGGTTGTAGCCCATCGCTATGCAGTTGCTAAGGTGTTCTGAGTGTCCGTAGCCCATCGCTATGCAGTTTCTATGATGTTCTGAGTGGTTGTAGCCCATCACTATCCAGGTGCTATGGTGTTCTGAGTGTTTGTAACTCATCGCTATGCAGTTTCTATGGTGTTCTGAGTGGTTATAGCCCATCGCTATGCAGTTGCTAAGGTGTTCTGAGTGTCTGTAGCCCATTGCTATGCAGTTGCTAGGGTATTCAGAGTGTTTGTGTGTCCCTGGATGTAAGTTTGTGGGATTTGTTCAGCGGTTTTATCACCTGCCAGGCAAAATCACTTAGAAAACGAATAGCTTATCTCTCATCAAGCCACATGATTTGATGTATCATTCACGCCTATTTCACAAACAGCATGTAACTAATTTAATAGTTAGTTAGGGATTTGAACATACCTTATGCCGGGAACACACTTAACGACTAGCTGAAACATTCTAAGATTGAACTGAACACACTTACAGAGTGTTTCCATCGACTGCAGCAGATTTTAAACACCGACTTAACGCAACTCGTTTGGCCATGATCAGTAGTAAGTATCGAATTACATTCATGATCGGCCTTACAGTCGTTAAGTGTGTCCCCGGCTTAAGTATGCGTAATAGTAATAGTGATCCTTGCCTACAAAGAAATATGTTCTTTCTCTCTGAATGTGTGAGGGGAGTCTTTTTAGATCAGTTCATCACCCAAGTTCTCTGCTTTTAAAAGCTCTTTTGTTTTTATGCAAAGTGAGTGTTCAATATTTGAGCAAACGTTCAAACGTTTTTGCAACTTGAAGGTTCACGGCTGAAGTATTGATGTGCTGAGTTTCCTTCCCTCCAGATGGCAGATTCGGCACCAGCCCTCTCGCTCATGACTATGAGGAGGTGAGAGGCTGGGGGACGTCCCAGGACCTGCAGAGCTACTCACTGCTGCCCCCTGCTGGCCACTCGGATCCACGCGCACCAGTCTCCACATACCATGAGGTGGGTGTGTGAACCAACAACCAATCTGGAAAGATGCACCTAATACATTTCATATCTAAATTCCCAGTTTTAATTCAAAGGATACATGGTGTATACACAAGCTCTGAATTATGGTATTGCAGAATTATTTTTATATAATAGATTCTGTCAGTTTGCTGTTTCTCTTTTGTTTATAGCTGTCGTTTATTGCACTTTTCTCCACAGGGAAGGGTGTACGGTAAAGCTGATGTGGACGTAACAGCCGGAGTTTATGATTCTATGGTGTACAGACGCAGGAGAGACACAGACTTGCCGTTTGAGCTCAGAGGGGAGCTTGTTTAATAAAAGTGGGGCTGGTGAATGCACCAGTCTAGACCGGCTTGGGTTTACGAGTTGATAAAACATTTTCCCTTTTACTTTTTCTATAATTTGTCTAAAATATGTTGCCGGTGTTGTTACATTCTAGGCCTATGTTTAATGTGTTCAGTAAATATAGATTTTTTTATTTTTTTGGACTAAATCAGATTTTTTTATTTTTTTATCTGCTACTTTCGTACAGTATGTCCCCTTTTTAAAACATCAAACAGGGCTTCGAAACACTCCGCTTGTCTGTCATGGTTCGGACAAGCATATAGCCCCGCCCCCAAACTAACACCATTGGTTCCTTGGAAATCATCCAACGAATGACTTGCCTACACTACTGTTCAAACGTTTGGTTGTCTTGGTTCTCTTATACTCACAAAGACTACATATATTTGATCAAAAATACAGTAAAAACAGTAATATTGTGAAATACTATTACAATTTAAAGTCTTTTTTTCTATCTGAATATATTTTTAAATGTAATTTATTCCTGTGATCAAAGCTGAATTTTCAGCATCATTATTCCAGTCTTCAGTGTCACATGAGATGATTCTAATATGCTGATTTCACGCTTAAGAAATAGTTCTTATTATTATCAATGTTAAAAACAGTTGTGCAGCTTCATATTTTTGGTGGAAACTGTGATTTTTTTTTTTTTAATAGAAAGTTCAAAAGAACAGCATTTATTTTAAATAGAAATCTTTTGTAACATTATAAATTGTGAATTCAAATGAATAAATATGGTCTGCTGAATGCATAAATGTAATTAATTTCTTTCAAAACAACCTAATTTCTGTTTTCAAAAACATATGTCTCTGTTTATAGGCCTAGGTGTAGAAAAGAAGTATTTTAACATAACCTTTAAAAATGAGTCCATTCGTATACATTAATATCAATTACAATAGCAATAACAATGTGCAATTACAAGCTACTCTAGTAATTGCATATTAGGTCATTAATTTGTATTACTAAGAACTTGATTATGTGTTAGTTACTAAGTGTGACCCTTGTCTGTACTTTAATATGTATCTTTCTGAGGCCTGGTTTAGCATTTACTTAGTGTTCTCATCTACCTTCAGTAATAAAAAATAAAAAAACGATAAGAACACACGTGTTATGTAATGCAGCTTTTTAAGCGATGAGGTACACTATCAAACATGCTAGTATTTATACTGAACTTAATCGTTTTTCCTGATGGCATACGTTCCTCTTGGGATTCTTGGAAAGCGTGCAGCTTTGTCCCAAGAGGAAGTCTTTGAATGTGAGAACGGGTATAAAAGTCTCGAGTCCTTGAGTCTGCGGAAGCCGACAACAATAACAACATCAACAACAGCCTTCTTTGACACACATTTGTGTTGTTATCATGTATATGTCATCACAAGGAGCTAAACAGGGAAACTAGGCAAAGGGTAACATTTTTTTATTAGTCTGAGAATATATCATTGGCTTGAAAAAGGAAAAGGTAGAGAGAAAAAAGTTAAATCCTTACATTTATTTACCTTCCAATATTCGTTTTTTTGTGAAACATTAGATATTTTGCAGAACATTCATGCTGCACTTTTTCATATAACATGAAAAAAAAGTGCTGTCAAGCTCCAAAGACTTGAAATACAGCATACTCTCTAAGTGGCCGTTTACACGACACCGGTTTCAACAAAAAATGGAAGACTTCTTATGCGTTTTGGTCGGTCATTTACACGACAACGACGTTTTGGGGGCCTGAAAATGCAACCTTTTGAAAACAGATTTAACAGTGCAAGTTTTTGAAAACGATTCCGCTATTGTCACAAATTTGTGAAAAACAGTGACGTCATCCGTATTATGTGTTCAGGCTATAGGCGTGTAGTTTTTCTTTAGAAAGTGACATCGCCAACTACTGGCCTGGCATGAATAATACAGCGTTGTCAGTTGTTTTCACAGATCTGTGTGAATGGGGATTGTTTGTACAACGTTGTCGTCTGCACGTGAAAAATGCAAAGGAAAACTTTTCCGGTTTTAGTACATAATGTCGTGTAAGCGTACCCTAAAAAAATAAATAAATAGGTGTACTATCTATTAAATATTTGAATATCACAAATGATGGTCTAAGTTGGACATACCAAAATAAATGACTAAATATCCAACAGTTCATTTTGCATATTTAAGTTTTTGTAACAAAAAGAAATTGGTAATTGACCAACATATTATATTTTTAAGATATACTTAACTTAATATTTTTATTAAATTTCAATCAAAATATTTGAGAATGGAGAAATGACACTGATCAGTTTCAGGAACTACAATTATTACTCATTTCATATCAATATTTTTAACAACAAATTACTCAAAGAGAGGGGAAAAATGTTGATTTTAAGTGCTTTACTGAGAGTAAATATTGAAGTTAAGTGTGTGTTTTTGCACAGAATTAATATAGATAGAGATCCATTAGTGTTTAATGTTCTGTTATGTTGGAATTTATAGGGGTTTCTGCTATGTTGCCATTTTGTGGGATTACCATTGTGTACCAAGTATCACATGGCCTACTTTTGTGGTGCGTTTTTGTTCCTTTCTGGATCTCGACAGTCCATTGTCTCTATCTACCTTTGTTTTATGGGGGGAAAAAGCAGCTTTTAGATTAAACATCTCCTTTGTGTTCCACTGAAGAAAGAAAATCGTACCGGTGTGGTTATTTCTGGGTGAACTGTTCCTTTAAAATCCATCTTGTTTCTTCTGTCTGCTTTGCTGGATGCTTTCAACTAAGCTGGCTTATCAAGAGTGGATGGTAAATTACAGGTTGGGAAGGATGCCAGTGCGTAACAGCTTGTTTAATTGTAAATCAAAGGTAGTCTATAACCCATTGTCTTCTGCGGCTCTAATTTCTGAGATTTTATTGCTGTCGTTTGGCACGAGAACTAACACTGCAATCTTTCCTCCCTTTTTCTCCGATGCTCCTTAATGCTGAGATTCTCCTTCATGTCCACGGAGACCTGGCCCTGACCCTGCGCCCTGGCGCCGGCGTGACAGGGAACAGACTTCCAACGCTGCTAATGTGAAAACAACTGTTCAGACACCTGGCTTGAGGTGGGCCGATCTCATCTCCTCTCTTCTGTGTAGCCACAATCCACTTGCCCTGTTGACCGGTTCACCAGCCATGTCAAACGCCTCAAGGAGCCACGATGTCTGGAGATGGGAAGTTAGTGTTGCCATAGTTACTGTCCCTTTCCACCCCGTTTAATGTTGTGCACCTTTATGATGGAGGAAATACCTGCGTTTTTAGTATTCCATGATATTTAGAGCATCTGGGCACAGTTGTTTTTCCTAAAGATTATTTCTTAGATTGGAATGAACCCATCGGTGATTATCTTTAGCTTCCAAGCGGATGTGATTTCACATGAAAAAAAAAAAGTTTCTTTTTTATGCTTTTTCTTCTCATTCTCCTTTATAATTGATAAAACTCAGATCAATAAACCAGTCTTACAACAGCAAAAGTATGCAAATGAAGGATGAGGTGTTGATTGTCAAGTAGTACAGCAGGACATTAAAAGACAATGTTATTACGCTGTATATATTGTACTGTTTTCCTCTTAATATTCATCACACTGTTTCTCCATGTGTACATATACAGTGTTAGTCTGTATGTCCAAAGGTTCATTAATTCAGGTGTAAATTAGTCCCAGGTGCAGGAGAAGCATCTTTATGCTTGATTAATAAGATAAAAGACATATCTAGTATAACCATATTTATTTTCATATTAAACATTGCAACAGACTCAGGTCTCAGTTTAGCATGTTCAAATGTGACCTTTTAATATTAAATGAATGAATAATAAATGTATATTTGTTTATAATACACATGGATGTATTACACATGTATATTATGTGAACGTATGACAATTTATATTTGTTAGTGTAGGCTAGCCTATTATGTTTCGACGTGCTCAGGAATAGGGAACGATGAACAATGCGGATCTTGTATTTGTGTCTCATCTCGAAAACTGATACAGTTTTGTAGCTGTATCATATACAGGTCCTTCTAAAAAAATTAGCATATCATGAAAAGGGTCTCTAAACGAGCTATTAACCTAATCATCTGAATCAACTATTTAACTCTAAACACCTGCAAAAGATTCCTGAGGCTTTTAAAAACTCCCAGCCTGTTTCATTACTCAAAACCGCAATCATAGGTAAGACTGCCGACCTGACTGCTGTCCAGAAGGCCATCATTGACACCCTCAAGCAAGAGGGTAAGACAGAAAGAAATTTCTGAACAAATAGGCTGTTCCCAGAGTGCTGTATCAAGGCACCTCAGTGGGAAGTCTGTGGGAAGGAAAAAGTGTGGCAAAAAACGCTGCACAACGAGAAGAGGTGACCGGACCCTGAGGAAGATTGTGGAGAAGGACCGATTCCAGACCTTGGGGGACCTGCGTAAGCAGTGGACTGAGTCTGGAGTAGAAACATCCAGAGCCACCGTGCACAGGCGTCTGTAGGAAATGGGCTACAGGTGCCGCATTCCCCAGGTCAAGCTACTTTTGAACCAGAAACAGCGGCAGAAGCGCTTGACCTGGGCTACAGAGAAGCAACACTGGACTGTTGCTTAAATTTTGCATAGCATTCGGAAATCAAGGTGCCAGAGTCTGGAGGAAGACTGGGGAGAAGGAAATGCCAAAATGCCTGAAGTCCAGTGTCAAGTACCTACAGTCAGTGATGGTCTGGGGTGCCATGTCAGCTGCTGGTGTTGGTGCACTGTGTTTTATCAAGGGCAGGGTCAATGCAGCTAGCTATCAGGAGATTTTGGAGCACTTCATGCTTCCATCTGCTGAAAAGCTTTATGGAGATGAAGATTTCATTTTTCAGCACGGCCTGGCACCTGCTCACAGTGCCAAAACCACTGGTAAATGGTTTACTGACCATGGTATTACTGTGCTCAATTGGCCTGCCAGCTCTCCTGACCTGAACCCCATAGAGAATCTGTGGGATATTGTGAAGATAAAGTAGAGAGACGCAAGACCCAACACTCTGGATGAGCTTAAGGCCGCTATCGAAGCATCCTGGGCCTCCATAACACCTCAGCAGTGCCACAGGCTGATTGCCTCCATGCCACGCCGCATTGAAGCAGTCATTTCTGCAAAAGGATTCCCGACCAAGTATTGACTATTGAGTGCATAACTGAACATAATTATTTGAAGGTTGACTTTTTTTTATTTTTATTAAAAATACTTCTTTTATTGGTCGGATGAAATATGCTAATTTTTTTAGACAGGAATTTTGGGTTTTCATGAGCTGTATGCCAAAATCATCAGTATTAAAACAATAAAAGACCTGAAATATTTCAGTTGGTGTGCAATGAATCTAAAATATATGAAAGTTTAATTTGTATCATTACATTATGGAAAATAATGAACTTTATCACAATATGCTAATTGTTTGAGAAGGACCTGTATGAGAACGTTTGGGGAACATTACATTTGATCATTTTGCAAATATTACATTACTTTTGAATGTTCACTGAACATTCTTAAACAAGTAGGCCTAGTAACAAATAAGCCAAAAAACATCCGACTTAAACGTTTAAAAAAAAAAAAAGAAATCCATGAATGATGTTAAAATATTTCGAGACCCGATAGCCATAACGTCCTATTAACTCTTTCCTCACCATTGATGGAATTTTCTGTCATTATACATTGTACTCGATCTACTCTGTTTTGATAATCGGTCTGAATCCGATCCAGCTGATTGGCTTTGAAGCTAATAAATTTTTTTTTTTTTTTTTTTTTTTTAAGCAGAAGCTCGGTTATTTATTTTTATATATTGTAGCCTATGTTCAGATATTCATACAACAAAATATTCTGGGGAGCCATGAAATTTGTCTGAAAATGATAAAAACACTGGCAGGGAAAGAGTTAACATGGCAAGTTTGTAGAGCGTTAGTCAGGCGTAGTCTAGTAGTCTACATAAAACACCATCTCTAGCTCGTATTATACAATATGTTCTTCTTTTGTAATCCTTGGATAATTACTTAGATTTAAAAAAAGAATTATGAAATATCAGGTAGGCCTATCTACATTCTGAGAAAAAATGCTTATTTGAGATATGATGCTTTATAAGTAAACAATAGCACGGTAACGGATAAGGAGGCTGCCGCAGATAAGATGATAACAGTCAGTTCTGTACGAAAAATTGCATAAATCCCATACATCCCCTTCCCTTGTATGTTCTCATTCCCCTTTTGAGCTGAGAGCCTAGAAAAGTCACGCACACACAAAAACACCAAACAGAGCCCTCACTCCAACTTCACTTGTTGTATTGTAATCTGTCACATGATAATAATGAGTCCTTGTAAACAAACACACCCACATGCTCACGCACACAAACAAACTCAATCAACGTGTGTGTTGTCACGCCAGTTGAAAAGAACACAATCCTTTATTTGGATCATCATGTTACCATGCAGTGCGGTGAAACACTGTTTTGCCTTAGGGTAGATCCTCTCAGATCTCCATTGTTTAACCATCTAACGATAGTGAAAGTGCAAACTCTTTTATATTAGTGCAGCCATAGTTCATTAATTATATCTTAAAAAGAGGGAAATGTAGAGTTGAATTCGTTCGTTTGTGCTATTGATCCTCAAATTGTGCTAAGCGGTGTGCTACTGGGCTGTACTCGGACATGATTCTTACATCATGGGTATTAAAGTAACTTGTGTCACACTGAAATCAAAATCGACAATTCTAAATATAGGCTATCTATACAGCCCGTTCTCATCCCAAGGCGTCATATACTGACGCTTTTGCCAAAGCGTCTATATCCAACGCACATGGCACCCTTTAGCGTCAATATGAGACGCAGATATATGGCGCCTCCTAGTGGTCTAACCCTAACACTACCCGAAACTAACCGAAGCGTGTTATATTGACACTAAAGGGTGCCATGTGCGTTGGATATAGACGCTTTGGAAAAAGCGTCAGTATATGACGCTTTGGGATGAAAAAAAATATATATATATATATATTTACAAGTGCCTTGTAATCTGACAACATGTCACTCACATGGCATCACAGCAATAGCAAACCACAACCACTTCCCGATGGACAAAATCAAGTCCCGGCCTTCATTTTGACTTGTTCGAGAAGCCATTTTACTCTACATCACAATATATCAATTTTCTTGCAACACAACTTCTGTTTCATGCTAACTTTAAGAAAATGTAAGTTCAGTTCATTTCATTATATTTCAATTAGCTCAATTAATAATTTATTATTTATTTAGGCTACTTTACTTAAATTAATTATAATGAATTCATAGTCTTTGATACTAATTTGTGGTCATCTTATAACAAAAATGAACAAGAATAGGCTATTGTCTTGAGAGACCCTAGGAAATTAGACTTTGATTAATTTCCATATAAAAGGCACAGAGAATGAATGAATATTTCCTGCAAGTCTTGGTTTGTAAGTGCATGTTGTCATCTCCTCATTTCCATTGAAGCATTAGCTCAAATCAGGATTGGTGTCCCACAATAAAGCAGTTTTTAGCTCTGTCAGCGTGATCAGCGACGGCCAACCAGCTTTCATGCACAAATCTGTCGCAGGGATTTGTGGGTAGAGCGCTGTAATAAACTACATCCAGTAGGTTTACTGTAGCTGCAGCTGTGCAATCATAGATTATGTCACCGCTGTTAAAGGCCTACAGAACGCTTGACTCTGCACTTTTTTTTTCTCGAACTTTGAAAAGTGACAAATTACTTTTATCTGCAGAGGACAGATTAATCTATTTTTTATATGTGTATATAAAAGATGACTTGTCATTAATCACAATCCCAGGTTATTCATCAGGGACAGGGACGCAGGGGAATCCGGCTAATTTATGGTGTATCTTTGGCGCTTTTGGGGTGATGTAAACTGTTCTGTCTAGGCTACAGTGTGTGTTGCTTTATTATTGTCTTAAAGATTTGTTTTGAGTCTCAAATGTTGGGTTTTAGTTGCATGTCCTGCTGGTCACAACTCGCATCTAACTCTCTGGTTCTGGCAGTGGGTTGCTGGGAAACACTGTTTGTCTCTGCTCATAAGCACTTCAGCGCAAACCAGCAGCATTTTATAATGGAATTTGCATGCTGAAGTTTTCTGTCAAAATTGCCTTTTCACACTGCAGATTTTAATATTACATGAATAATAAAGCAAGACAAACTAAGGTAATAAGAATTTTGATTGAATTTGGCTTGCAGTCTATCTCCCATTACTCTGCGGCCCCAGTATGTTTTGGTTCCTGGTTTCTGCTCATTTACCATCTGAAAATGACACAAAGCGCAGTACATTAGCAATCAGTGCATTGTGGAGTTGGCCAAAACAGTGAGCAAACACAAATTATTCCGTAATCACAGATGATATAGTTCTGCAAATATGGTTATTCTCAGACATTACCCAGGAGGCTTTGCTCTCAATCCACAGGTTTTGCGGTGACGTTTCCAAATGCAGCATTTCAGCCTTGTTCTCTTAGAAATTGCTATGTTTACATAATATCAGACTCTGTGTATTTTATAATATATGATATTAAAAAAAGTGAATTACTACCAGGTCAAAATCACGCAGTAGGTAGTCAACCAGAATGCCTATTACGGCCACGTGAGCTTCTGCGGCAAATTCACAGCGGCAAAAATTAACCAGTTGCATTTCAAAGTCGTTCACGAAATGACCGTCGTTCGCGTAATGGACATTTTGCAAAACAGCAGCAACTGCCGCATTTTGAAACGTAAGTGGGGCTAATGTGAATGAACAGTAAGGATAAAATAGCACTACAATATGGTAATTTCCAAATAAGCCTGCTACAACAAAAATGAAAAATCGTGGTAAAAACCGCATTTTATTATTAGCCTATCAGCAATACTGTAAAAGTACCGGTAAATAAAATACAACATTAGCATTATAAACACTATTAACTTGTAGGCTATGTGTATTTTACTTTCCCTATAGGCCTACTGACAAATCCTTAAATGAATGCAGAAAACAACAAGAATGAAAAATAAGTAGCCATGTATAATAATACATAAATATATATATATATATATATATATATACACTACCGTTCAAAAGTTTGGGGTCAGTGAGAATTTTATTTTTATTTTTTGGAGGAAAGAAATCAATACTTTTATTTATCAAGGACAGTAAAGACATTTATAATGTTACAAAAGATTCTATTTCAAACAAATGCTGTTCTTTTAAACTTCCTATTCATCAAAGAATAAAAAAAATAAAAAAAAAACTGTACAACTGACAGACCAACAACTGTTTCAACATTGATAATAATAATAAATGTTTCTTGAGCATCAAATCCTCATATTATACTGATTTGTGAAGGATCATTTGACACTGAAGACACTGACACTGGTGATGCTGAAAATTCAGCTTTGATCACAGGAATAAATTACACTTTACTATATATTCACACAGAAAACAGCTGATTTACACTGGAATAATATTTAATACTATAACTGATTTTTGTTGTATTTTTAATCAAATAAGTGCAGCCATGGTTAGCAGAAGAGAATTATTTTAAAAGTATTTAAAATCATACCGACCCCAAACTTTTGAACGGTAGTGTATATATATATAGCCTAGGCTACATAGCCTAGCCTGTAAAAATAGCCTATTGTGCCCTTTATTACAAACAACATTTAGCCTATTTTAAACGCCAAGCCTAAACGAATTTATTTTAATCGTAACTGAAACTGTACCGACGTTGAGTTCGCGTATCTCTCATTCAGTCCAAAGTTTCCATATTTGCAATGTAACATTTATGCTAACTATTAATATAAAGAAGGCTTCATACTTCAGTCGAGTCCCAATATACCAACCCATTCTCACTCCCAAGGCGTCAAACTGAAGCATGGTCAAGCGCCCCCGGTGGTGTCACAATGAAGACAGCCCCTTGCGTCACTCTATGGACGAATTGGGAACTCCATTGCATTCGATGGGAAACCTGTGGCGTCAACAACAGACGTGAATTTTATCAGTAGGAAATCGTGCTGAAGAAGTCTCATATTGAACACATTGCGATATTTGGCATCAGTTCACGTGTGCCAGATGTTGGTATCAATACGTTGTTCTCCTAATAATGTTTGATATATTGTATTTTCTGTTTGTCAATATTAATCAGTTTAGCTCCCTCATGTTCAGTCACTGCATTATATCTGTCATCTCCACGGAAGCTTTGCGTTTCATTGCTTTCTAATTCAAAACACCTTACTAAACTAGGGTGATTAAACACAAGCTGTCACGTGACGTGCTATTGACCTTCAATCAGTTAATCATCATAGCCTATCAGGTTCAAGTAGTACAATTAGTTCCAAAGTGGTATTTGTAGTAGAAACACTGTAAAAACAACATGCTTTTACCTCAGTTTTACTGTGATATTTGTTGTAAATTAACAGTAACCACAAAACTTACCATGCTTTTACCACAGTAACCTTAGTTTTACTGTGATATTTGTTGTAAATAACAGTAACCACAAAACTTACCATGCTTTTACCACAGTAACCTTAGTTTTACTGTGATAGGTGTGGTAAAAGGACAGTAACCACAAAACAACTTACCATGCTTTTACCACAGTAACCTTAGTTTTACTGTGATAGGAGTAGTAAAAGGATAGTAACCAAAACACTTACCATGCTTTTAATGCCTAATAATTTGAAATACCCAAATTGTAAGGTAAATCTGTACTTTTTCCTTTAAATAATCCTATATATTGAACATAATGATATTTTCTTTTCTCTTTTTTCAGCTGAAAAGACCAAAAGGGCCTTTCGGACTCAGTCAGCCCATTATTGTTTGCCAGTATTTGTTGTTTCTTAAACCTTTTCTTACAAAACCCATAGCCCAATCAGTACGAACATAGTCTCAAAGTCTTAATAATTCACAAGATTTAACAAGTTGTCAAATTCGTACGATACTCGTACATGTTTGTATACTCGTACATAATCCTGCAGAATATCCTGGGATATTTGTAAATCAGTTGCGCCCCTTCTTGGAAATTAGTCAATGTCCCACACACTGTCAGAAAGTTTATATTAATTGCATTGTATTCTTTAAAATAATTACAAATTGGACCCTGTCTGTTCATGTTGATACATGATGTCTCTCCACACCTCATAACCTACCTCTGTTTGCAAGAGTGGAAAATATAATTTGACTTGTCACATGACATCAGATATTCGATTATTTTGTCATAATCAGATCAGTTACACTGCTGATAACTGTCCCGTTTGCATGTAAATTAAGTTTTTTTTTTAAAACAAATTCATATGAATATTGCTTGCTATTAAAGGTGAACTAAGTAACTTTTTTACCTTAACCGAACAGCTTTGGAGTCATTGTAATGTTTATATTACTGATTTCGTGTTGAATGGTGGTCGTCTCGAACCCCCCTGGTGCCTGTCAGTGATGTAGTGGTGCCTGGAGAAGTGGGTATACTCTTAATTTATGCCCCCAATATTTTTTTAAGCGTCCCAGCAATCAGTTCCAGTTTCAGCTACTTTTTCTTTCCTAAATTAATCAATGTTTTTGGACTAATCTGTTCATTTAATTAATGGTTCAATTGCTCACTCATAAAGACAGTCACTTGTGGCCGCCTTCTGGCTTAATGATGCAAGTTGCGCAAACACAAACAAGCGGAGTGATACAAACAGTGAAAAGTCGAACACATTCGAGGTAACGTTATTTATACAATAATAATGGCAATATATTTAATTGGGTGCTTGTGTTGTTAAATTGAGCTTATCATTTCCACTGTTGATCAAACTTATTTCTGTCGGTCATTTAAAACTTCTATCGAAAAACAGCCGTAGCCTATATGTTAGCTACTTATCTCGCACTGTATGATCGTTAACTGAAATGAAGCGTCGCGTTGGGATTCGCGCTCGGCTCGCGCTTCTGTGAACAAAAATCCTGCTTGCTTTGATTGGGCTCAAACATTTTGACATGATTGACGAGCGGGTGTTTGAGTGCTGAAGCAGCTCAGACGAGTAGCGTCGCGATGGGCGAATCATTGCAGCACCAAATTAGAGTTAATATTAGGGAATTATTGCACAACTTTCATTATATAGGCTACACTAAAAAAAACGACTGAGGTCAGGACCTCGGGGATCTCAATGATACGACCCTGACTGGGTGTTTTTTTATTCACGAGATTGGATTAGCAACTAAATGATGCGGATCAGAGGGGATTTAGAAGTGGGTATACGCAATGCGGACTGAAAAAGAAGTGGGTGTACGCCGTATACCTGCGTATACCCTGCACTACACCACTGGTGCCCGTGAGCCGCAAAACCACCCTTGCAACTTTGGGCCGGCGGGCCGCCGGCCTCAGTGTTAGGAAGTATCGTGTGATATCAGGTCTCGCGAGGTAACGAATTGCTTTACTGCAAAAAACAGATCTGATAAAATTCTGATAAAATGAGCATCAAACAGAAATAACCCGGCGCCGTATACATGTGGTGTTCGAGGCGCACATACAATACAGACTGCCGACAGTTAAACAGGGCGCGCGCAGCTCTTAAAGGGGCCATACCTTATTTCCACTCGTTACAGCGTCCATCCTACTGAACAGGTACCGGTGTACAAGGGGAGGGGATCCGGCCGTGAGTGCGAGCCATCTCTGCGTGCAGACTGATCTCATGAAATGGCGTATGTATGACACGCCAATTCGTATTTCCATTTTTGGCGTGCTATCAACACGCATAATCGCTTTTCAGCGTGTTTATCAACGCCTTGACTTAACGTTACATTACTGTATATATAAATATATGACCTACCCCAACCCCGTCCCTAAACCTACCCGTCACTGGGGTCAATACCATTTATGAGTCTTCCCCTACCATCCTAGGGAAAAAAATATTGCTCCACAGATGTAAATATACATTTTGCTTCGTTTCGCTGGTACATTTAACGGCGTGTACATACACGCGGAATCACTCGGACATTTAACGGCGTACACATACACGCAAAAGATGGCGGTTAATTTCGGCGTGGACATACACGCTAATAGCTCAAAATGCGTATAGATAACACGCCACTTGACTTGAAAGTGGCGTGTATGTTTACGCAAAGTCATGATGTCATGTTGCTGCGTGAGTGCTATTCACGACTGTACAATTACTTTACAGCGACTCTAGGGGTCGCTGTTTGACAAAAACGGAATTGCTACTTAGTGCTGCTTTAAAGACATACTTTTATTCATGGAAATGTCCGCATATCAGTGAACTTATTACATAAAAATGCATTTAACATTTAATTATGCAACACTCTTTACAGAAATAAATCCAACAGTTATAAACTGACTACTAATCAAATTACCTTCCTTTCTGTCTTGCAGGATTACTTGCAGATAACTTTGTCCTTTTTTCACTAGTGTGACTTACTAGTGAGTCGCAGCGAATGGTGCCGTGATCAACCCTTCCCAGGTAAAGTTTCTACAATATTTCAATCATTTTTTGTAATATTTACTCATCAAATGCTCTCTCCTGAATCATTATGGTCTTATAACTCAAATGTTAAAACAAAAGACTCCTCTGTGTGGTTAAACTGATGCATAAATACATTTGAAAGAGAAACCTTTTTTTTCTAAGCAATGACCTACAGTTTTGCAATATTTTAATTAAATATAATTGCATGTACTAAAGTGCTTCTAACATGTACAGTGTATATATAGCAAAAGGTATCAATTTAATCATTTAATTATGCCATTCTCCACCATTTGAACTCTTGGAATTAAAATAAATGTAACAAAAGCATAATGCATGCACATCATTTTGAAAGCATATTCCAATAGTTAATGTCAAACTGTTAAAAGACAAATGTAGTGCTAAAACTACTGCAAAACAGTAAAAAAAAATCAGTTAATTATATAAAAAAAAAAATATGATGAAGTAACTATTTTTACAAACCAAGAAATGAGATTCAACTTTATGTGAAAATATATTTGTTTCTTCCCTTTAAATAAAAATAGGCAAAAACTTAAGAACAACATTTTACATTCTCAACTTTAATTCTATATCCTTGTGCTTATTGTTCCCTTTTATTGTAACTAAATGAAAGGCAAATTAAAATAGTTAATGATTATAAAATATCAGCAAGAAAATGCTTCTATAAAATACATTCACAGGTATATTACATTTGCATTAGCCAGGTAGTGTGATATAATGATACCATAGATGTAGTTATGGTGGATATTTACTATAGTGACCACTGTAATACAATTTTTAATGAAGCTAAATGCAAGACATCAAGTCCATCTAAATGTAAAGGTAACAAACTCACAGAATACTGTCCAGTATGTGAAGTGTGTCATTTCTGTAATACTCTTTCAGCACCAAACAGAATTCCATAAATATTGATTGTTTTCAAAAGGGTTTCCTGAACACTCTCACTATCTTCAATTGTTAGGACAAACACTTGCAGAAATATACATTTGACTGTTGCATCATGAAGTCGATGCATGACTAGAACTAATGAATGGCAATAATTATGGCATTTACCAAAACTCTTGATGAGCACTGACGCTTTTTCTTTTTTTTAGTTTTGAGGTTACTGTCCTTTTACCACACCTATCACAGTAAATCTAGGGTTACTGTGGTAAAAGCATGGTAAGTGTTGTGGTTACTGTCCTTTTACTACACTTATCACAGTAAAACTAAGGTTACTGAGGTAAAAAGTAGGGCTGTTTTCGACTAAGGATTTTCATAGTCTAATCTGCTTCGTTATATTTTGCCGTAGTCGACTGATAGTCGAACCTTTTTTCTTTCTTTTTTTTTTAGATAGCAGCTAGATTTTTTCCATTTCAAACAAAAGAGCTAAAAAAAAACTAAAAGAAAAATATGGTGTGCAACAAATACCTTTTATTCTTTTAAAGCCAGATGAACAAAACATATCACACATACAGTATATCAAACATCAGAAAAGTTCACATAAAATAGGAACAAATTGGC
The DNA here is from genome assembly GCA_029959095.1 of Rhinichthys osculus. NCBI lineage: Eukaryota > Metazoa > Chordata > Actinopteri > Cypriniformes > Leuciscidae > Rhinichthys > Rhinichthys osculus. The sequence goes on along the minus strand of JARWKJ010000009.1, from coordinate 28,787,880 downwards.
TTCAAAAACAACAACGTGCCAAAACGTGCTTTGTTTTAAATACATCACACACAGTAAACAAAACCTTAACAAAAAAACTTTGCAATTTTAAATTCTAAATTTGCAATTTAGACGTGTAAACTGCGTGCCGGTGCGGTGAGACGTAGCCTAAATGCTCAGGCAGATTCGGCTTGAAGTCGTTCATCCTCGGATGCGGCGTCGCGCGCGCTGTTACAAAAAAAGCTGTGCACACAGCCAAGCGAAATGGTCTTGCCGGTCTTGCGCACCCAACGTGTCATTTTTTTGCCGTGCGCACCTTCGCGCTTGTGCGGACGCGTCGAGTATAAACAAGGCTTTACTCCGTGTCAGCGCGCGCTCTGATCGGTAAAGGTGCACAGACCTCTCCCGAATCATCTCCAGCACTCAGCCTCCGACGCACCACTAACTCCGCCTCCGTTTCCCTCGTAAGATGATATTAGTATTTAAACATTCTCTATGATAAAAAATGTTTGTAAAAAATATTTTAATAGCACGGTTTTGGCGGTTATAGAGTTCTAATGATGGTGTTCAACTATAACTGTCGGTCTCACGGTTATATAATAACCGTCACACCCCTATTGGTTGCACTTCCCTACTATTCGATAACACTTCCCTACTATTCGACTATGAGGTTCATAGTCGAATCAGACCTCTCCGAATCGAATCGTCGAATCCTCGACTATTAGAAGTCAGCCATAGTAAAAAGCATGGTTCGTTTTGTGGTTACTGTGCTTTTACTTCACCCATCACACTAAAATAAGTTTTTAATTTATACTTTACCTTTGGAGTTTAAATAAACCACATATCTCACATATTTCAACAGGGTTTATTGCTTTATTATTATTTATTATGAATTTCTTAAATAGGCCTAACCAAACTAAAACAACATAAGGGCAGATACAAAATGTCATGCCTTTGAAAAATAAATAAAACAACATGATGCCTCGTCTCGGTCTCCTTGAAGATCTGTCTGGCACACACCAAAAATTAACCAAAATACAGCGAATGAAATGGCGCACCTACTTTTGAAAGTCAACATTTCGATTGTTTGACGCTAAATGCATTATATATGCCTAAGTCTCTTTGGAATAAACCACAGCGTGTTTCATGATAAAAAACAGGACTTTACAGTCCGGAAAATAGGCTACGGTAGGTTATAGCAAATTACTTGACGGACCCCCTGGCACTTGCTGGGTCTACACAGACGAAAGCCTGTCTCGGCTCCTCCGTTGTTTCGAGCCATTCGTGAGTTTAGTTGTTTGATGAGAAAACGAAATGTAGCCTAGTTGCAATAAACGCGTTAAGTTTCGTAAGCTCCGTGCAACTGCAGCAGCGGAGGACTAGGCTATTATTAGAATATTACAAATCGAATATTCAAGCTGTTTGCTCATTTTTCTACTCTTATATTACATCAAAAAACGACTGAACGAACGATACATGGATTCTCTTGAACCACCGCCACGTTTGCGGCAGAAAACCACTGCAGTGCAGCCAAAATGCTCCGTTCGACTTTTCAGAGACCCTCTACTCTTCCCTGTGGATGACCTGTGACCTACTTTCTGTACGATCTGTGAATTTTAGAAAACTGCATTTTAAAGCAACTCTAACTACAAATTTGACTTGCTTTACGTCAAGCGTTACAATAGTCATTATTTAGTTTTTCTTCGTTTCTGATGTCGCAATACTTCATACTTTCATGAAATCATGCAACATACTCTACCTTGTCTGTGGACATCGTTCATTCCAAAGCCAGTGCTGGATAAACAACGAGTGTGCGTGCGACAGTAGGCTAAATTATTTACGACAGTGATAATGGACAATTCCGCTTCCAACCAGTAGGGCGACCGCAGAAGAAAAGTTACTTGGTGTTGCTTTAGTTCTGAATTTCTTCTTCATCTTGAAAACTTGAATCTGTATTTTGTACAACTGATATTTGCAGTCCAATATTTCAGAACGATAAATGATAGCAAATACACAATACGGCGGTAAAAGTATTAGGCCTATTCTAGTTGAGTACCAACTGTATCTCTTTGAAAAGCACTAGCACACCTCTCTTTAACAAGCTGCACAATTTAAGGTATAATTCATTTTTATGGAAAAACAAATGCGAGAGCCAGTAATTAAAATAGTACCATTAAAGAAAGTGAGAGTGATTGAAACTGACAGTCTATGGCAGACTAAACTCTCTGACAGATGTATTTCCTATTATTTAACGTCAATCTTTTTTATATGTCTTTTTTAAAGACACTTGACAACCAGAAAGACGTTTCTGCACAAGCGCTTACTGAACACCTCCGAAGATTTCAGTCAGGTAATTACCTCTAAAACATGCAATAATAACCCAGACATGTGTTTCAGCCAAATTGGTGTAATCAAAGACTCATCTGGTGGTGCTTTCTTTTCCACTTCTCCCATCAAAAGCAGTTTGATTCCTTCATTGTACACATTTGTAATGGGTTTTTTTTCTCTAATTATATTTATAAGAATAAGTTTCATCGATGAGTTATTGATTATATTTATTCTCAGATGTTACTTCTGTCAGAGCTTTCAAGCAGTGCAAAGGGGAAAATATGGAACACAATGAAAATGTTGTCATGTATTTCCCCAAAAGCTAATGTGAATCGTATACATCTCAGACTTTTTCCAAAAAGCATAATAGAAGTATCATAAAAGTGGTCCATATGACTTGTGGACTATAAGTTTTCCGATGTCATACGATAACTTTGTTTGAGGAACAGACTTAAATGTAAGTCATTATGCATTTAAAACATTCTTTTGAGGTTAGTCTTTTGAAGTAATCAATTGATCCAGTTCATAAAACTGGGCTGAAAGATTCTTTCACAAAAAATGACACGAGGCTCTAGTGTTTAATGACAGAATTATGAACTATTCCTTTAAAGAGAAAAAAGGTAAGTTTAAAATGAGTTCACAGAGTCAGGAGTTGAATCAGTCTAAATGTTTATGCACTTGAATAGATTTACTGGACCGACACACTCATATGCATACATGGTTTCTGTTGTTTTATAGCTAGTTATTTTTTATTATTTCATAATGATGGGTCTGTCCCATCCCGTGATGACCGTGACAAATTATGGCTACATTGGTCCCTAATTGCCACTTTTTCTGTCAACTGCAAGGACATGCACTCAAAGCTAAGTGGTGCTCCATAAACGTCCTTGTTAAAACTCTGTTCTCTTCATTATGCTAGGTAGTGCTAGAGTGGGAAGAAATTAACTAGATCTGTCCCACTTCAGTTAATAAAAAAGCTTTTGGGGAAATTACACTTTTTTTTTTTGTTTTTTAGGCAGTCTGGATTACTTTTAGTGGATTGACATGACAGACCATTGAGTCCTTGTAAAAACCTTGTAAAACTGTTTTTTTGAAATTCCTACCCTAATTAGAAAAGTCGGCATGAAATGGAAGTTGCAATAAGATGTCTTCCCTTTTATGACATATATCCGAGGGAAACGGCTTCTCGAACAAGAAAAAATGTAGCGCAGGAATGGATTCTGTCCATTCGGCAATTGATTGGATTGTTGTGGTTTGCTATTGATGTGATGTCATATATGAGTGACAGGTTGCCCCGCCCTCGCGTCAGTAAACACATCATCAGAGAAGAGAAGAGATGTCACTGAAAGAGGGAGGGGGAGTTATTTTGATTATGAAGATTACCAGGGCACATGAATAAAAAAAATCATGTGCACGAATAAATCATTTATAATAAATACTGCATTATTCCATTAAAAGAAAAAGGAAAATAGTTGTCCATTTTGATGGTGATTTTAAACTTTAAAATTTGTAGTAAGTTTGTTTATTTTTTACTTTTTTTTTTTGGTCCTGCGCTTTTCAGACTTACAATTTTTCTATGGTGAATGATAAAACGACAGGTAAAATATATAATCGGCTTACATTAATAGAGTAAAGGCCCGTTCATGCCAAGAACGTTAAGTATAAAGATAACTATAACAATAATTAATTAGCATCCAGCCATCCACACCAAGGAATGATAACATTGTTTATTATAAGTGTGCTGCAGTTATGGCTTCTGTCGCTTTAAATTCTCAAGCTCTTTAAAACAGGATGGATTCTGGTTGGCTATCAGTGTTTTTATTGTTCATCAGCTGGAAATAAAATGGCTCTGAAATCAATTACAATGATATTGTTCCCCTCTGGTGTAGTGTTGTAGTTTTAGTGTGGACTTCTTTTAGAGTTTTTAGAGGGACTATTAAAACTTTATAGTTATTGTTATAGTTATTGTCCTTGGTGTGAACGTGCCTTAAAGGGACAGTTCACCCAAAATTAAAAATTCTGTTATCATTTATTCACCCTCAAGTTGTTCCAAAACTGTATGCATTTCTTTTTGCTGCTGAACACAAAATAGGATATTTTGAAGAATGTCGGTAACCAAACAGTTGATGGACCCCATTGACTTACACTGTATTTGTTTCCATACTATGGAAGTCAATGAGGTCCATGAAACCGTTTGGTTTCAACTGTTTCATACATGTTTGGAACAACTTGGGGGTGAGGTAATGATGACAGAGTTTAAATTTGTGGGTCAACTATCCCTTTAACCTGTTCCATGTCTAGGAAACAGATATTATAATGATCAGTAAGTAACCCCCTAGCAACCACCCATAGAACCCTAGCAACAACATAGCATTACCCTGGGTGCAAATTTTTGCATATTTAAAAAGTCTTATTTTTAAATTGACAAGACAAAGGGAAAACTGTGGCAATATATGCAGCATTCTGTGGAAGGAAAGGAATCCTGGGATTGCGGGGGTTAGTGTTGAGAATGTGACATGGGGACGAGGCGTTCTGAATTCTGGAAATCTTCTATTGTTTATTGTTGCAGAACAGACAGTTTTCAGTGTGATTTATATAATGTGTAGGTGTTTAAATATGGAGGACAATAATAGCAGTGGTCTATACTAGGTGGGTTCAGTCAATCATGCTTAACCCTGTACTATTGAATCAGAGCAATGAAGATGTTGATCATTTGAGAATTGTGCAATCTAATTTCTTTCTCAAGAAATGTTGGAGCGTGTAGGAGGAGGGTTTCCAGAGATCGCTTGATGTTCATTACAGCTCTTTTGAGGTGGCTAAAACATCTAAACAGAAACAAAAGTTTCAATAGTTTTGTGATTGTAATCTAACCAAATTGTAGGCATAGGAGGCCTTGCTGTCATGACAACCTCTGGAACGTAGTGTTCTATTTCGTTACCACATTTAGCTGTGGTTACGTGGTTTCCTTCCTCTCGATTTCAGAGAACTCTGTATACTGCTGCACGTCACTCTTAGGTAATCATTTAAAGGAGAAGAATGCAAACTAAGAGAAAATATTCTCAAATAAAATCTTTAATATCTCAGCTGTTTCTCTTATATTGTTACGTTAATGTAATGTCATTGAATGGCGGGCAAATACGACTTTTAAGTCTGCTGCTTTACAAATTATAAAGATACCAAAGCATGCGATCAAGTCAGATTTCATTGCAAGAAATTTTCAAACAATTTTCACTCATAATAATAATTACAAAGAATCAGCATGTAACACATTGAATTATACATGGAATTTTGAAGTAGAAATACTGTATTTACAAGTATTTTCTTGTAAAACACACCACAATAATCTGTTTTATTTACAACTTTACTTTTTTTTTTATAGTGAATGAAATCAAGCATTTTTCAAGAAACTCCTTCCAATGCTCCTTCTTATCTGAACGATGTGTATATTTTTAGACCTTTATAGTGATAGAACTTTATAGACTTTTATAGTGATATAGACTATAGCCTAATAGTCTATATCAGCAGTTATCTCATATGAATCTTATACGTAACATTCTTTTTTTAATAGGAATTCGATGGGAAGGGGGTGTAAAATAAGTCTCTGATATCCCCAGAGTGTGTATGTGAAGTTTTAGCTCAAAATACAGCACAGGTATTTTTATATAGCATGTTAAAAATTGTCACTTTTTGAGGGTGAGCAAAAACGTACCGTTTTTGTGTCTGTCCCTTTAAATGCAAATGAGCTGCTGCTCCCGGCACAGAGGGCGGAGCTTCAACAGCTCGTTCTTAGCAGCTTCCATTACTTCTCACAGACATGCACTGAACATTTCAAAAACTTTTAGCCTTTTATGTTCAAACTGGAGTCAGAAAATGATGGAGAGACTCAAGAAGAAGTGACAAGATGTAGACAACATTTCTGAATGGTTAGTTGATGAATTTATGTAGCTTATGTGTAGTTATCTTCTAGTCACTGATTAGCAAATTCTGTCATGATAATCTATAAATCGCGTTCCTGGGGGCAGGGTGTATGTAAATGTTAGGGTTAGTGATGTCACTAACCCGTGAAGAAGCTCACTGTAGTGCCTACCAGCCGTTTGTTGTAGTCCTTAAAAAGCAATTTCTTTAAAACAAAATCTCTCCCTTTGCTTTGAACTTTGAGCGTCGTAACTTTGCAGATGTTGTTTACGCTCAAACAGCAACATTACACACTAACTAAAGTTAGAAAAGTGAAACCACCCCTTTAAAGTAAATGTTTACATTTCCTAAAATAAATGTGAGTGATGCTTTTTATACAGTCGTTGTTGTGGGTTGTTGCTAAGACTTAATATGATTCAGATCCATCCTTAACCCTCTGGTCCTCTTCTTGTTGAAAAATGTTACATTTAGGCCACTTTTACCTCCCCCCCTGTTTTTAATAATAACATCGTGCACACACCCGCATAAATACGCCGTCGAGCGCCATCATAGCTTTGCCAAACCTATGGGCGGCAGTGTAGGGAGAAGGATAAAGCCATGCAAGCCAATCAGAATCCTCAGAATCGACAAGAGAGAACCCCCAGTTGACACGACAACACATAACCGGCGTTTTCAGAAATCTCCACTTTGGCCGGAGATTTTAGAAATAATCGTTTTCTGTGATAAAAACGGGGTTTTCGTGTAAATGAGAGGCCAAACCGCAGGGAAATATCTGCGTTTTCCCTTCGTGTAAACGGGGCCTTAGTTTAGGAATTTTTTTTTTTTTTTTTTTTAATTTTGAATTGTTTACTTCATCAGCAGGATACATATGGAATGCCTGACTTAATTAAAAATAAATAAATAAATATACGAAGAAATTTATAAAAGCAAAAATACATAAATACATAAATAAATATACAAAGAAATGTAAAAAAGTACCAGTAAAATAAATTAACAAAAGTCATTAAGTCATTAAAAGTCAAAATCTTAATACAGAGGAGAATGCTTTTACACTGCAATTACAATTGCATAAAAGTCGTTATGAGATTAATGTTAAAAATAAATTAATAAATCTGTTATTCATTTCATTTTATTTTACCGATAACAGCCATAGTGCCTTATTATAAATATAACTGAGTAGTTTATCAATTAATATTAAGAACTTGACATATATGATGATGTATAGCCTACCTATTTAATAAGGTTTGGGTAGATATAACATCAATTTATAGGGGGGAATATCAGCACGACCATGGGCACGGCAGGTGCTGTTTGAATGGGCATGATGATGCTCCTGTCCTCCACTGCATGGGGTGAGATGCGTGGCTCACTAGCTACGTTTACATGAGCCCCTTTTGTTTGATTTAAGAATAATTCCAAACTGATGACTTGTGATTAATCAGTATCTAAGAGCAGCATCTATGAAATATGGGTTGTGTTTTAAGCATTTGAATTGTCACCTGTTATGCATACGAAATTATGAAACGCGAATGTAAACCGTGTATTGAGTCGCGTTTCAAACTCATTGATCAATATGCTTGCGTAGGAGTCAGTGAAATGTGCGCTGGTTTCTCTCCGCGTTCTGCGCTGGTGTGCGAGTCTCATCATCGACAGTAAACGCAAGCTCTTATCAGCCCTATCCACCGCGTTTACATTGTTATTAATAGTGGATACTTTCATGCGCTTCCATGTCCAAGTGTCTGCTATCAGAACCGTTGAAGTGTGGTTTCTGTTCATGTGTGCTATGTGTGTTAACCCTATAGCCTACCCTACATCCAGTTGGGTGATATACATGACTTAAAATGTGATATTGTCCGCACACCTCTTGCGTTTCGTTTGGTCACACACCACAAGGTATCACTGTGGCCTCAAAGCTTCAGCACTGCCACTCTGAGCTCGATTGCTGATGTCTGAGGTAAAACACGCCCCCCTCATTAGCATACGGACAAAGAAATGTCGAAATAAATGTGGAAATAAATAAATGTGGAAATAAATAAATGTGAAAATAAATAAATGTAGACATAAAAACATATATGCATAAATAAATGTATAAATAAAAAAATGGGTGAAAAAAATACAATTATACATAAATAAGGAAATAAAAGTATAAATACTCATTTATTTGTACTTTTTTACATTTCTTTGTATATTTATTTATGTATTTATTTTTGCTTTTTTACATTTCTTCGTATGTTTATTTATGTATTTATTTATTTTTAATTAAGTCAGCTTTGGCATTCCATAGATACAAAGCTTGGTAAAGGTTTTGGCACTTGCTATGTGAAGACACACACACACACACACACACAAATAATGGACATGATTTAAAAAGGCTAAATGGCCGCAATGAATTTCATGGAAAGGTTTGGTACTGCGCCCAAACAAAATCTTACTCATGGCTAATTTTTCAATTTTTAATTAAACTCAAATTTAGAAATCAACTTGTTTAAGGTGTCATCTTTAAAAAGACACCAAACTTAAGTATGTGCTCCATTCAAGACTTATGCCAGTTTAAGTTAGAAATGTTCATTTTAGGTCTATATGCTCAAAAAGTGAATAAATGGATTATAACTCCTGCAGAAATATAATTTTGTACAATAAAATCCCCTAAAAATACAAAATAGTCATTAAAAAACGCTATCAAACTATAATATAGTACATTAATTTAATTGAAATACATGAAGAGCAACATAAGGCTCAATGCAAGTCTATGGTTTTTACACATTCACATTTTATTGACAAATGAAACTTGCTTAGCAAATATGTTGGTTTTTCTACATTGGTATAACAAAAGAATATATATTAAATTGATTTTAATTTGTGTTCTGCATAATACAGGCTTTATTTTGATCTCACGGTAGATTTTGAATGGACAGACATGAAGAAGAGCTGCCTAGGCAATGAGTTACAGTGATGAAACACACACAATGTGAGGGAGGCTGGCATGAACACAGTTTGAATTGTAGACAATAGCTGATGAGACGGGCATAAAAGAGGGCTGGCAGATGTGGATGGAGTGAGAGGCCTCGGCACCAGTGAGAACGACTGAGCGGTAGAGGAAGTTCAACAAGGGCGTGGTCAATCCTTTGCCCAACTTCCATTTTCTCTCAGTTACGAGGAACCCACAGATGCTGCGCTCTGTTCAAATCTGATTGGATGTGATAAGCAAGATCAAAATGAGCATCAAGGTAAGTCAAATAAAACAGTCAATATTTGTTGGTAGACTTGTTTTAGGAGATTTTGAGCTTGTTGAGTATGAAATACAAAGCATTAGTGAAAGGGAAGAGAAGTAGAGATATGCTTTGTTGAAGGCACACGTGCTCCAAGCATGAGGTCACCGTGGACCAGCCTTTCGGTTTATCTGATCCATCGATCATGTAAGACCCAGAGGACGATCTGTCTTTAGAAACAGGTAAACACACTCACTCACCTGCAGTTACACAGCCACAGTTCAATACAGGCTCGCCCTCCATATATCAAAGTGGCTACTTCTAATGAAAAAAAGGTCTTGGAGGCCACAAAATAAAAGATTCGAATTTATGGAAAAGGGACAAATAAATGTGTAGTAAATTATGAATGTTTGGAATAGTTTGAAAAGATAAAGGCTTCTCTGTGTGTTTCATGTAGAAATGTTATAGGTGACATTTCACTCCATAATCAGAAGGAAAAAAAAGCACGAAGAAAATGAGGCATATTTCAGTACATATAAAAATAATACAATTTTGCATTGTTTGATTATGAAAATAATGTCATTGACACTCTTGCAATTATTCAGTGTTTTATTAGTTAACACCTTGTTAGGAATGTTACTGTTGCAGTCTGCAGGCATTAATAGATAGATCCGTTGAGACATTCACTCCATTTCTTTATGAATCAGAAGCATCTCTGCATTGAAAAGTGTTATAAAAGATGGGAATGATTAGCTTGATCTAAACTTTCAACTCTACAACGCTTACTTAAAGTGAATGTTCAGTGAAGACACTTGCAGCAGTTCACGCTTTACAGGAAGTAGTGTAGAGTACTGTGTGTGTGTGTTTTTTTTGTTGTTTTTTTTACAACAAAGTGGAGATAACTGTATCAACTGTTTGGTTTTGCTCATTTATTCAGAAAATGTTTAGGCTAAAGCCTTGATATGATGCATTAATCATCTTTGACATGTCAACAGTCATTACTCGTCTTAATTAAGTTTATAACTTGAGTTCGATACAAATAATCCATAAATGGATGCAAAGGCATCCTGCTGGGTTGTGTTCTCCATGTGCCGGTTTCAGCAGAACATACATTGGGACACATTTCTTCCAGCTTAGAGGAAGCTGTTTCTGCATGCAGATCATTGTACAATGTGTTGTGTTACCTAATCAGAGCAGACAACATGAAACTATTCAAACAGCATGATAACTTATGTAGAGATAACTATTTAAATGTCAACCTTCAAAAAAATTAAACAAATCCGTATTGGTTGTTACTGATTGTTTGTTATTTGTGATCTTAGTAATTAGTGCATTTAGTATTGTTACTTAAAGTTTTGATACCGTTTCTCCTTCACATTATTAGAAAAATTGACCCCTACTTGTCAACAAGATGAATCCAACATTATTTTATACTGCATTTGAATGCAAATCTCTGTATCACTGTATGTTTTGACGCTGGCACAACTTACCCCGAAGCATCTGACATAGTTTACATTACCGTTAAACTACCATTCAAAAGTGAACTTTTCTTTTCTTTAAGTAATTGGTACTTTTATCGGGAAAGAATGCATTTAAAAGTGAAAACTAAAGACTTTTGCGTTTATATTTCGCAAAACGCTGTTCTTTTGAACTTTCAAATTAATCAAAGGATCCTAAAAAAGTATTATAAAAATAGTAAGCAGCACAACTATTTTCAGCATCGATTAAAATAATCATAAATGTTTCTTGAGTAGCATATCAGCCAATGAGAATGATTTCTGAAGGGTCATGTGACTCTGAAGACTGGAGTAATGATGCTGAAAATTCAGCTTTGATCACAAGAATAAATTACATTTTAAATACACTCACCTAAAGGATTATTAGGAACACCATACTGATACTGTGTTTGACCCCCTTTCGCCTTCAGAACTGCCTTAATTCTACGTGGCATTGATTCAACAAGGTGCTGAAAGCATTCTTTAGAAATGTTGGCCCATATTGATAGGATAGCATCTTGCAGTTGATGGAGATTTGTGGGATGCACATCCAGGGCACGAAGCTCTCGTTCCACTACATCCCAAAGATGCTCTATTGGGTTAGTACAGTGAACTCATTGTCATGTTCAAGAAACCAATTTGAAATGATTCGAGCTTTGTGACATGGTGCATTATCCTGCTGGAAGTAGCCATCAGAGGATGGGTACATGGTGGCCATAAAGGGATGGACATGGTCAGAAACAATGCTCAGGTAGGCCATGGCATTTAAACGATGCCCAATTGGCACTAAGGGGTCTAAAGTGTGCCAAGAAAACATCCCCCACACCATTACACCACCACCACCAGCATGCACAGTGGTAACAAGGCATGATGTATCCATGTTCTCATTCTGTTTACGCCAAATTCTGACTCTACCATCTAAATGTCTCAACAGAAATCGAGACTCATCAGACCAGACAACATTTTTCCAGTCTTCAACTGTCCAATTTTGGTGAGCTCTTGCAAATTGTAGCCTCTTTTTCCTATTTGTAGTGGAGATGAGTGGTACCCGGTGGGGTCTTCTGCTGTTGTAGCCCATCCGCCTCAAGGTTGTGCGTGTTGTGGCTTCACTAATGCTTTGCTCCATACCTCGGTTGTAACGAGTGGTTATTTCAGTCAAAGTTGCTCTTCTATCAGCTTGAATCAGTCGGCCCATTCTCCTCTGACCTCTAGCATCAACAAGGCATTTTCGCCCACAGGACTGCCGCATACTGGATATTTTTTCCCTTTTCACACCATTCTTTGTAAACCCTAGAAATGGTTGTGCGTGAAAATCCCAGTAACAGATTGTGAGCAGATTGTGAAATACTCAGACCGGCCCGTCTGGCACCAACAACCATGCCACGCTCAAAATAGCTTAAATCACCTTTCTTTCCCATTCTGACATTCAGTTTGGAGTTCAGGAGATTGTCTTGACCAGGACCACACCCCTAAATGCATTGAAGCAACTGCCATGTGATTGGTTGATTAGTTAATTGCATTAATGAGAAATTGAACAGGTGTACCTAATAATTCTTTAGGTGAGTGTATATTAATATAGAAACATTTCTTTTAAATTGTAATACTATTTCACATTATTACAGTTTTTACTGCTTTTTTGTTAAAATAATGTAGCCTTGGTGAGCAGAAGAGACAGAAAAAACTTCTTCTTTTTTATAATTCATGGCTTATATTAACAACTTGCATGATATAGAAAATCTAACATGGAAAAAAAAAGTTACTTATCATTTTTGTGTGCACCCTTGTAACGGATCTTTTCTAAATATATGTGCACAGTTTTCTATATACAGGGACGACACAGTTTACCCAGTGACACATCTTACCTCACTCTCCCTGACACACTATTACTCTGCAATCATTGGTTCATATTCAAAGCCGTGAGTTTTGGCCAAGTCTGCTGCAGTCTGTTCTCCACACCTACAGGATTGCAGTATTTTGGTCCTGCAGTTGTTTGATTATACTAATGGAGAGCTTGGTGACTGTAATGGTGGCCTGTCATCTGATGTGTCATAATCCAGTGTTTGTATTATGCACTGTTGCTAAGTAACCCCTCCCCATCAGAAACACTGGAAGCCTTCTATTGTTTGGCTTTAATGGATCAAAAGGCACACATTTCTAAAACAACCACATCTCAGGATTGATTGGCTAATGGTAACGTTTGGGAAATGTCAAGACCTTTCATCTCAAATGCTCTCATTACATGGGCCGAATGTTTACAGCAAACATGAGAGAAGCGTAAAGCACAATGACACACACGGTTTCTAAATATTCAAAATTAAATCCAAAATGTTTTTGAAAGAAGCCTTTTCTGCTTACAAAAGCTGTATTTATATGATCAGAACTACTGTAAAAACAGAAATATTGTGAAATATTATTACAATTTAAAATAACGTATTTCTATTTGAATATATTTTAAAACGTAATTTATTCCTGTAATGAAAAGCTGAATTTTCAACATCATTAGTCCAGTCTTCAGTGTCACATGATCCTTCAGAAATAATTATAATGTGCTGATTTGATGCTCAAGAAACATTTCATATTATTATTATTAATGTTGAAATCAGTTGTGCTGATTAATATTTTTTTGTGGAAATCAATTTTTAGGATATGTTGATGAATACGAAGTTCAACAGAACAGCATTCATTTCAAGAATAGATCTTTTGTAAGACTATACTGTCGCTTTTGATCAATTTAATAAATCCTTGGTGAATATAAATACTAATTTCTTTTTTTTAAATTGAACTTTTGACTGGTAGTGCATTTTGACATTGTCTTGGCTAACTCCCATTTAGTCATATAACAACACACCTTTATGCTATCCAACCATCCATACAACCCCTAATGAATAAACTTTAGTTTGGGGACCAATTCTAAATATTAAGTAGTTGCTTATTAGCTTGCATATTACTAGAATATTGGCTTATAAAGCACATATTAATGCCTCGTTCTGCATGACCATATTCTGCATCCCTCAATACCTAAACATAACCACTACAACAACAACCTACTAAAGGTAAATTAGTAAGTTTTAATAAAGGTTATAACTTATTACAGTAAATTAGGAGTTTATTGAGGCAAAAGTCGTAGTTGACAGTAAATATGAGTTCCCTAAATTAAAGTGTGATCAAACATGTTTCTCACATATTAAAAAAGTCACAGTACAGAAGTAAAATGGGTTGCAAAAGGGGCATTTCACATTGCTTTAAACGTGGAATAGGATAAAAAGAATACAATGCTTAAATAACAGCAGATGTTTGTGGGGAAATCAGTAATTTTGTACATGGAACACATCATGTTTTCTAAGTATAACCTGTTTGTGTATTTGTGATTGTAAGTGTTTTCTCTCTTTCAGATCATGTTGCGAGGGGTGTCCTTTTTTCTGTTACTCGTCTTCAGAAGTGAGTTATCACTATTCTGCTCCTCTCTATTTCTCTCTTACACACACACACACACACTCCATCTTTTATTACGTTACACGTAGGCTGTACACTATAAACATTTGTCAGCATAATCTGATAAAGCCTATTTTTAATAAAATCCTACATTACCAAAAACCACAAATGACCAGCGGGTCTAATATGTGGGCTTTTTCAGATGAAAACTTCAAATAAAAGATTGATTATAGCCTTTCTGCAATAATCACAGCGTTTGCCAGTAGGATTGCTCAGTCTCATGTGGCCATTCATCTTGTGAAGGGATTCGTTGGAAAAAATGTGCGTAGCCGGAAAATGCATACAAAAAATGCTGCGACTCATCTCTGCTAGACCACAATTAGTCCTTGTTCTGTGGCAGGGTCTATGAGAGGCCGGCCTTCATTACAAACCACTGCACTCTACATCACCACGCTGTTATTATGCCAGACTCAGAATACATTTGCATTCATCTGCTGCATGTGTAATCTTGAACTCTGAAGCCAGCCACCATCATTGTGCTGAATGTGTTATTTAAACACTCATAAGTCATTATGGTGTCAGATGGAGATGTTGGTTATGCTCTATAAAAAAATACCTCATATCGTCTTGTGACAATCTCAGATATTTGTCTCTACGGTCTTAAGGAGAGTGCCACTGAACACAGCATATCACATTCTCACTCACTCCCTCTGTAATAGGCCTATATATAGTCATTCTTAATTTGACAGTTTAAAGTTTATATATAATATAGTTCCTACTCATCGTTAGTTTCCTTGGTTGTTATTTGATTTACGCACCTGTTCTGTTTTCCGTTGATTACTCTGTATTTAAGCCCTCAGTTCATTCAGGTCATTGTTTATATTACACAAACGTATGCATTTATAATTTCACAATATTTTGTTTGCAGTCTTCTTTATTATCTTTATATTTGTTAATATGGTGTCTTCGTATTCAGACGAACTTTAATTTCTCACTGTTACTTTGAAAGTAATATTTTTTAAGCTTTAAATTATAAGTCAGTTCATCCATTCGATAGATAGGGGGTTCGCTAATGCCCTTTTCTGGTCTTTTTATACACTATAAATAATATGATAAGATAGCCATCAGCCTTCAAAATAATATTTGAATAGGTGCCAAGGCACATTGTTGAAAACTCCCCAGGGAAATCAATATCCCAAGATCTTGAACAGTATCCCAGAAAACGTACTTTAAGGCAACTCCAAAATATGTGAGAGTATGATCAGCATCCAAATGACCACACGTATAGAGTTGCCTACACAAGATTTGTCCACCCAAACCTTTTCTGTCTTTGAAGAAGTAGATGATTTATTTTACTCACCAAAGCCAAAATGTGTGTCTTTTTCTGTCTGTGAAGGTCATGCTGCTGAGAATGTGACAAAAACAGAGGACACCACCGCGACACCACCGGAAAGCTCTGCACCTCCGTCCAACACCACTGGACCCATGGGTCATGGTAGGATTTTAATTGTATTTCCCTGCATAACAATTCCAGGATTGCCTATTATGTCTTATAGAATTGTTATCTGTTTTTTTTCTATGCTGTGTTTGCTGTTTTGAATCTGAAAGTGTTTCCAATAGAGCTAAACTGAGTTACAGATCAAGTACAAAATGTGTAACGACATTCCCTGCTCTCCCTTACCTTGATAACATACATAAAGTTTGATCTGTCTCAGAAAGAATTGATTTCTGGTGGCATAATGAACCAGGGCTGTTTGTTTCGACTTATATAACCGTCTCAAATCTCAAATACAATTCAATCACAAAAGTGTTCTCCTCGTTCCTCCAGTTAACGTGAATGCGACAGGGGTGACAATGAGTCCACAGCAGTTAAACCTCACCGTACCTGTGGCGATCACAAACATCTCAACTGTGACCTCCGCCGTGACCCCCAACGAGACGTCTGCCGCACAGAGTAAGCTTTGATGCCCCTGACTGAAGTACATGTACAGCTTCGGTAAAACCACTCAAACAGAAGGACTTTCAGTGTGGGATTGCGGGATTGGGGGAGGGTAACAGAGCCGAGGATTGCATGAATAGCTGAGAGGCTTCCTCTTTACTCATGCAATTCATATCAAGGGCACACATAACTTAGAAACTAATTAGCAGGTAATTAGAAAATGTTCAACGCTCTTTCCATGCTGAGAGGCTTAAAGATAATGCGGCATTTTCCGCGGGATTGCGGAGCACTGTCGTGGAGAGCTGATATGCTTTATGAAGAATCAACCAACCATATATCCTGGGAGAGCGGTGCCATTGAAATATGCAAGAATTGAATTTGAAAGACAGGGCCGGACAGAGAACGAGTGCTGCTGGAATTTAATTAGAAGCAATTACGGACAAATGCATAGGATTGAGATAAGGGGAAGCGTCTGCTTTTCACACCGAAAGTCTTTGCTGTCAACTTACATTTATGGACAAAAACAGGATTCAAAAGCTCACTCCTATTCATAATTTTGTGAGTTTTAGGGAAGAGTGTACATGTTAGATTAGGTTTCTTCTTGTCTTTCTCCCTGACCTCCTCTCCCTCTCATTTTCTCATAGCAACTGCCGTTAAAACCATCACCACCACAACCACCAAAGTAACAGTGTGGGGTAAACTTTCTCATCTTCCTCATCTTCTGCTTATAATGACTCTTCACTCATGAGATTGATACATTGGAGGTGGTAGTTTCCCCTTGTGCCAGTAACTGTATATATATATATGTTTGTGTGTGTGTGTGTGTGTGTGTGTGTACACACACACAAATCATTCAAAAGTTTGGGGTCTGTAAGATATTTTAATGTTTTTGAAAGAAGTCTCTTAATATATATATATACTCTTCATGGTAGTAGTAATTGATTAATTCAAACAAAAACAATTAGTTCGAAATAAATAATGACATACTTTTCATTACATCATTTTCAGGTTAGACATCCCTTTAAATTCCATCATGGCTACAGAATATATTAAAATATGAAAAACCCATATCAGTCTCTCTCCACTACTTTTTACCCATCAAGTCATTAAGTCATTTGCATAAACAGCATCCCATTGGCTCAACCCTGACTGGATCATAGAAATTCGTGTTGGAGGTAATTTAAGGTGGACGGGTGAAAGGAAAAGTCCTCTGATTGTGTCATCCCATTAGAAGCAGCAGGTCATGGATCCATCACAGTGAACACGAATATGCCAACACACACCCACACATATACTAGTAGCTTATTTTGCATATCATGAAAATGATAGAGTCCATTTACATTTTATAGGCACATAGACTGTCTTCAGGTCTTGTTTATTTATTTGAAAACTTACATTTGTACATTTTCCTCAACAGATAAGAGATGGGATGAGCCCTTTGAATACAGTAAGTATCTATTTAATCATTCAGTAATTAATAGTGCTTACTAATGCAGACATCACAATTACCACTGGAACAAACCCCTAAGTTGAAGTATTAAACGTGTGCCTGTAAATCGCCCCGCACCGTTTGTGCTACAGACGTGGATGATGCTTTATAAATCATGTTTTTTGGAAAGAGTTGTGTTAGAGCGTTTTTAAGTGATTGGACTTTTTGATTCACGCGTGATGGATGATAAAACACCACAGTAATCTGATCACAGTGTTGTTTTAGTATTATTTATATACTATTATAGCATTTAGTACTAATTTGAAGTAGCTTTTTATTTTTTATATTTTCAGTGCTTTTGTCATTTGTATTCGTTTAAAAAAAAATATTTCTATTTAGATATATTTTTATTTGTTTTAGTTGTAGTAGTTTTAGTTCTTCAACTTATTTATTAACAGTTAATAGTTAAATGTTTTTTTGTTAAAAATAACAACACTTTCTAATAGACCAAATATTTTGTGATATTGTGGCAGTGTCATGTTAGTTTTTTTTTTTTTTTTTTGAATTAGCTTTTATTTATTTGTATATTTTTCATGTTAATTTTAGTTTGATTTCTTTAATTTCTAGCAATTTCATTATGCTTTTGTATTTTTTTAAGTTCCTTATGTAGGTTTAATTTATTTATATCAGTTGTATCAGTCTTTAGTTTTTATGTAATTCCTGTTTAATAATTTTAGTGCTTATACTTAAACTTAAATTTCAGTTTATTGCCAATGCATCATTTTAAATTTACATTTAGTTTAAGTTTATCAACTAATATTTTACATTTTATTTTATTTCAGCTTTATTTTGATTAACATAAATGTCTTAATAGTTTTACTGCGTTTTGAATTCGCATACTGTACAGTAGGTAGCTACTACATTTGCTTTGAATCTTACTTTGCGGCTGTTAAAGTATGTTCTAGTATGATTGTTGGTAGTATGAAATGAATGAAATTCGGACGCATTATATCCACCATGTTGTCACTATAGGGACTTGCAATGGCATTCTGGCGTTCTATTGCGCAGGCGTGACATTTACTGCTACTTCGCAATGTTCTACTGTAACCAACTACTACGGGAGAACAGCTGATTTGCCGTAGTCATTACAAATTAAGAAAGTTAATGTTATGTTTTATGGTTTGTGGCATTGTAATTGTTTCTGATATCATTAAATGCCCAAAGTAACCCTTCAATTGCTTTTTAAAATCACTTTTTCTGTATTTTGTCAAATGAAATTATCCCCTACACCGTCCTCTTTACTGTTGCTTAGTGAATTTTGAGTTCTTTAGCTACGTCAGTTAACCGTTTTCTTCCGTCTGGCATTGCAGGTCCATCAGCAGCAGTTGCTTAAAGGGTTAGTTCACCTAAAAATGAAAATTCTGTCAGTAATTACTCACCTTCATGTTGTTCCAACCCCGTAAGACTTTCGTTCATCTTCAGAACACAAATTAAGATATTTTTGATTAAATCTGAGAGCTGGATCACTCCTTAGGCTTCTTAAGGGATCGAAACTGGCCGGCCCAAAAGTTATGAAAGACATTGTTAAAATAGTCCGAGTGACTACAGTGGCTCAATCTTAAATTTATCAAGCGACGAGAATACTTTTTGTGCGCAAAAAAACAAACAAAAATAACGACTTTATTGAACTACTCATTTCCTTCCCTGTGGGCCTTGAGATTTCACATAGTGATATTGCGCAAAGCTTCTGTGTTGCACGTTACACGCAGGCTCACTATTGGCCGACGCTGGTCATGTGTGTGATGCGTGTGACGTACAACCTAGAAGCTTTGCGCAATATCACTATGTGAAATCTCAAGGCCCACAGGGAAGGAAATGAGTAGTTCAATAAAGTCGTTATTTTTGTTTGTTTTTTGCGCACAAAAAGTATTCTCGTCGCTTGATAAATTTAAGATTGAGCCACTGTAGTCACTCGGACTATTTTAACAATGTCTTTCATAACTTTTGGGCCGGCCAGTTTCGATCCCTTAAGAAGCCTATGGAGGAGTGATCCAGCTCTCAGATTTAAGTCCCTACTGTCATGATGTGTCCTACGGTATGGCTTCAGTTGCGTTGCTTCACTTTCATTCACAAATCCTCTCCTGTGGCCTCATGGGATAGTAAAATGTCCATCGATTGCGCACTTCAGAATCTTGCCAGAAGTAGCAGGTCATCCGGGGAATTTTCTCCCGTTGTTTTTTTATGAATTCGGACATACTACTCAGCTTGCACATTGTTTTTCGCCTACTAAGGAAGTAGGGATATTTTGGACGCAGCGTTTTAGTTAACAAATCCTGTCTCGTGTAACAACTAATCATGAAATGTGGCAGTTTCATTTTTAATATCACAACTGTGCTGTTCAGGTGTTAATTGTCTGCTGGCTTTTCTGGTACAGTGGCATACGAGCCGCTGACAGTGCGTCCGCACACAAAGACCAGAGGAACTCCATCTCCCTGTCAGTGGAAAGCATTGTGTTTATAAGAAGCACAGACGTGCCGAGCATGAGCGCTATTACCGTCTCAAGTGCTGTAGTTGAAAGCTTATGACCTGGCGACAGTCGCTGTTTCAATCACTTCCTATTGTTAGGGCAGCTACAGGGCATCTGATGTTCACGAAATATCCTCATTAGCCGTGACCCGTAGATGCCTCTGTTCTGCATTCATTCCCCAGGAACTGAGTTTTAGAAGTGCCTGAATGTTCCAGAGTCATCAGTTAAGGGTGTTTTATGTCGGTTGATGTTCACTGTTACTTCAAAGCGTGTTTGTGTGAGTGTGAGGTTTTGCTTTGTGGATAGCTACCAAATGCCCCACAAGGATAGTAAAACCAGGAATCAGCTACCAGACAACAGTCCCTTGGGAAAAGAGCTTTACTAAACCTACTAAATTTGCAATATACTACTTTTTTTTTTTATATTTTATTAAATGTATGTATATACACTCACCTAAAGGATTATTAGGAACACCTGTTCAATTTCTCATTAATGCAATTATCTAATCAACCAATCACATGGCAGTTGCTTCAATGCATTTAGGGGTGTGGTCCTGGTCAAGACAATCTCCTGAACTCCAAACTGAATGTCAGAATGGGAAAGAAAGGTGATTTAAGCAATTTTGAGCGTGGCATGGTTGTTGGTGCCAGACGGGCCGGTCTGAGTATTTCACAATCTGCTCAGTTACTGGGATTTTCACGCTCAACCATTTTTAGGGTTTACAAAGAATGGTGTGAAAAGGGAAAAAAATCCAGTTTGCGGCAGTCCTGTGGGGGCGAAAATGCCTTGTTGATGCTAGAGGTCAGAGGAGAATGGGCCGACTGATTCAAGCTGATAGAATAGCAACTTTGACTGAAATAACCACTCGTTACTACCGAGGTATGCAGCAAAGCATTTGTGAAGCCACAACACGCACAACCTTGAGGCGGATGGGCTACAACAGCAGAAGACCCCACCGGGTACCACTCATCTCCACTACAAATAGGAAAAAGAGGCTGCAATTTGCAAGAGCTCACCAAAATTGGACAGTTGAAGACTGGAAAAATGTTGCCTGGTCTGATGAGTCTCGATTTCTGTTCAGACATTCAGATGGTAGAGTCAGAATTTGGCGTAAACAGAATGAGAACATGGATCCATCATGCCTTGTTACCACTGTGCAGGCTGGTGGTGGTGGTGTAATGGTTTGGGGGACGTTTTCTTGGCACACTTTAGGTGCCTTAGTGCCAATTGGGCATCGTTTAAATGCCACGGCCTACCTGAGCATTGTTTCTGACCATGTCCATCCCTTTATGGCCACCATGTACCCATCCTCTGATGGCTATTCCAGCAGGATAATGCACCATGTCACAAAGCTCGAATCATTTCAAATTGGTTTCTTGAACATGACAATGAGTTCACTGTACTAAAATGGCCCCCACAGTCACCAGATCTCAACCCAATAGAGCATCTTTGGGATGTGGTGGAACGGGAGCTTCCTGCCCTGGATGTGCATCCCACAAATCTCCATCAACTGCTATCCTATCAATATGGGCCAACATTTCTAAAGAATGCTTTCAGTTGAATCAATGCCATGTAGAATTAAGGCAGTTCTGAAGGCGAAAGGGGGTCAAACACAGTATTAGTATGGTGTTCCTAATAATCCTTTAGGTGAGTGTGTATATATATATATATATATATATATATATATATATATATATATATATAAAATATATTTGATTTTGGGGTGCGATGTGATCATGTTTGTGAAATTCACCCTTAAACAATGAGAGAGCTCATAAAATATTTTTTTATAATTTCTGAATGTGATAAAGTTTAAGATGTTTATAACCCTGACTTTTGCTGCTTCTCCTGCTGAGAGAGACACTTGATGATTTCAAGTCTCCCACGACATCCTCACACAAACATGACATTAAAAATGAATGCGACTTTGTGTTTTCAGACTGTTAGTCCAGATTTGTGTGTGTGCTTTGCATTTTGATTTATGCATAACATGACTTTTTTTTTTTTTTTTCAGATTACACATCTCTGCGTCAAGGAGGGTTGATTATTGCTGCAGTTCTTTTCGTGATGGGAATCATGGTGCTTGGTTGTAAGTTAACCCAACTTCAAGTTTCAGACATGATTGCTTTGAACAGTCACGTTTCAATTTCTCAAACACCTTTCCTCACTTTTTTCCATTCTTCCTTCGTCTGAAAGGTGGCAAAGTTAAACGAATCCCACGGTGTCGAATTGGCAAAGGAAGGTGAGCAAAATCTCTCTAGTGTGAGTGTGTTTGTGTCTGTGTGTGATGTTTAAAGTTCAAGTCAATGTCATACTAACAACACGTATTATGGGATGCATGCTGTTAGCTCTCCTGTAAACTGATCATTTAGGCAAATGTACTAGTTAATTCAAGTTACAAATGCACATGCATATATTTGCGTATTGTGCATAGTATACATGCCCCATACTGCAGCAATATTAAAAGTAGTATGCTAGTATGCTATTCTACATAGCCATTGTTCGCTACTTGAACGCATTCAATGATTGGGTGACTAATAACATTTGACCTCTTTTGTAACTTCATGATGTGTCTTTATAATCATTACAGACTTCATTGTGTTTAGACGTCATTAGGGATTTTATATAGATTGTTCCAAAGCACATGATTTTAATATTGCCCCATATGATGAAAGCAAAGAGTTTAACTTTAATGTGCTTATTATACACCCTTCTATGCCACTTTAAAATGAAAATGTAAAAATGAAAATACACAGCAATTGCATTGGCAGAATGTCAACTGAATTGACTTGTGCAAGAGAGACAACAAAACAGTATATAATTTTAGTAATATAAGAGAAGAGTAATGACATGCTTCTCTTTGAAAAGAGCCTTCAAATGGTCTCGACTATTAAGGTAAAAGGGTATAATTTTCTTTCTTTGCAAAAATAGTTAGAAACTGTAACGCTTTACTCGGAAAGAAATGTGATGTGAAAACCTGCTAAAGGCTTTAACAGCCGATTTATGCTATATTTAATGAAATACTTAATGTCCTGTGGGCTATAATGTTGCATTAAATGACTTTGGAGGGAAGGTTACATTTTGCAAGCAAGAAGTTATTTTGCACACACTTTTAAAGTCACCATGAAATCTTTAATTAAAACAGGCTTCCCTTCCCTCTCCGATGATGTGTTTACTGGCATGAGGGCGGGGCAACCTGTCACTCACATGAGATCGGCCAATAGGAAATCATATCAATCCAATCAATTCCCGATGGACAAAATCAAGTTCTGCCCTATATATATATATTTTTTTTTTTCGAAAGGCTTTCGCATGTACTTCACAGAAGAAATTCGTAAAAAAAAAAAAATATCGCAACTTCCGCTTCATGCCAACTTTAATAAAAGCGACTTCAGTTGATTTATTAAGAGCATTCCCACAGGCAGTTATTAGTGCAAAAGTCTGATCACAAATGGGATTTGTTACGGGTAAAAATACGTCATTCAAATTTGACGAATCAGTTTCCTAGTTTTCTCAGTTTTGTAGCTGTTTTTTTTTTTTACATAGCTGTTGTTTCCTACATAGAAAAAAAGATGCCTTGATGAATTATTAAAATGACTTCTAAGTGAACTGATTTACTTTAAACTGACTTATTGGCTATGAAAAACCTTTGTTTTCCCTCTTTCTAACCATTTTTTTTCTTTTTTGTCTGGGTGTCTAGTTCATACGTGGTGACCAGAAGTTAACACTCTTCCCGGCATTGATCAGCCGGCTCGCCAATAAACAGAAGAACAGCAGGAGAACACAAAGGAGCCAGTCAGACCTGTTCCGACAGCGGTTACAGACTTACATTTCCCCCTTGTGAGAACAACATCATAAATACAAGATGGAGAGGTTGTGTGTGTGAACGTGTTCATTATTTCAAACTGATCTACGGGTTTGTCACACTGAAGCGCCGGGGAATAAGATGTGTGCTATCGTGCAGCACTAAACGCCAACGGTAACACACCGGCTGAGACTTCGGCAGATCCCAGCGTAATCACGCTTCTCAGACACAAAATCCCTTCATCTCTTTGCTCTCCTGCACCAAACTGCTCTGTTTAAGCGTCAAACTTTGTACAACACAGGCCTGTACTTGTGTTGTATTATTATTATTTCAATACGTGCATCCTCAGGTGTGTCAATCATTTGGAATTGGAGGTGTTGTGTAGCTCACAAGCGCCCTCAAGAGGCTTCCAGACACATTTATCATGAGTTCTCCCAAGAGGAGAGAATAAAAACCGTTTGACTCTGATTCATGTATCTGAATTCAACATCTACATCTTGTCCTTGTGAAAAAATACAGCAAAATAAGTCATAAGTTTCATATTACTTATCTCGCATGAGTTCAGTTGGACTGTCAGCAGTGGAAAATGAGTATATGATGATGTCAGGGAAAATGAAAATATCAAAACCATCTCTCTGGGATATTTACCATTGGCGTAACAGAAAACAGAGCAAGGTGTTTATGTAAATGTTCAATAGTTGAACATGCGAATTCTAAAAGGAAGTTTTTTTTCTTCCATATTGCATAAAATGAGATATGCTGCAAATATATTTGAATATATATATTTATAAATTCTGAATATATAGTTATAACTTAAAGATTTATAACTATATATCCAGGATTTACACACACACACATATATATATATATATATATATATATATATATATATTCAGATTTACATGTATATATTTAGAGTTATAACTGAATATATAAATGTAAATCCGATTATATAGAGTTATAACTATATATTCAGTATTTACATTAATATATTCAGAGTTATAACATTATATTCAGAATTTAAATATATATTCAGAGCTATAACTATATATTCAGTATTTACATTTACAGGTCCTTCTAAAAAAAATTAGCATATTGTGATAAAGTTCATTATTTTCCATAATGTAATGATAAAAATTAAACTTTCATATATTTTAGATTCATTGCACACCAACTGAAATATTTCAGGTCTTTTATTGTTTTAATACTGATGATTTTGGCATACAGCTCATGAAAACCCAAAATTCCTGTCTCAAAAAATTCGCATATTTCATCCGACCAATAAAAGAAGTGTTTTTAATAAATAAATAAAAAGTCAACCTTCAAATAATTATGTTCAGTTATGCACTCAATAGTCAATACTTGGTCGGGAATCCTTTTGCAGAAATGACTGCTTCAATGCGGCGTGGCATGGAGGCAATCAGCCTGTGGCACTGCTGAGGTGTTATGGAGGCCCAGGATGCTTCGATAGCGGCCTTAAGCTCATCCAGAGTGTTGGGTCTTGCGTCTCTCAACTTTCTCTTCACAATATCCCACAGATCCTCTATGAGGTTCAGGTCAGGAGAGTTGGCAGGCCAATTGAGCACAATAATACCATGGTCAGTAAACCATTTACCAGTGGTTTTGGCACTGTGAGCAGGTGCCAGGTCGTGCTGAAAAATGAAATCTTCATCTCCATAAAGCTTTTCAGCAGATGGAAGCATGAAGAGTTCCAAAATCTCCTGATAGCTAGCTGCATTGACCCTGCCCTTGATAAAACACAGTGGACCAACACCAGCAGCTGACATGGCACCCCAGACCATCACTGACTGTGGGTACTTGACACTGGACTTCAGGCATTTTGGCATTTCCTTCTCCCCAGTCTTCCTCCAGACTCTGGCACCTTGATTTCCGAATGACATGCAAAACTGAGCAACAGTCCAGTGCTGCTTCTCTGTAGCCCAGGTCAGGCGCTTCTGCTGCTGTTTCTGGTTCAAAAGTGGCTTGACCTGGGGAATGCGGCACCTGTAGCCCATTTCCTGCACACGCCTGTGCACGGTGGCTCTGGATGTTTCTACTCCAGACTCAGTCCACTGCTTCCGCAGGTCCCCCAAGGTCTGGAATCGGTCCTTCTCCACAATCTTCCTCAGGGTCCGGTCACCTCTTCTCGTTGTGCAGCGTTTTTTGCCACACTTTTTCCTTCCCACAGACTTCCCACTGAGGTGCCTTGATACAGCACTCTGGGAACAGCCTATTTGTTCAGAAATTTCTTTCTGTCTTACCCTCTTGCTTGAGGGTGTCAATGATGGCCTTCTGGACAGCAGTCAGGTCGGCAGTCTTACCCATGATTGCGGTTTTGAGTAATGAAACAGGCTGGGAGTTTTTAAAAGCCTCAGGAATCTTTTGCAGGTGTTTAGAGTTAATTAGTTGATTCAGATGATTAGGTTAATAGCTCGTTTAGAGACCCTTTTCATGATATGCTAATTTTTTGAGACAGGAATTTTGGGTTTTCATGAGCTGTATGCCAAAATCATCAGTATTAAAACAATAAAAGACCTGAAATATTTCAGTTGGTGTGCAATGAATCTAAAATATATGAAAGTTTAATTTTTATCATTACATTATGGAAAATAATGAACTTTATCACAATATGCTAATTTTTTTAGAAGGACCTGTATATATTCAGATTTATATAATTATTTCATGTTTGCCATCCTCCCAAATCAAATACATAATAGCACAGTTGAGAACAATAATATTTATTTAAAATAAAAGTCTCATACAACAAATAGATGACAGGTTGTCTTATAAAATATATACAGCAATGGGCATTAACATTTAAACTTCAGTAAATCACACAAATATCCATGAATAACAGTAATGGTTAGCAGAGGTCAGGTACTTGGAGTGTTGTATACTACAACATTATCAAACTGCTGGTCAAATGTACTCCGAAAGTCATACATATACCTTTTTGCTGACAGAATACCTTACAGAACATAAAAGAAAATAAGCGCTGATGTCAGAAACAGCCTCCATTGACAGGAAATGCAATACAATCTCTTATGATTTTCCCTTCAAAGGCTGTCGAGAGCCACTTTTAAAAGGAAAATCTGCATCTGCACTTTCCACTCCATTCTTACATCAACTAAGAGAAACTAGTAACAGAACTGAAATGTGAATCTATGTGAGCTGAAGGTTATCTTGCATTGCTGATTCATTTGTGGAGTTACTTGAAGGGGGGAATATCAAACACATATTTTATTTCTTTATTCACATGGAATAAAGCAACCTGCTCGAGAGAAAGTTGTTGGAGTTAATGAAGCCCAACAGTTTTAATATATACATCTATTTAAAAAAGAAAAAAAAAAGGATTTCAGATTGACTCGAAAGAGCTGAATAAATGCTATATTTATTTATTTAGTCTGTTTTTCCAATTCCAGTTATCTGAAATGCTATCGTCAGTAAGGACACATTTTAAGCGAATGGTTTACCAGAATAGCTATATTGCAAATCTTGATTAATATTACAGACTAATACCTTTATACACGCCCACACGCGTCAAAGTAACAAGCTCAAGCTGTCTGATGCACGCAAGATTGGATTTCATTTAGATTTAAATAGAAAACCAGCAAGCACAAGAAAAAAGCTGGTAATCAAACAGAAATTAGAGCTAGAAAAGAAATGGAAACACTTTTAGAGATGTGGGTTAGCAGCCCTCCTCTGTTACACACATGCCGGGTGGGCAGACAGTTATTTCATAAAAGTGAAAGTTTTGTCATTTTTTACTAACCATTATGTAATTCCAAAACTATTTGACTTACGTTCTTATGTGGAACACACAAAAAAAAAAGTTTTTGTCTGAAAAATGTATTTTATGCCTATACCCAGAGGCAATCCACACGCACCAGATGCGGGCCAGATCTGGGCTGACTGTTGGTGTCTGGGTATAGTAAAAGTCAATGGGGTCCAGTGTTGTTTGGACCCCAAATGTTCTTCCAAATATCTTCTTTTGTGTTCGACAGAAGAAAGAAAGAAAGTCATACATACATTTTTGGGTGAACTAAGCATTTTACAAGACGTTTGAAAAAAGTGTTTGCTAGCCTGCCGTCTTTGTGTAAATTCAGAATAAAGAGCCGAGATACTACGAGTCTTCAGACTCAGATTAAAAGGGCTTTGATGGATTTCTATTTTAATCTAAAAAACGGAAGGATAAAAGAATAGTGAGAGAGACAGAAAAAGGAAGATAAAACTAAATATCTCGCTATAGTGTCTTAGTTTAAATCGATGATGCTTTAGATACGAAAATCTAATTTAAACCTGAAAATATACTTGAGCACTTTTTCTAGTGCACTAATTTACTTTTCACTCATATTGTTATGCTGATAATCTAATGACAAGGACAATGCTAAACATTTCACTAGTAGACTTTTGGACGCCCATTGTACGAGGACTGTGTGTCTTTCCGTATCCGTATTCGCCCACCCATCGGATTGCCTCCATCCCCATTAAAGCTAACAGGATGAAACCCAGAGCTATTTACAATCTGCAGTGCTTTAGAAGAGTTGTCCGCCGTAAAAGAAAAGGAAAAAGAAAACATAATATTTAAAGCGGTTGATTAATTCACCGCTTGACAAGTGGGTGTTCGCATTTCTCTCTCTGCTTCTTTCTCTATTTTGTCAAATAATCCGAGAGACGGAGACCAGCTTTATCACTTTAGCGCACAGGGGACGGCTAACATCAGAGTACTGGAAAGAAAAACGGGAGAACGTTTGCTTAAAGCTGCAGTTTGTCTACCATTGGCTAGTCAAACAGACAGTCCCGCCCCAAACTCACGCCATTGGTTTAGCCAATGTTGTTGTGTCAGGGTGTTCAAATAAACAGAGCCACAGTGTTTGATACTGTGTGTGGAAAACAACTATGAATGGGTTAGTCTTTAGAAGAAAGTATTTAAAGATGGAAAAATATTACACACGTCACCTTTAAGAAAGGTTCTGAACTTGGTTTAAATACAAAAATATTGCAGGTGGAGAGGGGAAATGTCCAATGAGCTGTATAACACAGACCAAGGACTTTCTCTGTGAGTGCAACATATGGCGTATGTGCATGAATGCTACACGTTGTGCATTTAAAAAACGATTCATAGAAAATGTATGATTGCAACACACTCTGGTCTACGGACGTTATAGAATCCGCTATAGATATAGATACGTTTGGATGAGAAATCACACGCTTGCGGCACGTCCCTGAAAGGATCCAGTGGAGAGAGGAAATGAAAAGGCCCTGACGGTTAGACAGCAGCTTTCTGTCCTTGCTCTACTGGCACAGAGTAGACCCTAGAGAAACACACAGAGATGAGAACAGTCAGTTCACTATGGAGACATTGATTCAATCTTTAAGACTTGCTCGAGCACTTTTATACCTTTCCCCCGAACAGTTTTTTCTATATTAAAACACATAATGGAATTAATGAGAAACATTTTTTTTTAAATGGCACACACTGGATAAAAGCTTAATAAAAGAGGCGTGTCATGAGATTAGTCAAATATTGTTCACTTTTTATAGGTACATTTGTTACTTTAAACTGAGTACACAACTAGTTTACAACTACATTTTTCATTTGTACTGCGACTGAACTTATAGATGTACTGATAGTTTACTAGTCAAATACTTATAGCACAAGTCATGTGTCCATCTGTGTATATTCTACGTTTAGCTTTTCACTTCTGGTGGTTGAATTTAGGCTTCAAAATTCATGAAAGTTGTGTTCATTTGTGAAGATTATTATGATGGAAACGTGTAAAAATCATTAACTTTTGTTGTTTTTTGCAATAATCCAATAACCAATTGAAAAATCCTATGGACCATTTTGTCATTCACCGGCAAGGTAATATAACACAGTATAGCGTTATAAATGTGTGTTACGTTTTTTTTTTATATTAAAAATGATCACTGCAGTGCTCTATTGTGCCAAAACAACTCTTTAGCTCCGCCCACTCCCATGAAGCACCACAAATGATATATAGAGTCTGTTTTGTGTGGCAAACGCAATCATAATACAGTTGTGTTTCTGACAAACATATCAAAATATGGTCTTTTTGAACTGGGAGTTGAAATGTTATCTCAAAATAGTTGAAAAAAGTGATTCCTGTTGATGTGGCCCATTTAAACATGGTTCAGACCCACCAAGCCAAACATCTCCAAGACCTATTCAATGTGTTAAGAAAGAAAGCATTGCAGTAGCACCGACAAATATTGGACAAATTTACACAGCCAGGCTGATATCTGTAAAGAATAGGGTCGGCTATGAGTCACATTTTACTCAAGGCAATACATATACATGTGAGAGGAGCTTAACCCTGACTTTCGTTTTGAATAGAGAGACATTCAGCTTATAGTTCAGGAGAAGGATGAATGGAGCTCTTTGTGACACATCCATGCTGTTCAAACACATGTGCGTACGCTTGCTCTCCTCAGGTAAATGCTGTTTAATTTACCTCAGTGATGAATTCGTTCACAGTTTGCCTGGCTTTATGAACTCTATGGCAGGATTTTTTGCCCCGCGAGGCATTTCGGGGTGCTTTTATCGTTTTTTTATTGAGTGTGCTTTCTGTGAACATGCTCAGAAAGGTTCAGTGTTGATCCACAGAGCCTGTGGTTGCTGTGTGATTAAGCCCCTTTCAGCCACCCTATCACTCAACACCGAAAAAAAGAAGCAGCCGTGGCTCAGCTAACTGCATTCCCCTGAGGTAACCTGTAATCCCGCAGAAGAATTTAACCTCAATAAAGAAAGAGAGAGTAAGAGCGGGTGAGAAAACAGAGGATCTTTAAGCTTGCTGTTGGGAGGCAGGTGTCAGACAAACTCCGCTCCCTCCCAGCCTTTCTCTCACATATCACCATACTCAGCAACTCACTGAAACTGATTACTTTGCAAAACAGGTAAGCATAGCAGCCAAATTCAGTTACACAACCTATCAGGACGACAGCGAAAGGCCACAAACTGGGGGACAGGACGTAAGAGAGAGAGAAAAATGCAGTTCTTTCCTTACTTTGCTAAACAATCTCAGAGAGAGAGGGAGAAAAAAAACTGTTTTATCGTTTAAACACCTAACTGGTTTTGTCGCCTTAAAGGGATAGTTCGCCCACAAAATACAATTTGTGTTATCATTTACGCACCTTGATGTTGTCTCAGACCTGTTTGACCTTTTATTGCAATCAAATCGAATAAGGACTGAATATGAAGCTTTTAAGCTTCAAAAAGGATGCAAAGGCACTAAATTATCATCATAAATGTAGTCCGTGCGACTCATACTTGCATACTGTCTAGTAGGAACCTCGTTTGGATTGAATTCAAAATGAATTAAAACTAAATCCATACAATGATCCCATGATGGGAACCCCTAAACGGTTCTATAAATGAAGCACCAGACCAGAACCCGTTTAGGTTCTATATAGAACCTTTTCTTCTAAGAGTGTACTCTTTTGATGTACTGTTTTCGCATACTATATATCATGTAATTAGGCATATTTGTACACAGTCTTCGGAGGTCATAAGAAACAAACTGTAATTTAAGTCATTATTTACTGAAAGTCTTTCCCTCAGCATTAAGGCCTTGTCCCAAATGGAACCCTAAAGCACAAAGTATACTTCGGTCCGGTCACTGTCGGTGTGATGTCATTTTCGGGCTCTGCAAAAGTGCAAATCTAGGGCGCATATCGGCCGCAAAGAAAACTAAAATGAAAATGGGACACCATACGGCAGAGGTCTTCAACCCTGCTCCTGAGAACACATTGTCCTGCATGCAGAGTTTAGCTCCAACCCTAATCAAACACACCTGAAGTCGCTAATCAAGCTTTTCAGGATCACTTGAACATGCACAGGCAGGTGTGCTGAAGAAAGGTTGGAAATAAATTTTGCTGGACATGGGTCCCCAGGAGAAGGGTTGAAGACCCTAGGGATTTGTATGCTGCGTCCGAAATACTCTCTTGAGTAGGTACTTATTTTGAGTAAGTAATTACTCAACTCTGAGTAAGTCATTTACTTTACGACCGCTAAAAAGTATGTTCTATATAATATGAATGTGTGTAGTATGAAAGTAATCCAGACGTACTACATCCACCATGTTGTCATCATGTGACCTACCAGCGTCAGTTACGTCGCGTCACCTCCATTCACAAATCCTCTCCCGTGGCCTCATGGGATAGTAAAGTGTCTATCGAAATGTGGACTTCAGAATCTCTCTGGAAGAAGTAGGTCATCTTGGTTCATTTTGCCTACTCTTTTATGAATTCGGACATACTTCTTTTGTCACACTGTTTTTGCCCTACTATTTAGCAGGGAAGTATGCGATTTCGGATGCAGCCTTGTGGACTTAACAGACACATGTACCGTTGTGAGTCTACAAGATCGCAAGTGCACATGAAGTGTGCCATTTGGGACAGGACCAAAGCTGTTAACCCCAGTGACAAAAATCCATTGAGTCAGTGAGTTGAACCCAAGAATCGGATGAGTCCAATTTGTGAAAGAATCATTCAGATTGATATTGTGAAATGAATTTTAATTTACGAATTGGATGCATACTAATCTTCAATTTTTGAGTACATGATGACAGAATTTTCATTTTTGGGTGAACTGTTTCTTTAAATGCACAGGGGACTGAATGCTTACTTAGAGACGCAGTGTATAAAAAGTAGAGTCTTTAAAATGGCCTGTACCTTAACCAAAAAATTAATCATTTTTGAGGGGGTCACTATACATGCAATGTAGGCTACAGATAAATGGCATGTAATTTGTTATACTGCGGTTTGGAAGTGTGGCTGTGTTTGCACAAAAACAATAATAATTCAAAATGCAACGAATTGCAACACCCTTTCTTCTTCCCTCTCTCTCTAAGAAACTGGTTTGAGCAGTTTTGTCCCTGTCTGTTTTTGTCTGATAACATCATGACAAACAGAAATGGAAAAAATTCTTTTTTTTTTTACATGCAACTTTTCATTTTCAAATGTGCCCATGACATATTCCCACACTGTAAACTCTCACAGAGTTTAGCAGGTCATATCTTGTTCATGTTAGTCAACGCCTGGCTTGTTCTCTGTCCTTTTTTCTTTGTTTCAGGGACTTGTTTCTAACAGCTCAGGGCTTGAGGAGCGTTTGACAGATGGCTGGAAAGTAGAGTCATCGATGCACATGTACCAACCCGCTGCTAATGGTGGCCTATCCCTCCTGCATGTGGCCCTCTATTGTCTCGCATACTGCTGTCGTCATGTGTTTAGTGGGTTACCAGGGATTCAGAAATCTGTTACCCATCGGACTGGTTGGACCACCCCAAAAGTTGAGCACTAAAGCCGCCTTGTAACATTAAGCACTGAAGTGTCACTCAAGATAAAGTGTCTAGTAAGCTAAAGGTGAGAAAAATATTTTTTCCCCACCCGTTTTCCAGTAAGTGCTGCCAAATCCTTCTTAGAACCAGTAATAAGGGACCATGCAGAGCAACTAATAAACAAGCAATAGCAGTGCAAATACGTAGCTTCAGCTTCAATATTTTCCAAATTATTAGTGAGGTGAAGCAGATATTTACACAAAGGCATGCACAAATCCACACTGCATATGCGGGTATTAGTTTGTGGGATGTACAAACACAATTTTCTGTCCAATGGATTTTTCTATATTCAACCCAGCATGAGTCTTTAATAACATTTCTTCAATATAAGTTTGTCTGACGCACAGGTCATTCGAAAATTCCTAGAAAGCAAAGCTAAATCAATCTTACCCCTGTTCTCGGTTTTGCAAGTAGCGTCTGAAGAGGAGAATAGCTGTAAAGATAAAAAAAAAAGATTTTTATTTTAGTTTTTGCATTACAGGGCTTGGCATTGTTACATCATAAGTCTCAGAACCGAACGACCTCACAGAACGCCTACTGTATGAAAATTGCGTTGCTTTTTTTTTTGGTCAAATAAACCAGGACGTTCAGCACACATCACTAGAGTTTGGCTTGACAAGAATTTGGCCTACAGATTTCGATTCAGTGAGCTTGTAAAGAACACACCCATATCACATGACTTTTGACAATAGGGCAATACTTTAGATATTCATTTACAGCATGTATCACATAAAATTTAGAACTATAATTAAAAGGAAGTATTCCTGGGCTTGCATTTGCAACATGATCTCATTAGTTGTAGGTATCATATGCAAAGTGTATTTATAGCACAAGTTTTCATACATTTGCATAGGCACTGAAATGTACTTTACTATCGAATTGACAGCATCTAAAACTGCATTTTTATACATGAACTACAACATACAAATGTTCATGAATCCTTTTGTATTTATAAAATATTAAATGCAATTAATTAATAGGTTGATTTAAATGTATTACATTTAATGACATTAATTAATTTCATCACTAAAAACATCTATATAACAGTATATTGTGACTAAAATTGCCATTTGCATTTTGATTGAATGGCATTAATTAAATATGTTCAAATCTGTGTATCATGTGTTTTATATTGTTAATAAGCAGGTTTACAGAATAGGTGAGGTTAGGGGTTTTAAAATATATACATAATAGTAAAATATAGTAGGCCTACATGCAATTTATATTTTGAAAATAAATAAAACATTCATATTTGTATGACCCTAACCCTAAATACTTTAACTTTATATGAGCTGTCATTATGTCCATATTGTACATTTCGGTGTACACCCAAAAATCAACATGTAAATGTTATACAAATACCTACGATACGAATACTAATGAGATCAAGCTGCCATTTGCTGGAAAAGAAGTACAGCTCATACATCTACAAGAAACAAACAGCTCAGATATTTCATGTAATTAAATAATTAATGTATTTAATTGTTTGAAGATTTTTACACACACTATTAGTGAAAGCTAAATGCACGACTTTATAGCACACAAGTCGTCTGGTAAATGCCTGTTTTAACAGACCCAACCTACCTACAATACAGCCAATGGCCAGAATTGTGACGCTAACGGCAGCTATGATGATTACCAAGGTTCCACCTACAAATTAACAATAAAAACAAGGAGGATGTACATTAAATTTGTGCACATATTCATTTGACGCACGTCTGAAATATGAATTAATCCATATAGAAGAATTTGATGTTTTTTTCAACCTGCAGCTTCGTCTCCTGTGGATTTATCTAATCCAGGACTTGCTTCAGGACCTTCTGATTCAACAAGCTGTACCCCATTTCTCCCTGAAAAAAAAAAATGCAAACACAAGGATGATATTCATGGATTAACTGTTATCGCATCAACAATGGTAACACAATTTTTAATGTTACTAATTAATGTGTTCAAACAGGGACCCATTACAGCTTTTTATTAAAGCTACTGTGAATGTTTTCTGTGCCTCTAGTGGCACTAAATGGAGGTGCTAAAAAATATTATTGTTTTTAAGCAGATTCCCCAAACATTTCATCATCTTTCGTTTACAGAGTTTATGGCTTTTCAGAGTGATATCTGCCACATATACACTGTAAAAAAAAACAAAAAAAAAAGTCACTGCCTTACATTTTTAAGTACAATCAACTTGGGTGTTTGTTTAAGTAATTTCAACTTAAATTACATTAAACTGACTTAAAAATGAGTTCAATTTTGTACAACTTGTAAATAATTTTGAAAATTGCTTAACTTATATAGTCAAAGCAATGTAAAAACACATGTTGTCGTAACTTATTGATCTTTACAGTGTAGTAGGGACATTTTTACAACAGTTTTAATAGTGGTGAGATAAAAACGAATGCCAGATTTGCACCCATTTGAGCAGCACAGCTCGATGTATCTAGGCCACATCTCTGAGCCAATTCTTCTCGTTAATCACTGACATTTCTTTAGTCTTTTCTAGGAAATTAGCTGGGAAATGAATCACAATTCTGATCGTGGATCCCTCCATATCACCTCCCACCCCTCCCATCTGCCTCTGGCCAGAGCTGGTGAGCAGGGCTTGCTTTAACAGCTCAGTAATTCTATCAGAGAGCAATCAGTCTGCTGATGAAGACGGACAGCTCCTCGCACAGGAGAGCTGAATGAGACTGCCAACGTCCATTAAGGGGACGGACAGGGGTGTGGACGGAGCCGGGGCTATCAGCGGCGCTCTGCTGGGACACGCTAATTGATTGCTTTCAAGAATTAATGTGGCAGATGAGCTGGTCACGTCTTACAGTAACAACCTGTCTTCATGTTACATGTGCGACTGGAGAGGAATACCCACCTTCCCTAATATACCCATCACCATCCTCATCGTCACCTGGGTAAATGAGAAGAAGAATATAGAAAAATACATTAAAAATAAAACTGTGATGGTTATTTACCAAACACTATGTCATGGTTCACCCCCCAAAATAAGGACAAACAATATATTATTTTGCATATATTTCATGACAATTAAGCAACCCCTCCTCCCCAAACTCATTGTTACAACTGTCTGATTTTCCCCCATTATTTTCCATAGTGAATCCCATTAGATTCTCCTTGATTCTCCACTTTTTATAGAAAAATAAAATGATGTATTTATTGATAATATAATAATCAATTTATTTAAATTGCATGAATCAAGGGAAGTACAACAAATGTTATCAAGTTTTAATTTCAATGTTATGTTTTATATAATCCGTATATTACATTAAAGTAAAGAGAAAGAGATTTTTGGGGAAGAAATTGTACTTAATTGTCAGAAAATATATGAGAGAAAATACCGTCAGCTCCTGAAGAATTCCCTTCTGTGTCTTCTGATGTTGCAGCTGTTCATTCGAATACATAAATAAGAGGTTAGGGCTATAACCAATCATTATAAAGGAAACAACTGAGTGTCTTCAGAGGTTATTCCACTGCAAGATAGTGAAGGTGAAACAGCTCCATTTTGAAATGACTAGTTTAACATATAGCATTTCATTTGTCACGTATCTAAGTGGCTGTAAAAAAAAAGTGTTTTCAAGGCATTTTGGATGAAAAGTGTCTGCTAAATGGCGAGTAAAAGGGAGATTGGTTCACAAGCCTGTCACTGATACAGATACTTTAGACAGACATGAGAAATAAAAGATGGATTGAGACCAAAAATAAACATCTGAATATAGGACAGAGAGTTTTTGGATCAAAGAAGGACAGAATAATATAAGCGTAGTTAAAATGAACTTACCTGAGCCTTGAAGAATCAAAAACAGAATGAGTAAACGCAGCATCTTCTTGTTCTAGGAAAAAAAAGAAAGGAATTAATCTACACATTAGAAGACTACGTCTACATTTCTCAAAAACTTTGATACACAGTCAACCCATGTGAACCCGGCCTATGTGTAACCTAGATAAATTCCCATAGAAAAACATTCTCTAATCTCAAACAGATACATAGTAATGTATTACACCATGGCTGTTAATAAACAACTAGGAATATAATCAGTCTTGAGTGAAAACTGACTAAATAACCAGACTAAACAGTACAAATTCACCAAAAGTTAGTATGTCGGCTTTATCTAATCCGGAATTTACTGAGGGCTGACTCATGCTTCATGATTTGTCAACTTTGTGGTAAAAAAAAAATAGTTTTTTGACTATTCAAGGAAGAAAACCTAGTAGACCCAAAAAAAACTAAATTGTATTGACCATTCATGGAGTCTAAGAAATATTGCAACAGACCAACAACACTTGGAAAAAAATGAGAGATCAAAATGGTCAAAAACTGGAGCTGAAAAATACTTATGGTCTTGTGAAGTCGCACCGGAACAACTACACAACATTCTCGTAGTCTTAAACTTAAATTGGAGGCAAGCAGAAGTTGAGACATTTGAATAGAAATGTAAAGAAATGTGCCCCCTCTTTCCCTGTAACAGTAAGAAGTGATTCATTTCAGACGTGCATGTCATTTATGAACCTGTCTCACACCTATATGATTTAACAGCCTTCATTGTGAAACCATCTGACAAGCTGCCAAATGACTTTAATCAATACAACTAAAACACAAATAGACATGTACAGAAGGAGGAACGTAGCCAGTTATGTTTTCAAGACTTTACTTCCACATGGTGCCTTTCCCAAAACGGCCTGATGATCATAATCTAGGCAGATGTTTAACACACACAGCTGGCTGAGTGCAGCTTCCGCTGGCTGTTCCTCTTAACAATTACACCTATTTATTTTGGTTCCCACTTATGGACTAGGAAATGGGAACTAGCCCGGGAATGACCTTTTCCTGAGTTCTATTTAAAATGGTTAAATATAGCAAAGGCTTATGCCATACAATCAAATAAGTGCTATAGTGTGCCCAAGGTCCAAATTCCCCTTCTGTGGCCTGCATATCAATCTCACAAGCCTCTACTCTTCATCCATATATTGTTATTGGTGCCCATTGTGTTGGGCTTCCACTTCCTGCTGCTTTGAC
This sequence comes from Rhinichthys osculus, assembly GCA_029959095.1. Lineage (NCBI taxonomy): Eukaryota > Metazoa > Chordata > Actinopteri > Cypriniformes > Leuciscidae > Rhinichthys > Rhinichthys osculus. Next base: position 28,749,436 of record JARWKJ010000009.1, on the reverse strand, counting down.
AATATCTGGGATCTCCATGCAGGGAAGTGACACCTGGACTTTATACGCCTGCTTTCTCCATTCACATTCTACTACCCCAACTGGACGGTCACTTTGTGCGGTTTCCCTAGCTGTGCAAAGCTTGTAACTATATATTTTAAAAACAATAGGCCTATAATTTATCATTTAATCAAAGTCATATTTTTGCTGACACAATTTGAATGAATGAACAATCTCAACAGATAAATTTAGACAACGACAACATGAAATGAACTCAATGAACTGAACAGATATTCCAACGATCCATATAAGAGCGGCCCTTTTCGGATGAACCAATTAACTATAATGACTCAGGCTTAATAATGCTATGAGAAAAAGTACAGTTTTGGATGAACTGATTAACTTTGGCATTTGGGCGTTCATGTTTTATAATTCTCTTAGTTCAGAAATTAAAATCCTTAATAGCGTTAATATAACATTGTACATTTAATGTATTCTCAAGAATAACATATATTCTATAGAAACTTATAAAAACATATTTTTTTTCCATGACCTACCTAGTCATTTCATTTACAAGGTGTGTATATTTTAAAAATAATTGCAATTTAACCCAACAATTTAACATTGGTTCTTGCTGAAGTTTAAACGTGCTGCGTAACATGAGAATGAACCTCATTGGTTCTCATACGTCAAGCAAGCATGCTTGAGCTTCTGTTTACCATATCTGACATGGTCGTTGATACATGTTTATATATGAATATAAGTCTAAAGGAAACCTGTTCATCATAAAAAGCGATTGAGTCTCACCAGAAAATTGTATTAACTTTGTGAAGCAACAAAGTGGTATGTGCATGGAATCTCTTCAACCCGCGGATTACAAAAACAACCCGCAGCAACAGTATAAAAGTTGCCCAATTCAGCTGGAAAACCACGGACTTGGCAAGACTGGGTAAAAAGAAGTTTGACATTCCATTTCAGTTGTATATAGCGAATATCCCAACATACATACTGTACATTACACTGCTGAGAGCGGCAAGATTAATTTAAATATGTGCTGTGGACTTTCCTCTCAATAATGAAAAAACACAAAACAAAAATGCCAGATAGTTTGCTTTGGCAAACAGTTTCAAACTATCGGAACAAACTCTAAACAAACTTCGTTTTGGCCTGATTTTGTTCGAAATGATGTCACACAAGTTAATTATTAGATTTCACTTGAAGTATCAGGGCCTTTACTGCCTAACAGAGATAAGTTGTGTTTTGGTGACGTGTGAACTTGTCAATAAACACAAAAAATACTGAAAAATGAGCTTTGTTTGTACAACAACCCGTGAATACTTAGAACTGTGCTGAGCGGAGAGTTTGCTTTGACCCTAACAAAGCTATATTTGATAGTCTAATTAGCAAATTATCATATAATGGTTACAGCAGCTGAACCCAGCCTGGAACACTTTGTCCTAATTACATTGTCATGTCTTCAACTGTGGCTTACATGTCTTAAATGTGTCCAAAACTATTAATAAGTGAAAATTAAAGTAGTATCGTGGTAGTGATACCATGTCTGTCTTAATGATAGGCTGTCTTGGCAAACTCATCCTTAAGGGACTGCAGTATCTGTGCAGCAGCCAGAAAGAAAAATAGGCTGGCTCCGTAAAGAGAGAGAGAGAGAGAGATTGCGGTGGCTTTACTCGTCTCGTAATTTGGAATTTCCACGCTCAATTCAGGTCGTCACGGCAAGAGAGATTCTCTCAATTAAGCTGTTAATCAGAAGATGTGGGACTGGTTGTCGGAGCAAGCACAATCCAAGCTTGTAAAAATGTGACAGCAAATCTCCCATCAACAGTAACCTACAGCCGTCTGAAACCCCCTCAGACCCCCTCCCTAAATTCCAATTTGGTGCGCCCTGCTGCCTCGGAGAAATAATAAGCTGAACCAATTTGAAAATATTTATCAGTGCAGTCCAATGCCTGCGAGTTGACAGTCCTCCTGAAGCTCGTGTTGCTGAACAATTGGCTAATATATTTGTGTGTATTTGAATTCAAATTGAATTTGGTCTATTCTCCAGTTTTTGCACTTGTTTTGCCTCCACCTAATTTGTGCTCTATCATTAATACACGTAGTAGCACTGTGAAAGACATGAGCCTGCAGCAAAGCCACCAATGAAAAACCTCTTTCATACCTCATAAAATCATAAATCAACAACAGAAAAGTGTAACAGGATTATTATTATTTTTTGCCTCGTCCTACAATGTGTGATTTCTGCGTCTTCCATTGTTCACACTAACAGGTTGAGCTGATGGTGGTGTGTCAATGTTGAAAGCAATGGGAAATCAGTCTACAAATGACTACGGAAGTAGATGAAGTTTCAATTCAAATTTCTGATTATCTACAGTCTTTTTTGGGGAATAACATGCACAAAAGGAGAAGGGACATGTATTCAGATGGTTAATAGGGTCAGCTGATTTCATATAGACTTTAGGCAGATTAGGGAACGGTCTGAAAAAAGAAGATATGAAAATGATTCTGTGTAGCACAACAATAATCAGGGAGCTAATAAATCGCATTGCGCCGATCTTATGGAAATTATTTTGTCTGATTGTTTACTTAGTCTGAGTAACAAACAGTCATCTATGTCTCAAAGATACCTAGACCAGACAGACTCATTAACTTCCAGTTAAATCAGTAAGTACATTTATAATGTCATAATTGCATGGAGCATTTGGCACAACTTCTATAAGAGTAAAGTACACAGTGTCCTACCCAGACTTGACAATAAGAGTTTATGACTGATATGGGTGAGTAGGACAAAAACAAACCTCATTGCATGCGAAAGTGAACATTAAAAAAACTTTTCTTGTAATAAACTCAAAACTCTAAAGCATAATGGTTATGCTGTGTAAGAGGCTGTTTTTCCCACAGTCACTAGCTGCCTAAATCAAATTATTTTTAACTGAACATAATTGTTGCTTTATTCCCCATTATGCTAGTTTACAAAGTGTGAATACTTGTTCTGCCAGCTTTTTTTCCCTCTATATTTCAGTTCTACATCTGGCTTAGTGGCACATGTGACATGTTATATATGGCATCAATGATTCTAAACATAGACAACCGTCTCCTGATCTACAGTTCCTCAGTGCTATCACCTTGTGTGAACCAAAAACCTCAAAAATGCCACAGAGATAAACTTAATGGATATGGTTTGGGCAAATGTTGAAATTAGCCCTCAACTGAAAGCGAAAGACTTGTGGGATAGTAAAAACAGTTAATATAAGACACACAAACAAATGTTTCACAGGTGTGATCGCAGAAGCTGAAAAACAGAAGGCTGAATTCCTGCTTGGGTACTTTCTTAAAATGCTCCATGAGAAAGACATTCAATGAAAGCACAGATCAAAACAACAGAAGTTAAAACAAGGTGTAAATGAGAAGTTTGATAGTAAAAAAAAATCCTCTCATTTACTCAACCCTTAAAGTCCCTCTGTGGTGAAAATCAAGTTTTTAAATGTTGTTTATGTCTATGTGGTGTTTTTAATGTGTGTTAAGACAAACCATGTCAACACCATTGCTGAGTATTTTCTCCTTAAAACTGCAGTGAACCAAAGACACTCTCAAAAACGCGGTTTGAAATCGCTGGTGTTTCTGACGTCACAAACTACCTTGTAACCAATCACATCGTGCCAGCGGACTTTAGCATAATAGCAGAGAGTCTCGAGAGATGCCAGGTTACCCCAGTATATTTTTTTGTTGTTATGAAAAATCGGGTACTTTTAGCCATATAGCAGGTGTATGATGTATATTATGATGTTATGATTAACTAAATACCTTTCTCCGCTGATGTTCTTTGTTGTTCAAAGCGTTTCTAAGGATACTGAGGCATAGGGTTGTGCCGATAGACGATATCATCGTCCATCGTGATGGCTGACAGACATCACGATGTTAAGCCAGCATCGCGTTCAGAGATTCATGTCTGTTGGGTTTATTACAGCACGTGAATTCATCAGTTTCTCCCGAAATACATGGCCGGTGAACTGGGAGAAGAATATAGTTAACTTTATAGTTACTTACACTGTGTGTCTGATATGAATGAAATCCGTCGGCAAATATATTTGAATGGGTTGTAATTGCTGCTTCCATTGACACACCATTGTGTATTTTACAAACTATAAATGTATTGTTTTGCTATAAATGATATGCATTTAAATGTCTGAAACCTAAAATAAACATTATGTGGTTAAAAACACTGAATAGTTGTGATATATGACAAGCGCTGAGCGCGTCCGTCTCTGGCTCAGCGCAGCCACAGCGCGAAAGCACGCAGTTTGAATCTGGCAGTTCTGTCACGTCACTGTGCATTCGCTCCTCACTGCTCAGCTGCTGCAGAGCGTGCCGACATCAAAATTGCTGATGAGATGTAGAGGAAAATATCTCCGCGTTGTGCCTACGCCCCTTAGCTGTTCTAAATCCACTGTAAAACACGGCTTTGCGGGGCTTATTGCTTAAGTGAAAAATTAGAATGTTAGCCCCGCCCCTCCTCCCGATATCATCGTCCATCGCGATGTTTCACTGTACACATCGTCTGATGCCAAATTGGTAGACATCGCACAACCCTACTGAGGCAGCGGTCAGACTCTGAGATGGCGAATGGGAACATGGTTTGTGTAACATTAGCAACACATTATTAGCTGTTTGATAACATAGTCAAGCAAAAGGATTATCATATGAATTACCGTTATGTGTCCGACATTGTAAAGAGCGATACCATTGTCCAGTGTTTACCTCAGTAAGTTGGCCGAGTGAACCTGTCAGCTGGTGTGAGTGGAGGCGGGGCTAATTAGCATATTCATGGTTCCACATATACTAAATGAAGCATGGATGTAGAGTTGCATTCAAGCTTTTTAAAGGCATGAAGGTGATTTTTGTCATTTTGGTGATCAAAGATTAGTTTTAAGAGAGTCCATACGACTCTTCTGCTATAAGTTTTCTGAAGTCATCATCCTATAATCCCCATTCATAGCCATTGCATGGAAAAGAGTGATCAGCACAATATTCAAAGTGCTTTCCTTTTGCATTTCACAAAGGAACGAAAGCTGAAATGGCATGAGGGTGAGTAAATGGTAGCAGAATACTTATTTTAAGGCAAACTATTCCTTTTTTGTTTATTTTTTGCCATGATAGGGTTGACTTGTTACAAAAAAGCAACAATGATAATAGACAGGACCTACAGTACAATAGCAAACATTCATCAAAGGGTTACAGAGAAAAGGAGCACATACAAACACAGCCTAAGACGCAAACCTAACCACAGCAACCGACCACATGGAGCTCGTGCAATAAGTATATGATTATGATTACATAAGGTTTGTGTTAAACAGTAATTTGCTGACGGAGGTCTGACAAGATAAGCAAGCGAAGAAAAACCCCCCAAAAGTATTCGAGTATGAGACGGCTCAGGAACTGGGGAGTCTGTAGAAGGGAAATTTTCTGAAAAATTCAGTATGTGAAACGAAACCACAGGTCTGGCGAGTAGCGCTTTGAAATTCTCTTTAAGTGTGTGTGACGTCATTTAGGGCGCATGTTGACACGGAACTCAAAACCCTTAAAACTCAAACGACAATGTTCACAAACATGACAGGTTAAAGAACGTTCTTTAGTGCAATCAAGACATGTTGCACAATCTTCCTTTAGTATCTGAAAGCTAACATGACTGTGCAAACAGTCAAATGTTTGGTCACTTTAGAAAAAAGGTCTAGAGAAGCAAGTCTGCACACAAGGTTTTTCTCCGCACTGTGCTCTGCTAGGCCACAGATAGCCTTATTTTACAGACACGCACTATTGCCTTTACAAAAAATAAGCTTGCGCATTTTGAGGATGAATCATGAGAATGAGCTTTTGAGACAGAAATCTCCTTTAAGCATAGTTGTAATGCAATGCACACTTTTTAATGGTTACGAGAATGAAAACCGCAATGGTAAGGTAGTAATTTTAATATTAATGAGCTTTTTTATTTATCTACCATAACCTGGAAAAAGAAGCCTGACAAAGTTTTGAAAAAAAACTGTCATCACATAGGAGGAAACACCTAGAGCACTTTTAGTTGTTATTTTCAGTATCTGCACTGCCATTGACCATATGGCTTTCACTGTACAAATATCACTAGTGAAACATCCAACAGCCAATGAAACACTGCAACTACTATAAATGTTATAAAGGCTTCTTCTCAGGCAAAACATATTGATAAGACAACAAAGTTTAATTACAAACTCACCACTTCCTTGGCCCCTGCCGCACGGAATAGGACAGGAAGCTGAGCTGACTGAAGCTGAGCAGAATCATTCTGTGAAACCTGAAAACTGCTATCCGTGTCATCTTACGCGTGAGAGAAAAACTGTCTACACAAGTGGTTCTCTTCCGTTTTGACTGCAAGACATTTCAGAAGCTGACCATATATGCTGTAATTATAATAAAGCTGTTTGTTATCAACCTTTTTATTCGAATAACCTAGAAATGTCAAGTAATTATCTGTGATTAAACTTGCGATCCCAGAGGTTTATATTTGTTTATGAAGTGTGCCATGAACACTTGGACAGACATGATAAGACTGTATTTCGACTACGCAACACGTTTGTAAACTTATTTGGTACGATTTGTACCAAACGCCACGAAACCAGAACACTTCCATTTTAATCTGTGGCATATATAGCAAAGATTTTTCAGCGCGCTATTGCAACAAAGTATTGTTTGCAATAATAACAACAATACAAATCTTTAAATGTCAATCAATTTAATTGTCCGATTTTAAATAACAACGAGCCAAATGAGCGGTCAGCTTTGCTACTGCAGCGCGCCAAAACTAAGGTGCGTTTACGTCATGTCGTAATTGCGTAATTACAAGAACTTGTAAAAAGTGTTCACATCCTCATAGAGCTCGTAATTACAGCCTGTAAGCTGGGAATTTTCATATTTGTACCACCTGACCATTGCACATAATTTAGGCATTAATATGTTGACATAGAAAACGCATAATTTCCAGTCCGAGGACGTGAACAGCTCTAAGTACGTTACGTGTTGAGATGTGTTCATGCCATGTTGTAATTACCGAACCGATTCTGAACTGTAAAAAGCCTTCACGGGTTTGTAGAACTTGTAATTAGAACATGTAAACTCGTAATTTTCTGAAAACAACATCTTGTACCATGTGGCCGGCCACTGTACCACCTGACCACTGCAGATTTAACGTGTGCGTATGAAATCAAAGTACCGCAAGAGCGTTTCGAAAGCATACGGAGCTTTACTTACGGTAATTACGACATGGCGTGAATGCAACGTTGTCATCTCGAAATTACGGTAATTACGACATGGCGTGAACGGCACTAGTTTCAGATTGGAGCTCACGTGCACAGAGTTTCACTTCACCTGCAACAGCAGAAGATAAAAGTGAGTCTTATGTGGGGGAGTGAAGTTCAGCAGCTGAATGAAAA